>CM037589.1:44387500-45587500 GCA_021018995.1 Chloranthus sessilifolius | reverse complement strand
GGAAACAAGTAGTAAATTTTTTTATTTTTTTTTAAGACAGGGAGGGCGCACGCCCTCACTTGCGCATGCATGCGTCCGCCATTGCATATAACCTCGTAGGTGTTGTACATAGGTAACATGTATATGAGGTAACTGTTATATATTAATTTTGTAATATATATATATATATATATATATTATTGTTTCAAAATTAAATTTATAGTTATCATTATATATTGATAATAATTCAATGACAAATTTATATATATTTTCTCTCCAAAATATTTTTCAATTATTGATTTATTTTTTTACCATTAGTTGAAAAGATACAAGTCTGTTATCTCTTCACCGAAAATCTGAAAGGACATAGGTAAGTCGACAAGTCTAAATATGAAAAGTCACAAGTGAATCGATTTTATCTCACAAATCTTTTCATAATTATCTGAAAAGACACGAGGTTTCAAGATTTTCTCTATAAATAGAGATCAGATCTGGATTTAAAATATACAACATAAATTATAATAACATCTATTTCTCATTTTCTCTTACGTTCATATTTTTTTTTTTTAGATTTTTTTTGTGTATTAGAAAATTTGTATGACATATTCTTTCTTTAGAAAGTGTAATCTAGAAAAGAACATACGATTCTTAGCAAGACCAGACTCTGTTGTATCTTGAAGGCAAATTCGCTGGGAACTCTATTGCATCTTCGTTTATTCAACGAAGTGGGAGCGCCTATTGTCTGTAAGATAGCATAGCAAACTATGTGTCTCAGAGCTATTATCAATACCATTTTTATTATCAATAGTAACTATATTTGCAAACCGAGCCATGTTGGGTTCAAGCCAAGCCCGGCCCGACCCCGACCCATTTCTCATTAGAACTTGAAGCTAAGCTTACATATTTAAACTTTTCTTTTAGGATATCTTTAAATACAGACAAAAAATTTTGAATAGTGCTTGATCAGTCACATAATTTATCATTTTATCACCTTTAACTTAGTAATGTTAGACCCCAGTTTATTACTAATGAGAAGCTAATATGCAGATATTTAGAGTAGATAGCAAAATAGAGCAAAAGTATTAATCTTTGCTAAAATGAACTCAAAATGCAGTAAGAAATACAATCGTACGCAGATACGATCCAATCGTATTGAGAACCAGTCTGTAAGTCGAAAGAAGAGAGCTTAAGTCCAATCGTAATCTCGAACGAAACAGAAGAAGAAAGAAGGATTCATAACCTATAATCCTACTAAAGAAGCTTACGATTGGAGGAACCAAAGCAAAAAGCTACGACCGTTCAAAAGAGTAAGAATTATACAGAAAGAGAAACAATCGTATTTACGATTATACGAAACAAAGCTCGTTGTTGTTGCTGATCATGTGAGAGTCATGCACATAATTAGAAGATCACTTGAATTAGAAGTTTTGGTAATCCACGAATCTGAGAAGATTGGTGAAAGCATCCTGAAGATCTATGCTACTGAAAATAAGGAGAAAAGACTTGCGCGCATTTATCATTCAAATCAAGGAATATTAGGATTAAAAATTTTGTTATTTTAGAAATATTTTGTTTTTAGTAGTTTACTTTTATTAGAATTTGAATAATGTAAATCGATCTCTTATAATCTATAAATAAGAGGGCTCGACATAGGAGAAAAGTTTTTCAAATGAATTCTCGGTATCAATTGACGACTGAGATTGGATTTTCTTCCGATCACCTTAGTTTAGAGTAGTTTAGATATCCAAGGTTTCTTGAGAGCAATTGACGACTGTGATCGGGAGTTGAAAGATTAGAGTAGAGTATCCGTAATTTCTCAAAAGCAATTGATGTCTGTGACCGAGGGATGAAAGATATTTTTTTATATGTTTTCTAGTTTAGATTTACTGCTTTCATGTAATGCTTTGTCAATATCTAAAAGTTCTTAATTTTAATTGAAGACTAACGTCTTGAATTTGCATATTAGTGTAATGATTTTTATTTTCTATCTTCAGTTTTCTTGAGTTTGATTGACACCCAAATTTTTGAAAGATTGTTGATTAGTATAAATTTATATTGAGGAAATCTAGTTTTTTATTTATGCTCAAATTCTAGAAGGCTAAGATATAGTATAACAGTATTTTAATTTTGTAAGCATCCAGGAATTGAAAGATTGTGATTGACGATTATAATCTAGAAGCAGCAGGATTTAAATTTATTCTTTTTTTTTTCGCAACTAGTTTAACAACAATTCTTTTATTCATTTTTCTTAACCTTTAAAGTCAAATAGAAATTTTCAGAAAACTCAACCTTTCATATGGGATTGACCTTATACTAGTGCTATAATTTTCATTGTGCGCTTGTAATAGGTTAAAACTGAGTACAATTTAAAGTGCGTATCAATGCTCACCCCAAAAGTCATTGATTGCTTTAAATCAGACAATAGAGATTGTGTTTTGCTCCAATCTTCCACACGACGGATCTTGAGGCCATGAATATACTATCATTAGATCATTTTCTGATTCCACATGATGCAAATCCCTAAAAAGTGGTCTTACAATCATGTGACAGACATCATACTCAAAATTTTGGGCCTTTTCTTAGATATGTGCCATGTGGAATAAAAAATTAACCGTCTAATGGTACGTCATGGCCTCAAGATCCCTTGTGTGAAAAATTAGAGCAAAACACTATCTCCATCGTCTAATTTAAAGCAATCAATAACTTTGGGTGTGAGCGCTTTTCAAGATTTTGTAGGCGTATTTGAAGGTATTCTTACTTTTACAGGGCAAAATAAATTTTAGGGAGTCATTACTTCCACTGGCTTTTTAAGCGATTGCATCGAGGTTAAAAAAAGACTGTATGTTAGGGGACATGTGAAAACGCAATATTGGTCATTTGATTTAAAGTTCATGATCTATAGATCTTTAGTGGATAAGATTGGCATGAAATATAATCTTCATCATGTAATTAAATATAGTCAAAGGCTATTATTTGATTCGATGATTGACTACAATAGATCATATGATAAATATCATGTTTTGCTTCAATCTTATCCACTAAGGATCTATAGATCATGAACTTTAAATCAGACAGTCTAGATTGCATTTTCACGTGCCCCTAAAATACAAAGTCTTTCTTTAACTTCGGTGCAATCACTTAAAAAATGACTCCCTAAATTTTAACTTAGTTAGAAATAAATAAACAAGATAATTTTCCCGTGGCGCGCAACTGAAGGAAAGCAAAAAAAATCCTTTAGAAACTTTACCCAACAAATCATGGTTATCAATTACTCATGCGACATTACATGCCTAATTTAACTTAAAATGCGTCCATTTTCTTTTCCAATTTTAAGCCAACGAGTCTTCGCTGAATTTTGCAACTTTTGTGTAGTGTATTTTTGGCCAATTCCCCACACGAAAAAGAATCATCGACATTCGTGCCGCTTTTCTTAAGAAGATTTAAATCATTTGATTGTCTACAGTATTGTTACATCCACAAGGCCCGCAAGAGACATAGCTATTTTCACTTTTTTAATTTTTTCTATTAAAGAGGAGAGTTGCTATGCGCACAACATATTTTGCATTTGCGCACACCAAAAATAAAAGTACGAGTTGATCTGTATGGCAAAAGTTGAAGAAAAATAAAATTAAGAAGCATTTGTATGCACCCAAAAGCTGTTATGATCAGACTTTTTTATAAGTATTAGTCACATCAAATAAAATTTATTAGCATTTTTTTCGTTAATTCGTGGAAATAGCATGGTGGTGTCCAAAAAGAAATAGTGTGCTAAAAAACAGTGGTGTGCATTTAGCAGCCCCTCTTATTGACTGAGCGGTATTAGTATTAGGGGCACTAGCCCATGCACTACTGGTAGTGCACGGGTCATCCAACTTGGAACAGTGTGACACACCTAATTATCAATTGAGATGTCCAAGTGGCAGCCCAACAAGTAGGTGTGATCCAGTCCAAAATTCTCTCTTCAGAGTCACTAACCATCTCATAAGAGTACTTGTTGGTACCTCAATGAAGGTCATTGCCCATATGCTATTTTTTCACCCATTTGAAAGATATTAGTTAGATCACAAAAATTTGTTTTAGTGGCACATTTTTTTTTGACTAAATCCATCAAAAGGATCTCCATGTATACTGTATGTGCCCCAACAAATGAAGAGGTGTGCCACTTGTAAAAATATTACCCACCCATGCACCTAATACCATCACTTAAAGATAAAGCCATTTCTACAATAATAAGCATGGCATATAATATAATCTTTAAAGATAAAGCCTTTTCTACAATAATAAGCATGGCATGTAATAATGGATATGGGCCACCTAAAAACCATATCATCCCTTTACTTTTCTTAAGCAAATAAGTTACTAAAGTAATAATGTATATAGAACCAATGGAATATCGAAATTATATTATATACTTTTTTAACAAAATGATGATCAAAAGCTTCAAATATAGTCATAAATTCATAGAAGGAAAAGGTATTAATCAATAAATTTAAATTTTTTTTGGGGGGGGGGGGGTTTGTCGCAACCGTAATTGTCGGTGAGCATCATCCATTTCATGAATTAAAATTTTGGACAAAATTTCGACTGAAATGGCTCGGTTTTGAGCATGGCCGAAACGAAATCGAAATCTAAAATTTCGGTCCATTTTATATGGGGTCCAAAATTTCGAATTTCGATTTCAATTTCGGTTTCAGTCATGCTCGAAATCAAAATTCAACCAAAAATTTTAACCCTTGATCCATTAAATTGGCCACCCTTTGGATGGATCACAAACTAAATGGCCATTAGAAAATGGAAATGGATCTTAGGTAGATTTTTTTTTTACACCAAGTTCCTTTACATAGTTTTCAAAACGTTAATGTGCCCTTGTTTCTTTACAATTAGATTTTATAGAATTATATTAGAACTGCTATTGCCACACCAACTTTTTCTATAAACACACCAAGCTTAGTAAAGCTTTCGAGGCTATGTTAGAGTTTATTGTGCTCATAGCAAATTTTGGTAACAACGCTCATGTGGCATTTCCTCTGAGTGAACTCTAGTTTTTAAATTTAAAATCCTTGGATAGAAGGGATTCTGATGTGAATTTTTTTCGCTTAAGGCTAGCAGCACCCTTCATATTTACTATGATGTACATATTAGAGATCCAATGGCTAAGATAAAACTTCATCTCACAAAACATAGGATCATATATATTAAAGGATAACTCTATTCTCTACTACGGGATTATTGATGACACCTACACAAAAAACTATTGACGCTTTGAGTTAGATGATGGAGATCATTTTTCGTCCCAATCTTTCACATGATGAATCTTGTGACAATGGCTATTCCATCAAATGATCAGTATGATTCCACGGGGCATACTTTCTAAAAAATTGCTTGAAAATCATGTTTGAGCATAGTATATCATATGATTTTTAGGTTACTTTTTGAGATCTATGGGTCTTGAAATAACAAAACTAAACGTATGATGTTACACTCATGGTCTCAAAATCCATTGGGTGAAAGATTGAGACGGAAACTGACCTCTATTATCAATAGTATTTAACATAGGTGCCCTCAATATTTCGGTAGGTGCGAATAGAGTTGCCCTATATTAAAACTATACCACAATCCGTACATGCTTTCCACCTCGTAATTCCTTACGATCCAAAGGATTTTAAAAAGTGTTGAGCAAGTAGTAGCATTCGAAATTTGAAATAGGAAGCAAACAACTAATGAATATAATAAAGAGAGATACGAGAATACTAGGCTTCACATGCCTCTGTCATTCTTCTTCAAAGGCTTAATAATTTGGTTCTCCACTTAGGACAAAGAATGTGATGATGTAGAAAGATACTCAAATTTTTGGTGAAAAAGAAAAAGTAAGAGAGAGGGGGTCATGATTTCGTCAAAGATGTCAAAGAAATAGAGGGGTCCGTAAGTCAAACCCCAATTGGCATGCTAATAGGGTGCGTGGAGGTGCGCCACAGCCTTGCCACAAGGCAGCGGGGCCCATACACTGGCCCGCACACCGCTTTCGTTTTTGCTCTGGCCCTCGGACTGATTCAATTCCCTCATCATTAGCTTATCGTTTTTTACTGTTAAATAAGTTAGATTTCATTAATTAAGCTGGAGACGACTCTATTACTAAACGTTTTTCTAATATGAGTTGTCTTATCTTTAGTAATAGGGCTTACGTGTGTTAGAGTCGTACTTAGTTTTAGAATGCCGGGTACAGGGTTCACACTTCTTACCTTCCAGAATTCAATGAAGATTTGACTTTAACGGATTACAAGAAGAATGGTCAGATTTGAAATTTATTACAGGGAGCGGGCACCAAGGTTGGTGAGGGGTCATCGATTTTATGGACATGACACAGATTTCAGTAAAGAGTGGTTCACTTGGGCATTTAGGCTGTGTTTGGTATTCCTCTTTAGAAGAGTAGAAAAGAGACATTGCTGGTCTCCTAGGCTCCTCTTTGTTGTCGCAAATGCATATAGAGATTTTTCCAATCTCCCTCGCTCTCCCCACATTTATTTGCAAATAGCAAAGAGCAGTTGCTTTCCTCTCTTTTCTACTCTCCCAAATAATAATGTCAAACACAACCCTAAAATGGATGCATATCAGGCGAATCACAGGTAGATACTTATCAGATAGTCGATTGGCATATGTGAAATTGGCCAACATTAAAGTACTATTTTCATATTATGGATATCAATTTGAGATGCACAAGTGGCAACTTAAAAATACCGTGGAAATCCAAGGGGTTAGGTGAGCTGGCCAGGTACCTGCTTCCAAAAGCAGGAGACCTAAGTTCGAATCCCCTCCCTCCTTTGAGGCCATCCTAGGGATTCATATCCTGTGCTGATTCGACATATACTGAATTTGGGGTGCACATGTGCCCCTGGGATTAGGCGGGCGCTTTAAGAGGCCAAGATACGCAAGTTATAAAAAATGATAATAAATAAATAAATAAATAATAATACCGTGGAAGATCTGACCTTTTAAGCATAGTCACCAAATTTGTGAAATTTGTTAAATATTTGTGAACAATTCATAATTTTAAGGTTTTGCGACGTAATCACAACTTATTTACATTTGAAAAAAAGAGGAAATTAAAAAAACAACCGTAGTGTGGAAACGTTTTAACGTATTATAAAGAAACCCACCGTTTTAGAAAAAGGGGTTTCACGCTTTTTTTAACTTCTAATTTTGGTGAGATTGAAAACCCCTTCTCACATGGTAAGTTATGACTTTACTAAACTACCATTCTATAAAAGGTAGTTTAGAAATGTGATTAGAAAAACACCCTTCCTTACCCTTTCAAAACCAAACTGAAAAAACGAAGAAGAAGAAGCTCCAACACCTTCATTAATGGCATATATGACAACCATTATTTTCAAAACATCAAATCCACCTCATTCATTCTAGAAAACTCATCTCGAATTCAAACTCAAATCCCCATTTCTCTTGTCAATGTTAAAGAAAACAAAGATTATGCTTCTAATTTTTATGCAATTTGATCGAACCTGATAGGGATAAGCTTGTGGATCCCATCGTTTGAGAAGATAAAAGGGAATTCAAGAGAAGGGAAGCATTTCGATCCCATAAATCATGATATCTCTTATAGATATGTAGTGGGTCCATGTTTTGAGCGATTTCGATTAGTGGGTTTTGTAGATCTGTGCTTTCGAGATGAGTTTTGTAGATCTGCGTAATGTGCTGGAACGAGTAGTTAGTCTATGTTTTGAGCAATTTCGTCATCTCTCTCCTCTGGATTCTCTATTTTTGTAAACCCAACTTTAGTTGGGGAGTAGAGAAAGAAGAGAGAAGTTTTTCTAGACACTGTGCAATAAATATAATATCCTCTAAAAGGGGAAATTAGAGAAGCAATCCTAAGAAAAGAAGTTGTGCAATGTGTTGTAATGAGTGCCCTAAGAGAAGAAGCTTCAAAAAAATATGAAAACCCTTTTAATTAAAAAGCTTGATTTTGGTATAATAGGATAAAACGTTTGAAAAGTAAGATTATTTTTCTGAAGTGCCCCTAAAAAAAAAGGTTCATGTATTTTTAACAAATTTACAAAATGTGTTATTAATTTGCAAATTAGCTGCAACATTTTTACTAAATCGTAATTTTTTTGTAATTTATTTAAAGTTTTTTTGTACTTTAATCGCAATTTTGTATTTTCTTTATTTTTTTCTCCTTACTTACCGAATTTCCTCAATTATTTTCCGAATTTTAAGCTTGGCGAATTATTTCCCATGCCCAGCTTAGCGAGTTACGCATCTAACCAAGAGTTTTTAAATAGATGGTTAAAGTTACGTTTGGACAGCAAGTCTCAATGATCAGATGGCTGGCATCCTCTGGTGAATATTATTTTCCCCTGTTCGGACCCACCTATGTGGCGATTTGCGATCGGTGACCATAAGTGCCACGTGTACGATGTCGATGATCCGAATAGCAAAGTAGTGGTTCAGCTTCAGCCAACACTCATACCAACTCCTTAGGATTAGACAGAAGAATGTCCGTCTAATTTTTGTTTCTTTTCACTTGCATTGCTTTCGTTCTCTTGTACTGAAAAAAGAAAATCTTATCTAAATCTTTTCACTTACCACCACGACATGCCTTCTTGTCCTCATGGTCATTTGCCGCCATGGCCAGTCAAATCTTTAAGTTCTCGCACTTTGAAACTTGAAACACATTTAATACGTTGAATTAGATGAAGGAGATTGCTTGTCCTATCAATCTTTCACAAGATAGATTTTGAGATCATCAAACCGTCAGTGTTTTATTTCAACTGTCATAGATCTTAAAAAAGAGTGATTTAACAAAACGTACAAGCTCAAAAATGATTTTAAGGTCTCAAAATTAATTTTAAGGTCACATTTTTAGGTGTGAATCATTTGAAATAAAGATTTGATCACCTAATGATACGCTCATGATCTCAAGATTCATCTGATTCGATGCAATCAATGTGCTTTAGCATGGGTGAACTCAAAGATTTGGTGGGTGGATTTAAAGGTACTCAATGTATATAGGGTACCTCTATTAGCACTCACGTGTACAACCCCTTCAAAACCATTCATTGTTTCAGATCAAATGATGGAGATCGTGTTTCACCTCAATCTTCCACACAATGGATCTTGAGAACATGTCGCACCTATCTGACGGTCCATTTTTTATTCCACATGTCACAGATCCCCCAAAAAATGCCGCTTGAATCCTATGACACACATCACACTCAAACATGATTTTATGGTCATTTTTTTTTTTATCTACATGTGTAATAAAAAACCAACTGTTTGAAAGGTGCTATATGATCTCAAGATCTATTGTATGAAAGATCGGGAGAAAAACGATCGCCATCATTTGATTCAAAGCAATCAATGATTTTAAAGATGTTGCATTCATGGGCGCTTTTCAAAGTTTGCGTGAGCACTAATAGAGGTACCCATATATATATATATATATATATATATATATATATAGAGAGAGAGAGAGAGAGAGAGAGAGAGAGAGAGAGAGAGACTAAGCGCCATGGCGTAGAGATAACTCTACGCCTTTTTGCAAAGTGATTGGTATTGCTTTATAATCATTTAATTATGTTTTTACTAGGTTTATCTTTCTTTTAAAAAATATAGATAATGTTTTTGAAATACCCCGCGCCTAACCACGTGGGTGTTAGAGCCCCACCACCCAACCTATTTTCCACTAATGGGGTGTCATTGCTTCACTATTAGGGTGTTAGTGTCTCACTATTCGAGGTACTAGCGCTTCTCTCCCGAGGTATTAGCGCTTTTCTCTTGTGGCGCCAGCGCTTCGCTACCAGGGTGCTAGCGCCTCGCTATTGAAGTGTCAGTGTTTGTCTTCCGAGGTGTCAACGCTTCCCCTCGCTATCTTGATGTCAGCGCTTCACTAACGGGATGCCAGTGCCTTACTATCGAGGTGTTAGTGTTTCTCTCCCGAGAGTGACAGCACCTTATGTCAGCGCTTCTCTCACGGGATATTAGCGCTTCGCTATTAGGGTGTCAGCATTTCGTTATCGATGTGTCAGTACTTCGCTATCGGGAGCCCATATTTTTTAGTAAAAGATACCTAAAAAAGTGACACTTTCTTGGAAAAAATGGAGAGAGAAAAGAAAAAGACCTCTAAAAAAATTAAGTATAACGACTAAAAGGGAATATAGCTTTAAAAATGTTTTAAAAGTTTTAACCCTAGTTTGTAAAGTGGGCCTCATGCCACATGTCGTTCATAGAGCAGTTTGGGCGTTGAGAAATCTCTACGTCCGGAGCATTCTCCCCTCAGACATAAATATCTATACCTTACATATAAAAAAGAGAATGTAATTCTCAAATATTTTCGTTGCATAGTTAGCATCGTCTGATTTTCATATTCCCGATAATGCCCCTAATATCAATAGTCATATAGGATTTTCCTTCTAATTTTGCCCCTTTGAAGTGTTTTAAATGACAACAGTAGGTATGAATGCATTTATTATAATTTTCATATTTTCAATAATGCCCTCATGTCAATAACCATACACAATTTTTCTTCCAATTTTGTCTCTCCAAAGTCTTTTAAATGACAACAGTAGGTGTAAATACATTTATTGCGATTTTCATATTCTCAATAATGCCCCTCATATCAATAGCCATATACGATTTTCATTCTAATTTTGTCCCTCCAAAGTCTTTTAAATGACAACAGTAGGTGTAAATATATTTATTACGATTTTTATATTCTTAATAATGCCCCTCATATCAATAGTTATATACAAATTTCATTCTAATTTTGCCCCTCTAAAGTCTTTTAAATAACAACAATAGGTGTGAATGCATTTATTGCAAGAAAAAACAGGTGCCTTTATTTTTAATCCAAAGTTCTTCCTTATCAACCGAAGTTTCACATGATTAAACTATGTTTACTTTTTATCAAATAATATGAGATCATTTTTCATCTCAATTTTCTTCATAACATATTTTGAGATCAATTTTCTATCATTGGACAGCCAAAATTTGAATTCATAAGGAACACATCCCAAAAAAGTGATCAGAAAACCACTGATAATGTATATCATTATCTTGTTATTTTTGAGGATGCTTATCCTATGGAATTAAAATATGTCGATTTAATAGTATGTCTATAATATCAAGATCTATCGTGTCAAATTTTGGGAAGAAAGATTTCTTCATCGTATGATTTAAAGTAGTAATGGCTCAAAGTACAAGAAACTCGAGTCAAAAAGAAATAATCATTAGTTGTAAACAAATAGACACTAATTACCACATGACCAATCCCAATGCATTTATGACAAGGGAACCTTAATTTATATAACCGAATTAGAAGAATAAATTTTGGTTGTAAATAAAAGGCCCCCCTATGCTGAAAATCATTGAATGAATCGGATGCTAGAGTTTTTCATCCCAATTAATCTTCCACTAGCATCAGGCGGTAAACTTTTATTCCGTGTGACACAATCCCAAAAAGTGATTCGGACATTACATTTGAGCATGATGTGTGTCAATCTCCAACATATGATTCAAAGCACCAAATAATTTTAAGTGTAGGTGCCATCAAAGATTTAGTAGACGCAAAAATAAAGGGTACCCTTGGGACCATAGTGACCAAACCCACATTTTTTTTGGAAAAAAACGAAAAAAAAATTCGGAAAAAATATTTTTTCTAAAAATTCCCGTTTAAAAAAAAAAAAAACGCATTTTAAATCCCTTTTTTTCGAAAAATAAGTTTTACGCTTTTTCCCTGCTTAAAACCCATGTTTGGTCTAAACATGTATATTTTTTATTTTTTATAATTATTAATGTATTTTTTATTTTTGTAATTTTCTCACTTTTTTCTGAAATTACCAAAATTTATCGTTGTTTTTTAAATATTTTCTGATCAATTTTATTCTCGTGCCTATACTTGGTTACTATGCTTGTAACAACCATTGAGAGAAGATGAAATAGTCTTATTGTCAAATGGTAACTCTATTTACAACCCAAAATTTTTCATTCTTAACTTGAGTTTTATCTATTTTAACTGTTGACTGCTTTAAATCAGATGATGAATATCATTTTTCTTCTGAATCTTCCACAATTGATCTTGAGATCATGAGCCTACCATCGAACAATCGGATTTTTTTTCCAGATGACACACATCCCAAAAGGTTAACATAGTTATGAGTGCACATCAACATGGTTCTTAGACCACTTCCCGAGATATATACAATTAAAATTATATATATATAGGTTGATACTGTTGGAATTTTTATGGAAACTGAAATTCTTATTTTGTGTGGCCCACACACACTAGGATTATATAAAACCCTGGATTGCAGTTGCTTGAAATAATAAAAGGCATTATTGGAATTGAAGGAAACTTCATGATTTCCTAATTTATGTGTGATTCTTATTCCTATTAGAATACCTTGATGGATAGTATTCTATGCAAGGCATGACTCTTCATGCTATATATATTGGTGGACGTCCCCCGCTCACTACACGCAAGCCTTTTGGCATCTTCCCATCAAGAGAGTACACAAGAGAGGCGGGTAGAGCCACCTTCTTCTTCTTCCTTTTAGGAAAGGTTTCGAGATTGATACAACAGATTAAAGCTAAAGTGATGGTCACGATCTTTGCGATAAGGTACGCACATATATTTTAATTTATGGAATATTGATCTATTGTTTTGATTGATCATATGCCTAGATCTTAGGGCAAATATTTGGGTGGTCGGATCAATAGATTCAACAAACATCTCGGCATCGGCCGATATGTATCAGTCCTCTAAGAACCGATACCCGATACCAATTTTGTTACCTTTGTTTCGATCAATTTTCAACTTTTTTCTCAATAAGATCTATCTTGGGAATACACAATATTAGGGATGTGAAAAATAAAAGAAAATAAAAAAGAAAACCAACATGGTTGGCACAGTGGCCAAGACCACTCCTCAAGAAGCAAAGGTTCTTAGTTCGAATCCCGCCCCTTGTTGGCAACTCATAGGGATTTATATCTATTAATTGGTGCGTGTGATGTGCCAGTGTTTCACATACTCATGAGTCGGGTGTTCTAAGAGGCCGGATACCCCATTATTAAATTTGAAAAAAAAGAAAGAAAAAATGAGAAAAAAAAACATAAAAACAGGATGAAAAACTCTCCTCTTTATTTTCTACAAACTCTTTTGATTTCACGTACTTATTTTTACCTCTATAGACTATAGGTAAAGCTCTCTTTTTCTCTCACAATCCTATGTCTGTGTTTGGGATTACTCTTTCGAGACAAAAAGCAGCACTTTGCTCTTATTGTGCAGAGTACTTTAGTTTGTGAGAGTATTTGGTTGGAAGTTCTCCTAACGCTTTCGTAGAGTGAAAGATCAGAATTTGAATCTTTTTCAAAAGAGTAATATAAACCAGAATTTTAAGTGACTGAAAAAAAATCCCAAACACAGCCTAAGAGGAGCCCAAACGAAGTTTTGTTAGAAGTCAGTAATGGGAAACACACATAATATGTAACTATATATAACTTAGATTGCATGGAATTGATACTTTCGCATACTCTACTTGATTACGCTCCATAGCTCCTCAGTCTATCCTATATATATAGTGTGATGCACGTGCTGCACGTGTTGACATGTCCTGATGTAAGGGTACTTGTAGTGCTAATTATCGAAAAAAGGTACTTGTAGTGCCTGATAACCTAAAGTGTTAAACAATTATCTAAAGGGACTTATATGCAATCAAACAAAGGTGTCTGAGTTCCATCAAAGCCTTCTCCTGCAATGAAGAATCCATATTCAAAGAGGGAGGAGATCAATAACCATTCCATGAAAGCCTTCTCCTGCAATGAAGAATCCATATTCAAAGAGGGAGGAGATCAATAACCAATTATTCCATAGACTATAAATGTATTTGACCTTTTGAATCATTCGAATCTAAATTATTATTTTTCTTTGAATGATAAAACAAATTTATTAAATAAAGAACCAAATACATGTCAACTAAAACAGAGAGGGGCTGCAATTGGAGATAATAGCCTAAACACGAGATACACCCTCAAAAACGATATGTCAAAATATCTAGCCAGCCCGAAACCAGCTAACCAAAAGCCTATTAAGAAATAACGTTCAGCCGTTATTAAAATAATGGGGATACATAAAGTCATTTAAATAAATTACTTAAAAATAAATACACAAAAACAAAAGAAATAATATTGAATGAGAAAAAGGGAGTTGAGAAAGATACGGGGTTGAGGAGCCCTTCATCATGTAGAGTTTATTATATTCAGTCACCCATGCATATTGAGGATGATGAACAAATTTTTCCTCATTTTTTTGTGGGTGCAATCCAATATTCATCCATTGAAGTTTTGTACCAGTGTTGTAAAAACTAGGCTGGAACAACGGTTGAACCGCAGTTGAACCGGAACCTCGAATTCAAGCAGGTCAGTCCGGTGTGAACCGCTTTAAATCGCGAAACCAGCTGGTTTATACTGGCGGGTTTCGCAAGAACCGTGGACTTGTCATAAATGACTTGATGAGTTGATGTTAAATTTTTTTGGGAAGATAAATTTGATGAAAAGCAAAAAAAAGAATTAGGAAAGCGCTTCATAGGGAAGATCAATTATGATTTTAAGTTAATTGCATGCATTATTTTTAATCTTTGTATTAGTTAATTTTTGTATTTTTAATGAGTGCTTATTTTTAAGTTAATTTTGGTAAAGAGAGTATAATATATTAATATAATATATTACACTTATTTGTAAGGAATTTTTAATTTTTTTACGAGAAAAATGATAAATATAATTATATAATATAATAAATTACACTTTTTGGTAAGGGAATAAAAAACTATTATTATATTTTATCATTTTATAAGAATAAATATAAAATAATAGAATTTTATAAATTAAATTAACATAATATTATAAATTAAATTAATAAAACATATTAAAAATCGGTTCGACGGCACGAACCGCGGTTGAACCGGAGTCATCCACGGTTTGGTGGCTTTTTTAAGACACTTTTTTTTACAATCTTACCATGTTCAATCTCCCTTAGCCTTATTTTTTCACCAATATTTTATGCAATTGTCACACCCCAAAATTCAATATACTGCGAACTTCAGTACATGAGCAAATTCAATATTCAAAATAAAACTAAAGGTTGAACATAACACATAATCTGACATTTTATTCATGATCACAAAATAAGGGTACATTATTGTTACAATTCACTGTTCATCGTGAATACTATTACAATTCAAAAGTCTCCTTACAACCAACACAAGATCTTACTAACTCCTTGACTGACTTTAATTTAAAAGGTCTTCCAACGTCTCTGCTTGAGGAGAAGTCTGATGGTTAACTCGATCCGTCGCTGAAATGTTAACGACGAGAGTGAGATAAACTCAACAAATGACCCCCTAATATCTAGTAATCTACGTCTTAACAAACAAGAAGATGGACAAATTCATCTATGAACATTCTTTCAATTCAGCAAGAGTGGTATATAGATATGCAAGTTTGCTACTTTATTCTTAATACATTATATTTACAATTATCATCAGGTATGAATGAGATGCATGCATAAAAAATGTGGGGTTTGTCTTTGGAAGGAAAATAAAAGCAAATAATTTAATTTCAGCGGCTACACGTTTATAAGTATAGGTTCTACTACTATAGTATCAGATCTATGGTACAATCACATGTGACCCATTTGGACTTCACTTCCGTCCAGGTAGTCCTTACCACATCACATTACATATGTGAATTTCACACATTACCGTGACAAGTCGGCAGGCAATATATATATCTTATATGAGGAAGCACTAACACGGACATTCGTCCCAACCCATGCCTACCCGATGGGGGATCCACACAAGAAATATCATATACTTATATCGTTGCACCATATATACAATAGTAAAATCATTTGTTCAATAATTGATGCCTTCCATAATCGAGATGGTATTCCTGATGCCTTTTTGAAAAGAAGTAAATACTATGATCAATCCATTTTCATAATCATTTTCTCTTTCTACTAATTTATGATAAATCATGCGATAACTACGCTTGCTCATTTGCTCAAATATATGACATGCCATCAAGGATCAACCACAGTTAACTTTATGCAAAATCTCAATTATCGGACATAATTGTGTAGAGATAAAAGAGCAAGTCTTTACATGATTATTCTAGCATATTTATAATATCAACACCCAACAATGTCTCATAGATGTATCACCATGGATCAAAATTTCGTCCGATACCGATACGTATCGGTATCAATGACCGACGATACGGTACATTGAATGTACCGTATCGCCCTTTTGTATGAAAATAACTGAATAATACATTCAATGTATCGTCCGGTAAGTTACTGTTCCGGTACGTATCGTCCAATACGTACCGATTTTAGGCTCGGACGATACGTACGGGTTTTCCGGCATTTTGATCCATGTGTATCACACTACCTAAGGGTTGTAATTCATAATTATAGGATTGTGTGTAATCGCATATATATGTTATATTTACTTAGTACTAATTTACTTAAACAAAATCGAGTGATAAGGGTAGGTCACTTGCCTAGATGCGCGCTTCCTTGGTGGTTACGATGAGGGTGGTTGAAGCTCGGTTCGCTCAACGTGTTGCTTGCATAATAACAAGGGTATATTAGTGCTAAGTGACAACTCGACGAAGGATTTGGATGACTACGTGAGAGGTATGAGTTAGAGGTTAGGTCGGTTCACGAAAAGATTAGCCGACAAGGTCTCGATCAGGATGGGTCGGGTCTCGTAATAAATAAAATATATTTTATAATACTATGGCTGATACGAAATCTAATATATAAATATTTTTCTAACCTATTTTATAATCGAATACATACCCAAAAATGTTCCTAATAGTATGTGACTATAAACCCTTATATTTTTAATAGTAAAAATAAATAATTACAAGTATAGGTCTTTAAAATATAATAAATATAATCTACATATATACATAAATATAAAGATGAAATAGGAAGGCTTTTAAGGTTACTGATCTGAGTCAAAATAAAGGGAAAACGGGTCATTAATCCTTATACTTTATGTGTTTATTTTTATATTTAAAAATAAAATAAAAAGCATTTTAAGGTCACCGTTCCGTGACAAAACAGGGGTGGAAAAATGGTTGTCAGTTGATGGTAACACGGGAGGAAGAAGATGAGGTTGGTAGAGAAGAGAGGGGAAAAACACGGAAAAGGGAAATGAATTTCATCGTCAGTTTCGACATTGCCGTCGACGGGGATGACGCCGATCGCGACTGCGATGGCGAACGACGGTCGCGAGAGTGCGCCCAGTTACGACAATCACGCGAGCGTCGAAATGGACGGCCATAATCGTTTCGATAATCATCGTCGGAGATTGAGCCGTCCACAATAAAAAGAAACAGAAGAAGTAGAAGAAGAAGAAGAAGAAGAAGAAGAAGAAGAAGGAAGCCCTACCAGAGGTTGAATAGTGGATGATGAAGAAGGAGGTCGACTTCTATTTATAACCAGAAAAAAGGGGGAAAGAGGTGTCGTGAAGGGAGCGGTGTCGTGTGCAGGCGAGCCTGTCGTCGAACGGCGTCGGACAACGGGACCACATCGAGCCCCATGCCTCCGTAGCGAGATTCTCGCTTCGACAGATGGGACAAGGGACAAAGATTTGGGGTTAAGCAGGGTAACAAGACAAGGGATGTAAGGGTTCTGGTTGGGTCTGGCATGGGCCTAGTTCGGGCCAAGAGATAGGTCGGGTCAACCTGGTCTGGGTCCTCACAGCAATCCATTAAAGTTTCTATTGGAGAAGAACAAGCCTTGATTTTTCACTAATATTGTTTTGTGCAATGCAATCCACTACAGTTACTGTTAGAAAATAAGGACGATACCGCCAGATTCATGAAATTTAGAGTGATTTCACATATAAGAAACTTTATAGGAATAGGTACCCAAGAACCAAGACTTCATAAATTATTTTACAATGATCACAATATCTGAACCCCAATCTTGAAATAAAATAAAAAAGTACTCTCTCTACAGTAAATAATTAGAAATAACCATTCTATATGCATAATAATCAGTCAAGTATCTGAAAATAGTGAATAATTTAATAGTTTTTGGCCACCTCTTTAAGATCTTGGACCATTCTATCTTCTGATCATCACCTATTCACCACAACCCTCAATGTTATCAATGAATAAAAGAAGTTTGAAAGATAAAACATGTAAAGCAACTACTGAAAAAACCTTACTTAAAATAAGCTGTACAAAATTCAGTAGATATGATTCATCAGCCCCATTTGTTTGACACGTAGCCAATATGTTTTAATACACTGCCAAATCTAAGTTTAACAAAGTGACCCACCTTAGAGCGGAGGCAAGTTGAATTGCGTATTTACTTTCAAGAATGTGAAAATTCATGAAGGTGAAAAATCACATGATCCAAAGTAATTAAAGTCCAATGAAAAATCACATGATCAAAATTGAAAGATAATTTTTTTTTTTAAACTTTAATTACTAATACCCTAGAACAACTCAGAATACACATAACACACGTAATCGAACACTTGAATGTAGCATTTTCATGCTACAACTGTGTATTATCTCCTATATATATATATATATATGAAAGAACACAATTTCATTGCCAAATTCACCTAGTCATCCTTCATTCACCTGGGTACATATAAAAATTCACAAATAATAGTTTTCATGATTTACGGGATTCTATGGGATTCTGTTGAGATACAACAGCTATTGTTAAGATACAGCAACTATAAGGATATAGTTAAGACACATCAATTAAAGAATTCGTTCAACAAGGGTTTGAATTTAATTGGGCATTGAGATATGAATAGGTGTATATCCTTTATTACTTCCCCTCAAGATCAGGGGAGAGGGACGAAACATGAGCTTGTTACGTAATACTTGAAAATGGCTAGATGATAGTCCCTTGGTAAATATATCAGCAACCTGATCAGTGGTGTGGATATATCGAACATCCAATTCACGTCGAACAACTTTTTCACGCACATAGTGATAATCAACTTCCAAGTACTTCATGCGAGAATGAAAGATGGGCTTGGAGGCCAAAGAGATTGAACTGATATATATATATATATATATATATATATATATATATATATATATATATATATATATATATATATATAATTTTTTTTTTAATTTTTTTTTTTAATATGTATATAAATAAAATTTGAACCGTGAAATGTGGACCAATGAAATTCATCAAACTTTGACTTGTCGGCTTAATTTTTTTTTTCGAAATTTTTTTTTTTAATATTGATCTAAACCGTCCACTTGTGCTCCACGTGGCACCCAAAAAGTGTTTTGGGTGCCACGTGGAGGTCCATGTATATCTTGGAGGACGGTCACCATCCTCAATTGGAGGACTTAACTGGCTCCCATATATATATATATATATATATGTATATATATATATATATATATATATGATTATATTTAATTAATTTATATACCTCCTCTACCTTAGGTTGTAAGGTTGCGTATGGCATAGCTCTTTGTTAGCCCCTGTCACAACGGAGCTTGCCTACTTTAGTTCCTTCCCATTCTCTTTTCTAACTCCTTGCAAGGGAGGATTTATTTGCTCTAGCAGCAACCTCCATGCTCTCTATTAGCTCCCTACCAGAGCAAATAAAATCAACTCTATCCAGGAGTGAGTAGAGAAGAGGGTAAAACTATTAAATAGATAATTCTTGTATAAAATCTTGTTATGCAAGGAGTTATCAAGGAAAAGAGATACCTATTAAAGCAGGTAGCGAGATGTTAATAAAGAGAATGAGAACCTGCTGAAGCAAGTGAACTTTGCTATGGCAGGAACTAACAGAGAGCTATGTCATCCTTAGCCAAAGTACCTAGCTTCTTTTAAATGCAATTTTTTACTTGCATCCTATTTTATAAGATAGCAGACTCAACTAAATTTAGACTAACAACTACGACCATGAAGATTCAAATTTTAAAGTATGATATCATCACACTTTAACTCCAATGAGTCTCTCTATTCATAATACAATGTGGTCCATATGAAAGTGCTATAATAAACAAAAAGTTTAGCCCCTCAATCCTGATAACCCTTCAATTGTGGTCCGTATTGAAATTAGTAGATAAATAAAACACGCAAAGTTGGCCCAAACGAAAAAAATGAGAAAAATAGGCAAAAATCAGAAAATAATCGAAGAAATTTAGAAAAGAGTAATTAAAATATTTTAGAATATTTAAAATAAATATGTTTTCATAAAAATGAGAAAGTTTAGGATTTTTTTTTTAAGAAAACGCATTTTTTTATTCCTAAAATCTTATTTTAAAACGCGTTTAAAAAAAGTTCTTTTCCAAAAGGAATAAACCGCCAAGTTTAGTAACTACTGATAATAGGAGTTTAAGGCTGAGGACCAAGGATGTTACTCTAGTCATCTAGACGGCAGGCTAGCATCCATTTATGGTTCTTTTCTTCATGAGACATTTGAGATTTTTCAATGGTATGACCGTAACAAAGAAGTTATGTAGACAAGGAGTTGACTCTCCCTCACCTCAGGGGGTCAGGCATAAGAAAAACCCTCATTGTACAACTATTAAGTTTTATATATATAATGCAGAAAAATAAAAAGTTTTTTTTTTTTTTTTTTTAAATTTTTATAATCTGAGTATCCGAGACTTTTAGAGCACCCGCCTAATCTCAGGAGTACATGCACATCTCAAATTCAGCACATGTCGGGTCAGCAGAGGATAAAAATAAAAAGTTATATAATGCCACGTGGCTTTCATCATACATATAGAGGGTCGGGGATATACGCTCGGGCGTAGAGATATCTCTACACCAATTGATATGACCGCAACTAAGGATCAAATTTTCGGTTTTGGAGGGGACTGAAATCGAAATTTTGGCCAAAAATTTGATCCCCATACAAAATTGACCGAAATTTCGGTTTCAATGGGGACCAAAACCGATAATTTCGGCCGAAATTTTGATCTTTGAGCGCGACACGTAGCTCCCTTTTTGTTAACTGATGGGTTACATGAGAACCACTTTACTAACTAGAGTTACAGTTATAAAATATTTTAAAGGTGAAATATCCTTCCAGCCGTCATTTTTTATTTTTTTAAAGTCTTTTTTAATATATATATATATATCAAAGTGACGGGACCTCGATATAGAGGCGCCGGCGCCCCTAAAACAAGGCGCCGACGCTCTGTTTTTTTCTTTTTTTTTTAAACGAAGCGCCGACACTTCGATATAAAGGCATTGACACCTCGGCGCCGGGGTGTCATTGCTTCACCGTTGGGATGTCAGCACCTCGCTATCAGGGTGTCGGTGCTTTACTGCAGAAATGTCAGCACTTCGCTATCGGACGCCCACATTTTTTTAGTAAAATATACCTGAAAAAGTAAATGTGACACTTTTTAAAAAAAAAGAGAGAAGTGAGAAAAAAAAAGACTTTAAAATGACTTTTAAAAAAATTAAGAATGATGGTTGAAAAGGAATTTAACTTTTTTTAATATTTTAAAAGTTTAATCCTAATTAGTAAATTGGGCCCCATGTACTAAAAAAATAAGATTATTAGTGGCAATTTTTTGTTAATAGCGGCAATTTTTGGCTGCCGCTAATAGTCTTATTTTTTGTAGTGATATCATCCATCACTTTACAAAAAATGCGCTTGTCGTGCATATATTAATTGGCGTAAAAATATTTTTATGCCTGCGTGCATTTTCCCTTTTCCCATGAACTTTATTATCATGAACTTTATTATCGAATCCAATTACTTCAATAAGATTCCTACATCCTAAAAAATCAAAAAGGCATATGAAACTTAGAGTGTAGGTTTTTTTTGGTTGAATGATCACCATGATTGCTTAGCTATTTGATGATTTGGATTGGCCAAAAAGTGTCTTGCGGTCCAAAAAATGTGACAATGAAGAATTTTTTCTCAGCGCTTTTGTATACATTGTCAACGACCTGTGCACCCCAACTGGTGTATGTGCATGTCCACTTGATACCAACAATATAAGACCATGGAATAGGTATTAAAAGATTCTTCGTCTTCGATCAGATTGAGAGGTCATTGTCCGAAGTCAACCTGCGAAAGAAAACAGGCCAATAAGTGTGCTAAGAAAATTGGCATATTGACTGGGACTCTTAATGGGCCGGCAAATTAATCCGGCTCAATTTTTTACGATTTCTTTGCATATAATCCCCGCCCAACATCTGGAACAGGCTAAGTCCCAGTCTGGCCTAGACAGGGCCGGGTATTATGAATTTGATGCCCAAATCCTCTGCCACATGGCATCAAATGTGATTCTTTGATAACATTTGCAAGTAATTAAAATCTGGGCACTTTAGAAAATAATGCCTCAAAAATAAATTTTTTCGTAAAAAAGACCTTACTTCAAATGTTTTAGAAAAGTCATGCTTTCGCAAATTTTAGAACTTCAGAAAACCGTGAAAGTACTATTTTTTACAATTGTTTTGGAAAAAATAGTGATTTCACGATTTTCTGAAGTTTCAAAATCCGTAAAAGCACCGTTTTCTAAAACATTTGAAGTTGGGCCTTTTTTGTTAAAAAGTTTGTTTTTGAGACATGTTTCTCTAATTATCCCTTAAAATCTGACCATATGATGGTATGTCCATCATCTCAAGATCCATCCGATTGAAGGATACCAAAGTTTTTCAGCATTGGTGCCCTGAGAGATTTGATAGCGCAAAATAGAGTTACTCCAAGATGAGTCAATTAAATTTTTTTTTTATCAAAATGATATACTTCTTTTCAATCGGGTGGTACAACACCTAACAATATTTTTTTATTCTATATTGGATTAACATTTTTTTATTTTACGTTGGATTAACAGGTCATCCAAATTGCTATTCTCTGAGTTCTTAGATATCAGAAGGAAAATTGTAAACTTCAGGGAGGTTTTGTACATGCAAAGTCCAGGCGGCTGATATGACGCATCGTTATTGGCTGCCCCTACTTGTATTGCTTGGCGCTAATTCTGTTGAGCGTAGGGGTTGGGAAATGGTTCGATCCCATTCAGATTGGATGTGGCTGTTGAATGATATGCACTTGCAATCAATGGTGTTGCCACACTTTACCCGCTTGTACTTTGCATACAAAACCTGCTTGCCATATAATACTGTATAGAATATTCTTATGTAACATGAAACTACGGTTTTGTGAACACTTTTTATGACATTGTCTACTGGATTGTCATTACCTATTTAATAGCTATGACATGTGGGAAGTATTGGATTAAACCTCTTCATTGCTTTATTATCTTATCATGCCAAGTTTTGCCGAAGTAACCTATAGCGGGCAAGGATCAAAATATTGGTTTCGTTTTTTATTTTGGGCATGATTGAAACCAAAAATTTGAAATAAAATTTTGGCCAAAAATTTCCCTTTCATGCATAATTTGACCAAAATTTCAGTTCAAATTTTCATTTTAGTATGAACTGATACCGATACAGTTCGGCCAGTAATTTGAATTCCCAGCCCAAATTTTGAACCATGATAGGGAGAGACTACTTGCAATTAAAAAAATTGTTGCACCTTATTTAAAAGAAAATTAATGTTTTTGCCACTTGCGATATGGGGAAACACTTTTTAAGTTGTCTGACTCGAACACCATGATGTAAAGATTTGTAGTGCAAAAAATTGGCGTGAAACACAATCACTGTCATGTGATATAATATAGTCAACTGTGGAATTATCTGATAGGTTTTGATTGGGTTGAATCATATGATAAAAATCATGCTTTGTGTCAATCTTTTGTATCAAATATCTTTATATCATGACCTTCAAATCAAACAACTTAGATAGTATTTTCATATAGCACAAGTGGTAAAAACATAATCTTTCTTTTAAATAAGGTTGGACAATGGCAACAACGCATTAAAGTGGAAGTATTCGCTCCCAATCTATTATTCTTAGGGGAATGGTCAGGTCTTACCAAGTAGAATCAGATTTCCAGTCCTAACCCAACTGGTGCCCTTGGAAATCAGAGAATCTTGACTTTCTTAATTTTTACATTTTATAGTTAAACGTGCAGTCAAGATTCTCCTATTTTCAAGGGCAACGGATGGGTAGGACTGGAAACCCGATTCTATTTAGCAGGACTTGAGCATTCCCCATTATTCTTAATGAGGTTTTTATAGGTAGAACTATTTGCAACCAAATATATTTTACCAACAGCTTAGAATTTTGCATGTGAGAGTTGTTGACTTCCTTGAATTAAATGATGGAGATCATTTTTCATTTTAATCTTCAACACAGTTGATCTTGAGACAATGGCTCACCTATCAGATAGTCAGATAACTCAAATCTTTATTTTTTGTGGCACACATCCCCAAAAATGGACCCGAGGCCATTATCATGGTACGCCTATGGTCACAATCACATTTTGGAGATGTGCGCCATGTGGAATCAGTATCAAATAGTCTGATTGGTGGGCCATAATCTCAAGATCGATTGTGTGGAAGATTGGGACGGAAAAAGATCTCTTAGCTTAACTCAGCCACCGTTTCTCTTTAGAATTATTTCTATGTTAGCTGGAAATTTCAAAATTAAAACTGTTCGAAAATTATCTACTAGCTAAAGGATTAGAGGTTGACTTTCCTCTCCGGCATCATATCATTCTCTAGCTCTTATGAAGCGCCTTTTCCTACAGTGATCGTATAAAAGCTCCACTTCCCTGGATATCTGTACTCTCAATAGTTTGCATTTGTTAACTTGTGACAAAACCCAGTAGCTAAAAGTTGCTTCATAAGTTTGATAAGGGTAGGATGCAGGTGTGGGGACCCCGAGTTCTGAGCCAGTGATCTGTTTCCCGATTCAGTGGCTCGGAGGCCGTATAAGGTATAACTAAATTATCGGGTCACATAGGTACGAGAGGGCTTTTTATAGACATTTGACCTAGGTTTGAAGACAAAACTGTGGGAAAGCGACATAGAAGAGGCATCAGTATTTGCAACTTCAGATTCGGTCTGTTGAGGGTGAGAATTCAACCATTAAAATTGTTTACTAACTTGAATCATAGGGATAGAGATCATTTTTCATCCTAATCTTTTACAAAATAGATTTTGCCATAATAGCCTATTTATAAGATGGTCAATATTGATTTCACACGGAATACACCTACATATCTCGAAAAGTGACTTGAAAACCTTTCTTATATTATGCCAAGAATCATGGTCCCTTTTCAATACCTTTGCCACGTCAGCCTTGATTTTAAGATCTATTTTAAAAAATAGTGAAGAAAATTGTTGAAGTTTAGTCCCACATTGGATGAATTGTAGCTTTATCTCTCTACTTATAACATGTGTCCTTCCACTCGTTGCCAATTGGTTTATCAGAACAGGCCTTTCTCCACCTGATATCTTGGGCCCGCTTCTCATAGCCAATTAATTTTGAGATAAATCCTATTTATAATGGGGAAGGCCTCGGGCTGAGGAGATTGAATCTTCCTATGCAAATATGATACCTAAAACAAATGGCTGTGCATGTCATTAGAAACAAACCTTAAGGCTAATATGGTCATTTCACATAACGAGATTCCGTAACTGGCGATGCGGAAGGCACGACATGAGGCGTGCGAGGGTGGGGCCACGGCACTTCACGCGGGTGGGGTCTCGCCTGTCACGCGTGGGAAGGTGGAAGCGCACGTGCTAGAGAATGAGATGATGCCAAAGCTGATACACACACATATATTGATTTGAGGCAGTATCCTGAAGTAGTGGGGGCGTTGCAGGTGAAGGGGATGAGGGAGACAAAAGAGTGGGGCCAACCTTGCGGTTAAAGGGAAAAGACACGAGGAAAGAAAGGCCCTCTGCAATCATAACTTCCCCTCACCGCCCCTCTTTACTCTTTTTACTCTTTTTCTGCCTCGCCTAAAGAGAACACGCGCTACATCATACGCCCTCAACCGTATTATTTTCTTCCGTATCAGCCTAGTGCAGAATTGTAGTGCTGAATTTTGATGAAGATTAAGGGCATTTTGACCGTTCAGAGATCAGCAGCGAATGGGGTGACCTGCTGATAGAGCTCTCAATGGGCCAGGCTGGGCCATATTTTGGCCTGCACCCTATTCGAAAAAAGTGATATTTTTTATTAAGTAAACTCGATCGGATATTCAGACCGGGCTAAACATATTACAACCCGGATCAATCCGTGTTGGGATTGGGGTTGAGTATTTCAACACCCAGCCCGGACATATATATATATATATATATATATATATATATATATATATATATATATATATATATATATATATATATATAAAGTTATAATAAAATTAATTAATTAAATATAATTTATTTAAATACCCTGAGATTAATTGTTATCCGTTATAATCATTGTGTAACCGTTGTCCGTTATAATCATTGTAGAACAAACTAAAATGAAATATTTGAATAAAAGCATGGCCTGAGCTTTTATAATGTTAATATAACTATTTAATTAAAATTTTAACATTCTTCAAATTTTAAATAAGAAAAAAAAAATAGTTTAAGCCCAACCAAATTTTATTAGAAAAAATATCCAAAAAAGCAACGCAAAAACAATAATCCAAACCAAATTTTATTAGAATAAAACAGCCGAGAAAAAATCCGAAAAAACACCCAAGTCCAACCCGACCCGATAGGGGCGGGGCTTGGACTGAATACATTGCAACCCGGATTAGGGCCGGGCTGAAAATTTTCGAACCCAGACCGGAGTACATTAGGGCCGGGTTGAACTCTAAAGCAACCCTAATCTAGCCTATTGAGATCCCTACCTGCTGACTGGATCATCAATTCTGTATAATTCGTTTCATGTTGTATTGTATCACGGGCTTTATGGTGCCATCGTAAAATCATATTGACCAAAGTGGATGACACTTTGAAAAAGTAGTGAATAATTCTTGAATTTTTGAAAAAAAAATTAAAATAATTATTAACATTTTTTTCAAAAAATATCATTTATTTTTTTGAATAAATTGTGAATTTTGATAAATTATATGCAAAATTTCGAGTTTATGTGACCAATTAGATAAAAAATTTGGGTCGAAGAGTTACGTCACAACAAAAAATAAGACTATCAGCGATAATTTTTAGCACCTAAAAATTATTAATAAAAAAATTATTGTTTCAATAACAACAGGACTAATAACGGTAATTTTTTTGTTAATAATTCGTACAGGAGTTAGGACTAACCTGACCTACTTGACAGCCCAAATTAAGAGTATAAAAGTGCCAAATAAATTTATAAACAACTGTCCATATTTTAGTGTTTATTTTCTTAAACTTTTAACTTCTTAATCGTTTGCGAGAGATATGTTCTAGAGATATGTTTTTGTATGCACTTTTAAAATGATTCGAAACCACGCAAGGAGTTGTGACTCGTGATGTGGAATCAAGTAGTATCCCAGGCATGGAGTTAATGGCTTGGTGTCTTTTTTTCATCTATTTTTTCATTTATTTATAATCATGACTAATTTCTTTAGAATTCTTAAATTCCTCATGGATACATAATTCATAATTTTATCATTTCTTATTACCCTATTCATATATATATATATATATATATATATGGGATTCAATTAGGTCTTCCAAGATACATGTGATACTCAAAATATATTTTGGGTGTCACATAGAGCACGAATGTGTTATTTAAATTAATTTTAAGATAAATAATTTAATAAATAATAATTTTAAGGGTTTTTTGCAAATATCCCCCTATGTTATGCTTAAATTGTATAAAACCTCATGAATTATGCCTATTTACACTTGCCCCTAGTTTTATGTTTCCTTTATAAATAGCCCCGTACCATTACATGACAGTTAATTAGGCATCATTTTTTCAATTAAATGACTTGTTTGCCCGTACTTAACATTATATACAAAATGACTATTATATTTTTTCCAACTTTGACCGCATTTTAAATGGTGGAAAAGTATCAGATCTTGCCCAAATTTTTTTGATGGAATATGATTGATCTCCTATAAGTAGCCGTGTTACCTGATTTTTTATTTGGATGTCCATGACGCTCGCTTGACTCGTGGGTAGCGCTAAAATATTACCCCCGTTTGTACCATCCCGACCCTACAATCTTTATGAACCAATTGGGTATCATGGACATCCAAATTAAAAATTAGGTAACAGGACAACTTAGAGGAGATCAATCATGTTACACCCAAAAAATTTGGGCATGATCCGATGCTTATCCATCGTTTAAAATATAGTCAAAGTTGAAAAAAATATAATGACTATTTTATATATAATATTAAGTAAGTGCAAATGTATCATTTAATTGAAGAAATGACGCCTAATTAACTGTCACTTAACGGCAAGGGGGTATTTGTAAAGGAAACATAAAAGTAGGGGGTGTAGTGTAAATAGACATAACTCAAGAAGTTTTATGCAATTTCAGCATAACATAGGGGGGTATTTGCAAAAAATCCTAATTTTAGGGTACAAATCAACTTTGACTAATTTCAACAATCCAAATTTTACTGTTAAAAAAACACATGGTAAAAAAGACTTTTTAAATTTCCTTTTTTTTTCAAAGTTGTTCTAAGCAATGCACTTGTGCTCCATGTGACATGAAAATAGTGTCACATAGAGCTCTACGTGAGATCTTGGAGAGCGCTCACCATCCTCCATGAAAAATCCTTTTCTTATATATGTATATGATATAGTGTAGCATTTTTTATGTCCACTTATAGCATTTATTAATATTAGATGGAAAGGATTGCTATGAGTGGCGGACATTTCGTGGATGGTCGAGATCTACCTATCTTGTTCGATCGTGTGTGTGGTTCGCAGATTGGCGGTGTGGATCGTAAGATCAATTTTTTATTACCAACAAATATACAAGGAGGAATTATCGTTAGTCTTTTATCTACCTTTCCGATCCGATCGAGACCATCCAATCTGTTGGACTTTCATATGGGCCATATAGTCTCAACATCTTGAAAAAACCCATACGAAACGACTAACTGAACCGTGTTTGGGAAATTGTAAGTTGTGATCTTAATTTTCTACTGCATCGACGGACCTTTTTTTTAATTTTGATAATTTGCGGAAATTTATAAAAAAAATAATAAATAAATAACGAAAAAAAGAAAAAAAGAGGACCCTTGCCTTGTTCCTTTTGGTAAGAGATAAATGACGAAAGCTCATGTGGTTCTTGAACTATGGAATCGTCCTTGGAATATTTTGTGAAATATATAGATCCTGGTAAGGTATTTTAATGGAGTACCTTCAAGGCTTCAACGTACTCTTAAGCTTCATATGGAGCTCCTTCTTTTGGTGCCAAGTGGAGCAATGTAGAGTGGTTTAGATGTTTTTTATTAAAGTAATTAAAATAATATTTTCACCAGTTACAGTAAATTAAAATGTTACTTTCAATTTTTAAAATTAACTTTAAACCTTTTCACCAAAAATTAATCTATATAATCCGCTGATCTCCGCATCCCAAAAGAATTGTATTGGGTGCAATATGGAGATCAACTTGAAGTCTCAAGTACCTATTTGGGGCACGTGCCAAAAAAAACTATATTGAGTGCAACATGAGTTCCACTTGGGCTTTGTATGGCATAGCTCTCTACTAGCCCTTGTCATGGCAAAGTTTACATGTTTTAACATGTTCTTATCCTCTTTGTTAACATCCTGCTACCTGCTGTAACAGGTACTATTTACCTGTTCAACAGTTCTACCCTCCTCTCTAGCCTTTGCCAGAGCAGATTTTATTTGTTTTGGTATATGGTTAGTAGAGAGCAGAAAGGTTGTTGTTAGAATAGATAAATTCTCCTTTGTAAAGAGTTGGAAAAGAGAATGAAAACCAACTAAAGCAAGTGAACTGTGACAGGGGCTAGCAGAGAATTATGTCATACACAGCCTTGCTCTTCGTAGTAAACACTCCTTTTCAAAATGGTACCTCTATTTACTCCTAAAGGATGACTGAAAACACCTACGTGATCTGAAACACACTTTAACCATTTGCCTGTTTGGAATTAGATGATGAATTTTTTTTTTCATCCCAATCTTTCACATATTAGATCTTGAGACTATGTTCTTATTGCAGACAGTCAAAATTTTATTCCACCATCTTGAGACTATGTTCTTATTGCAGACAGTCAAAATTTTATTTCACTTGACACAGATCTCAAAAAATAACCTTAAATCACGTTTAAGTGTGATGTGTTTCATATGATTTTAGGTGCACTTTTTTATAATGTGTCACTTGGAATAAAAAATAGATACTCTAATGTTACACTCTAGTCTCAAACAATCAAAGGGTTTCATTAGGTTTCAAGCACGCCCTTTCAATAATCGACAAAATATTATATTATTAATTTTGGATAAAATGTTAAAAAAGCTAAAAAGTGGCCGGTTGAGAAAACGTCATCAACTTTAGTTTCCTGCCCTTTTGTTCCTTCCCAATTCTGAAACAGTACTTATATTTTGCCAACCAAAGAGAGGAAATTTTTTTTAATGAATATTCTCGCAATTCACAAATAAAAATAAAAATGGAAATGATATTTGATGTGAGCTACCTATATTTATCCTTAGATTAGATAGAAGTTGATCCCCTGCCGTAAATTTCAAATCAAAATTTCTAAGGTAAGAAGAGTGTCTTACCTTATATTTCACTGAATTCTTTGTAGAAAAGTATAAAATGGGGGAAGAATCACTTTAGTTTTTACATCCTACACACCTTTATATGCGTTGGGATTCTGAAAAAAAAAATAGAGGCTCTTATCGATTTAAGGGCTAAACATTTTATTTGTTTGACCTAGAAATATGTATAGGGTACCAGCATTTGCAACCTAAAATTTGGTTCCCACAATTATAGTTTTTGGTAGTGAACAATATTGATTGTCTTCAATCAGATGATGGAGATCGTTTTTTGGCCCAATCTTTCATAGAAATGATCTTTAGATCATGGCTCAGCTATCAGACACTCAGATGTTGATTTCACATGACATACGTCTCAAAAATGGCTCCAGAGTTCATTCTCATGGTATGCTCACGATCACAATTGTTTTTGGAGATGTGTGCCATATGGAATCAACATTTGACCGTTTGATAGGTGAGACATGATCTAAAGATAATTTCTTTGGAAGATTGGGCCGAAAAATGATATCTCCCATCTAATTCAAGGCAATCAAAATTGGTCACATGCAAATACCCTAGTAGCAAAGACCGGATCTTCAATTGCAAATACCGATCCACATCTGTAAAATTTATAAATGTTTCATATATTTACCAATCTAACACCATTTGTTTTTGTGGTTGAGGGCTTATACGGTATAAAATTGATATGATACCTCTGTTTGCATCCACCAAAACTCTAGGGTACCAATTCAGAAAACTATTGACTCTATAAATCAGATGATAGAGATCATTTTTTTATCTCAATCTTCTGCACAGTAGGTATTGAGATCACAGTGTATCATAAGACAGTTAGATATTGACTCCATGGGAAAACATCACAAGCCTACCAAGAACATGGTTCAAAGATAACTTGAAACAGCAGCTAAGCCATTAAATGCTGCCTAAACATAGTTTAAAAGAAATGATATTTTAAAGACTCGTGCCATGTGAAAATACCATCTAAGAGGTTTGATTTGAAGGTCATGATCTGAAGATCTTAGGAGACAAAGATTGACAGCCAACATGATCTTTATCATATTATTCAAAATAGTCAAAGGTCATTACCTGATTCAATGGCTGAATGTTTGTGTTGAATCATATGATAGAGATCGAGTTTTGTGCTAATTATTTGTACTATAAATCTTTAAATCATGGCCCTCAAATTAGGTGGCTTATATGGTGTTTTCAAATGTTAGAGATCCCAACATACCAAGTCTTTCTTTTAACTTTTGAATCGTGATTAACATTTCAACGCCAGCGAGTATTTAAATAATTTTTCACCATTAAAATGTCACTTAATATCTCACACCATTAAAGTGTGATTTATGCCATGTGGCACACATTTATGATCAATCTCATTTTTCCAATTGGCAATCCTTCATTGGAACATGTCCCCGGCTAAAGGATAATGCTTATAAGTGGATGTAAATCATCCAATCAGTAAACTTTAATATCAGCCATGAAAATAAAAAACAACCGTTGATATTAGAGTCCACAGATCAGATGGTTCGAGCCTTTCAAATGATGATATATCATTTTGACGGGATGGATTTCCAAGATCATAAGCCAATAAATGGTGTATAGTCGTTTAAACACCATTTGGTGCTTAAATGACGGCCATGAGAGTCGGTCCCATCTTTTAAACCATGTGCAAAGGCCAATTTATGGTGTGCAAATAACAACTCATTGATACGTGCACCTCCGACTCTGAGAGTCACAGTTATCAAGTCAGGGTTCGGCGAGGTTAAAATTCAAAAAAATCCAATAAATTTAGCAAGTTCCAGAAAAGATTTGGAGGAAAAATGAAAAATAAATAAATAAACTTTTAGATGAAAAATAAAAAATTTAAAAAGATATTAAAATCATGATTTTAAAAAAATGGTGATTATTTTCGAGCTATTGGCAAATTTTGTGAATTATTAAAAAGCATACGAAGTTTTCAAAAAATTGTAAATAATTCATGATTAATTTGTAGAACTTTTAATTTGCACATTATTTATAATTTTTAAAAAATTCGGCTAATTTGGTGTGGCGCAGAGCTAAATGTAGTGGATGATCGATCGGCCTGTGTACACTAAACACGGGTGTCTATAGCCATATGCTTCTGAAAACAAGTTTTGGAGAAAGCGTTTGGCACCTGTCCGCTAATTCCCGACAAGTAATAGCGCTTTTCATCTCATTTACGAATCGTTGTAAGTGAAAAGGCACAAGTTAATTGACGCCCATGTGTATTTTTGGAGGGAATCCAAAGCTCCAAAATCCAAACGACTCTTAGGCTGGTTTCATTACCTGATACCTGCTTGACTCTGATTTTTCCCTGGTCGGGTATGTAGCTTGACCCATTAGGTCAGGTCGGGTCGGGCATGAATCAGTCGACCTAACCTTCAGCTCTAGTCGAGTTGACTAAAAAGTGTGGACATGTCACGTCAATCAACAACTAGGTCGGCGATATTTTATATAGGGTACTTTTATTCACATCTACCAGAATACTAGTAGGCACCTAACCGGAAACCATTCATTGAGTTGAATCAGACCATGTTGATCGATTTTCGCTTTAAACTTTCACATAAGGGATCTTGAGACAATGAATGATATCATCAGACAGCACAAATCTTAAAAGGGATCCCTTAAATGAAAAAAGCGTGATATTAGGAGGTACCCTGGGCAATAAAAAAAACGTGATATTAAGAGGTACCCTGGGCAATAAAAAAAATACGTAACCGTGTAAAGGCAATATAGCTCCTCCAGTGATCAAGAATAGAGGTACCCTGGGCAGTCGGGCGTCAAGTTGGGCCGGGTTTTCAATAAGGTCAAGCATATTTCATAGCCATCAGGTATGGTGCACCCTTAGGCCGAATAGGATCGCGCATATGCCAACTTTCCATTGAGCAACCACAAGTTTATCCCAATCTCATCCATCAACAACCAATCCGTAACCCATTAATTCATTTGCGAATTAGGAGATTTTGGTTGTTATCCAAACCGCTGATTATACATGTAGAATGGAACCGTCTTCGTTTCATAAGATGAATGGTTATATCAAGGTTACTTAGGTTGCATATGATATAGTTCTTTGCTAGCCTCTTCCACAGTAGAGTTCACATGCATTAATTGGTTCTCATTCTTTTTTCTAATTCTCTGCAAAGGAGAATTTATTTGCTCTAACAGTAACCTCTGTGCTCTCTACTAACTCTCTACTATGAGCAAATAAAATTTGCTCTGATAAAGAGTGAGTAAAAGGAAGGGTAGAACTGATGAACAGATAACTCTTACTCAAAATCTTGCTATGCAAGAAATTATCAAGGAAAATGAATACATGCTAAAGCAGGTAGCAGGATATTAACAAAGAGGATGGAAACTTGCTAAAGTAAGAAAACTCCGTTATGACAAGGGCTCGCAGAGTGCTATATCATACACAGCCTTAGTTCTATATTTGAAATTTGTTATCAAACCAACCCAATTCACTAGATGTAAGATAAGTTTTATTAGCCTTTATTAATTAACTTCATAATATAGATTTGCTCTCTTTAAAAAAAACTATAAATGACCCTCTAGTCAGCTAAACTTTCGAACCATCTCTCAATGCCTGCAAATTTTATTCTAAGAAAAATAATTTTGATTAATCAATCAATTCCCTTGTCACACCGAATTGGATTGAATTGAACTATGAGTTTATGATGTACTTTGTTGTACCTAATTAAGGCGGGGTGAACGAACAAATTAAAAAAGATTTATCAAACAATAACATCTAAAATTAAATAATCTCACAGGGTAAACATACAACGCATATTCATAGTAAAAAAAATTTAAAAAACAATCAACAAAATCGAAAACAAACCATACCACCAATGGTTTTGTTGATTGTTTTTTAAATTTTTTTAAAAAAAATTAAAAAAATTGGATTGAATTTTTTAAATTTGATTGAATTGAAGTACGCGTATCCTTTCCTGTTTCCTCTGTCTTGCTTAGCAGGGCTCAGAAGCCCTACATGTCTCAATCTCAAACTAGTCAAAATTCGTTAGATTCACATATAATGGTGCGACACAAAATCTGTAAAGGTAAGAAAAATGAAATTCTATGATAGACTCGCACATAAATGACTATGCATAACCCATGTTTGAGCGATTTGGTAGAGTTGGATTGACCCGTACACCAATTTTTTTTGTATGGGTCGGCTTCTTAATGCTACCCATTTTTTTTTTACTGACCACTCATTATAAATCAGTAATTAATTAACATACACGTAGAATTAGATATAGTTGTTAAACAAATTAGTAAATCTGTTGCATTTCCCAAAGAGAGTTAATAAATATAAGACATATTCAAATGTCAAACTGACAGATATCGATCAGATGAGAATTTCGAAGAAACAGAGAGAATAAAGTACTTTTTAAAATAACTAAACTACCCTTTATCTTTGACAAAACAAGCCCCGGAACATTCCATACATTTGTGAGTATCCCATAAATAAACTGGCGGTCAGAAGAGGAGGTTGAAACGCTTCTCCTTAGATCCGGTGTACAGCTCTTTCAGATTTTAAAATCTTTGAAGTCTTGTTGCACTGTAGAGAGTGGAGACCACCAACTTCCGTACGGTTAACTATCGTTCCTCAGTTGACACAATGCATAGTGACAGAGATTTTAGGGCCACTATGTACAATATACTCCCCCGAAAAAAGCTTGCGGCCAAATTCAAGTTTTCTTCTTAAAAAGGTCAAAGTAAAATGGCGCAAACTATGCTTTAAGGTAAAAATGTGGACATCGCTATCTTTAATCACTTTTTTTTAATATAAACTTATCTAAATACATGCATACGCTTGTACTTTGTCGAAAGATATATTGTCAGTTATTTGAAAAACGAGCCGTTACTTGTTCTTGCACACGCTTTTTAAGTTATTGCGCGGAGTTAATATAAAATTATTAGGGTATCTCTATTAGCACCCTCAATTTTATTGAAAGCGCTCACTTATAACCCTAATTATTTGTGGGCGCCCACCTTTTCTTTTTTTCTCTTTCACCTCTCTAAAAGTACCCACGGGCCGCCTTCTTCTTCTTCTTCTTCTGCGGTAATCGCCCAACGACCTTCAAGTACTATTTTTTTTTTTTTTTTTTTCATACATTTTTCTTCTTCTTCTTCTTTTTTCCCCTTTCCTTATCTTTATCTTCAAATCTAGCATGTCAGAATGACTATTTCGGCATCACCCATATCACTCCGGCCAAAACCTTAAAAACCATAAAAACAAGCAGAAAAAAAACCTTCTAAAAACCAAATAAACTTCCTCGAAAACCTTAAAAAGCAAATAAGAAAACCTAAAAGAAGAAAAAAAAAAAATCTATCTTCGTGACTGTGGGTACCCACTGTCAATTGTAAAAAATTGTCTCACTATCAAATTATCACATCTGGAGGTAGGTATGCAAGTTTTGAACCGAACCGAAAATCGAGCCTCCCAACCCGGTCCGAATCGTACCGAAAACCGATTGAAATCAAACCAAACCCCAATTCGGTTTGATTTTGGTTTGGGGTGTATTGAACCGAAAATTGAAAAATTTAAGTTCGGTTCGGTCCACCGAACTTGCATCCCTATATGGGTTACAGTCCAACATCAGATGGACCCGATATCCAACCTGCCTGACTCGAGTTTTCAACTAAGTTGGCAAGCCAAATATGTTCATTGAGTCAAGTAGATTTAAGTCAACTTTTAGGTTGGATTTAGATGCTTGACTCACCCTAATGCTCGACCCGTTGACCGATTGGCCTGTCAAACTAGAGACATAAGACCCAATCGTTCAACCAGAATGCCCATCATAAGACCCGGCTCATGATGTCGAGTCAGATCGTTAGTCAGGCATTTGAGTACTATTGGGCACAACCCATTAAGCTTTGATAAATTAAGTTTGTAAGTTAGTGCACTCAAACCATTTATTAATCTTTATACCACATTACAATGAGATCACCTATGCCTCATAGATTCACACATACATAACCAGTGGGAAGCAAGTGTGATGCACGTGAGCAGAAAAAGAATATGAATCAAATATTAAGTGTGAGGTTAACGTGATTAATATAATTTGTAAGCATTGCCAAACATCCATTTACTCTTAGACACCGATTTAAATAAAATTTAAAAGGAAAATGCAATGATAATGAATGAGCTACTTGAATATATAATGGGCTAAATAATTTTCTTTAGTGTGAACTTTAACATACATACAAATCTGAAAATTTATAAGCTAATGTGCAAATTTCGATTCGATTCGATTCTGAATCGATCAATTGATAAAATAAATTTCGGAACAAAATAGGGTTCTAAAAAGACCCAAAAGAAAAGAAGATAAATAAAATAAAATACAGTAAGGAGAAAGAAAATAATTAAAATTAACTCTATGGCTAGGATTAGCCATCTCATTTTTCTTTATTAGCAATCTAAAAATAAGTATAACATAGGGTTCATTTATTTAGCTCGTTGATACGGGATCGAACGTATCATACGCGACGGAATCTGAGAAGAATGAGATGGATAAATGGGTACCCACCTCTTGAAGCATGACAACAAATCAACGGCGTTAGATTTAAGAAGATCGGCGCCCAATCGCATCGGTCCGTCCATAATTCCTTCTTCTTCCACTACGATCTTAATTGCGGAGATAACCAACAGTGTTCTTTGTAGAAGAAAATGCCAAGGATTTATAGAAGAGATTAGACAATTTTTAGAAAAGGGGTGGGTGCAGGAGTTGTGATGGCTAGAGTTTTTGAAAGGGTGTATAGGCTTTTACTTCAAAGTCCAAAATAAATGTTTTAAACCTTTGTACCAATTTTCAACCCTTAGACCTCTTGTTTATAACTCAAGCCTTTTACTAACAAGCTATCACATAGTTTGTGTTAAATAAAAATAATTTTAAATATAAAAGCTTTTGAAAAACTTAAATGCGTATTTTCTCAATTAGGATAGGTGCCGGTGTGGAGTGGTACCACCAAAGATAGTACAAAACTCATCTAACACTCAAAAGTTAAGATTTAATAATCAGGGTCATTACATTCTCCCCCCCTTATAATATTTTCGTACTCGAAAATTATGCGACGACGATAATGAGCTCCAGGTACTTCTCTGCAACCTCAGTTTCTCATCAAAAGTCAATAATTCAGCGCTAACAAAAATCAGGTTCGTTATATTCTCCCCTCCTTAAAAATTTTCGTCCTAAAAAATTATGCATTGATTATAAACTAATATCATTATTTCTTTGTTAATTTCGACTCACTTGTAAAACTTTTATATTTTCGGCATCTTTTATTTGATATCATCAAGGTAAGGTCCCCCTCTCTTTATGATGGTGGTCTACTCTAATTCATCAATTTATAAATAGTCTGATTTGATGTTCCAAATTTTCTCCGAATGTGTGGTATGTCAAACTTTGGCCGGATATTCACTTAATCTAATTATTGTAGTCATTTCTAATATAACCTAGAATCTACTATTCCTATAGTTGGCATCTTAGATCACCAAGAATCTTAAACTGTCAAATCTTCAAGGGTTTATTTATATAATTGCCCCTTAATTTTTCAATCCATTGTTTTTCAATCCTTATAGGTCATTCTAATATTTCTCAGAAATTTCTAACTATATAAGTTATTCTTAAATAAATCTTTAAATACGAAATTGAACCTTAGGATCTTTCATCATCAATGATCGAACTTCCTTGAAATCAGTAAGTCCTCAAAAGATCTAAAGTCCGGGATCTATCTGAATCATAATAACCTTGAAATCAGTAAACCCTCAAAAGATCTAAAGTCTGGGATCTATTTGAACCATAATAACCACTATCACGAATTTTCAGGTTTTGAAGGGGTTTTTGTATTCGTGATGGTGGGTACTCACTGTCAATTGTAAAAATTTAATAGTGGGTTCCCACTGTCAGATTATCACATTTGACGAAGGATGCTCACTGTCATGAAAAAAAAACTTAAGTTTTTTTTAAAAGGTTTTTCATCTTTGTCTTTGTAGGATTTTTTAAAGGTTTTTTTTAGAAGGAAGAAGAAGATGATGTTCCGGTGAAGCCGGTGTTATCGCTGTCGCGATCGAGTCGCCAAAGTTGTCGTTGTTGCGATCTAGTCACCAAAGTTGAGAAAAAAGATAGAAAAGAGAGTGCTTCGGTGATGTTGACATCATCTTTTACAACTAGTCAGCGTTGAAGAAGAAAAAAAATGAGAAAGAAGAAGAAGAAGAGGGTAATTTAGAAATGCTAGTAGGGTTGTGCATTTTTTGGATCGAACCGAACCGCCGGGTTTGGTTCGGTTTGGATTTTGTTTGAAAAAAAGGAAAATTGAAAAGTTTGGTTTGACTTTGGTTTCAAGCCGAAACCAAACCGAACTAAACTGAATGTAGTTTGTAAGTATATATATATATATATATATATATATATATATATATATATATATATATATGCGGGGATTTTGATTAATTTTAAAGGGCATTTAAGTAAAATGCATATTTTTATATAAAACCCTATCATTGTCTTTAGCCTATCCCTAAATCCTAAAGCGGTAAAATATAACTTATAGGAAAATCGGTTGAGAAGTTAAGAAAATTTTGATGTGCAAGTAAAACTTATAGGAAAACCGAAACCGACCAAACCAAATCGAACTGAATTGAATCGGGTTGGTTTGGTTTTAGAGTTGAACGGTTTGGTTTGGTTTGTGGCTTTCGTCCAAAACCGACCAAACCGAACCGAATACACCCCTAAATGCTAGTGTCTTCGTTGAGATTGCCAGAAGAAAAAGAAAGAAAGAAAGAAAGAGGAAAAATGGTAAAAATAAAAAAAGATTATAAAGGTGGGTGCCCATGAAGTAAAAATACTGTGAGTGCCCTCTTTCGTACCGGAGTGAAAAAAATTCACTTTTTTCCTTTACCCACGTGACTGATGTGGTTGCGAACAGAGGTGCCCAATTTGTTATTGCACATGCTTCATGTGATTGACAACCTAACTTTAAAGAAAAATTTCACCTTAGTTAAATTTTATATTAGCTAAAAGTAACTGGAGGTTGAAGGAGCTTCAATAATATCATCGATAATGCCTTTCTCGTTCTCCGGATCTCTTCTCTCTTCTTACTTTGGGTACTTGAGAAAATTATAGTCTCTCTCTATCCATCTTGTTTTCCTTCTTTAATATATATCAATAACAATAGTTGTTGCTCTCTCTCTCTCTCTCTCTCTCTCTCTCTCTTCATATATCATGTTAGGTTTGTGCTAGTCTCACTCTTCGTCTTCAAGCAACCTCCAAATACTAGGGTTCTCTTTGTCTCATTTTTTCTCTCAATTCTGCTTAATTTTATCTTTACAAGCGACCTCGAACTACTAGGGTTCTCTTCTTATCATTCTTTCTCCCATTTCTACTTAATTTTATCGTTTTAGGCAAGGTGCAACAACACTAAATTTGACATTTTAAAAAAGTGAATACAAATCATTTTTACTTAATCTGGTGCAACAGCTTGAAATGCGTGTGCAAGTAATGCCTCCCTTTGAAAAATGAGGCAATTCATATTTTATAGGTTAGCTATAAACATCACACTACACTGATCCTAGAAAAGTGGCCCTAAAATCACTTGCTACACATTACACTTAAACCTAACTTTAGGGATGCATTTTTGGGATCTTTGTCATGTGGAATCGAAAACTGACCATCTAATGTATATTCATTGCCTCAAGAAATTTTTGTGGAAGATTGGAGCAAAATCGATCTCCATCATCTGATTTTACGCAATCAATGATTTTTAGCATAGGTACCAAGTAAGATTCTGTGGGGTGCATTTAAAGCTACCCTATTTTATAGTAATGTCTAAATAAACCCTTTGGCCTTGAATAGTGGCCTTGAATAGTGTTAAGTAGTAGGGTGCCAATGGCGCTACAAAAATAAGGATTTTGAGCGGTACTTGTTGTTAAGGCAGTTTTTGGTAGTGGCAGGACTAATAGTGGCAGTTTTTGGTAGTGACATGACTAATAGCAAAAGTTTTTTGTTAAAACAAGTTGTCGCTAATAATCTTATTTTTGTAAATTTTTGTAGTACGGTTCAGGTTTGGCTGGGCAGAAATTTTGGCTGCCTGACAAGAAAATGACATGTGCCGACCTGACTTTACTTGATGGTGTAATTGACCCGACCTGACTAGTCAAGTGTAATGCCTGGCTTGACCCGACTCGACGCCACCCCCCAGCCTCAAAAAGAAGAAAAATAAAAAGAAAAATCCACACACAATTTTTTCATAATGTTATATATAAAATATTGGGTCAGGACCAGCCGACCCGACCTGACCCGACGGATCAAGTTTACGTGCCCAACTCCATAAAAAGTTCGGGGCAACTGGGTTGGGTACCGGGTCGGCCCGACCCATTGACAGCCCTAAATAACACACAAAAAATGCATATATTGAACTTCTCAGTTCTCAGTTCTCTCATGCAGAACAAAATTTCTATTTTGCAACTCAAGAATTGAAAAAATCTTGAAAACTTGATTCTTCAAAGACATTTTAAATTGATGTTCTTAAACTACTTCATAGTATTGTTTTCCTAAATAACTCACTCTTTATATATGTTCATCCATAAATTTTGCTTATCGATTGAAACACTTTCCTGCATCGACTGTGTGTTGAATTGATGCTATTAGACAATGTCTCTTGGTTCAACGCACCCCGGTATAGAGTTAGTTTCGCCGTCAACAACTAGCTCTAAATCCCTAATACTCTTGTTAAATGTTCATAACTTTATTAGCCACACATCTCCCTAAAGCCGTATATTTAATCATAAGTACGGGTGCAAATAAAAATCGAAATTTGAAAATGGAGCCTTCGGAAACTGCCCAAATGGGACCGAAATTGACTGAACACCAAACCAAACTAATTTGGCCTGGTTCAGTTTCAGATTTGGAAACTGAAAATCGAAAACTGTCTGAGTAGAGTGAGAAAACTGACACCAAAAATTGAAAAACTATCCTGAAAACCGAAGGAACCATAATCGGATCAGTTTGCTGGGCGGAGAAGTTCAATTAACTGAATCCGAAACATTTCGGTTCAGTATTACCAAACCGACCCAAAAACCGAAAGTTCAGTTTCGGTTTGGTTATCCGAATCTGGCCCAGTCTTCGGGTTGTCAATGGGTACGAGGTTGACCCAACCCGCTCGACCAAGAACTTTTACCAGGTCGGGTCAAGCATGAAACATCTGGCCCAGCCTTCGGGTTGGGTCGACTTAGAAGTCGGGTCAGGTTGAGATTTCAGGTCCAGTCAAGTTGAGTACACCATCGGATTAGGTGGGTCTGGTCTGGCATATGCCATTTTCCAGTTGGGCAGCCATATGTTTTCCCGGACCCGACCCGACCTGTTGACAGGTCTACAGGATCATGGAATTATAGGTACAGCAAAAATATGATATGAAATGCTTCCGTGTAGAAATTATGCTAACACCAAGTTTGGTAGCTTCAATGACCACACCCTATCCCCTCTTTCAAATTTTTTTTCTAAAGGTGATAACTGAAAAAGCAAAAAACAAAAATTAAAACCACCAAAAAGAAGAGAAGAGAGAGAAAGAGAGAGCAACAGTGCCAACTAAAGGAAGCACAAGAAGCAACAGTCGAAGTAGTAAGGACTAAGGAGTAGTAGTATTTAGTAAGCAAGTAGTATTTAGAACACTTTGAAACATTTTCCACCCATTACAGAAATCAACCACAATCATCATGAAAAACCCTCTGAGACCAGCACTCCCAAAAAGCACCACTCACCCTCAATTTCTCTCTCCCCTTAAATCCACCTCGCAAAACCCCATTCCCTCCCCACCTCAACCAAACCATGAGTCCCATCATCTTCCTCTTCTTCTTCTTCCTACAAGCCTCTCTGGTTCTCTCTTCCTCTCTCCCTCTCCAAATCGTCTCTCTTCTCTCTCTTAAAAAAGCCCTCATCGACCCCAACTCATGCCTCCAAAACTGGACCCGTCAAACCCAAGACTCAGATTTCACGAACCAGCAGTCATGGTGCACCTGGACCGGTGTCATGTGCGATGTCACGAGCGCCAGCATCGTCTCTCTCGACCTCTCTCATATGAATCTATCTGGCTCGATTCCTTTCGAAATCCGATATCTATCTCACTTGAGACACCTAAATTTGAGTGGCAACTCTTTTGAAGGGCCACTTCAAATTTCCATTTTCGAACTCGCGAACCTCAGAACCCTTGATATTAGCCACAACAACTTCAATTCTACCTTCCCGCCCGGTCTCTCGAAACTCCGGTTCTTGACCCTCTTCAATGCCTATAGCAACAGCTTCACCGGCCCGCTTCCACGGGAAATCGTACGGCTCCGGTTCATCGAGCGGCTCAATCTTGGCGGCAGCTTCTTTGATGGCGGTATTCCGGCTGGTTTCGGCGGTCTGCAGCGACTACGGTACCTCCATTTGGCTGGTAATCTTTTGAGAGGGGCGATTCCGGGTGAGTTGGGATTTTTAACTCGGCTCGAGTGGATGGAAATCGGGTATAATGTTTTCGAAGGAGGGATTCCGAAAGAATTTGGGAATCTATTGAATCTCACATATCTCGACGTTGCTTCAGCGAATCTATCTGGGCTTCTACCAGCAGAACTCGGGAACCTGACTCAGCTAGAATCGCTGTTCTTGTTCAAAAATCGGTTTTCGGGTAGCATACCGGTGCGTTTTTCGGATTTGGGAGCTTTGAAGGTGCTGGATTTATCGGATAACGGTATTTCGGGTCCGATTCCAGAAGGGTTTTCGTCGCTGAAGGAGCTGACCCTTTTGAGTCTCATGGACAACGAGTTGAATGGAGAAATACCCAGTGGAATCGGTGAGTTACCGAACCTCGAAATGCTCCACCTATGGAACAACTCGCTAACAGGAACCCTCCCTAGAAATCTGGGCTCCAATGAAAAATTACAAAAGCTCGACGTCTCTTCGAACTCGCTCGAAGGTCCGATTCCACCAGGTCTCTGCTTCGGGAATCGTCTCACCAAACTCATTCTATTCTCTAACCGATTCGACTCCGAGCTCCCTTCGACGCTCGTCAACTGCACTTCTCTATGGAGATTTCGAATCGAAGGCAACAAGCTCAACGGCTCTATTCCTTTCGGTTTCGGCCTCTTACCAAATCTCACCTTCATGGACCTCAGCCAAAACGATTTCTCAGGAGAAATACCGCGAGATCTCGGCGACGCTCCGATATTGCAGCTTTTGAATATCTCGCAAAACCCTCTCGGCAGCGCTTTGCCCGAAACCATATGGAGCGCGCCGAGTTTACAGATCTTCTCGGCGAGTTTTTGCAAACTAAAGGGAGAAATCCCGGATTTCGTTGGTTGTAGCAACTTGTATAAGCTAGAAATGGAAGGTAATTCTCTAAACGGCAGTATTCCATCTGACATCGGACGGTGTATGAAGCTTCTCAGCTTAAAACTCGGTAGAAACAACCTCACCGGATCAATCCCCTTAGAATTAGCTTCGATACCGTCGATCACAGACGTCGATTTATCGAACAACAATCTCACCGGCACGATACCGTCGGACTTCGACAACTGCAGCACGCTGGAGAGCTTCAACGTGTCGTTTAATAACCTCACCGGTGCCGTACCGTCGTCCGGTACGATATTCCCTAACCTCCACCCGTCTTCATTTTCCGGCAACGACGGGCTATGCGGCGGGGTGCTCAACAAACCCTGTCCGTCAGATTCCGGAAACGGAGGGCTGGGATTTCGTCAACAGCAGCCGAGGAAATCCGCCGGTGCAATCGTGTGGATTCTGGCGGGAGGATTCGGGATTGGCTTGTTCATCCTGATCGCCGGGACCCGATTGTTCCACGCCAAGTACGGGCGAGGTTTCGGGACCGGAGTCGAGATGAAATCTGGACCGTGGAAATTGACCGCTTTTCAACGGTTGAATTTTACTGCCGACGACGTTCTGGAGTGCTTGTCGATGAGCGATAAGATTATAGGGATGGGTTCGACGGGGACAGTGTACGAGGCGGAGATGCCAGGTGGGGAGATCATAGCCGTTAAAAAGCTGTGGGGGAAGCAGAAGGAGACGGTGAGGAGGAGGAGAGGGGTTTTGGCTGAGGTTGAAGTACTGGGTAATGTGCGGCATAGGAACATAGTAAGATTACTCGGGTGTTGTAGTAATATAGAGAACACGCTACTTCTGTATGAGTATATGCCGAACGGGAGTTTGGATGACTTGTTGCACGGGAAGAATAAAGGGTTGAATTTGGTGGCGGATTGGGGAACCAGGTATAAGATAGCAGTTGGGGTTGCGCAGGGGATTTGTTATTTGCACCATGATTGTGACCCGGTCATCGTGCACCGTGATCTGAAACCGGGCAATATTTTGCTGGACGCGGAGATGGAGGCGCGGGTGGCTGATTTTGGAGTCGCCAAGCTCATACAGACTGATGAGTCCATGTCAGTGATTGCTGGATCGTATGGCTACATTGCGCCGGGTGAGTATTTTTATTTTGTGGTTGCTATAGCACATCGGGTAATTACTTTGACATTTGGAATCTGGTGTTCGAGCCAGAGCATTTTTTATGCTGTTGAGTGGACTGGAACCTTCCGATCGAACTACTTTTTTCACTAATTATGATTATTTGGTCACTTGATCAGACGGTCTACGGTCGTGCACTAGTGATTAGTGATCACGGTCGTCAACCTTTTGTTCCGGTTGTCCGAATGATAGGTAAACCATTCAATGAAATGCCCATTAATCAGATGGTTAGGGTCGTTTTATCACTGAGATTTATGACCTATATCGGCACCAGTTTTCCTGGATTTGTGTTATTGTCTTCATTTCTCATAGTTCTTAACCTGCCCACCTTAGCTTCTTCACTAAATTCAATAGTATCAGCTGTGTCTAGGTATGCATGTACTGTTCCCTGCTTATGATCTTGCACCGAATCACTTGTTTTTCAGCACTCTGTACTGGATATGATAGTGCCACACACAGGTGCATCACTGTTTTCTTTTTCTTTATTATTATTATTATTTTTATTATTTTGTGTTTTTGGGCTTGAATGTATTTACTACTGACTTTTTTTCTTGAGTTATTGAATCTTTAAGGTGCCTACTCTACGTTGAAAACTATTGATTGCTTTAAATCAAATGAGTCTGGAGATCATGGGCTTACCATCTGCATTTACTGTGTTTGTTCCACATGCCACACTTCCGAAAGAAGTGATCAGAGAACCACATGACACACATTATGCGCAAATGTGATTTCCATGTCACTTTTTGGGATGTGTGTCACGTGAATGAAAAATCTGTGTCTGATGGTATTCCCATGATCTCAAGATCCAGGGTAAGAGATTGGCACAAAATATGATCCCCATTGATTACTTTAAAGCAAGCAATGGTTCTCATTGTAGGCGTCCTCAATGATTCGGTGGGGTTACTTTTGACTTTTTGAATATTATTAATCCAACCCTTCTATATGGTGTGTTGTAAGTAATTAATTGTGTGTAAGTATCAGCACTCTTTGTTTCCACCATCTTTTTTCCAATTGCTTTCATTCTTCTTCTAGAGCTCACATTGTGGTTTCTGCTTTTGACAGAATACGCTTACACCTTACAAGTGGACGAGAAGAGCGACATATACAGCTTCGGCGTTGTGTTAATGGAGATCCTTAGCGGTAAAAGATCGGTGGACTCGGAATTCGGAGATGGTAACAGCATTGTGGATTGGGTGAGGTCTAAGATTAAGAGCAAGGAGGGGGTGTCTGAGGTCCTAGATAAGAATGCGGGTGCTTCCTGCGGGTCAGTGAAGGATGAGATGATGCTGGTTCTTAGAATCGCGTTGCTATGTACCAGCCGTAATCCGGCAGATCGGCCGCCGATGAGAGATGTTGTGTCGATGTTGCAGGAAGCGAAGCCGAAGCGAAAGATGCAGGGCGGAGGCAATGGTGGTGGTGGGGGTGATGGAAATGGTGGTGGGGATAAGCAAGCAGTAGTGGGGTGTTAAAAATTGGATTTAATTCGGTGGGGCTTTGTGGAATTGGTATAGTTGATGGAATTATTTTTTTCTTTTTCTTGGAGGGCTTTTTTTTTTACCCTTTTCAAAATATATAATATTAAATGTTGTAAGTGAGCTTTGGATTATGATCCTCATTTCGGACGCAGTCATGATGTTTTAAGAGATGTTGTAAGTGAAGTGGCAGGTTATACAGTTAGGGCTGCAAATGGGTCAGGTTTAGGTCTAAAATCTAGGCCCATTTTCTAAAAGAGCCTACTATGGGTCCCATCTTCTTGACCAAAAAAAACCAACCAGGCCCAAGTCGCTACCTTCTATCTTAACTGACCCGACCCAAATTGAATTGTTGCTAACTGGGTTGGGTCCAGTTTATGTTGAAGCCTGAAATAATCGGGTCAGGTTGAGGTGACCCCAACCCAATTTGGATCGGAACCATATGCTACCGATACCTATAGAATTTGTATTCAGTGACTAAATCTTGCAGGTGAAGCTCTACTAAGGATCAAAATTTTGGGTTGAATTTCAGTTTCGAGTATGACCAAAGCTGAAATTCGAAATTTTGGCCCCCTACAAAATGGATCAAAATTTTGGATTTCGGTTTTATTTTGGTCATGCCCGAAATCAAAACATTTTGGCGGAAATTTTGATCCATGAGCTCCATGGTGGTCGCTAATGGTTTTGATGAAGGTGGTTTTGACGAATAAATAGATGCATAAATGGGTTTGCATCTAAAGATACATGAAACTGTTTGAATGCCAGGACATCAACGTCGTCGAGGGAAGTAAAGTCAACCAGGCTAAGCTTGAAGAAGCTGTGGATGTGTTTGGCATTCCTTTTTAGGAGAGCAGAAAAGAGCAACACCTGTATAAAACTTTTGTATATCAATTTGAAAGGGGTGTAGCAGAGGTTGATAGTACCTTGTTTTGGGCTCATGCATGGCTCTACGTTATACGGATATGAACCTCGTTGGGGACATTTTCAGTTAGTGAATAATTTGCTCAATTCATTTATCTAATTTTAATTTTTACAATGGTTGTGTATGACATTGCTCTTTAGAAGAGTAGAAAAGAGCACATGCTAAGTTTTTGTTGCTGCAAATGAACAAGGGAGAGAGAAGAATTGATGAAAGTAAAAAAAGAGGCTGCTTTTTGACACATGAAAAATACTTCTCTTTAAAAGAGCACGAAAACCATATTCTTTTAAAAATGACAGTTTTTTCTATTTCAAAGAGCAGCCTCTCATATATCTTCTTCCAATCCTTCTTTCAAGCAAAAAAATCATATTCTTTTAAAAGTAATTATTTTCCGTACTTTAAAATAGTAGCCCCACTTTTATCGTCTTTCAATCCGTAACTGATAAAGGGTGTAAAGTGCAAATAGACATATATGAGTTGCAATTAAAAAAGTCAAACCTAAAAGTTAAACTTAACCCGTTCCGCAGTTGCCATTTTTTTATATTTTATATAACCATAAATATTGAGATTTTAAAGATGAAAATCAACCGAATTGATTGGGATTGATATCGGGTCGCTTTAGATCGGTTTCAGGTCAGTTTCAGTGCAGGCTCACTTGAAACCAACACTTATCTTTCGGTTTCGGTTGGAGAGTTGGTCGGTTGCTTGAAAACCGACCCAACCCAATAACACGCCTAGGTGAAGGGTCATTAATCTATTGCATTTTAGGGACCATCTCTCCTTATGGTCATGTAAACACCAAATGGTGTTTAAACGCTTACACCGTTTATTGGCTTATGATCTTAAAAATTCATACCGCCAAAATGTCTTATCATTGATTGAAGGGCTATGGGTTCAAAAAACACACTTCATGAGAGATTCGGACCGGCGGATCTCTGCACTCTAACACCAATAATTGTTTTTAATTTTGATGGCTGATATTAAAGTTCAGCAACTAAATATTTTATATCCATTTAATTGGATGATCCTTTGGTTGGGATATGTTCCAACAATGATTTCTCACTTGAGAAATTTAAGTTTATCATAGATTCATAGATGTGTGCCATATGTCACAGTGATAAATAACACTTTCTTCTTGGTATGAGATAAAAAGTGGCATTTTAATGGTGTTTTAAATGTCCATTAGGAGCCATTATCCTTGCATTTTATCGCCGACATGTATGAACGTTGATTTTTCGGAGAGATTTACCCTCGTATTTGAGAATCAGGATATATAAATAACAAAAAAGCTTCGTCTCCTAAGTCCAAATACAACAAAACCCTAGCTTTCTCTTACATCTTCCTCGTTTGCATCCAAACCCTAATTATAGATAGAGGTTCGCCGTATCTCCTACTATAATGGCGGAACAATCAGAAACTACTCCACACGATTCGGAACCATTGGCGGAGCAATCAGAAGCTGCTGCAAACAATTCAGAACTGTAGATCGAGTAAGAAAGCTTGGATTGCTCAATTCGATAGCAATTTTCTGCTAATTTAGCGCTCGATAATCTCCATTTGATTTATTTTCATTTATTTGTTTATTTTGTTTGTTTTTTGTTTAGATTGTCGTTAGAAGAGAAGTTCAAGCTAGTGAGGAGTGTTGGAGAAGAGTGTATACAGGAAGATGAGTTGATGAATCTGCTGGCTAAGAAGAAGGACCACATCTGCTATGACGGCTTTGAACCCTCCGGAGGAATGCACATCGCTCAGGTCAATTCTTGAGACCATGGGCGTACTATCGGACTATCAATGTTTTATTCCATGTGGCACACATCTCAAAAAATGGTCTGAAAATCAGGTGACACACATCACACTCAAACGTGATTTTAAGGTAACTTCTTGGGATGTGTGCCAAATGAACTAAAAAGCTGACTGTACTATCCATGGTCTCAAGATCCATTGTGTGGAAGATTGAGACGAAAAATGATCTCCATCGTCTAATTCAAAGCAGTCAATGGTTTTAGCATAGGTGTCCTCTCTGTAATTTGTTAGGTGCTAATAGAGCTATTCTATAAGTTATTTAATTCATTTTATTATGTTTGTTAACAAAAATTTAGGTTATTTGATTCGTTGTATTACGTTTGTCAAGATAGTTAGATCTCTGTTAGAGTTAGTATTAATGGAAAGCTGAGGTCTGCCTAGACTGTGTTGAAATTTATAGGACTTCCTTTTTCTACTTCTATTTCCATGTCTTGTTTTCCTCTTCAAATAATGCATGTTGATGTTTGGATGTCACCAATGCCTTCAATTAGTGGATATCGCTATTATGTCATTTTTATTGATGACTTTTCTAGTTTTACATGATTGTTTCCTTTACATAATAAATCTGAAGTTTTCTCGTGTTTTGTTAAGTTTAAATTGTTAGTGAAAAATCAATTTTCATGTAAAATTAAATCCTTTCAATGTGATGAGGGTGGTGAGTTTACAAGCAATTAATTTAAAACCTTTCTTGATTCAAATGATATTTTGCAAAGACTATCCTGTCCTCATACACCCCAACAAAATGGGGTCGCCGAGCGTAAGCATCGACATATTATGGAGACTGGACTATCTTTACTTGCTCATTCACATCTTCCTCTAAAATACTGGGTTGATGCTTTTAATACATCAATTTTCTTAATTAATCAACTATCCACCAAAGTTCTTAAAAATCTTTCACCTCATGAAAAATCGTTTAAATCTATACCAGATTATTCAATTTTTCGAGTATTTGGATGTGCGTGCTATCCCTGCTTACGACCTTACACTCGGCACAAATTGGAATATCGAACTAAGCGTTGTGTTTTTCTCAGTTATAGTCTCCATCATCGTGCTTATCGTTGTCTCGACTATTCTACGGGACGTGTCTTTTTCTCTCGTCAAGTAGTGTTTGATGAGACAACTTTTCCATTTTGGGATAAGACCATGGATACTTTGGCTGTTTGCAAAAATCCCTCTGTGCAACCCGTCGTTATATGTCCTCCACAATTTCACAACAATATACCTCTCATTGCCACCCCACCTATTACCCGTACCACTCAACCAATTATTTTTGACACACCAGATTCAAACCCTCATACAACTGTAACTAATGCACATTCTAATCTCCCTATGCCTACTGTCACACCCGACACTACCAATGTCACACCCAATTGTCAAGATACTTCACAATCAATGACATCCACATCAATGGTACCACACCATCATCCGGTTACCCATGCTAAAGATGGAATCTCTAAACCTAAAGATTTAGAGATTTTCATCTCCTGTACTCGTCTAGGCATGCTCTTGTCGCACTTTCTTCTCAGCAGATTCCTAATGAACCGATATGTTTTTCACAAGCTCTTAAATCATCTGAATGGCGATCTGCTATGAGCGCGGAATTTGACGCACTTCAATACAATGGTACTTGGTCGCTTACTTCAAGGCCACCACACAAACGAGTTATCCGAAATAAATGGGTTTTTTAAATAAAACAAAAATCTAATTGATCCATTGATCGTTACAAAGCACGATTAGTTGCTAAAGGCTTCGAACAAGATGGTGTGAACTTTAATGAGATTTTTAGCCCAGTTATCAAACTGACCACGGTTCGCCTTCTTCTTGCTCTTGCAGTTCACTTTGACTAGTCGATCCGACAATTAGATGTATCTAATGCATTCTTGCATGGTGTCTTGGATGATGAAGTATACATGGAGCAACCACAGGGCTTTATCAATCCTCAACATTCGAACCATGTGTGCCGTCTTCACAAAGCCCTCTATGGATTGAAGCAAGCTCCTCGAGCTTGGTTCACTCGACTGTCTTCATTTCTTATTGAACTTTGATTTGAGGGTTCTCACGTGTATTACTCACTTTTTACATTTCACCACAACAATGTGATCATTGTAATCCTTGTATATGTCGATGATCTTATTATTACTAGCAACAAACCTGATGTTATTAGCGATCTTATTATTACTGACAACAAAACTGATGTTATTCGCAGTCTCATTACACTCGTTAGCAAGGAGTTCACAATGAAAGATCTTAGTGCTTTACGGTATTTTCTTGGTATTGAAGCTTATCGAAACTCTTCCGGGTTGTTTCTTCTTCAATCAAAGTATACCTCTGATCTTCTTAATCGGGCAAAAATGGTTGGGCTAAGCCATACTCCTCACCAACAATTTTCGGCAGCAAACTCACGATTTGAAAGTGATCCACTAACTGATCCTACTAAGTATCGACAAATTGTTGGCGCATTACAGTATCTCACTCTCACTCAGCCTAATGTTGCATTTTCGATTAATCAAGTATGTCAATTCATGCGCTCTCCATCAACAACTCATTGGACTGCGGTTAAGCGCATTCTTCATTATCTCAAAGGGGGCATTGATTATGGTCTTTTTCTTAGAAAAGGCTCGTTAAATTTAATCGCCTTCTCTGATGCTGACTGGGCCGGTGGACCAGACGACCATCGATCTACTAGTGGTTATGGAGTATATTTAGGACCGTGTCTCATTTCTTGGGGAGCTAAGAAACAACCCACGGTATCGCGTTCAAGCACGGAGGCAGAATACAAATCTATGGCCATTACTATGACAGAAATTTGTTGGCTACGAATGCTTCTTAAAGATCTCAAATTTTTTATTTCTAGTCCTCCTATCTTATGGTGTGATAACATTGGTGCCATGGCTTTAGTGTCTAATCCGGTGTTTTATGCCCGCAGGAAACTCATCGAGGTTGATTACTACTTTGTTCGTGAGAAGGTGGTTCTAAAAGATCTCGCTGTCAAATACATCTCGACCGTTGATCAAGTTGCTGACATATTTACTAAAGGCTTGACTTCGGGTTGTTTTCTTAAATTACGACACAAACTAATGGTGCGCTCTCTTCCCAGTAGTTTGCGGGAGCATATTAACCAATCATCTCAGTCAACACTTGACCATGCTAATGCTATGACAGATCGGCACTCTCCTAACAAGATTTCGAATTCAAACAAAATATCTTTGGTTAAGAGAATATCTCCAAAGTTCTCTCCTTCACTCTAATCTCCAGAATCTTCTCTTCTCAACAAACTTCCCACGTGTAGGCACTTTTGAATTCAAATTCTGTCCCTTGTAATCTATATATACATAATGAATACCAACCACCGCGGTGTGGAAAATTCTCCTTTAATCTTTTAAATTTCAGATAGCAGCCCAAATTTTCTGCCCTTGCATGCAATGTGCTGACATTTTTTTCCTAAGGTTGTTTGTCTTCCTAATTTCCCACTTATTGAAACACTTAAGTAACTATGTTGTTTGCCCCATAGACACAAAATTGCCGAATTTTCTAAGAAATAGCAAATTATTTGCAATTTTTTGGTGTATCGAATTAATCGCGAGTTATTCGTAATTTTTTCAAAATTCCGTGTTTTTTTCATAAATTCTCAAAGTTCAAGAATAATTCCCAATTAATTCACGACTCCTTCAAGTTCACTTTGAAGTGTTTTTTTAATATTTGTGCTTTTTAATCTTATTTTTAATTTCTAAAATTTCTTCTCCGTTTTTTTCCTGAACTTGCTGAATTTTTCTGAATTTTAAACTTGCCAAACCCTAACTTTGTGACTATGGTTTGACATGACTCATTGGTGCATCAAGGACATCCTATACTCAAGGCTTCAGCTTGAATTCGATTTGCTCATATTAGGCTGCTATTTATAGCTTTGTTCGTTTTAATTCAAAATTTTAAAACTAATCATTTTATGCAACTACATAATGTTTTGATCTTTTTTCATTTATTTATACAGGCTGACATATGCCAATTGTGCATGGATCACCGGAAAGTAAATGTACTAGCAAGAGAATACTGTGACGATATCAAAAGGAAGAACAAGCCTATTATCCTATCACACCGTATCCTACTTGTAGCTGTTTTTATCTCTTTATCTCTACTTCTGGTTTATTCAGTTAGCCTCAAGTGCTACTGAATCGTAGACATGCTTCCTGGTTTACAGCAGGGGCAAGAGAAGATGTCGAAAAGTGAACCATCATCTTCCATCTTTATGGAGGACGAGGAGGTACGTATTGTATAGTAGAAAGAAATCTTTCAGTTCTATTTTTAGGAGTAAACATGTAATTTGTACTAGAGCTTCCTGAGATATTTAGAAATTATCCTAGTGATGGTAAGTCAGTTATTCCTGAGATATTTAGAGCTTCCTGTCTTATATTTCTACTTGGGCAACTCAGTTATTCCAACTTATCTTAATTTGGTACTTTAATTCATGCCTGTACTGACTTGACATGTTTGGGCACTGATATGTTTAAACTATAAAGCTCCTGACACTTTGATTACTGCCTATGTATCTTTCCTGCTGGTAGATTTTGTGTTATAGGTGGCAACCGTAATGTTTTTGTGCGGCTCATTGGTATACCTAGCAAGCTTTTCCCAGAAATCTCCATGCACCTTTCTATACCTAACATTGACTTAGGCATCTATATTATGTTTTCGACAACAGCATTATCTGTGTCCCCATGCCATGCCTTCTTATTTTGCTTTTCAGTTTTTTCCCCCCAGAGTTGTATATGACATGCCTATGCGATACGGCAGACTCATACCTGTAACCATGACCCGACTTGGCAGGTCAAGTTAACGTGTCAGATCTGGTAAAATATCGAGTCAGGTATTGGGTCGACCCGATCCCTGGCAGCCCTACTGTACCTTTACTTTCAACCCAAGATTCTTCCTTCTCAAGCTGCTTTTCACTTGCCTTAGATCGTTGACTGCTTTGAATCAGACTTCAGAGATTGTTTTTCGTCCCAATCTTCAGCATGATAGATATTCTGATCATCAACTACGAATTCATTTTACGAAAGCTATCAGATCCCTTTTGCATGAATTTGTAATAGACGTGAAGCCTTACTGAATTGACTCTTCATCCTGTCCTCGCTTTATAAACTTACTTAGAGTTCAACTCATCTTCAGTTTTTTGGCACACATTTTTATTAATATTTTGGTGTTGCATAATGTAGGTTGGAGTGAATGTGAAGGTAAAGAAAGCTTACTGGCCTCCAAAGTTCATGGAAGGAAATCCGTGCCTAGAGTACATCAAGTACATTATTTTCCCATGGTTTCAGAAGATTTAAGTAGAACGAGATGCAAAGAATGGTGGAAACAAGTTTTGCCATCTATGTATTTCACAGTTTCATACTGTTTACATTTTTTTCATCTGTTTGTTTGTATGGGTTAAAATTTTAAAATAGTTTTCATTGTTTATGGTCCTTATGAATGAATTGACAACAGAAATAAACGATAGGTTATCATGGTGTATGTTGTTTGCTTATGATATGGTACTAATTCGCCAGACAAGCAAGCAAGTAAATGGTAATGGGGTATTATGGATAATAGCTTCATAGTCAAGAGGCTTAAAAATTAACATAATAAAACAGAATATATGAAGTTCACATGTAGTAAAAACTAAATCAAGGAGGATGATTTAGTTAAAATAAAAATAAAAAACCCATTTAGTATCATTATCACAATGTGATAGATTTTGGTATTTGTGTTCAGTTATTCAACCTTTTGTGGTAGATTTGAGGACATATAAATAAGATGGTGCAAGGTGGGCAAAGTTTCTTGCAATCAAGGAGTGTTTGCTTTGATTAAATAAGTATTTTTATTAGTTGGTGATTAGGCCTGCATTATTTTATGGTGCAATCAATGATTGACTAAAAAGGAGTGACAAGACAAAACACACGTGACTTATGATATATATGCTAAGGTAGATGTGTGGAAGAACAATAATAGAATTAGCCTATTAGGAATGAGAGTATGAAATAGGAAGTTCAGGAGTACCCATTGGTAAAAGAGAAAATCAATGAACATTGTTTGAGATTGTTTGAGCGTGGTCATTGGAGACATAAAAAAGAAACCTTGTACAAGAGACTAGGATAAAAGCAAAAGGGGAAGACCAATAAAAACTTTGGAGGAAGTAGTGATCCAGGACAAATGCTAAATTAATCCCAAAACACATAAAAGCTTTAATAACTCTGTTTTAACAATTCAACTGATCCGATCTAGTGTATGTTAGCATATAAATTTTCTTGATCTAGAAAATAAGGTCCTATGAATAGAGTTCAAATTTTTGTCTAGTCTAGAGCACCAAGTGACTATCAAGATGATGTTTCTTGACTCCTTGCTAGGGTTTGAATAATTTAAGGCCCAAAGAGTTTAAATTGTTCAAAGGAAAGTAACGGGTTAGGATATGAAATTAGAATCCAAATCTCAGCAGCAATAACTAGGAGAAGAGATATTTAGGCTTGATTTTTGGTAAAGAAACAATTGAATAAGTTACCTAACAATAATCTAAAAAATGATAAATAGAAAAGGGATAGAAGGTCCAAGGCTTCAGACTAAGGAGACAATTAGCTTCACCCCATACCACACGCGGAATCGAAAATTCGCTCTCCGAGTTTGAAAGATTCGCTCTTTTGGGTGAAAACTCTTCACAAGCTCTCTTGAGTTTTGCACAAAGCAAAACTCTCAATTTCATTAATCAATTATCATTAACTCAAATAAAGTGTTTAAATGCCTTTATATAGGCTAAGAAACCTTAACTAAACCAATAATTCAAAATAAGAAAGTTTTAAAACAACTAAAACACTAAAACATAAAATTTTGCCTCAAACCTTGTCTAGCCGCCAATTTGTGGACGAAACTCAGGGACATCCATCCTATGTCTAAGGACGTCCATCCTTGATGGATACGTTTAAGGCTAGAATTGGTCTTATTCACGGATGCTCGTTGGTAATTCACTGAAGTCCGTCCTTGGGCACGAAAGTCCATGCTTTTGACACGAAACTCCATGCCTTAAAATTTCATAACTGCTTTATTTCATGAAAGTCCATGCCTTGGGCACGGAAGTCTGTCATATGACGACTTTTTTTTTCTTTCCTTTGCTTCTACGTGCATGCCTTCCAAGTATTGGGGTTTTCTCACACGTCGCATGCGTACACATGGTCTTCGAGATGAGGCTTTGAATCTTCCTCTTGCGCTTTCCATACAAAGCGTATTTGTTGATGTCCTCATCAATTCCCCCCTCGGTGGGAGAAACTCATCTTCGATGAGTTGTAGAACCTACCCATTGCAAACACATGCTTCTCAACTCTCAACTTTTCTTTCCACTCTGTAAGGTATTGTTGGTGCTTTTGGTGTACCTTTACCTTGGTAACAAAATCCGGATCGTCCAACACTTTTTCATCTAATCCTTTCTGAAATTGGCCAGGAATTATTCGGAGAACAAATTGGGAGATAGGATTGGGCTCATGATTCAATAAGGAATGGGTCTTGGGATTTTGTTGCTAGACCTAGAAAAAGCGTAAGATCCCCCAGCATAATTATTGCATTAGTACTCATGTCTAGAGGAAAATTTAGATTATCACATTGACCTATTTTAAAGAGCAAAAATAATTTAATATTGCAAGTTTGCAAACCTTTCACAATTTTTTCCAGGATTTGCTCAGATCTAAACTGAACCGTTATAAATTCACCTGTTGCAAAATCATTAAATAAATTATGTGCATTAGAAAAAATTTCCATGTCGCCGTTGCTCATATAATATGTTCATTGATTTCATGCAACTCATGGTGATGTTATGATCCTACCAACTCTAACGACTCTTGGGCAAAGGCCCGTCCTAAACCTAGATAGAGTAACATCTTCAAGTTTTGATACATCAATGCATACCAGATGTTCCTCAAACTGGTGGATATATTTCGAGACCGGCAAGTTTCCTTCTCGAAGAACGTGCCATTAGTCCAAGCAACGATCAAAACATCGGCCAAAAATTCGGTTTTGGAATTTGATCGATAATTTGAATTATCAATTGAACGAACGATAATTTGAGGATTTCGGTCAAATTTTGTTCTTTGTTTTTGTTTTTTTTTTTTTTTAAATTGGTATGTTGAACAGTGTTCAAATTATTGGCCGATAATTTGAAGGTTGATACCATGGGTCAAAAAATCGGAAAACCGATACGTATCGTCCAACTCCAAAACCTATATGTACCAGACGATATATTGGTATGTATCATCCGGTATTTTGTATGGGAGGCACCGATACGGTACCTTGAATGTACCTTATCGGTGAGGTCCAAAACTGATACATATTGGACAATACGTATCGGTATCAGACGAGATTTTGACCCATGGTTGGTACGTTTGGGCCGAAATTTTTGGGTTTTCGCTTCGGGCTTGGCCGAAACTGGTACATATCAGCTGATAATTTCAATTATCGGCCGATATTTTGAACCGTAAGTCTAAGAGACGTTGATTGTAGGCTATGGAAACATACTTCTCATGTAATTGATTTCTCATTCTAGCCCAGGTGGTGATGGGATCGCCAACAAGGGTAAGGCGACGACATTTGACACTAGTCCAATAAAGCTTTGCCTGACCGACAAGTTTCATTTTTGCAAACAAGACCTTTTGCTTATCCGACATCTTATACCAATCAAAATAGGTATCCATGCCGGAGACCCAATCTTGGAAGACCTTTGGGTCTCCTCCCATCATAGGTTGGAGATTCGATCTTAACGACTATCACTATTTTGTCATCCGGATCGATTAGGGCATCATGTCGTGGAGGATCTCTTCTCCGATCATTAACTCTATCTAATCCACCATCACATCGTCCATTCATGTTCTGAAAATGGTATGACAATGTTTGGTACTTGGTGTTTAGGGTTTCTAATTGAATTTGGATACCTTGTATGAAGGCTTTCATCTGTTTCGGATTCATGGTGACCACAACAAAAGAAAGAACAAAAATAAAACGCAAAGAGACTTGTATGTAGTGAATGAAATGAGACCTAATATCTTGAATGGACATAAATGCTAGACTTAATGTTCTCGAATACCAAGTTGATGCAGGGCAAACACTAAAACCCTAATTATGCAATTTTGAAATCAATTTGAGATTTAATTAAGCAACGAAAATGTAGAAATTAATCTCAAAATTTATAAAAGATTTAATAACTCTGTTATGGCATTTCAATTGCTTCGATCTAGCGTATATTAGCATATGAATTTTCTTGATCTAGAAAATAAGGTCCTATGAACAGAACTCCGATTTTTGCCTAGTCTAGGGCACCAAGCGATTATCAAGATGTTGTTTCTTGACTCCTTGCTAGGGTTTGAATATTTATAGGCCCGAAGGGTTTAAATCATTCAAAGGAACGTAACATGTTATGATATGAAATTAGAGACCAAATCCCAGCAACAATAATTAGGAGAAAAAGATATTTAGGTTTGATTTTTGGTAAAGAAACAACTGAATAAGTTACTTGACAATAATCCAAAAGAAGATAAATAGAAAACGTATAGAAGGTCCAAGGCTTCACACTAAGGAGATAATTGGCTTCATACCATACCGCACGCGAAATCGAAGATTCACTCTCCGAGTTTGAAAGATTCGCTCTTTCGGGTGAACTCTTCACAAGCTCTCTTGGGTTTTGCACAAAGCAAAACTCTCAATTTCATTAGTCAATCATTAACTCAAATAAAGTCTTCACAACCTTCATATAGGCTAAGAAACCTTAACTAAACCAATTATTCGAAATAAGAAAGTCTTAAAACAACTAAAACTCTAAATGAAAAGTTTTATCTCAAAACTCATCTAGTCGCCAATTTACGGACGAAACTCACGGACTTTCGTCCTATTTCCATGGACATCCGTCATTGACGGATACGTTTAAGATCAAATTTGGTCTTATTCACGGATGTTCGCGGGTTATTCACGGAAGTCCGTCCTTGGGCACGGAAGTCCATGCCTTAAATTTCAGAATTGCTTTATTTCACGGAAGTCCATGCCTTGGGCACGGAAGTCCGTCATATGACGACATTTTCTCTTTCCTTTGCTTCCACGTGCATGCCTTCCAAGTATTGGGTCTTCTCACATGTCGCATGCGTACACATGGGTCTTTGAGATGTTCTGAATCTTTGAATCTTCCTCTTGTACTCTCCATGCAAAGCGTATTGCTTGATGTCCCCATCAAGTAGTGAGAGGCAGCATAGATGATTGAAGAGCGAGTTTAATCCTAAATAACATTGAATGGAAAACTGGAACCTGCAAAGCTGGCAACAAATATTTGGGACAAGGTGATGATGGTGATGATGATGATAATTGTTTGTTTGGATAGATGTTGACACTTGATTCTCAGGCATATTTGAAGAATAATGATTACACTTCCCTGCATATCTAAGTGTTACAACACTCTAAACGCCACCTTTTAGCATAGTTATGTATGATGCATGTGTATTTGCATATTTTCATAGGCATTGTTATAAAAATTGTATGATTCATGATGCAATTCATTTAAAATTGTACTATTACCGATTCGAGCCAAATAATATATTAAGAATGAGAGATCATGTTAAGAATGAGAGTGACTTCTAATTCTCGTAGGTTTTGTTTTGAAGGCAATTTTCAATTTCCTCGACTTTTTGAATGGGAAAGGTGTATAACTTTTGTATTGAAATGTTAAAGTTATAAATAGTAACTCAAATTTGTTAAACTTCTTTGAATGAGAAAGGATCCTTTGTACTATGATTTTGAAATTATCAATAATATCTTTTATAATAAAATTTTTAAGTTATTGATAAAAATGGAAATTTATCAATATGTTCAGGATGTTTGGCAAGCATTTCACATTGGCTTAACTTAAAAATGAGAAGATAATATTAGGCTCTGACTAATTAGTTTTAGTACTTTTTAAACTTTTCAAAGTATATTAGTATATGTTCATGCGCAGCTCCTTTTGTAGTTTTCTCATTTGAAGACATCATCTCCTTCAACTCTAAAGCCCTCATCTTATTTTTTAAATATTTCTAAAATCGAGGACTATCATGTGCCCATGAAGAATTCAAGGTTTGGTGCTAATGGTTGAAAATAAGATATGGATACCCTATTGATGATTTAGATGACGAAAATCAATGTCACAGCCTTATTCAATCTATTTGGGATGGTGTCGGGCCATTTGTTCCTTATCTGTCCTTCATGTTCCTCAGTGCTTCATTGATCTTGACCGGTCTTCCTCCTCTTCCTTACACTTGTAGTATCTCAACCCTTCATACAAGGTCTGCTTATAGCCTCCAATGGACATGCCCGAACCACCTTATGGGACATTTCGTAACTTTTTCCTTTATTGGTGACACTCTCAAATTTATCTTGTGTACTTGCTTCGCATATTATCCTTTTATGTTACTGCTCACCAAGGTAATTAAGGCGGTGTGGCGAGGTGATGGTGGAGCTATTTACTATTAGTTTTAGATTCTTTAATAATTTTTAATTTTTATTTAGTAATCATTAATATTCTTTTTTATTTTTTTAGTTTTATATCTTTCCTAGAGGACAAAAAAAATCCAACTACTTGGACTTCAGGAGATATAAAGGTACGATCTAACAAATAACAAATATGAAATGCAAGAAACAAATAAATATCATAAACAATTGGACATTATGTATTTATGTTCATTGGAAAAAAAACATACGATTTAACAAATTAGCAAGTATATCATAAACAATTAGACATTATGTATTTGTGTTCAATGCCAAAAAAACGTACGATTTAACAAACTAGCAAGTAGGTTCTAAGTAATTAGCAAACGAGCTCTAATTCTCGACTCTCGATTGTAGCACTGTTGCTTATAGACTTAAGAGATATAAGTTTTAAGAGTTCAGACTTAGGACATATAAAGGTTATTTATAACAAGTGTACAAGTTTTAAGTTATATAAGAACAATAATCTTCTTTTTTTTAAAGTAACTCAACTCAATTTATGATCTGACTCAATTTTTGAGACATTGTTTTTCACTAATTTAGCACCTTTTGCTTTCCCTATGGTTTATTGTTGCGCATCTCTTATTCTTCGGAGTTTTATCCAATACTTGGTCAAAGTTTGCATCTTGGTAGGCATGGGGAATTCAACATATGCATGGCTTCATATTTAAATAGCTCAAGACAGCATAAATTTTTGGCAACAGTTATTAAGTTTCAACCGATGTATATCTGATATAACAATCAATGACACGCCAATTTAAATGTTTAGATCTATAACTAGCGACTTATCTTGAATAAATAATCCTTTATTCAGGACATTCACCAGCATTGAGGAACTAGTTGCTGATTATGAAAAGGAGGAATTGCATTGACGCAGGACGACACCCTAAACTACATGAATGCAATGATTAACTATTTGTCGAAACTAAATTGAATTAATTAAGTAATAAATCTGAAAATATAACGAATACCTTAGGCGTTCGTAGTCCTCCATGTGAAGAAATCACGTTTTGTTCGAATAAGGTTCAGCCTTTACGCTAGAACCGTTAGGTTGCAGCGCGAATCGATCCTAGAGATAGAACTCTAAATTTTCCCAGATTAGGGCGCTCACGATTCAAGGATGGAATTTCTGGTCCTTCTATGGTTTACGGAGTCGCATCGAATCAATGGAGTAGGGGAAAGCTAGTATTCTGGGAGTCGGGTATTGGGATGGGAGATGGCCAATTTGGGTTGTTTAAATTAAAACAAGGACGAGAGATTAAAAGGATAAACAGTTAAGATAGATTGTGGACTTCACACCCTTGGCTTCACACCAAACCCTTGTCGGGAAGAAGAATCACTCTTCGAAGAAACTCATCTCAAGTTTCAAAAGCAAACGCTCATTCATTCAATAATCAATAATCTCCTTACATTGCTTAACTTAAAGACCTTATATAGGAGTCCTTTCAAACGAAAATAAAACCTTAAAATAAATACCAAAAGGACAAGTATGCCCCTAAGAATTAAGTTCGAAATTAAGAATAATACCAAAATAAAAAAATTGCGTGATTTCGATCGATCAAAAGTGAAGTTCGATCGATCAAAATTGAAATTCGATCAATCGAAAGTGAAACTCGATCGATCGAACAAAACATATATCAAAATTCCCCACAGAAATTCGATCGATCAAACTTAAAACTCGATTGATCGAACGATCGAATTATATACTCCAGAACATGTGTCTTTCCTCTCGCTGCTGTTCGATCGATCGAAATAGGACTTCGATCGATCGAGAAATTCAATTGATCAAAATTTCAATTCGATCGATCGAATTTGCTGTTGTTCCTCCAATTTCTCCAGAATTTCATCTTTCGCTCAGTTTTGATTTTTATTCCGCTTCTTCCGACGTCGATACACGCGAAAAAGTTCATATTCGATGTCTACGATGTCGGCGTCCCCGTCATACATTCAGCTGATGTTAAGCCAGCTCTTTCAAAGGCTTTAAATAAGATTTTGTAGGTAATCTCTAGCGATTCACTGTGACCTACTCAACATTCTTCTGAATTGTGAAAATTGGTATATTTCATTATTCCTTGGTGTGGAAACACCATACTTTTCTGATCTGATACGGTAAAATCATGTTCCACTTTTTCTCCTGGCGCATGTGGTCATATCCTTCAGTTTTTGGTCAAATTCCAATGGTGATTATATAGCTCACCTATATAGCATATATAACCCTGTCGCTTGCATGATAGATTCCCTGCCCTTTCGAAAAAATTAACATTTGATGTCTCTCCTAGAGACCAATAAACTCATATTTGATCTGAATAGCATCAATACCCATTTTATTGGGCATTCATAGTAATACAAAGATAAAAACATATGTTTGACCCTGGGAATAAAAGAAAGAGTTAGTATTAGGTGCTGAACAGAAGAATCAAGGATGGTGTATGGTCACTCATAGCACACACATCATGTACGTAATATTAATTTTTTATTATATTTAAAGCATTCTCAAACTTTTAATGGAGGATTAATTTATTGCCATATGTTAAAATAATAATGAAAAAGAGGGGGCACACCATTTTTCAGGGTGCTCAAAAGTCAAAACCATGCTAATTTCCATAAAATCTTACCTATCTTCCCGTCAATGAAGAAATTTGTCACCTTTTAAATTTGGTTTCATATTTCATGGAAATGAATCTCACCCAATTCTTTTTAAATGTCCTAAATTTTTTGGAGTTGGTAATAGGAGCTCCAATCTGAGTGCCATAGGTGGTGCCATATGGTCCTATTATATTAGACATACATGCGAGTGGTCATAATATAGATTGGATTTAGCCCAGAAAATTCAGACTGTTGGACTGCTCAAGAGCCCGCATGAAGAATGCAATGGATTGTTATAACAAATGTAGCCAATAGTTCACATTTAATGCACTGAACAGTACTTTGATTAGATGATTGGAATGCAAAACAATTTTGGACTGTCAGTGCCATGGAGAATATACACTACAAAAAAACAGATTATTAGCAGCAGGTTTTTAGAGCAAAAAACAGCCGCTATTAACAAAAAACTATTAAAGACTATTAGCGACAGTTTTTTGTTAATAGTGGCAGTTTTTGGCTGCCGCTAATAGTCTTGTTTTTTGTAGTGATAGATAACCTGATACATGATCTCTATCATCTGATTAGTCACAGTGAACCATTGAATTAGATAATGGGCTTTGACTGTGTTGAATCAGATGATAGAGATCACATTTCATGCCAATTTTTGGCACCAGAGATCTCTACATCATGGCCTTCAAATCAGACTGTTTATATGGTGTTCCACGTGGCACAGATCCCAAAAATATAAAGTATGTATTTTTAAATTATGTGCCACGATACAAATCTCGTGTGCAAGTTGTAGCTCCCCTTCGCAAATAACCCATTAGTATTGTCATCATGTGTTGGTCAAATATTAGTTGACCAGTCAAAGTGGCCAGTTAATTTGTCAAAGTTAAAAGTGTAGGGAAGCCATCATATGCATGGTTATAAAGGCTGTATCGATTAAGTTTTAAACTGTAAAGCCACCAGAAATTTTTCCTCTATTGTATTATGAAGGAATATATATTGGGCACTGAGATGCAGTTGTAGATAGAGACCGTAGCACATCTTTCCAGCAATCCAAGTTATCAAAGTTATAGCTCATACTGGGAGGTACTATGGTGCCCAAAAAATCATTATCATTGAGGGATTTGAACTGTCCAATCTATGCATTCTAAAATCGATGGTTGTGCAAAATTTTGTAGCAGTCAATATGAGAGCTCTCTAATTGGATGGTTCCAATTCTTTGATAAATGTTTTTGGTCCGAATGTGGAACAAATGACGACCATACACATGAAACACTTAAAATGGTCAAAGATGCATGTCACGTTGTCTAAATGGGTGCCCTTTCATGGCAATATATCTGTCAAGCGGTCATAAGAGTCTCATTATGCAGACATTTTGTTTTCTATTCTTTGAATATTGGCCTCTTTCTTCTGTAGTGAGTTTAACTCTACAATGTTAGTGTCTACCCAAATGTGAGTTTCTGCATGTGCTTCTTGTAGAATCATCCGCCTTGATGCCAATAGTCTTGGAAAAATATCCATCTTGGATGGAAGTTTGCTGCTTTACATATCTTTTCTCCTGCAATGTTCAATTATATCTCCTTGATTAACTAAAAGTTCATGTTATTTTGGCTTTGTTTTTCTGAACTAATCTAGTACCTCTTGGTTTCACAGACCGTGCGAGATCACTTCAAAAACAACAAGGAAGCCAGAGAACTATTGAAAACTGTCGAGGTATATTTGAATGCTCCTTCAAATCAGTTCTGATCTCTATTTAATTTGTCCTTTTGCTGGGAGGCTTTCCCATTTCAGTTTATTGTTTATCCGGGAATTAAGAATCAAAATGACTGACCTGAAGAACCAAAAAATTTCTTGAAACTCCCAGACTTAACATCATTATACATAGGGTTGATGTTTCCTACACACATTTATATCTTAGCTAGATTTAAGTGGAACTGACCCTTCATACTTCTCCTTCAGAGTTGGTATTCGGTGTCTACTAGTGGTGATCAGGTCGATCTCCCTCTAACAATCTTGAGAAAAGCATGTATATTTTTGAGCGCCAAATTAGTGAAAGGTCAAAGCATTCTTTCACTGATTTGTGTGCTCATAAATAGCTGTGCACCTACCAAGGCTTGACTAAGTGGCCAGGGGAAGATTGATCTAGGCACCACCGACAGTACTTGGATCGGGTACGAACTAGTCTACTACCAACTCTCTCTTTTATGGCCTTTTCTCTTATTAAACTCAGTTGCAATCATTCAGCTAGAACCCCAAGGGATCTCTTGTGAGTTGTGATAACAAATTTAGAACTTACAAAATGTTTTTCTATTTTGCAAGCTTACAGAATTACCCGATGATTCAAATGTGACTAATTTAGTGTATGGCTTTTAGAACCCAATTATGTTACAGAGATCAGGTGGGTCTGTTAGAATAGTCCCACAATGCCTGTGGGCTTGGAGGTCTTGGGTTATATATAATTTGAGCATTCCTCACCTTACAAGTCGTTTTTGTGAGGTTGAGTTAGGCTTTTTGAATTTATCATTGTATCAAAGCAGGTATTTCTCCAAACTCCACGTCACCCAGTTCAATTGTCCACGTGATATGACTTAGCTCAATCCCGCCAACATATGCGGGAGCATGGTAGAATATAGTCCCACATCGGTTGTGGACTTGGAGGTCTTGGGCTATATATAACTTGGGCAAACCTCACCTTATAAGCCGATTTTGTGTGATTGAGTTAGGCCCGTGGAATTCTTATCATTAATCTGATATATTACTAGGTTGACTGATCAATTCACTAGCAGCTGTAAGTTTTCTGCTTTTTTTATGAAATTTTGAAATTTCCTTCAGAATTTCTGAGAATTCAAATTTCATCAATCTTTTGTGGCTAACTCTCTAGTTTCACCCCACAAAAGAGAGCAAGTAGTGATCAATTTTCTCTTTGGCTATCCTGCACATTGCTTATTTCTCTTTTGTAATCCGTGTACTTTTTGTTCAAATTTCGTCAACGTTTATCTTATCTAATGCAATTCTGTGTCCAAACTAGCGGTGCAAGTTCAGTTAACCAAACCGAATCCGACTTTTTTGTTTTTGTTTTTTATTTCCAATCTTCAGTTCAGTTCTGCTTGAACCAAAACAAATGGGTTTAAGTTTCGATTAACTGACATTTCAAAAAAATGGAAACTGAAGCGGAACAAAAAAAAATCAGTTTTGGTTTTGGTTAACAAAAACTGAACCTTATTTTTTCGGTTTTTTTTAGTTTTGGGTCGGTGTCATCACCCAACCCAACTGGTTTTCGGTTTCAGCCACCAAAAACTGAAACTAAACAAATTAGTTATCGGCTTCAGATAAATCAGCTTTGGGTCGGTTAAGTACTGGTTTCCAGTTGGTTCGGGCAACCAGTTTTTCGATCAGTTTCAGTTTTCAATGCAAAACTTGCAGCCCTAGTCCGACCTGGCCCCTAGACATAGCACTGTGATAAACATGGTCGAGGGGTGTCAAGCGTAAACGTTTGCGAAAGATAGCCAAAATAAGAAAAGAGTATGCAAATAGCAAAATAAGCGTATCTTCCAAAGGTCACAAAATACAATAACTAGGTCAAATCCAGAAAGGAGAACAACTATAAAAACAAGATTTTAGACAAAATAAAGAAAATGAAGATAAAAACTTTTGGCAAGCAAAATTTATGGAGTTTAGCCATCTCCAAAAATCATAAATGGTGGCAATTCTTGACCCTGGTAAATTCTTCGGGCCTTACTCAACCTCACAAAACCGTCTTGTAGGTGAGCATGTGTCCAAATTATATATAGCTCAAGACCTCCAAGCCCACAGGCAATGTGGGACTATTCTAACATGCCCCCCGCACATGTTGGCGGGATTGAGTCAAGCCAAATCGCGTAGACAATTGTATTGGGTGACGTGGAGTGGAGATATCATGTAAAATTTCCATGGGCCTAACTCCCCACATCACTCATTTAGGCCATGTTCGAATAGGCAGAAAGGGTTAGAAACCAAGTTTTGTCTCGGAAAATAACTTTTCCCCATTGTTTCCGAGTGTTTCCTGCGTTCGGCAATGGAGGTGGGACTCACAGCTTTCCGAGCTGTTCCCGAGTTTCATCTCCTCTCTCATTTCCGAGCAACAAAGTCGGGAAAGCTCTATTTCCAAGTCCTTCGATGTATACATTTCTTCCAGAAAACAACATATAAAAGCCTTCAGCAAATTTGGTTTACAACCTCCAACGGCTACTTCTGGTAGGCTTTCTTTGCCATTTCGAAGCAGAGACTAGTTGTCCCTTGTCTTCTTCCCAAATCTACAAAAACAGAGCAGCCAACTTCTGCTCATCTACAGTTATCAAAGCTCATTTTCTCATCTCCCCATTATACCATGAAGGGACAAGACGGGATGTAGAGAAGCTGCCTCAGATCTGCACCTAACCGGAGTTCTTTATGACCTTCACATGGGCAACTTGAAATAGCTGCCCCTGATCTAGCTGCTGCAACCCCTTTTCTAGCTGTTGTGCTATGCAGAAGCTATCGGCTGTTGAAGGGCAAGATGTCCTTCTATAAATGCCCCCCCCCCCCCCTAACCGGAGTTCTTTATGACCTTCACATGGGCAACTTGAAATAGCTGCCCCTGATCTAGCTGCTGCAACCCCTTTTCTAGTCAAGTGTTATGTGTTTTACTCGCTGCAGGGCAAGATGTCCTTCTATAAATGCCCGCCCCCCTCCCCCAATCTAGTGAAAACACCCTCCAAAGTCCCAAAGATCAAATTACCTTTGAGCTTGTTTCTAGTATGTAAGTCTTCTTTGTCTTTGCTCATTTTTTTCACAGTTTTCCCATCCGATCCACCTCCTTTTTGGTATGTGAGGCAACAATATTGGTAGGCTTTTATTTTATTTTTTATTCATGGCCATACCCAACTCATTCTTCTAATTCTGTTGAGGTATGTGATTCTATTATTATTACTAATTATAGGTATGTGCTTCTATTTTTATTCATGACCATACCCAACTCATTCTTCTAATTCGGTTGTGGATACTAGTATATTACATTTTAACAAGATAGTTTATAACAGATACTAGCAGAACTATATTTATAATATTGGGTGTGTTATTTTGTTTATAGTCCAGCATCTTCCCCCTACTGTTCTATATCAGCGATGTTATATACTATGGCTTGCTGTGATCTCCATCAAAATTGAAATGTATTTTCTGTGACCAGAACAGAGTCCATTTGGCTGAGTCCTTCAAAATTTAGAAGTCCTTAGATAGTTTACATGCTTAGTTTTTTGGTAGGTAATTATGTATGGATTGAGGGGGATTGTTGGATTAGGTATAGTTTTGGTTCTTAAATGTATCAGCATAGGTTGGTTATTTTTGCTTTTGGGCCTTACAATGGTCGAATGTCCCTAACATTGGGATTGAAGAGGACAGCGGTAAATTCTAATGCTATATTGTGGCTAAAAAAAAGGTTCTCTTTGAAAATTTGGAATTGGAATTGCTGCAAAACATGCAATTTGCATACAAAAGAGTTAGAAAAGTCACAGACTGTTTGGAGACTTCGACCTTCATTGACTGATTCAATTTTGCGAATCTCTTCCTTTCTCCTAGGGATGTATATTCCCGGAATCCTTTTGTCCCATTCCTTTTATATTTATCAGTTCCTATAAAGTTGGATACTTCACCTTCAGTCTCATAAAAAGAGCTACAATTACACCTTTATCATTTATCCCATATATGAGAGTATACAAGTCTTGTTTTTCACATTTCCTGACATGGCCTCTTCAAATCTTTGTGCAGGTTAAGAAGCACCATACACTTCTTTTGAAGGTTCGATACTCTTCTCTTATCCAATTTCATTGTTATAAACAGTCTACATTAGATACATATTTCCAAATTTAATTTTGTTCCGTCATTCATGGTGGCTGTTTGAGTATAATTTTAATGGAAAATGGTGAACATGGTTCTATGCCTTAATCTGATCATAGATGTCACTGAAACTATTTCCTGTTATTGTAGGCATAAGATGTGATTTTTTTGGGGCAAATCTATGCATGATCTAATAATTGTCTTAGCAATTTTTATAGCTTGTAGATGCACCTAGCTCAAACTAAGTAGAGATAGTGTCACTTCTAAAGGCCACATTGCTATGAGATAGGCCCATCTATCGAAATTGATTATCAACTTATGTCGAAGCTGCTAAAACTAGGATAAACGGCCATCATTTTTTACTATTATTTCTTTAATCCTAACCTTTCTTAGAAAAAAAATCACATTTTCGGAGTTTACTCCTTTAACAATGGAAATTTTAAATAATTCAATATTTTCCCAATGGGTTGCATATATTCAATATTATAAAGCCCATGGAGCCAGCATAACTAAGGATTGCTGACACTGTTTTGTCCAATTTAGGTTGTCCATTTGGTGCCATAAAATTGTAGTTTTGAGTATCTCTGTTGACCTGTTAAAGGAGTCTTGTACCTCTCATGTTCATGGGTCATAGATATGTGCCACACCATTTTGGTGATTATGAGATCAATGGTCCCTACTAATCTAGTGTTGCTCATAGGGTGTGGAAAATATCAACTAATAAGAAATAATTCATGACAGTGGTTAGCCTGTTCAGTTAGTTTTTGCAGCACAATCATAACTTCAATTGAGGTCACTATGGGTAATTGCTTGCTTGCATATGTCCATAGGCAGTGAACCAATTTGAGCACAGCTAAAAAATTTATAAGCATGGGCTCTCTCTCTCTTGCACACACACACACACACACACACTCACATTGAAATTTATAATAATACTAAATGATGTCAGTTGAACCAATTTGAGCTTGTATAATGCTGGTTTGAATTGGGTAGGACCAATTTGACCTTCACAAGTAGAAACTTTATATTTGTAGTGTTTTCAGCTTAATATATCAATTGAAGGGAACTAATTTAGTTTTGTGGACAAGAGAAATGAAACATAAATAGATTTTGATGCATCCATGATCCATGACGCACTCAACTACAAACTGTTGATAGGAACTCATTGCCAGCTGAACTTGAGATTAATGAGTGATGTTGAACTCCAACTCATGACTCTAAAGGCCATAGGCAGTGAGCTATGAGCCTCATTTATTATTTTTTTCCTAAGTGTACAATGTTCTTGTTTTTGGCTTTAATAGATGGCTGATTCAAACTTGTTTGGTAGAAGCTGTGCAACTGAAATTGAAATTGATCTAGCAGTATCATGAAACTTAGGACATGATTTAAGGCCCTATTTTGGACAATTTTAGCCTAAAATTGCCCATCATATAATATGTCATTGATCACACATTTTGAACCTTATAGTATCTGTTGTTGTTGTTATAAATCAGATCAGACTGAGATCACCTCTTCATTGTAAGCCATATCAGACTGTAATGTTTTTGAATATTTAAGTCCTGAAGCATACTTCAATAGTAATGTATAGTCCAAGTTTTGAAATATATTTCGATATCAATGTAAGTTTTTTAATGAATTGCATGAAGCCATCAAATACCAATAATTATTATGTCTTTAAAATTAAAAAGGCCCATATTGTTTGTCACAATGATTAGGGTTTAGCACAATTTTACCGTGAAATTTACTTAACTTTTTCACCATGAAATTAAGATACAATTATAGAATGCTTTAATTACATTCTGAATTGTGTGCATACTATATATTAAAGTGATTCTTTAATTGGTGACCATTATATTACCTAATAATTGTGTATATACTTCCTGTAATTAGTTATAGTTGATCTGTGGTGCAGCTTACAAAGTGATTTTTCGAAAGTAAAGCTCACTTCCCTTTATTTTAGCAAGTGGGTTAAGAGAAAAATCTGGGTTATCTTTATTCAACTCTGTAATATTTTGTAATATGCACTATAGAGGTATAAAGTTAGGACTGTGTGTGTGAACATTTTACGGAGGACATTTGGGATACTTAAACATCTCATTATGCTGGTAAAACATAAGCTATTTTCGTAATTAAAGAAAATAGCCCATGCTTTCGATCCTAATCGAACATGGGATCATGGGACACCCACATGACCAACTATAAATATAAACATCCGTCTAGTTAGCACCGAAATTGGAAAAATTAACAATTCACACATACTATTACTCGGGAGCACGATCATTCCTACTGCTGAGGAATAACCCGATGGGATCACTATTGACATCTAGTACATGTTTTCTAACAGTAATGAGTAGTTGTAAGGTTAAGGGTAAAGGTGTAGCTGCTTCCCAAGATGAACGAAAAAATGTCATATGAGATGAAAATATAGACATTGTATATATAAATGAGCTTGTGGACCAATTCCATATGGGCCACAAAATAACAAACGGTATTTTGTGTAAAAATGTCTTGCCGGAAATGACCTTGAAGTTGAGGTGTCACGCGTGTTTTGAGGATAAACTTGAAGAATTAACGAAGGACAAGTGTTACAACCACTTAAAAATCATGAGGAACCAATACATACAAATGCACATGCTCAAACCCACTAGTGGCTTTGGGTGGGACTAAGGTGCTAAGATGGTCGTCGCCGAAGACGATATATGGAGCAATTTTATAAGTTGGCCGGTGAGATGCGTAAAAGTCACAGTTTTTACATACTTATATTTTAAAATGAGAGAAATTTAACATACTTATTATTTGAATAATTATATATTCTCAAGCAACCAACTAGGCTAGTAACTACAAAAATAGGAAGGTGCAAGATTATGGTCTCCTGCGCCTCTTTTATGACAATACGATCTACACTGTGCGAGAATTTTACCCGCAAGACCCCCATCATGAAGAGTTTGTCGTTGAATTGGGAGACTTTAACGATGATGGCTCGTACCATCCCCAATTTGAGGACCCCGAAGCAGAGATGCCTTACAATGCTAACTCTCCCTTCACAGCTGAAAGTGGTTCAAGCCCGACCGTACGCCCGCCGTTTAGTCAGGAACGTTCTACTGGATCGGGTACGAAACGAACAGTAAACGAAAGTGAAGATGGACTTTTGGATGAGCTAAGAGGGTTTCGTTTTTTGATTGACAGTCTTATAAGTCAACGCGTAATCACAACAAACCCAATGAACTCATTCATGAAGGTCTTGGAAAAGATGAAGGAAATGAGCTTAATAGACGATAATATCTTCTATGATGTTATTGTTAGAGTTACTGACAGTTCGTCTCACGTCGCTAAGACATTATTGGCAATGCGGCCTGAGCACCGCCAACGGTATTTGTTCATATTGACTGAGAGGCTGTGGCCTCACTACCAATAGTCTTATAATCGTAAATCGCCACCAAGTTATTAATAGTATTTATTGCTTATCAGTTGCATGCAAGTTACTCAATATATTAATAGTACTCCATCTTTGTATGTAGGAATGACTCCCCCCTGTCCGATGATGCAATAATAGAAATGCTTGCAATCGGTGCACTCCTGACAGCAACAGTTTATTACAAGAGGATACGTAAAGCGGATAGATAGAGACGTCATACCTTTATCCTCACTGGTCCCTTATATGTTGAAGAAACCCTGAACGGACATCCAGATATTGCCTATGAGCTATTTCGCATGCACAAAGACTCATTCCTAAGCTTGTGCAATGCCCTTAGAGTTAGGGGATTATTACATGATTTACGAAGAATGTTGATCGAGGAACAGGTAGCAATATTTTTGTATAGCGTCGCCCAAAATCAGAAAAATCGTGTAGTACAAGATAGATTTCAACGTTCAGGATCAACCATAAGTCTCTACTTCAATGTTGTGCTTGATGTAATTTTAAGGTTATATCCTGAGTTGGTTAAGCAAGCAACAAATACCATACCCCTTAAGACATTGAACAAGCCATGGGTGTGAGTGTATCTGTGGTTTAAGGACACGGTAGGTGCCCTTGATGGTACACATGTAGATATAACTATTCCGAGGATAGACTCACAGAGATATCGCAATCGCCACCAATATACATAACAAAACATGTTGTGTAGTGAGCTTTGGCATGCTATTCTAATATGTACTGTCAGGATAGAAGGACTCTTCACTAAACTCGAAAGTCCTCGGAAGTACGCTATCAAGAGGACAAAACAGGTTGCATGTTCTGATAGGAAAGTACTATCTTGTCGATGAGGGATATTTGAATATGCGCGAGTTTCTCAGTCCTTATCGTGGTGTGCGATACCATCTTAAAGAATTTAACACCTTGAACCCTCCAACGACTCCCCGAAAATTATTTAATAAGCGACACGCGTCACTACGGAATGTCGTAGAACGGACATTTGGGGTACTCAAATAACACTTCCCAATTCTCAAACTCCAAATGGGGTTTCCTACAGAAACGCAAAGTAAGATAATTGTTGCATGTTGTGTCCTACACAATTACGTAAGGTTTTACGATCGCTAGGATCCATTCTTGTATGAATGGCCAGAAGATCGAATCATGCCACCCAGTGATACATCAGTGGAAGTAGAGGACCCAGACGTTTATAGCACTCAGACTCCTGTGAATTGTGAGTGGATGAACACTTTTCGCGATGATATAGCAAATAGAATGTGGGAAGCACAATCTCATTGACTTCATATCATAAAATAATGTTCAATAGTATCATTTAACTGATGTCTCTTTTACTGACCGACTATTTTTCAACGCATAAATTTATGCTAGCTATTTCATACTGACACTAAACATAGGTAAATATATGTTCTCAGATGTAATGGGTAAATACTACATTGCTTTTATTGGTAGGCGACTAGGTGTTTATCGAACATGGGAGAATTGCTCGCGATGAGCAATCAGATTCTCGATGGCCTATCATCGCTCGTTCAGAACGTATGATGAAGTGATTAACGTTTTTCTAATGTTTACAAACACCGCCTCTGATAATCATCCCACCAACCAACATCATCATGTAGTAGGAGACTCTATTGTGATATCCCAACCCCCTCGTCCTCCCCAGGTGTCAGTCATGACACATGGAGAAGCACCCCACTTTTCCCAGGAATCGGTCATTCCTCGGGTAGTATTTAGAAGTCAGGCTGAGAGTGTCTATGTACAATGTGTGTCTGAATTTTTTTTACGACTTACTATTATCTTGATTGTAGCTATTTTGATTGTCTATATATTTCAAATGATGTAATGAATTTATCAATTGAATATTAAATGAGATGCTTGCACAAGATTTAATTTTTTTTTATCTATTACAACAGCTGAAGATTTTAAATAATACAATAGCAATGTTATAAATTTTTGGCAGCCATATTTGAAACTCCAGGCTAGACGAAGGATCAAAGTAATGTTGTAAATAATACAATTGCATTGTTATAAATAATACTCACGCACTCGGTCTTCATTATTACGGCCTGCGCCTCTAGCTAGACATAGGGTCGAAGTAATAGACCTAGATCCTCCATATCGGGGGGAGGGGGGGGCACAGACGCATCGACAATCACAACATCATGCAATTCCACTTACGCCTCCTAGACATCGCCATCGAGTAAGGGCACCAGAAATTTGACGGTCTTTCCAAAACCCATCCAACCTACACCTCGCCCAATTAGCCTGATTGCCTTATCAGGCACCACCACATATGTGGCCCATGCCTCCGAATATTCGGCCATCAGACATTGCAAATAACCTAGTGCTTCTAAGTTCGGACTCAGAGGGCGATACTGCAGAGCAATCGATAGAGTTGGAGGATGAGGAGGACTCCGATTGGATACCTCTCATGCAGCAGCATCGCGATGATAGCTCAGACGACGGGGGTAGCTCTCACATTCATACGGTCACTACCTCCTACTCTTCCGACCAGGGTGGTGGCGACGATGCAACCTCGTAGTCATATTTGAGGTTTTGTCGCTTTTCTTGTGCACTTGTATTTGTTTTAATTTTCTAATTGGATCTCCAATTAACCTGCTTTTGAATGTACTGGTCTAATGTACTATGTACTTTCCTCAATCCTACAAGCGCCTATTTTAGTGTTACTATGATAGACGATCAGGTAGTATAGTTGTAGGAATCTATTTTGCACAATTGCACCGACGAAAGTATTCAACTTCTCATGAATCGTGCATCGCCCAAAATGACCTTGAAATATATACGGCACGGTATCGAATGCTCTACCATTATTCCTACGGTCATACGATGCCTTTAAAGTAGATTGATTCTGTGCTTTTCTGGATTGATTAAAAGAACGCAGGAAATCTTTCGTTTTTGTGATATGTCAGGAATCAGAGATTTTCCGAGGCCTAAAAGAGCACACCTAGAGAAAGTCAGGAATCTGAGTTTGTCAGGAATCTGCAAGAAACAAAGTTGTCAGGAATCTATGCTTTTCTGGGATAATTGAGGAAATATTTGAACATGACTTTATTGTCCACATGATTTGACTCAATCTCGCCAACACATGCGGCAGAGTGTTGAATTTATCCCACATAGGTTATGGGCTGGCCCTTCTTGGACTCTTTATATCTTGGGCAAACCTTATCTTACAAGCCGTGAGATTGAGTTAAGCCCATAGAATTCTACAATTAATGCCTAATTATAGCTCATTGCTTGAGTGCATTTGTTTTGTTAGCGACACTTGACCATTGATTGAACTATGATTGAGCGGTCATGATTAAATGGTTATGGTCAACAAGTCGCTGTTACCAACCATGATCAAGTTTCTATGATCGAGACACATTTGAACAGTTATAATCTAGCAGCCACAATCGATCGACTATAACGATGAATACATGATCAACCAGTCTTGAATTGAATGTCAAGCAAGGGATCTGTATGAGAGGCCATGATGATACCTTTATGATCAACCCAGCCAAGCGTCCATAATATTGATTTTTTGTTTTTTTAATGTTTTGCTTGGTAAATGTCCATGACCGATCGGCTATAATTGAATAGTTATGAATTAACGAACACGATCAAGCAATCACATTGAGCAGTTACCATCCAACAACCATGATTACATATCCAAGATCTATCAATCATGATTAAATAGATACCGAGAGGCTATGATTAGACACCCATGATTTACATTCACCATCAAGTGGTCACGAAACAAGCATCCATGATTAGGCAGCTGCTATCAAGTGATCGCAAATGGATGATAATGATAAAGAGGTCACAATCAGATGGCCACAAGCTAAGGTCCCATAACAGCATATGATAGAATGGCCACAATCTAGTGGCTACTGTTGGATGTCTATGACTGGGCAACCACGATTGCACAATCAGATGGCCACAAGCTAAGGTCCCATAACAGCATATGATAGAATGGCCACAATCTAGTGGCTACTGTTGGATGTCTATGACTGGGCAACCACGATTGAGAAATCAGTGGCCATGATCCAACAGCCACGATCAAGCAATCATGACTGACTAGTCATGATTGGAGAATTGGAATCAACAATGACAGAAAGGTCATTAATGATTGTGCACATCAACCAAACAACCATGATCTTTCATTAATAATCGAGCAGCCGTGGTCGAATGGGGTGTAATTGAGGGGCTATGATTTTTTTCATAATTATTCAGCTGCTATGATTGAATGACCAGGATAAAAAAGCCATGGACAATCGACCATCCTACATTCACAATTTAGACTACAAAATCATCCAAGCGATTTCATTTTAAATGAGATCATCTAAATATTTAGATAATGCATGTGATGAAAGAGAGCAATTTACGTGGAGATGCTACGAATGTGTCACTTTTATTCTTCCTGCACTCCCAAAAGGAAAAGATATGCAATGTGCAGATAGCAAAAGTTGCTGCACGGTTGGAGCAAACTTGTTTTATTTAAACAAAAGGATCACAAAATTAAGAAAAGTTCGTGGCACCCAAAATTTTCTATAAACGACCACCTATCAGACGGTATGATGTTGATCACACATTCCTAAAAGTAACCGTCATGATGGCATATCATGAGAAGAGTTTTCGGGTCACTTTTTGAGATGTGTGCTCCACGTTGAATAAACATTTGACCGTCTGATAGGTTGGTCATGGAAGAATAGGTTGAAAGATGATCTCCACCATCTGATTCAAAGGCATTCCAAGTTTTAACAGTGGAAATCCTTGGTTAGAGAGATCAAATCTTTGGTTGTAAAAATACAAATACTCTATCGTTCAAGATCTCATCATTCTAGAATGGGCTAAAACCTTGGAGGGTAAGGCCAGTCGGTTGAGCCCAAAGTATCATATCAAGTATTAGGGATACCAATATATATCAGCAGTACGTGTCAGGTTTTCGGCAAATCAATATCAATAACACCCCAATATCAGTATGGATACTGGTATCAGCCGATAATGCCCCGGTATCTATCGATATTAGCCGGTACAAATTTTTTTCTATTTATTTTTATTATATATATTTGTCATCGGCAAGACCTATATGTATAGGCTAGTACGATACCCGGTTTGACACCTACGTTGAGCCCTGCCCATACTCTAAGCAGGTTCTAGCATGACAGAAAAATATAAAATTTGGGGAAAGCTTTCAAATTTTTAGTTGCCCAATAAGAAAATGGCATATGTCCAACTCTACGCAAACTATTTTTTCATCAAATAGGACAATGCCGATATTACAACAAGCGAGTCACTCCCTATTCAATCACCATTTTATAAAATAATAATTAAAAAAATCAAAAGTGATAGAAATATTTAAAAGTGCTCATCTCAATCCACCTCTTACATGGCCTTTGATTGTATGATAAAAATTAGATGGTGGATATTATTTTACATCTTTTAAAGATAATCAAAATTTACAAGTTTAGTAGGCAAACGGTTGAATTTCTTTTTTTTACCACCTTTGGTTGTTTTTATAAAAAAAAACTCATCTCAATCCACCTCTTACATGGCTTTGATTGGATGATAAAAATTGGATGGTGGATATTATTTTACGTCTTTTAAAGATAATCAAAATTTACAAGTTTAGTAGGCAAACGGTTGAATTTCTTTTTTTTACCACCTTTGGTTGTTTTTATAAAAAAAAACTTTACATGAGTTTTTTTTTTACCAACTCATGGGAAGTGAAAAAACAAAACAAATTCCCGTGAGATTTGTCAAACAAGGCCTAAAAGTGGGAGATATAAGTTAGCCAAGATCCATTATGTGAAAGATTGAGACAAAAAAGGAAATTTGCAAATGGCAGGCAGAATTTGTGCAGGCAAAGTGCACGCAGCTGTAATGGCAGGACGTCACTGGTTGCCCAAACCTGCATTGCTTGGGCCCCACTCCACTTGCAGCCAACTGCATTGCACCACATCAGCCGCCTGCACTTTGCCTGCACATAAGCTGCCTGCCATATAACACTGTCCGACGAAAAAAGATCATTATCTAATTCAAAGCAATCAATGATTTTACCTGTACATGCCCTCAGTAATTTGGTAGGTGCTAATAGATCTATTCCCAGTATAATATTTTTTTGAGGGCTAATACCGAGAGTGAGAGAGAGAGCAGCGTAATGAAATGTAACGTCTTCTCTGCAAACTGTCGGAATCAAACGGAAGGGAATGGATGACGAATACGAAAACAAACCAGAGGCAGCTGACTGACACGCAATGAGGACAAAGCAATCCATAGCCAAAGCGACTAAAAAAGGGAGTCCAGATGAGCCTTATTGGAGTTTACAACCCCGAAAAATATATAGTAAAGAAGCCTCTAGAATTGGGGTTGAGGCTGTAGCTCAACCTAACGGTGCATGATGATGCAGATCGCAGGTTCAATCTCAGCTTAACTAAAAAAAGAATCCTAAAACTAATCTTGCCCATAGATTGCAGAGTCCATGAGGACCTGTCACTGGAAAACAAATAACCGAAATGACCTGAAGAACAATCTGCGAGCATAAATTTAATCACATTCGCATCCACGGCTCTCAATGCGAGAAAATCAGAACCCATGCTAACAATTTCCCTACCTTCCAAGCAATAGACATGGAAAACTAATACCTCATTGTGACATAACAACAGAAGCCAAAACACTGTACAGTATATTGCCACCAACAATGATCCTTTAACACCACTTTCAGGAAAGCAGCATACTAATATCTGCTAATTGCTAAGTTGGAAGAGACCCAAGTTGGTTACGACTTACGAGGGACAATAGCACCTTGTCCTCCATGAATCCGACCTGACCCACTATGTTTTCAATGGTCAGATTCAGATCCCAATCATGAACTTAATTAAAAAGTATTGTCAAATATCACTTTGAAGCTCTGTTGCATTCCAGCAATCCACAGGGTTATGTAACAAGAAGGAATTAAAGGAATGAACAAACTACCTCTTAAATATGCGGACCTTATGTCATCTAAAAAATGTCAGCCTTTATATATGTGTGTGTGTGTGTGTGTGCGTGTGTGTGTACTATATGTAACATACATAACACAGATGAAATACACTTAGAAAAAGGAGTGAACTCCCCTGACCCAACATAATGCTATAGACTAATTATATAACATATATACACACACGATGAAATACCCTCAAGCATCCATAGTGGATTTTTGTCATATACACAAACACAATCAACCCAAAAGCATGTGAATAGGTTGCAAGTTGAATTGAAGATGATGACAGAAAAGGGAGCTTTGTGTCAGCATGCTGCTGACATCCAAATTGAGCAAAGAATTACAGATCCTGAGGATCAATAGGAAACTGACTCACCACATGAAACCACATGTGCTATCCTCATTGAGTAATGGTTCAAGTAAACAAGTCTAACTATAGGGTAATGATAAAACGGTGGACCATGCATCAGTCAGTTCACGGATACAAGCTGAAGGTTTGACATTCATTTCCATAGGAGTGTCATGTAAGAGCTTAAGACACTCTTCTTAGTCTCCTTCCAGGATCAACAGACCCATCTCCATCTCACAAAGAGCATGTAGACCCACTAGAGCAGCCCGAAATTCCTCCATACTGTTGTCCCACTCACCAAAAGCCGCCCAAAAAGTCGCTAGACACTCAGTAGCATTCCTAATAATCCCAACTCCATCCAGCAGCCTCGGATTTCTGATAGAACATTGGTCAAAATTTAAATTGATAACCCCAAGTGGAAAAGCTACCCACAAAGACGTTTTTTTACCTTCTCAGTCCCACTTGGAACCACTTCCAACGAACACCCCCTAAACCATCCACTTAACAAATCTAAAAGCCTCGTCAGCCAAGATCAGAGTATAGAAAGGGAGTTATCACAAAAGATGCATTCATTTCTCTACTTCCAAGGACTCCATATATTAGTAGAAAGTGAGAGGGCAAACATTATAGTATTTGGCCTTATATTGGGAGGGATCAACTCCCCCAAAAGCTAAGAAGATTGCCAATCGACTGAGAAACACCCACTTCATGTTGCACAACAAAGCGCATCCAAATACATTGAAAATAGGAACAGTGAACCAAAAAGTGGTCCACCATTTCAAGATCAGTCTTGCATAATGAATATGAGTCAGACCCGGCCATTCCCTGATTTCGAAGGCGAACAATCATCAAAATCTAATGCTGTGTTGCAGTTCGTCTAAATGCCACCACCCTTTGGGGACTCCAAAGGCCCCAAATCCCCATCCATCTTATGGTTGGCAAGACCACCCTAGTCGAGCATAGATAACCATTAACCTTCTGAACAAATCATATCATTAGTCTTCAGTCATGACCATCCTTAGAGCATCTCTAGCAAGGAGAGCTAAATACCACTTTAGCTATTCGAACCTATTTTAGCTACAGCTACAGTAAAAAAACTCCAGCAGACACACTATTTTAACTACTCATTTCTTTAAAATATTTTTTTTAGGGTACCTTTAAATACACCCACCAAATCGTGAAATACACTCATGCTAAAAACCATTGATTGCTTTAAATCAAACGACGGAGATCGTGTTTCGCTCTAATCTTCCACACAAGAGATCTTGAGGCCATGAGCGTACCATCAGACGGTTAGTTTTTATTCCACATGTCACAGATCCCAAAAATGTGGCCCTAAAGTCACATTTGAGCGTGATGTTTTCCACATGACTTTAGGGCCATGTTTTTGGGATTTGCGTCGCATGGAATAAAAAAATAATCGTTTGATAGTATCTTCCTAACCTCAAGATCCCTTTTGTAGAAGATTGGAGCAAAAAAAGATCTCCATCATCTGATATAAAACAATCAATAATTTTTAGCATGGGCGTATTTCAAGATTCAGTGGGCATATTTAAAGGAACTCTATTTTTATTCTTATTTTATTATTTTACTACTAGAGAAGAGAGAGAGAGAGAGAGAGAGAGAGGGAGGAGAGAGAAAGAGAGTTATCCTACAAAAAAGAATATTTTAATGTTTAGATGTTGCTACAGCAATAGCTAAATTTAGCTATTACTGTAGCAAATATCTATTTTACATGTTGGGATAGCGTGCCTGTTGGAGTGGGTTTTTTGAAAATGAATCGTTGTTTTAGCGATTATGAGGGATATGGCATGCCTGCTGGAGATGCTCTTAGGTGTGTACATGAGATCAAGATTTCCAAGGAGTTTCAATAATTCAGCATATAGTTCAAAAACACAAAAGCAAACTCCGGAACTTGTTCCGGCTCGACTCGCTCCGACTTGGATGTGTGTGTGTGTGTATATATATATATATATATATATATATATATATATATATATATACACACACACACACACACACACACACACATATGACCTATTCATATTGTGCAAGTGGCAGAACATATTATGACCTCTGTGCAGCGCAAAAAATAAGCCCTTCGAGCTGATGAGGAGCCCAGGAAACAAGGTCGATCACCCACCAGGAAAACACTAGAAGCAAATTTTGTATTGCGCATCCCATGAGAGATGGCCAAGTGATATTTTGAACTCTGCTTGAGCTGACTCAGCAAGTCGACAAACCTGAAAGACTTTCCGAGTCGCTCACTGAGTTTTTATGCCCAATTTTCAAGGTCGAGTCAACTCCCCCGAGTTCCCAGTCGACTCCGCGAGGTTTCAAACCATGATTCAGAGTGCTCATCAACATTTTTAAGAAGCTGAATATTTCATGAGCCTAACCAGTTCACATGATTTTTTCCAAGTATCGTAATCGTATGATACTCCATGGTAACGAGCCCAAAGAGGCGACCAAAACAGAAGCTAAAAGAGTTGTGGCACACCAAAAATCATCAGAAACGCCAATACAGCTGCCGTCCCCCACTTTGAACCTTAGTCTCTACTTGAATGGTCATTAAGTTTGGAGGCAGCTTCCCAAAGATCGGAGCCCCTTGACAGTATTACATCTGAATTTCCCAATTCCAAAGTTAGGTGTCATATATTTTCTATAACAGGATGCACCAAGGAGCTTCAATGCCGATCTGCCATAACCAAATGCTTAAAAGGGCCATGTTAAGTTCATTCAACTTTATAATTCCCAAACCCCAATTGACATCAGCTACATACCATTTCCCAATCTACTAAGTGATTTTTGTTGGTCTTCCGTGCCATTGATTCCTAACTCTTGTCAGGCATAGAAAGAGAAACATACAGTACTCTGACTGGAATTGAAATTCCAACCACGTCATAGTGCACCTACATGTCTTCATCGACGTTCTTTTTAGACCAGAAGACTTAAGAGGTAACTATCAAGACTTTCGGCTATTCGGCGCATAATTCACGGAATGGTTTTCCATTGTGGGTAATGTGTTTGGGTTCAAAGCTCTACGAGCTCTACTAGGGAGAATCTAGGAATTCTTCCTGCTTGTACCAAAATTTTCTAAGGCACACCCTATGGCATCTAAGTTGAAAGAGACTAATTGTGGACATAGAAAGAAAAATGTATAGTACCCTAACAAAAAAAAAAAACGACTTAAAAGGGTTAGTCATCCAACAAAAGAAGAAGTTCCCAAAATAGTAATCTTCTTCTCAATTTGTTCAATAACCGATTTAAAAGGGCTTGGGCCTGTAGCACAATGGAAGGTTGACAATATTTCAAACTCAAGGTCGCAGGTTTCTAGCCCAGCTTACCTATCAATAAAAAGAAAAAAGAAAGTTTCAAACAATATTTCCAATGCATAAAGGAAACCCAAGGTAGGTTATCCAAGCCATATCTTGAAGTCTACCTTCCTCAAGCTTTATCCTAACACCACCAATCTGCTTACATTTCTCTTAGTCCGAACACAAAACACTTAAGGATCATCTTTAAATTTCCAGGTACTTCCAAATTAACCCTAGAGAATACCAAAGTATCCCAAGCAAGGCATGTTATTTCTGACTCCTCATTAGTCACTTTGAAACAATGAATAAAATCCCTTTGCCTTGCTAATCGAATGAGACTATTGAAGGCTTAAAACACTTAAGGATCATCTTTAAATTTCCAGGTACTTCCAAATTAACCCTAGAGAATACCAAAGTATCCCAAGCAAGGCATGTTATTTCTGACTCCTCATTAGTCACTTTGAAACAATGAATAAAATCCCTTTGCCTTGCTAATCGAATGAGACTATTGAAGGCTTAAAACACTTAAGGATCATCTTTAAATTTCCAGGTACTTCCAAATTAACCCTAGAGAATACCAAAGTATCCCAAGCAAGGCATGTTATTTCTGACTCCTCATTAGTCACTTTGAAACAATGAATAAAATCCCTTTGCCTTGCTACTTGAATGAGACTATTGAAGGCTTAAAAAAGTAATAGGAGAGAAAGTGGGTCCCCTTAGCCCAAGAATACTTCGAAAGACTCCTCTAGGAGACCCCTTTATTGGAATTGAAAACAAGCTTTCAGCTATTGCTTCCAAAGCCCCCTGAATCCCATAATAGAAAATAGTAAAGAAAAGGTCATTCGAAGTGATTAGGCTTTCTCTAAGTCAACCTTATAAACTGCTCCTGAATTCCTTCAGAATATCTAAAGTCAATAGACTCATGATGTATGAGTGCCCCATTGATTTGAAATCCATTGGCGAAGGAATTTTGAGAAATGATATTGTTATAAACTCTCTTCAATTGACTAGCAAGGACCTTTCCAAGGATCTTGTAGAGACTTCTACTAGGCTAATGGGTCGAAAATTGCAAATCATCTTTGCTCCTTCCTTTTTAAGAACGAGTCAACAAATGTAGTATTCATCTCCTTACTAACACGGGCACAGCCATCAAACCCATGAAGTACCTCAATGAGGTCACCCCAAAAAAAGCTTCAAAAAGCGTCTAAAGAAGACAACAGGCCCATTTGAATTGCTAGCCTTGCTCCCCCACCTATCCATATATTGCTTCTTTAACTTCCTCGTCACTTAATCTATCCTCAACTTCCTATCCATCGTCTTGTAATAAAGAGTCAAAATGAATGTCATCCTTTTTCGATTTTACCGCTTCCTCTAAAGTACAGAGTTTGATCAAACTCAAGGACTGACCTAATAATTTCCTCCATAGAGCCAACCAGTTTCCACTAAACTAGATTTCTCTTACGTGCCACATTTTAATTTGTTCAGGTATGCCACTTTAGCTTTAAAGATATCGCCCAAATGCTCCTTTTTCATTCTCTGATTTTCTCATTTAAAGGAGTTTCTTCTAGACCTTCTTCCGGCCTCTCTTCTCAAACCCAACTTGTTCGAGGCACATTTTCTCAAATCTAAATGATGGGTACCCCCAAGAGAATCTAAAGGAAGATAGAAGGATAAGTGTTTGGGAATCTTAGAGAGCTAATGTCAGGAAGTGCACCTCCCAAACTATTGAGTACAAAACAACTTCACAGCAGGTTTTCTTACTTGTTAGACCATGAAAAAGAATGCCCACTCCTTTGGTACATCAATGAAATCATTGTCATTCACAAATTTGAAAAGTTACTAATGCTTTGAGTTATCTTTTGCTCCTTTTTTCACTATGAATTGCACTAAAATTACTTCCTATGCATCATGGCAGCCAACTATTAGCCCCAAAGCCTGAAACCTCATTTAGTTCATCCCAAAGCTGCGTCAACATTGAGGACCATTTGGCCCATAGATATTGGAGAGAAGCCAACTAAATTCATCCTCCAACAGACAAATTGGATTTTCCACAGAAATTACTCACCTTAGATTTAACCATCGATAGCCGTCCTGATTCTGCATAACACCCTGACCATCTGCATAACCAATGGTGTCAAGGGCAGTCCAGTCCAGATTTCTGATGTTCCAAAGGTGTTACCTTCAACACTTTTGGGGACCACACACAACATGACAAAAAGTGTTGCAAAACCTCCTCCCTAGCTCCAGCAAGAACACAGAAGGAATGTCCTCAAAGCTCACCCTTGCACTACCTTGAATCTAAGGTTTCAGTCAACAAATTCTCAGCTGACACACCTACAATTCAGAGACGTTTCATTTCTTTAAACTCTTCAATTCCCAAGCAACAGTGAAGGCCCTCTGTCCTCAAAAAATTGTGGCATATTCCCCAGCCCTGGCCACCCCAACATCTTCTATCTGACTTCAGAATTCACCTCACACTCTACTTTTTGTAATCATGTAAAAGCCGTAACTTCATTAAACAAAACAAGATTACAGCATATCAAGAATGGTGCAGTAAGAAGCTTAGCCGAGAAAAACCGAAACAAAAACAAAAGCAAGAAAAGAAAACGGGGAAACAAACAGAAAAATAAAGATTTAAGCATGGAGACAGAGACATAGTCTTCACATTGGAGCAATATAAGGCGCTGGATTGGGGGGGGGGGGTTGATTTGCTCCCATTCCAACAGGATTTCAGCCACCAGCTCTGCCTCTCCTTGAGATTTCGATACGCACAACCAACAAAGGTCTTTGGAAATTGCACTTTCAACAGAAATATGAGTTTGGAATTTGCTTTCAAATGTTCAATTATTGGGTGGACCTTATCCACAAGTTCGTTCACAAAAGACAATCCTGGTTGAGGCTAGAGTATTGTCTTCCTAGATCTTCCAACCAGTCTCCAGGTCAGCTCTTTGGGTCAGAGAAAACAAAGACGGTCTATTATATACTAACCTTTTCTTGATCACACAATAGAAACAATCTGACCTCCAACAGAGGGTGGTAACACTTGATGCAGTTATAGTGACTCCTCAATATGAAACTCAGATAACCAAACTGGAGACGATCTATCTTATTCCCACCACACATCTTGCACGCAAACCAGTTTTTTTAACCAAAATAACCCACGAAACTTTCAAATGAGATAGGAATCACTTCAACAAACCATATCTGAATGCATGTGTTGCAAGGATTCTAGGAAGGTTTCATTATTTCCGTTGTTGTCAAATGCGGGGCCTAGGCAGCCGCTTCACCACTTATAGCGGATTACTAAAATTGCCTGCTTCGAAAATGGCCAGCTTTTTTTTTTTTTTTTTAAATTAAACTTAAAACCCTCTTTTTTTAAAAAAATTATCTCTGTTTTACAAGAGAATCTTTTTTTAAGTTAAAAAATCATATAAGTTGCAATATAAACTTAAAGCCCTAATCTTATCCTAGCAAAAGCAAAGCCCTAATCACAGTTCACCTCTTCCCTCGACTATCTCATGAAGAAGAAGTAGAAGATACGGTATCAAGAAGAAACAACATTTATTTATTATTTTGGTTGAATTGTTTTTAACTTTTTTACATTGTCAACACTTAACATGCTAGTTGACTAGTTGTTACTTGTTACTTGTTAGCTATTATGCCGCCTTGCTTGATACTTGATAGTTGGTAGTGGGACTTAGTAGTATGTTGGTATTTGATAACGTCATAATTGTCACTATTTCTTGTTTTATTTTCACTTTACACTTTACATGAATTCTTTACTACAAATATATAAAAAAAAGTTTTGAAAAAAAATCCTTGTCGCCTAATCCCTGCTTGGCCTCGGCCCTGGGGGGATCCGCAGCCTTGGCCCTACTTCGCGCATTTGACAACCTTGATTATTTCTAGATTTCAATGAGATTCGATAAAAAATTCTTCATTATTTTCCAAAAAGTTTGGCAAGAATTTGGTAAAGTTCGTTGGATTTTCAATAAGATTCGATCAAGAAACCGGTTAAATTTGGTTAGGCTGTGTTTGGCGACATGGATTGGATTTGGCGTGTGGGTTTGAAATCAGAATTTGAAATGGAAGGATTTAAGAAATATGCCATTTCAATGTATTATAAGAAGATGGAAGAATTTGGAATTCAAGATTTCCCAAATAATCATGCTTTTGGAATTCAAGGATTCTAGTTAGGATGGGTTCAAGTTGGGCTTTAACAGGCTCGTATTTTTTATCAGGCTTGAAAACAGATCCCGACCCTATCCCCAAAATAATCAGTCGGGCCAGAACAGGGCTAATTTTCAGATTTGTGCCAAGTTTGGACCAATTTCGAGTTCAGGCAGGGCAAACCCGTATACAGACCCTATAGCGAGGACATGACAAGCTGCATTGCCCAAACCCAGACCCAACTTTTCCAATTTTCTAATATCTAAAAAGAAACCATGTAGTTGCACAAATATAAGTTTGGTGTGAGTTTATATCGTATACGTGCATTGTATCTTTGTATAATATGTCTTTCAAATTCCAACTTCAACCTAACAATCAAAATTTACCAATGCCTGATACATATGTTAAAAAAAACAGCCAACATATTACGTTGTCAAAAAAAAAATGTTTAATAACAATCAATATGTTACCAAAAAAAGAGAAAAAACCATTGATATATTTTTTTAAGTTACCAACTTATACGATAGTATGCGTCCAACAAAGAATTTTACTAACATCTCTTACTCAAATCCTGTAACAATCACGAGATCTGTGAACAAAACGAATATGAATGTTCTTTCGATAATTCAAATAAAAGCCATGAAAACAAACTTAATGGCTCCAAAAAGATTGCAAAGGTCACCCATATTCATTAAAAAATCGAGTTCTATTGAGTATCAAAGCCCTTCTTCTAAACATATCTGCTAACGTCACCCCTGGGCTGCTGACATCATCAGTACAATCCCAGAAGAAAAAACTTGCACAACATAATGGCCTTTACTTTGAATGAAACTGGTAGCTCCCTTTCCTTCAATCTAAGATTCAAATGCACAGAAAACCATCCGCAGAAAAGCAAACAAAATCATGGCTTTAATTCTACAATTAAGAGTTCAAGTGAGATTATAGAATTGAAAGTTCGACTAAACTGCCTTCACTTATATACAGAGTCCTAAGTACCCTAACTTAATGTAAATAAAACATACATGTATGGATGAAATACCCTTCAATATGTATTTTCATCAGCAAACGTTTAACATTCACTGATTCAAAAGAGCCCTATAAATTCATAGAATGCACGCTTACACCACCTTCATCATGAACCACAATTAATCACTCATTATCGTCGATAATACACACCATACTTTGTAAAATTGATCTGAAGCCCCAATACGACCTCTTGGATGAGAATAACAGCTCTCAGCAGAATAACCTTCCATTAAGAACTTCAACAAAAATCTCACATTGATGAAAAGTTGATCCCGCAACATCATATTGAAGATGAAATTTGACACCCCCCGATCATCACATTGACGACGAGTTCCATCAAGATCACTTTTGCAGTAAATAAACCTGCATATGAAATTAGAGACTGGATTCTCTTGCATAAGGCTAGTACACCAACCACATTGAGGAGATTCTAAACTAGACAAAATGGGAAAGATGTTGGTTCAAAAGGTAATCAGACGGGTTGCAGTTGGTTGATCTCGAGCTTGTGGGGTGGAGTATGCATCCATGAAATACAAACGCCCTGGGGTTCAATTTAATAAGGGCTACAATTGTGCCAATTTGCACCCATCGATGTCAACTAGTTGCAATAAGGACTCTTCAACTTACTCACCCTGTCATCCAGTCAAGAATCAAAGGTCCCCCTGACCAAAGAAAAAACTATTCTACCTCAACAAGTCTGCTCAAACCAACTCACTCTAAGTTATTAGATACACATTTTTAATAATGTAGGCATTCCAACACATTGGGAAAAAAAAAGATTTGGAGGTATTAGATGTTGTAGAATAGGTGACAGTAATCGGTAGAAGCTCCCTAAAATTCCAAAAAAAGGACTTAGGAATAATGGATATGAGAAACAATTACAGATATTTTCCATGTGAAGCACCAATTAGGGCCACGTGTCACATCTTTTAGCGATCCAATATATGCACTCAAATATAGACAGTTGTACACATATTTTTTAACAATCAATATTAACAAGCTCTGATCAGATGGTTCAATGCTCTGAGATGTGTATTTTTGGGCCGAATATGGTACAAGTGATGACCATCCACATGTAACACCTAAAATGCCCAACTATGTATGCTATGTGGTTAGCTTAAATAGGTGCTTTTCATGCCAAAATTTTAAAGCTTAATAGGAATTGGTGACAAGAAATTATGATGCTAATAGAATTATGATGATGACGAAAACGATGATCAGATATGGGAACACATTTTATATATATAATCATCATCATAATTCTATTAGCATCATAATTTCTTGTCACCAATTCCTATTAAGCTTTAAAATTTTGCCATGAAAAGCACCTTTCACTCGAGTCACCAAGTGACTCCAGTATCCCAGCCATACACTCGAGCGTCAATGTGCAACGTGTATGGTGAGATGACTCGAGTCAGATGCCAATTTCCCAATATATATATATATATATATATATATATATATATATATATATATATATATAGAAACAAGTACACAAATACAATACACAAAAATGCAGATCTCCAAGCTATAAAATGATCAAATATATTCATATGATGGGCATTCGAATTCCTTACAACTTGCGAATTAGGAAAACTACATTAACAATGTACACATTCCCAATAAACACAGAAAACTTCAACATAGAAAAACAATCTTAACAGAAGTAGAAACAAAAAAAAAATGGTCTTGGTATCTCTAGATCAGGCCTTTATTCCTGGAAATCCAACGAAAAATCAAGGTAAATAATTGAGTAAATGAATAACAAAAATCACAATAATTCAATCAAAAAATAAAAAGCACACCTACGTCTGCTTGGCGTATGAAGAAGAAGAAGGAGGAGCACGTTTGTTGCGGAACATCATGTAGCCGACCGGGAAAACGACGCCGACCATCATGATCACCGCTCCGATTATGTATCTGAGAGGCCCTGGTGGTTCCACCTCAAAAAGCCTTCGTAGCTACATCACCATCATTCATCCTCGTCGTCAATTAGATGAAATTTACTAAAACCTAACCCTAGTTTTCTATTCATAGAGAGATTATAGAAGATTTAGATGATCGATCTGAAGTAAAAGAACAAAAATAAAGCAAAAAGGAATCAGATTGTGTGACGACCAAGAGTACTTACAGGCATGGTTTTCGACTGAAGCTGGAAATTTGTCCTCGGTTAATGTCGATTTCTCTCAGTTGGGGATCAATTTTTGAAGTTTCAATGAGAAAAGGCTATCGTCATACACTGATACACCGAACAAGAAAAGGTTGGGTAGGGAAAAATAGCTTACCTGTTTTTGGAACAACAGAATCGGACGATTGAAATCCATATATCATATACCGCTCAAATGTTGATTCCACGTGTCACTCATCCCAAAAACTTGTCTATTACGCCAAGTGATTTTTTTATCACTTTTGAGATGCGTCGCACACAGAATCTAACATTTTAGCCATCTGATGGGAAGCGATAATCTCGAGGGGTACATGCTTCCAAAAGTGGGAGACCTGATATCGAATCTCTCCCCCTCTTGAGGCCACTCTAGAGATTTATATTCTATGCTGACTCAAAATGTGTTAAATTTAGGGTACACATGTGTCCCTGGGATTAGGCGGGTACTCTAAAAGGCACACATACCAGGTTATCAAAAAAAAAATTTATGAATTCTGAAATTGGTCCTGAATTTCAAAGATGTCTCGGACAATCCTGAGAAGTCACCACAAAATGGCGTGAAATGAAAATAACTCTTTGAATCATCTTATGTCATTAAAATAGGCATTTAATCTTATATCATTAAATAATACTTAATTGTTATATAATGTTCGAAATTTTTTGGATCAATCTAAAGGGTCTAAGTGATTGCTCATGATTCGAATACAATCTAATTAAAAAATTACACTCATAAATCAATTATATACCGTCCGATCAAAGATAATAATAATAATATTAGTGTGCATAGATTTGGTTACACTCAAATAGCCAGTCACAAAATCTATAAATAAATATAAAATGATAAGATAAAATAATATTGTGAATAAAGAGAGTAAATAATACACTTCCAATAATGTATAAATTTAATATCTTATATAAATTATAACATAAATATAAATTTTTTAATATTTTATTTCAAAATAAATCACTCTATAATCTCGTCCCGCTGATGCCCGAAATGCAAGACCTCACGTCTCGAGCAAGATTTCAAACCATAGTCTATATTGTGTGATTCAAATTACAAAATGCTTTTGGCTCATGAAAACTCGATGATACCTATAGATTCATTGATTCCGAACATGTCTCGCAACCTCTGAAACGGTGTGATAAGGCGTGAGACCAGAAAATAAATTATTTTAAATAGTTGTGGTTAGTGGTTTTTTTTAAAAGGTACCTTCATTTACCGTTTAAGATTTTTTCTTTTTCAATTCAATTTTTATATGCTTAAGCCTTTGACTCTTTTGAATCGGATGTTGGAGATTGTTTTCCAAACCTGAATTTAATAAATCTTGACATGACGCCATAGTCTTATTATCATATGATCAAATTTTAATTTCACATAACACAACTCTTAAAATGTAATCCCATAACTTTGATTTATATAAGTTTGTGATTATATTCAATTTTTTTGGGATGTGTGTCATTGGGATATCAAAAATTGACTATCTAATGATATGCTTATGATCTCAAGATTTGCCGTGTTGATGATGGGCTAAAAAATTATCATTGTTATATGATTTAAAGAAGTTCAACATATACAAAACTTGGGTTGAGAAGGAAGATTCTTGAATTGTAAATACAATTACACATTTTTCTAACTTCTCTCAAACCGACCCGCATCACACCTATCTCACCCAAATGTACTTTATCTCGTCAATCTCTCACGATATACCCAAGATTGGCGGAGCAGTTATATATCTCAATAAGATATGGTGTGATTTGAGGCGTTTGGCGATTCACCCTTGAATCTTGTGCCGCCAGAGTTAGGGCTCGAGATGTTTCACATCTTGTCTCAGGCGGCGAATTTTCAGACCATGATTCCAAAAGAGCAATACCTATAAATTTAATATGAACGACGGGATTACTCGGTCATGCCTTGTGAGTTGTGCATAAGCAATCTTAAAAAGAGTGTTGTACCTACGTAATCTTAAGACATGAATGGCCTTTGAGAACATGAATCTGTGACGCGGACGACAAACTTTGGAAAGCATAAAAGTTTATGTTCATTCTTAGTTAAAAACTTCAAATAAATGTGCAACCGACATTGCATTCACCTGAAGCTATCTATAGCAAGGATCAAAATTTCAACGGCAGTGACCGAAATATCAGTTCCAGTCTCCACCGAAACAAAATTTTGGACATAAATTTCGGACCTTTTTTTATGGGGATTAAAATTTCTGCTAAAATTTCGGCCTAATTATCGATTTTCGGTTTCGGTCATGCCTGAAACCGAATCCTTCATCTGTAGCACTTGTTCATCTCAAATGATTGACAATGATCAAGTTCAACTTGACTATATGCAATCCTAAACTTGAAAATCGTAAGAATTAATATTCTCTCATATCCAATGGCTGCATGATTTGGTTGAACAGGAAAAAGTTTAGGCTGTGTTTGGGTTAGCTCTTTTGGGGCAAAGATCAATTCTTTCACTTTTTGGCTCTGACAGAAAACTATTTTTACATTTGGTAACACAACTCATTGCACCATTGGCTCTGGCAGAGAGTTGTTTTAAGTGATAAAACTACTCTATGCTTGTTCTATCTCAGAGCAGATTTATCTACTCTGACAGAGAGCAGACAAAGAGCTGCTTCTGCTCTTATAAGAGCTAATCTGCTCTGATAGAAAGCAGGCAAAGAGCTACTTCCGCTCTTATAAGAGCTAACCCAAACACAACCTTAATCTTATTTGTTTTTTCCACCTTAATTATTTGAGGTTTAAGTTAAAATTTTACCTCCAATACTTTGGACTTACAAAGGTCTAAGCGTCCAACCTTACAAAATAAAATTTAAGAGCTGAAAAAATTGAAAATGAAGAAGGATTGTGAAGTGAAATAAGCTTACAAAGTAAATTTTATACAACTTATTATTTTTAATGTAAAGTATATAACATCTAAAGTGAATTTTACACCCAAAATTTTCAATGAATCAAACAACTATTTTATACTAAAATAGAAAATATATCATTTGATGTGGAAAAATGAATTTTACATGAGAAGCTTTTATCATGAACCAAAGGAGCCTTAGGTTTGGACTCCTAATGTCAATTCCCCAGTCCCAAGCGGTAACAATCATACTAAAACTACAATGAACCAATGGGCTCATAAGTGACTGTGAGCGAAGGTGTCAATTAGGGTATCGGTCTCAGGTGTCGATTTGCCTGAGGCCGATACAAATCTGTCGATATTGATATGTATCGGCCATTTTTTTAAATTTTGTTTTTAAAAAAGAAGCTAACATGTCGGTTGAAACCAAAACGTATCAGCGATACTGATACGTATTCGCTGATACGTATCCGTATCGATTGATTTTTGATACCTTGCTGTGAGCCACCCTCTTAGGTAGTTGTGCATTGTTTTGTACTAGACTTGTATGATATTTATGGTCTCCGAAATTTGTGTTTGTCATAAGCACTCGAGTATGATTGAAAGTCAAAAGTAGGACAACTACAGACGATCCTACCTAATGGTGTAAACTCAATCCGATCCAATTAAAAACCCCTTATTTTTTATTATTTTATATAAAATATGAGTCAAGTAGAGGCCATTTGATCCGACCTTTAATTTGACTGGACGCTTCCCAATCAGAAGGCCAGATCGGAAGCCCCATGCTCGACCCGACCAAACGGGTCAAGTTTCTGTGCCCACCTAATAAAAAATTGGGGTTGGTTCGTCAAGAATCGAGTCGACCCTACCCGTTGACTACCCAACTGCTTGCTCTTGGCTTGCTCATGTTAGAGCAAGCTTCCGCCAACACAAATGATGCGAGGAACTGGTTTACCAAACATGCGTCGACGCAAGGGCTATCAATGGCCCAGGTAGGGTTCAGGGCTGGATTTTGGTCCGCCCGATTATTTCTTACCATGAACTAGGCCGGAGCCCACTTCTAAGCCCAAGCTCGACTTGAAAGCTGCGCCAGATTTGGGCTAGCATGGGCTTTTCCTGTAAGATAATCGGTATTGATCGGAGCCGGCACTGGGCACCGAGCAAACTATTTATTTTTATACAGAAAATGGCGCTGGGACTTTTCATTAAAACTCTGAATAGTAAATTATATATCATAAAAAATAAAATAAAATAAAAATAATAAATTCTAGCTGACCCGGGCCTGGCCGAGCAGTATTTGGGCTGAACTCGGCCCATTGGTAGCCATCCTATGGGCTTAGCCCCGTGCGGGAGCCCAACTGCTGAAGAGCTGCAGTTAGTCCCCCAAGCTATGCGGAACACGCTGAGACCGAGTTGTCCTACCTGAGTTGTTGAAATCTCTGTCGCGAGACACTGAATCAATGGTAAGCCCCATTTTATTGGCTGGCAGACGAGCGCCATCGATCCACCTTTCATTCCATCTCCCACCTAACGGGCTGCTGCTACTGTATCCATTAATTTAGTTCTCCACTGTTGTATTTTCGATTCTGTAAATTCGCCAAAGAAAAAGAGAGGAGAAGATGCTCGTTCTCGGAAGGGCCTCGAGATCCGTGCAGATGGTGGTTTCTTCCTGGCCCTTCTTCCATAAATGGAGAAGCTTTGGAGGTTCTCAGGACACCCCTGCGTCATCCACACATGGAATCCATGTCTTTCACTGTCCGGTACGGTCCCTGATATCCTAGAATTTTTCAATGTTGCTTTGGATAGGATTGAGGTTCTAGGGTTTTGGAATGCCATTGTAAAATGTCGTTATTCAGTTGGCTTGAGTTTTTTAAATTTTTTTAATTTTCATTTTAGGGTGTTGATATGGAGTTTATCCACAGTTGGATCGGATTTCGGCTATTGAGATGGGTTGAATTCGTTGTTTATAGGATGGAGTTGGGATCGTGGCGAAGCTTTCGGAGTGCATCGCTTCGCGAGGGGGTAACATCCAGAGCGTTGATGTCTTCGTTCCGGAACATAAGAATGTCTTCTACTCCAGAAGGTCATTTATTTATTTATTTGTTCCAGTTTAATACCAACAAAAAAATATTTTTTGGATTTACTTCCAATCGAGAATATGCTTCAGTTTGGTTTGTTGAGTTCCATTTGAATATTCCAGTCTAAAAAAAAATTCGAATTCATTACAAGAAATTTTCTTTTCCTTTGTTCTGATACTTTATCTATAAATATAATGAAGCGTGTAATTGGAATCTTAGTTGCTTAAAAAAGAAAAAAAATAATTGATTGTGACATGAGGTTTTGTTCTTAAATGTAGGCTTTATTTGGATGCAGATTCGCAAAGAATCTAAAATCATATCACTTGCAAAATGGTTTGGCATAGGTTGCAAATGCTTGTAAAGTATTTATTATTTAGTTAAAAAAAAAGTAAATTAACAGAGGTAACCAAAAGCACGATAGTGAATTAAGTATTTATTTTTAATTTTCTGAGAAATGTGGGTGTCCAAATGTGGTTGCAGGTCCCAGCTTACCTATTAAAAAAAAAACCCCGAAAGAAACAATGTGATTGGTAATTTAAGTCCTTTGTATCCTCCCTTATTACAGGTTTACCTAATTGACTATCTCGCAAACCAAAAAACAAGGACATGCAATATTCTTATCCAATGTACTGATTGAAAAAGGAAAAAAAAAACTTATCGAACATTTGAATCATTTGAAAGGAAAAATTGTTAAACATTACTTGGCTTCATTATCACCTACCTTAGTGGAAATTTTTGAAAATCACGAGAATGGAGATGGATACTTGATCTGTTCAATTTGCCACGTCGCTTTTGACTCATTCTATTTTATACCTGTGAGACAAAAAACCTTCTGATGTGTAATAGTAATTTGTTACTAAATACCATTTCAAGGTTGAAGAAATTTCAGTCTATAAGCCAAAGTGCATCTAGGATGTGTTCCCCTTTCACGGAGCTGATCTTTTCTGTGATAGCTGGACATATCAACTAAGGGCCAGAATCTTGGCTGTGAACTTACGTATTTATTTAAATTACTTCATTCATTTGGGGATGAGGGGAACCTGGATAAAGTGTTTAAATTTCTCTAGGGAGATGAACCACTTTTTTTTTTCCTGAAAGAGAGCATTAATTACAGGTAAGCACCAATTCATTCTCCACTGAGCTTTTTAAGCTTATTCCTTTTCTTGAACATGAATTGTTTTCCTTATTCTGCCTAGTGTACTTGAGAGAGTATGACTGCCCTAACTGATATGCAGATAAGTAAAAGCTATCTTTACATAAAAGATAAGCCAATGACCCCTATTTTTGCTTGTACAGAGATAGGGCCATGACAACTCACTTTTACACCACGTGGCTGACATCTATGGTCAATCCAAGTAATCCATAGAGGGCCATGACAGACCACTTTTACGCCACATGGTAAACATCTTTGATCAATCCAAGTAGTCCATCTAGCAGCCCATCATTGGCACATGTCTTAGCTAAGAATCACACCAATGAGAGGAATATAGCTCGATCAGTGCACTTTAATATTGACTATTAAAAAATATGCACAACCATCCATATTAGAGTGCATAGATTGCATGGTTCAAATTCCCAATGAGTGTATTTTTTAGCCTACTTGGGTTCAGTATGTGAACTACCAATTTGATGGCTTGGATTGATAAAAAATGTGCCACATGGCCTAGAAATGGGGATGTCATGGCTCTATCTGTAATGGGGCAAGATAATCCATTAGTCAAAGATAAATATTTGTGCTTGTCATTGGCCTCTGATATATCCTTTTAATATTATACATCCAAGAGAATTGTGGGTGGGTCGTAATTAGAATAGCATTCACTAGACACGTGTGGAACCAACTTTGGAAAGTTAAAGTCCCCCCTAAAATCAACTTTTTCTGTTGGAGTGTTGCATGGGGGAGGATTCTCACCATTGATCAGCTGGTAAAACGGCGTGTGAACTGTGAACATAAGAAATAGATGTGCTGTCTACTTACAAGATAATTTGTCCCTTAATCATATCCTCATTCACTGTTGTTACACTAGAGAAGTCTGGGGGGACAGTGCTTGGAGTCTTTAAAACAGTTTGAATTTTTCCGGAAGATTGCAGATACCTGCTTGAACAGTGGGATGGTATGAGCTTCGAGAGCATCAAAGGAGATTTTTTGAATATCATTGTCTATGCTGTTATTTGGGCTATTTGCCTGGAAAGAAATGATTGAGTGTTTAGAAGAGTTAGGAGACCTATTCAGGTGGTCACGAAATCTACTCGGGACTTTGCTGTCAATTGGGTCAGGCTGGCTTTTAAAGGGATGAGGGAGGGGGCATCAATTTCTTGGATGAGTGGGAGAAACCGACCTTTAAACATTTAATCCTTCCGCCAGTGGAAGGAAGTTCAGGTCTGGCTTTGGGCTGCTTTTCGTGGTTGGGTTATTTGAATGTGCTTTGGGCTGCTTTTCGGGGTTGGGTTATTTGAATGTTGTGAATTTGGGTCCTAGGGCAGCTTCTTGCTGCCCTTTGGATTGGTCTTTTTGTCATTTACTTCTTTTGCTGTTTTTAATGAATTTCTTTCTCACTGATCAAAACAAAAAAGAAAAGTAATTAGAATAGCATTAAGTGACATTTGCATTTAAGAATTTGCTCGAGATTTAAAAACCTCACATAGTGGAAGAAAGGGAAATTTCTGGAGAGATGGATAAACCTCCTGAAGGCTTAATTAAATTCGATTTGATGGTATTTATACTAGTATATGGGTCTTTCGGATATAGGAGTATTAGGTAAAACAGCAGAGATTAGATCGGGTAATCTTCCAGCCCCCACAATTGTATTCAAGGAATGTAGAAAGTGTTACGGACCCTCTTTACTGCTTTGAGGGGTGGTCCTATCTTAATTGATGGGAAATTTGAGGAATGCCATTAGGCGGATGTCTAAGAAGAGTCAAATTCTGTTGAGGCTGGCTTTGATTGTCAATGAAATTCTAGACTTACCTTGAGGATCGGCTAGGCATATTATCAGAATATATAAGGGAGGGGGGACCCAAGTTGAGATGGAGTTTCTAGAACTACTTTGTGCATTTAGGTTGTGATGCCCCATGTGGTATGATATTTTCTGCAACTCTTTTGGGCTTTCTTCTTTTCCCCTTTTAATAGAAATCATTAATTCCTAAAAAAAATGTTGAAATAGTGGAGTGCCATGACCAGTTGCATAGTTTCTGCAAATGAATTGCTCTTTGGTCTTCTTGCCTTTATGAAACTAGGTTGGCCTTCCCATGTGATGTCATTTATACGCTATATCAGGACAATTTTTTATAGTATGGAAAATGTAACTGTAGACACAAGTTTTTTATGTCTGTGAAAAATGCATAAAATAAAAAAAAAAGAGAGAAGAGAGGAGATGACCCACGCTAGGAGACCCCTGCGTGGGTCTGCTCTGCTTCTCTTTCCCTTTCTTTTTCTCTTTCTTTTTCCTCATTGGGACCCATGCAAGGGTCTCCTCCTTTCTCTCTCTCTCTCTCTCGTATTTTCCCTCTCTCTATCTTCTTTTCTTTTTGAGACTCACTCATGTTGACCCTTGCGGGGTTCCCAAACTCGCCTCCTTCTTTTTCTCTGTTCTTTCCATCTGCTTTTCTCTTTCTCCCTATTTTCTCTCTCTGTCTTTGCTATCCTTCTTTTTCGCCCTTTCTTTCTCTCTCTCTAAGAGTGACCCACGCAGGGTCACCCGCCCTCTCTCTTCTTTCTATTTCTTCTCCTTTTTCTCCAAGGGTGACCCACGCACGGTCACCTGCGTTGGTCCCACTCCCTCTCTCTCTCTCTCTAATTCGCTCTTTCTCTCTTTTCCCTTGGCCCACGCAGGGACCCACTGCGTGGGTCTCCTTCTCCTCCCCTCTCTCTCACATCTGTCCTTTTTCTCCCCTAAATGAGACCCTCGCAGGGTCACCTGCTTGGGTCCCACTTTCCTTCCCTCTTTCCTTTCTTTCTTTCTTTTGCGTGGGTCTCAATCTCTCTCTATAATGTGCCCCACGTAGGCCATTCTTGCGTGGGCTCATCTTAAAATAATAATAATAATAAAGAAGAGAAGAAGGAGATGACTTCTTTGCAGCCGGTCCTCCCATGAATTTTGTTCTCAAAATTTGTCACTGACACTCGATAATGACGAACGGCCCTAATTTATAAGGTTGTGTGGGTCTAACCCTACGTCCCTCAAATCTTATTGGTTTGAGGGCCGCGTAGGTGGCAACTCTCATCACCTACGCAGAAATAACTGGCACTTCCATCGATCCGGGTGATGCATGGAGGCCCATGCAGCCTCTTGTCATCAAGATACACAAAGCCCGTTAGATGGTGACTTCTGGTAACCGCCACGACAAATCTATAAATAGCAGGTCCCAGATTATTTTTAGGGATCCAAAATTTATTATCTAAAGATTCTGTCGAAATTCTATGCGAGAGTTCTCCCGTGATACCTTATCGATGGTATCTCTCTCTATTTCTTTCTCTTCTCTACGACACTTACATTACGTGGGCCTACTGCGGGCCCATGTCTAAGTCTTCTCAATCCGAGCCAAACTTAGATTATGTGGGTCTATACTGGACCCATGCCTTATACTCGGATCACACTTAGGTTATGTGGGCTTATTGCTAGCCCATGACTAAGACTCATTTGTTTGGGTTGCACTTAGACAATCAGGTCATGACATCCATGTCTAAGGCCACCCATATATGAGGGTTGCAAGTCGACCTTTTTGTGTATTGAGGGTTATAACTACGAAATAAAAAATGAAATCGGATATTAGTCATGACCATATGGCCATGATCATGACATACGAAATATCACATTATAATTTACCACACCAATCGTAAGATCGTGATCAAGTCATTACATTGACCAATCATGATCATACTCTCGATATTGGAGTTTTCTCTCACGGTTCGGGTTTTCACTCCCTTAAATAAAGGTTTGGGCCTTACCTTGAGATAGAAAATTCCATTAGAGATGTTGCGTGATCTAACGGTTCACTTTTCATAATTGGACCAAATCATGAGGTTAAGATCTAATACAACGGTTGACTTTTCATAAGTTGACCAAATCATGAGTGATGCAGAAACTAACACAATGCAAATATGATGAGCTGAGATTAATTGTGAATTAATATGAATAATTAAAATATGAATTTCCCAACAAGTTATCACAGAAAATAAAGGGAATTTCAATTAAATAATTCTGATCCAACCCAAAATAGTGTTACTTTCGTTGTACATTCCCTATAAGATCTAGAACACTAGGGTTTTTAGCGAACAATTAGATCTCCAACAATTTAGGGTTTTGACCAAGCTGACAAGTGGGTTCTTTCGAATCCGTGTGGAATTAACAACAAATGGATTCTAGGCATTTATAAATCAAAGGGCTCAAATAGAAGAAATCTCGTGTTAGGATGGTTGAACGATCATAGATTAGGTTATGGAAAGATTGAGCAAGCAAAACACAATTAATTTCGGATCTTAGGAATAAAATAGCTAGAAGATTATCCAAGAACTTACACATAAGATGGGGATAAAAGTAGATAAGAAGGATAGAAAAGTTAGCCTCGCACCAAACCACACGCGGAAAGAAGTATCGCTCTTCCCTGTTTTGAGAGAATCGCACCCACACCCTCGAAAAAAACTTCGATAAAAGCTCTCAATTTACAAAAGGCAATTTTCATTAACCATTCACCACTAAAATTGTATTTACAATGCCTTTATATAGGCAAACAGACCCTAACTAAACATAATTCGAAATAAGAAAGTCTTAAAGTAACTAAAACTCTAAAACGGCAAGTTTTGCCCCAAAACTCGTAATTTCGTCAACTTGTGGACGAGACTCACGGATGTCCGTCTTGTGCTCACGGATGTCCGCCCTCTGTTCACGGACGCCCGTCGTCTACGATGTGCACAAAACAGATAGCCTCAAAATCATGGATGTCGGTCCTGACGTCACGGACGTCCGTGGAAACGGATGCCATGAGAACGGATGTTCATGCTTCAATTCTTCAGAACGCCTTCATTCTTCAGTTAGGAGCCTTCGAGATATTTTCGCACGCTTCTTTCACCTTCGATAAATCGTTGGCGGCTCTTTGAATCAGATGTCCCCATCAATTCCCCCGGGTTAGAAGAATTCATCCCCGATGAATATTGGCCGTGATAGTGCTCAAGGAGATCTAGATCAATATGTTGGAACTCTTTTTTGTGATCCACGTATTCTTTGAATCTGGCTTATTCATCCACTTAACAAAATACTTTTGAAATCCCCCTAGGTTTGTAGACACAATATGATCTTCCAAAATATCCTCAATTATCTCACAAAAGGACGTGCAAGCGGAGGTAATGGAATAGAGAGGGAAACATAGATAGGATCAGATGTGGAAGGTTCAAAAGGATTAGGTGGTGTAATTGCAGGGCCATAGGATGGAACAAGATCCTCCACATTGAAAGTCGTACTAATACCCAAATATGATGGTAAGTCTAGTACATAAGCATTAGGACCAGCACGCTTTAAAATCCTGTAAGGTCCAGCACTACGAGCCTGTCACTTCTTAGCAATTCCTTGAGGGAAGCGCTCAGGTGTATTTCGAACTATCACAAAATCACCCTCTTGACATTCTCTGAACCTTCGATGAAAATCTGCAGAAAACTTATATTTTTATTCCTCACATTAATTCTTCTTTTAATCTCGGCATGAAGTTCATGAATGCGATGTGCAATGCAGATGTAGACTCTGACGACCTTTGATGAACTGACATCGAAATAAGATCTATGGGTGTCCTAGGTTTGTAACCGTGCACAACTTGAAACGAACTTATCCTTGTGGTTCTATTAACCGAATTGTTATATACAAACTCTGCGACAGGTAAGATGGAATCCCAACTTCTAACATGTTCACCTACAAGACACCTTAAGAGATTTTCTAAACTCCGATTAACAACCTCAATTTGCCCATCGGTTTGGGGATTATATGCCGATGAAAATTGAAGCCCAGTCCCCATTTTCTGCCACAATGTCTTCCAGAAATAATTGACAAACTTAACATCTCTATCTGACGCTATGGTTTTAGGAAAACCGTGCAAACGAACAACCTCATTAAAGAAAAGTGTAGCAATGTTACTTGCATGAGGTTTTTGAACAAGCTATGAAGTGGGCCATTTTCGAGAAACGGTCCACCACAACGAACGCCGAATCATGCTTTCGGAGGGTTTTAGGAAGCCCTAACACAAAGTCCATAGAAAGATCTTACCACGGAGTATGTGGCACAGGTAAAGGTATATACAACCCAATATTTTGCTTCCTTTGTTTTGCTAATTGGCAAACACGACATTGATTGATAATCTTGACAACATCTTGTGTGAGATTAGGCAAGTAAAACCTATCTTCAACCAATGTAACAGTCTTGTCGCGACCGAAATGACCGGTGACACCTCCAACATGTAATTCCCAAAGTAGAAAATCTCGTAGAGAAGTGCGGGGAATACACAAGCGGTGTTTCAAAAACAAATACCCATCCTGTAGGGTATACTTACACACTCTCTCAGTCTGGTCACTCACTAGTGAGGCATACTCTTCTCTAAAATCCGGACACGTAGGATAATCATCCAATAAACGCTCGAATCTAGTCACCTCAACACTCATGAAGTGCAACGTTGCCACCTTACGGCTAAGCGCGTCAACAGTCGTATTCTTTACTTCAACCCTATGTTTTAGCATAGAGGTGAGACCTTGAAGTTGTTCAACCCATTTCGCATGTCGCGAGTTTTAACTTCTTTTGGGAGCTCAAAAATCTTGAGCCTCATGATCTGAGAATAAAATAAATTCTTACAGTAATAAGTAGTGTTCCTAATACTTGAGAGATTGTACTACCGCATAGAATTCCTTATCGTACGTAGAATATTTCTGCTTGGCCTCATTTAGCTTTTCACTGAAATAAGCTATAGGGTGACCTGACCCTCTTGACTCAATACTCCACCAATTCTTATGCTTGACGCGTCACACGCCACCTCAAAGACTTTAGAAAAGTTAGGAGGCGCATAACTAAAGCCTCAGTCATATGGGACTTAATCTCCTTAAATGCTTTTGCCGCAGCAGGTGTCCATTTAAACTCCCATTTTTTAATGCAATCGGTGATAGGGGCCGTTACCGTACTAAAATTACGGATGAACCGCTTGTAAAAAGTGACTAACTCATGAAAGCTACGGACTTCGTGAATGCTCTTAGGCTCAAGCCACTCCACAATAGCCTTGACCTTTTTAGGGTCCATGCAGTTATTCCTTCAGAGGTTCCGAAAAATCCTAAGAAGACAACACTAGCCATCATGAAAGTACACTTCTTTTAGTTTGCGTATAATTTCTCTCCTCTGAGAGTTAAACAAACTTGCCTTAAATAGTCTAAGTGTTGTTCCTTGTCGCGGCGATAAATAAGGATATCATCGAAGTAAACCATGAGGAGCTTGCCTATAAAAGGCCTCAACACTTACGTCATGATTTGCATAAATGTGCTCGGGGCATTTGAGAGCTCGAAAGGCATGGTAAACCATTCATATAAACTATCTTTGGTTTTAAAGGCAGTTTTCCATTTGTCCCCGAGACGAACTCGAACTTCATGCTATCCACTCTTCAAATCAATTTTTGAAAATATTGTTGCACCAACCATCATGCCCAACATGTCGTCCAGCCTCGGTATAGGGAAACGATACTTGACCATGATTTTATTTATGGCGCGACTATCACGTACATCCTCTAAGGCCTATCTTTCTTGGGTGTGAGTAGCGCTAATACGACACATACTTATACTTTCCCTAATGAATCCCTTATGGAGGTCATCAACTTGCTTTTTCAACTCCGAACATTCGGATGTATTCATGCGATAATGGGGCAAGTTGGATAAAGTAGAACCGGGAACCAAGTCAATGGCGTGTTGAATATCCCTTAAAGGTGGTAATTCATTCGGGAGGTTTGTGGGAAAGACATCCTGAAACTCCCTCATTATAGGTCCAACCTCTTTAGGAAACTTAACACTCGACTCTTTGGGTGACTCCATTGTAACAAGAACATAGACAATGTCCTCCTCCTTAGCACCTTGTTCATACTGTAAAGTGCTAACAATATTAATGACCTTAGTTGTCTTCTCTTTCTCAACCAGGCCTTTATCATTTGACTTGCTTGTTTTCACGGTAGACACTCTAGGAGGTAGAGGTTTTATTTTAATCTAATTTCCTTTGTGTATGAAAGAACAAACGTTCGATCTCCCGAACAATGTAATGTCCTTATTGTACAACCAAGGCCTCCGAAGGATGATATGCTCCACATCCATATGCACAACATCGCACCAGAAAGTGTACTTATACGAACCAAAATGTATAGGAACCTGACACCTGTGTGAAATTGGGATTGATGACGAATCGACCCATGCTACTTTATAAGGTCGCAGGTGAGGTACGAGTGGTCTAAAGCAAGAAACTGTGCTTTCTGAAACAACATTAGTACAACTTTCACTATCGACTATGATTCTACAAGTTTTCTCACCACACTTGGCTATGGTATAAAAAATGTTATCCCTACGCCAGTCGTCACTCATTACATTGGGCTAGAGCACGCTTAACCACAAGAGCCCACTAGGTATTACCCTCCTCAACAGGGTAGGAGACTTCCCTAAGACAAGCTATAACCTGTTTCCCTACATGATCCTCCTCATCACTAGGGAGTGGCTCGGGCTCATAAACTTCTATTTCCCCGTCTTCCTGTTCATATTCAATTCCCTCTGTTACGAACAAATTTCGGGAACGACATTGTGCCGCAAAATGTCCAAAGCCATGACACTTGTAGCACTGTTTTTGGCCACCACTCTTGGGGCGCTCTAACATTGGATTCTTACCCTTATGAGCTTTAGTCACCGACGTGAACAAGTGAATTGGACATAGCAGAATGGGTATTGACATTAGGCTTAGACTCAGAATAATTAGACTTGTACCCAAACCCACTAGCATCGAAACGTTTGGTTTGGGGGTTCTTAATGTATCGTTCTAACTCCTCGACTCTAGAGAAACACTCTTCTAGATAGGTAACAGGATATGAATTAAGTTCCCTTTGCAATTCTGGGCAGATGCCCATCCGAAATTGAGATAAGGTAATTTTGTCCTGTTCATCCGCATTAGCTTGGAATATCAATCCTCAAATTTATCAATGTACTATGTGATTGACATATTCCCTTAGCAAAGTAATTGCCACTGATCAAGAAGATGTTCATCATAGGAAATGGGAACATGCTTCTCATTCAGTTGGATCTTCATGTTTGCCCACGTGGAAATGGGAAGAAAACCTGGGATTGTCTACGACGCTCTATACCCATCCAGTAAAGCCTAGCTTGGCCAATAAGCTTAACTTTGGCAAACCGGACTTTGCGCTCCTCGAACATGACATATCAATCAAAATAGGTTTCCATGTCAGTCACCCATTCTAGATAAACTTTAGGTTGTCTTTTTCCATCAAAAGTAGGAGCGTCCATCTTGACAGACTTCATGATTTTGTCGTCTTGATTGGGTGGAAGATCGCGTTGGTGAGGACCATCTCTTCTACGGTCATTGTTGTGGACTCGAAAATGGTCATCGGTGATAACCCCATTTATTTCCTTGACACGGGTCACTAGAGCCTCATGTTGGGCTTGTTGATCGCGCAACTGATTTTGTAACTGAGTATGGTGATCAAGCATCTGGACTTGGAGATTTGCCTGACTCGTAGTCAACTTAGTTGCAAGTTCATTAATAAGGGCTTTGACCTTAGCGGAAACCATAATGATGCAAGACAAACGAAAATGAAACCTAGAACCCATATGAACACTGACGATCCTAAACTGGCAAAGCTTTGATACCAAATCTGATGCAAAAACTAACAAAATGCAAATATGATGGGCTAAGATTAATTGTGAATTAATATGAATGATTAAAATATGAATTTCCCAATAAGTTATCACAAAAAATAAAGAGAATTTCAATTAAATAATTTTGATCCAACCCAAAATAGTGTTATTTTCGCCGTACGTTCCCTATAAGATTTAGAAGACTAGGGTTATTAGTGAACAACTAGATCTCCAACAGTTTAGGGTTTTGAACGAGCTCACAAGTGAGTTCTTTTGAATCCGTACAGAATTAACAACAAATGGATTCTAGGTATTTATAAATTAAAGGGCTCAAATAGAAGAAATCCCGTGTTAGGACGATTGAACGATCTTAGGTTAGGTTACGGAAAGATCGAGCAAGAAAAACACGCAATTAATTTTGGATCTTAGGAATAGAATAATTAGAAGATTATCCAAGAACTTACACGTAAGATGGAGATAAAAGTAGATAAGGATAAAAAAGTTGGCCTCGCACCAAACCGCATGTGGAAAGAAGTATCGCTCTTCCAAGTTTTGAGAGAATCGCAGCTTCGAAGAAATCTTTGATAAAAACTTTCAATTTGCAAAAATAATTATCATTAACCACTCACCGCTTTCCATAAGTAGCAATCTTTCTTGATATGACATTTCTTCTTGCAGAAGTGGCAACCATCATCATTGTCAGCCTTTACAACATTCAGATTGGAGTCTTCATTTATTCTCTTACCATTGTGATAGTTCTGCTTATGACCCTTCTTAAAATTCTTCTTATGAGCTGGCTTATAAGCCGGATTATAGCCAAAATTAGCATACTCTACTTGGTTTCCTCGAACCCTCTCTTCTTCAATCACACACACCGAAATCAATTGATTCAGATCCCATTTGTCCTTTTGAGCATTATAATTCACTTTAAAGGTATCAAATTGCTTAGGAAGAAAAACAACAGCTAAATGTACTGCGGCATCTTCTTCGATTGTAATTCCTTGTTCTTTAAGCTCCATAGCCAACATGGACATTTTAAGAATAAATTCTCGCACACTCCCATTTCCATCATATCGCATATTGACCAATTGCACTAAATAACCGTACTGTAGGGAGTGATTTGGCCTGCTTACACAGTTAAGCACTGATCTTTCAGAGATCCATAAGTTCAACCATCTTATATAGGCAAACAAACCCTCACTAAACATAATTCGAAATAAGAAAGTCCTAAAGCAATTAAAACTCTAAAACGACAAGTTTTGCCCCAAAACTCATAATTCTATCAACTTGCGGACGAGACTCACGGATGTCCGTCCTGTGCTCACGGATGTCCGTCCTCTGTTCATGGATGTTCGTTGTCTACGATGTCCTCTGTTCATGGACGTCCGTGAAAACGGATGCTGTGAGCACGAATATTTGTGCTTCAATTCTTCAGAACGCTTTCATTCTTCAGTTAGGAGCCTTCAGGATAGTTTCGCCTTTGATAGATCATAGGCGGTTCTTTCGCCTTTCGATAGACCATTGACGGTTCTTTGAATCAGATGATCCCATCTATGAGGTTACAATTTGATCCAATGGTTGACTTCCATAAGTTGACCAAATCGTGTTCTAGTATTTGAGTTTATATTCGAGACCAGACATGAAGCTTTCGTATTCAGGTTCATCCATGAGCTTCTCGCTCCCATAATGACTCACCCCTACCGGTCGGATGGACCCAACCTTCAGAGGAGGGGTTCTTTCATTCGTCGCCCTCTATTTCATATCTTCCGAGTCTCTGATGAGGATAGCATGTTGCGCATCCATCTTGTGACTGACTGGACGATGATGATAAAGACTTAGATTTATGATTTATTTTATTTCAGAGATATAATTATTTACTTTTTTTTAGTAGCTTTTAATAAGAGGTATTCAACTTTTGATGTAATTAACGGAGCATCGACTAAGATACCCCGAAGTGTAAAGTCCGCCATTTCAATAAAACCCTCTGCTAGTGAGGGGATTTGTTATGTTATATTTGTGATGGATTTACTTTCTACATAAATTTGTTGATTACAGTAACTATTGGTGTTTGCATATACGCTGGAGTTGCATCTCTTCAAATATATTACTCAATCTGAACTGAATATGAGGGCAGATATTGATATAATTTGGCAGTGAATTTGTCTTTGATCCTGCACGCTGGCCACGGATAGTGATGGATGATGACTTTTTGAAGCTGTCAAGGCTGTTTAATGCAGAAAAATCTATTGTCCGAGTGCCCGATCTAGATCCAAAATATAAGATTGCAGTTCTTGCTTCAAAGCAGGTAAACTTATTTCTGTATCCCCTGCATGTGGGTGCCATCCACTAAACCTCTTTCAGGATTCTCTTGCTTATGCATGGGACAATTGGCTTTACAAATTTTGGGTACTAACATGTGCTGAATTTATAAGAAGAATTTGGTTGCATAATCCATGCCATTGACTGCATATATTTTATTTCAGAGCATTGTTACTGCCACACTCATTTTTGTTACTGGCACACCACTCAAACAAAGAAAATACCATTAGCTGCTTTGAATTAGACGATGTAGATCATCTTTGGTTCCAATCTTTCACATAGTCTATCTTGAGATCATGGGCCTACCCTCAGATGGTCACATGTTGATTCCACTTGGCACACATCCCAAAAAGTGAACATGAACCATTTTTTATGGTATGCTGCGATCGCTTACTTTTTGGGATGTGTGCCGCGTGGAATAAAAATATGACCGTTTGATGGTAGGTCCATGATCTCAAGATCTTTTATGTGGAAGATTGGGACAAAAAACGATCTCTAACGCCTAATTCAACGCAGTCAACAAATTTTCCTGTGTTTAAGTGGTGTAACAGTAACAAAAATGGGTGTGGCAGTAACACTGCTCCTTATTTTATTTGTTTCTTTATTTTTCGACAAGTATTGACTGGATATAGATGCTGTGAGCTGCAATGCAACTGCCCTCCTTTTATTTACATGTTGTTTGCTTATCACACTTGAAGCTTTGTTGTTGCAGGACCATTGTTTGGTGGACCTATTACATGCATGGCAGGAGGGTAAACTCCCTGTAGATATTTCTTGTGTAATAAGGTAAATCTTTGAGCACTTTTGTTTTGTTACCTTGTTTATTTCGCTCGCCCTTGTGATATAATGGCAGATTTTAATTTTTTACTGATGGGCAAACCCTAGCTTACTTGAGTCTTGAGCTCCTGCTGATCAAAAGAATGAGAAAACAAAGAAAAATCCCAGTAAAATTAGCATAGGCATAGAGAATAAATGCATTCAAGCCTGGAATTTCTGTAGATAAAAAATGTATCAGATCTACCTCTACATTATTTATTTTTTTCATTCGTGTTTATAACAATTCCTATAATGATAAAAATTAAAACCCCTAGTTTGACCTGAAGTCTGACTCAACTTCCTAACAATAAAAAACCATCAATAACACTATTATTTAGGAGCTTTGTACTGTTTATTAGGTCCCCTATCTTGTGGACGTTTAGGTAGAGAAAAAATAGGAGATTTGAGAATGGGGAATGCAAGCATAAAAGTTTGGGCTTATCAAGCCTTTAAAGAACCCAACGTGTTTCACGTGACCCATTTAATTGGTCATTTGACCAAGGTTTTTTTTTTTTTCTTCCTTTTCTCACTTCTCGACTTCTCTCTCTCTCTCTCTCTCTCTCTCTCTATGTGTGTGGGTGTCTGTGTAGAGCTGCACTAGGCGAATCAGATCATTTTATAGAGTAGATGGTCAGATGGCTGAGATCAATCAGCGCAGAAGCGATTATGATTTGTACTAGGTGTTGATGTTGTCAACGAGTATTAGAGTTTCGTTCATAGAGGTTGAGAGGTATTGGGTTGATGACAGGCTATACAGCTCCCACTGGCGAGTTGGGAGACGCGACGGGGAGGATATTGGACCGTTTAGCATCGCTACGGTATGAAAATGGCAGGAGCTTTGAATATCAAAATATGGCTCCAAGGATGATCGTTATGTTTTTACTTATATTTTATTTTATTTTATGGACTGGGCGAAGGCGGATGCCATAATTATAGATCTTCGTGTGGGTATCAATTATATATGGAGATTTGAGAGGGAGATGAGGGCTAAGGCGTTGGAAATACCATGGTATCAAAACTCGGCTGATACAGATATGTACCGGTTTCGCCGAGGACCAATACTGATAGCAGTAGGGGTGGTATCAGTATCGGTGTATCGGCCGATACTTTCTCGGTATTGGTTGATGCTGTCTCAGTATTGACCAATACTGTCTCGGTGTCGTCTCAGTATTGGCCAATACTGTCTCGGTGTCGGCTGATACAGCCATTTTTTTTTTGAAAAAAGGGTTTCAGTATCGGTGATACCGTAGCGGTATCAGCTGATACATATTGGTCTTTGATTGCACCAATGCCCAATACCGATACCGACTTTGATACCTTGGTTGGAACATTCCAGTTTTGATGGGTTCTTGAATTTGTAGGGACACATTTATTTGATAAAGATGGTGATTTATTTTTGAACAATGGGATTTATCAATAGAATTGTGTTTTTATTATTGCTATTTTACTTTAGGTTTATAAGGCCTTTACTTCACAATGTGTGTGGTAATATATAACATTACTGAGTGCTTTTTATGGGTAATTTTGGAGAGTTGGAAACTCAGTTAGAGAGATGTACTGATTTTTATAATTTCCCTAATTTAATTAGTACGATTTGAAGAACGATCCTTCATAGGAATGATATGCTGCTCTACTTGAGCATGGAAACAACGTGCTCAACCTGTTGGATCATTGTTGTGTGTCACAATGCGGACTGAGCTGGCAAAGTCACGTGGATTTGTTAGGTTATGCGAGTTTCAGGTGGGTATTCTAGGTGGAGCTACGTTTTCGATTACCTTTTTCTTTAGGTAGTGTTTGGCAATGCTCTCACAGGCTGGCTTCTGGGTTTGAGAACCAAGAACAGAGCTTTTGAAAAACAAGAACAAGGTAATAATTACCATTGGTGACACCCGCTTCTGAAACTGATTCCTGCCTCTGCAAAAGCAACAACAGCTTTTGTGGGAACCCATTTTAAGTGTATAAGCGCTGGAATCCTGAAGCGGCAAAAATCCTCTGCTGAATTCCAGCATTTGAGGGAATAGGATGCAAAAGCAACGCTGTCCCAAACAAGCTCCTGGGAGATGGAATAATATCGTGACTTTGTTTTGTATTAGAAATCATTTAGGCCAAGATAATTGAGTATGTGAAATTTTGAGGTTCTTAATATGTGATGGGGCTTGTTGAGACTACTTTTAATTTTTATTGGAAATGGGGTGTCATTGGCATCATAAGATCATCAAGCTTATGAAAAGCCTTTTACCCATCAATCTTGTCAAGATCTACCTTCCACAGATGTCAGGGCCCTTGCAAATCTTTGAAATTGACCTCTGAAAAATATGGCGGTGAAGGCTCTAAGGAGTGAGGACAATATGACTATAAGTGGTGCCCCTCATGCATGTAGATAAATGATGTCCACTATTGGCTTACGATTTGAATAAAGGTGATGCCCACTTTAGCATAACTTACAGCCTCATCCCTTTATAAATCACGACCCACTGTAAATAATGGTCGTGATGCTCATTGTTGGATTAAGATTTGATTGGAGGTGATGCCTACCACTGGATCAAGACTAAATAGAGGTGATGCCTACTTTGCCATGCCTCACTGACTTTCAGGAGTTTCCCATAATGGGTATTAAAGAACAGCTCACAATGAATAGTGGAAGTGATGCCTACTCTTGGATAAGGATTTGATTGTTACTGATGCCATAGTTTAAAATCTTGGATGATACCAATACATATACTCCAATACATGCTGGTATTAGAGCGAAACGATACAAAGCAACATCGATAGATTCTTCTACCCAAGTGTATCTTACCAATGCCTCTCTAAATTATAGGAAGCAGCCCCACCCCCCCTCCCCCTGCACCCACCAATGCAATTATGGGTTAACAATGAATTAAAATCATGGTAAGATGCAGTTATGGGTCATCTCATATATTTTATATTGAGTATATGCATTTAGTATAACTATTTTGCTATTTTAGCTGTTGCCTATGGCAAATCAATGACAATTTTCTCAAATAAATGAACTTTGGAGTTGTTATATAACCCATATGACAGAGATTTAACCTTTGGGAAATATGGACTACTAAGTGCATAGGAGGGTTTTTTTCTTTAATATAGTGGTACATAGGATGCTGAAATGTTGAAAGCTTTTGGTTTAAAATATTTGCCTTCTAAACCTAACTTCTGGCCTTAAATGTCTTATTGCAGTAATCATGAGAGAGCTCCAAATACTCATGTAATTCGGTTTCTTGAAAGGCATGGAATTCCATATCATTTTTTGCCAATGACTTTGAGAAACAAAAGAGAAGAAGAGATCTTAGATTTGGTTGGAAGAACTGATTTTCTGGTTCTTGCTAGATATATGCAGGTAATTTGAATTTTATTATATTCTCTTGGTAAGTTGTTTTCACCATATATATATATATATATATATATATATATATATATATATATATATATATATAAAATTTGAATAGTATCCATCTTGCACTTGTCTTTGTTTGATCGTCTAGGGTGAATTGCTTATCTATTAATAACGGAAATGTAAACAACAAATTTGCATAGAATATAAATCTAACACAAATCAATCATAACAAATTTCCCCTCGCTAGGAGAGGGTTTTATTGAAAATGACGGACTAACTTTACACTTCTGGGTATCGCAATCGATTCCTTGTTTATTACATAAAAATTGAAAACCTCTGATTAAAACACTACTAAAGAAAACTAACGTAATTACGTCTCTGAAATAAATAAACTATATTCTAACTCTAGGTCTTCATCAACATCTTCAATCCGTCACGAGATAGATGCATAGTATGTTGTGTTCATTGGAGATTTGAGAGAAATGAAATAGGGGACGACGGATGGGAGAACCCCTCCTCCAAAAGCCGGTTCCATCTGCTCGACAAGCACGAGTCATTACTGGACCAAGAACCTCGTGGACGAACCTTAAAACAAATTCTTGTTCTCTGATCTCAAAGATGAATGCGAATACCAAATCTATTCTCCTGGTAACTGGTTATCACTTCCAGTGATAGAGTATCTAATCATGAGTTGGATATCGCCAAATTCCTTAAAATTTGGCGATTATAGATTGTATCTTTATAATGATTTTATCGTTAGATTTGACCAATGTCATAAGATTTAGTCAATATATGTTAAATTTACCATTGGATCTCTTTACGATCTCGTATTATGATCGTTTGATCAAAATTCAAAGAGTCCACCATTGGATTTGACCAATAACATAAGATCTGATCAATATGTAATGAATCTACCATTGGATCTTGTTACGATGTCGTAATATGATCGTCTGGCCAAAATTTAACGAGTCCACCGTTAGATTTGACAAAAACCATAAGATATGGTAAATATGTGATAAATTCATCGTTGGATCTCGTTACGCTCTCGTATTATGATCGTTTGACCAAAAATCAACGAGTCCACCGTTGGATTTGACCAAAACCATAAGATCTGATCAATATGTGATAAATCGACCGTTGGATCTCGTTAAGATCTCGTATTAGAATTGTTTGACCAAAAATCAATGAGTCCACCGTTGGATTTGATCAAAACCATAAGATTTGGTCAATATGTGATAAATCCACCGTTGGATCTCGTTACGATCTCGTATTATAATCTCTTGACCAAAAGTCAACGAGTCTACCGTTGGATTTGACCAAAAACATAAGATCTGGTCAATATATAATAAATCTAACCTTGGATCTCATTACGACCTTGTATTATTATCGTTTGACCAAAAGTCAACGAGTCCATTGTTAGATTTGACCAAAATCACAAGTTCTGATCAATATGTAATAAATCCACCGTTGGATTTCGTTACGATCTCGCATTATGATCGTTTGACCAAAATCAAACAATCTACCGTAAAAGAAATTTCGATCCTATGGTTAAGATCCAAACCCTACCTTTGAGGGAGTGATAACCTGAACCGCAAGGGAAACTCTAATTCGGGACACGATTTAAATCCGATAAAGCTGATGGTTGTGAGTCATTGTTGATAAATATTTCAGGTGTCGGAATCTGGAATCGTTCTTTGGATTTGTGGTTGTAACCAACACGCGTATCGAACTTATAGTTATGCGAGGGGTTATACCCACAGCTTAATTATCTACAAGTACACAAGAAATTGGGTACGTCCCGTAACGCGTAATCCCAAATTGCAACTTTAAATCCTATTTAGGTAAGAGTCATAACTCTTATCCTAAGTGTATCACCTTTAGGTAATTGTCGTAGCTCTTATCGTAAGTATATCCCTTTAGGTAAGAGCCGTAACTCTTATCCTAAGTGTATCCACTCAACCTTATTCCTCTCGTAAACTTTTAAAATAAATAAAAAAAAGGAAAAAGAATCCCGGAGATACCTTAACGTCTTTTGTAAGAAAATTAAAGTCGGGAGATGTTTTCGGCATGGCTCCCGATTAAGAATTTTCCGGATCCTTTGCAATGAGAACGGATATGCTATTTATAGATTTATGGTAGTGGTTACAGGAAGTTATAATTTTATGGTTTCCGCAAGAATTTATCGAAATTAAGGGTTGTGAGGGCTACGTAGGTCTTAGCTTTCACATTGATTGAGAAAAGATTCATTCTCCAGATATCTGGCATACGCAAGTAATTATTCATAACTATATAGGCAGGTATGTGCCTAGGTAAGCTACCTAGGCAGGTATCCTACCTAGGCAAGTATGTGCCTAGGTAAGCTACCTAGGCAGGTATGCTGGCCTGCATTGGCTAAAAAAGAAATGAAGAGGAAAAGAGTGAAAGAGATGGCATGCGCGAGTTTCTATTTATTTATTATTATTTTTTAATATATACATTTTATATTTTATTTTATCTAAAAAAATAGGACACAAATAGTTTGTATATACAGATCTATATCTGTATATTTATTCAAGAAAAAGACAACTTTTTGTGTCAACATGAAACTTGCTTTCAGATGTTGTTACATGCTTCTGAAGTTGCTTGGTTATCTATGAGGACCACTTTGACAGTTATATTTTGTTGTAATAATTGTTATTAAGAGTTCAAGAATGCGGTGCACAAATCATCAATATTGTCATCATGCCCATTGGAGGATTTAACCAACCAATTAAAAAACTTCTGATCATATAATGTGGACAGTTGTCCATACATGCTTTAAATGACCATTTGTACCAATCAATGACTTGTGCACCACAAGTAGTGCACAGGCTCTCCACCTAATAGCCCCTTGGTGCACAATCCCCCTCCTCCTATTACCATCTGATTTATTGTAAAGATTTTGTGCTTCATTGTCATTGCCCTGCCCCATCTATTTGAGATCAGCTTTATGAGTCTTATTTATCCACCCATTTCTGTTAAATCGTAGTTTTTTTGTTGCACAATCCTTTGTATTCTCCAAATCTTTATTAATCTTCCCATTCTCTTACTTCTTTCTGCTTGTATTTTTTCAATCTTTTATACGAGAGTTGTTTCAGGACTTCAATGAATATGCCCAAACCATCTCACATGACATTCTCTAATTTGGAGCCACCCTTAAGCTTCCTCTCATGTGCTGGTTGATAAGTCTATCCTTTCTTATTACTCAATGCATCGACTTTAGCTTAGGCATCTCCCTTTGTTGTACTCTTTCTTGTTGTAGCTTCTTTATATCCTAATACTCTGCACCATACAATATTGCAAGCCTTTACTACATACACATTAACTTTCTATTTCTTCAGAAATCTGTGATCCATTTTATAACAGCTATAATTGAAGTTGCACTCATTAATCACACAACACTCCATTCGCCTATCTCCACTTCGCCCATTTGAGATGACCTCCTTATTGCCACCATCCAGTTTTATTGAATAGTTCAGCACCAGTGCTTAAATATATGAATCTAGTATGTATCGGTCTGCGCCTAGACCTGTACGATAATTCGTATCGTCCGATACATTGATTCATTGAATGTGTCAGACGATCAATATTGTTTTTAATCGAGAAAAATATCACTTTCTTTTTAATTTTTAATTATTATTTTTTTTGTAATTTTGAAAAAATATTTTGGTACTGTTAGTTATTTTTTTAATACATTTACCTAAAATTTTCCCTCCTCTTCTTCCCTGGAGTTGAAATCGTCTATTTTGGTGCCAAAATGTGTGGTGGAGTAAGGGGTTGAGGTTAGAAGAAGGGAAGAGGAAAATAGAAGAGGGATAGAAAAATAGTAGAGGAAAAAGTGGGCTAAAAAGGGCTAAGGTGACTAATATGGTGCTACAGGAATGTAACACCAACTCAAATTATTGGATGTATCAGACTATAATTGGGCCGGTACATTGCAACAAGGATCAAAATTTCGGCCGAAATGACTGAAATTTTGGCCAAAATTATTGGTTTCGGTCCCCACCAAAACCAAAATGATAATTTACATTTTCGGTAGTTTTCAGCTATATTGAAGTTTTCGGCTGAAATTTCGGTCCAAAATTTCGGTTTCGGTCCCTTCCGAAACTGAAATGAAATTCGAAAATTTGATCCTTGCATTGCAATGTATCAACCTATTGCCATCCATACATATCGGTTCGTTCAATTTTTTGACCCATGATTCTGACACTAAGTGGATTTCTATTTTGCTAACTCGTCCTTTAGTTTCTCGTATTTGCTTAGCTTGTATTCATTATGTTCTATCTTTTTAATGCTGAATTTCAAACCCTTAAATTCTAGGGTTTTTTCCCATGTTCCAATTTATCATTTACTTGTTTCCTCGCCTTGCCAGTTAGCATCACATCATCCTCAAACAACATATGCCATGCAATCTCATCTCGTATTTTTGTTGTTAAAATAACCAAGACAAACAAATAAGGACTCAAAGAAGACCCTCGATACAACCAAACTCCGACAGGGAACTGATGGGGATGTCGACATTGTGGACATCGGTTATGGACCATATCGCGTGTACCGACGTTGGAGGAAACGCAACGGGAACCAAAATCAAGCTTAAAGGAGATACTCTGCCCAAAGTCGCTCGAGCGACTTCACTTTCCGCTTGAGCGAGGAGGCTTCAGAAATAAGGCCAAACTTTCGGCCAAAAGTCGCTCGAGCGATTTTGGTTGTCTCTCGATTGAGACGTCGAAGAGCACTAAAGTAAGTTCTCTGGAATAAGTCGCTCGAGCGAGCATCGGTTGTCGCTCGAGCGAGTCACATCGAACATTGTCATTTTCAGTCCTTTTTCCTAGGTTTCTTTTTGTTTTTATATAAGCACCTTAGGATAGTTTTGTAATTATTATGTTCTAGGGTTTTTTGCTTTGATGTCGAAACTAACAATTTAGCAATGTGAGCTGCATCGGAGGTTTTGGAGCACGGTATAAAGTGGACTATTTTAGAGAGGCGGTCCACTACCACATCGTGTTTTCGCGGAGTCTTGGGAGTCCGAGCACGGAATCCATCGAGATATCTTGCCACGGTGTGTGCCATGGGTAGAAGGGTGTACAGACTAGTATTTTGTCTACTATGTTTGGACACTTGGCATGTACGACATTGCTTCACAACCCGAAAAAATTCCTCATTAGGCTAGGCTAATAAAACCTATCCTCAACAAGCGCACCGGTCTTGTTACACCCAAAATGCTCGACAATTCCTCCGACATATAACTCCCAATGAGGAAGTCACACAATGAAGTGCGAGGAATGCATAGGCGATTGCCTTTGAACAAATACCCGTCTTGTAGGGTATACTTGGTTAGTGCTAGTCGGATTACCAAGGAGAGCATTGAACTCCATCCCGAAATCTAGACACTCGGGATATTCCTCTTTCAATCGCTCAAACCCGACATGCTCGATCAATATCACTACTTCGTTTCATCGGTGATGAAGCCTTTTCGATCTGGGGGAATTAACGGGGACACCGACATTGTGGACATTGGTTATGGACCATATCGCGCGTCCCGACGTCGGAGGAAACGCAACAGGAACCAGAATCAAGTTTAAAGGAGACACTTTGCCCAAAGTCGCTCGAGTGACTTCACTTTCCGCTCGAGCGAGGAGGCTTCAGAAATAAGGCCAAACTTTCGGTCAAAAGTCGCTTGAGCGACTTTGGTTGTCGCTCGATCGTGACGTCGAAGCGCACTGAAGTAATTTCTCTGGAATAAGTCGCTCGACCTAACATTGGTTGTCGCTCGAGCGAGTCACGTCGAACATTGTCATTTTCAGTCATTTTTCATAGGTTTCTTTTTATTTCATATGTAAGCACCTTAGGATAGTTTCGTAATTATGTTCTAGGGTCTTCTACTTTGAGGCCTCCTATATAAGGTCTTTATAAATAGTTGTAAACAACAAATTTGCGTAGGATATAAATCTAACACAAATCATTCATAACAAATTTCCCCTTGCTAGGAGGGGGTTTTATTAAAATGGCGGACCTTACACTTCCGGGTATCGCAATCGATTCCCCGTTAATTACATCAAAATTGAATACCTCTGATTAAAAGCTACTAAATAAAAAAAAATAATGTAATTACATCTCTGAAATAAACAAAACTAAGATTCTAATTCTAAGTCTTCATCGACATATTTAATCTGTCATGAGATAGATGGATAGCAGACTATCTTCATCGGAGATTTGAGAAATATGAAATAGGGGACGACGGATGGGAGAACCCCTCCTCCAAAAGCCGGGTCCATTTGATCGAAAAGCACGAGTCATTACTGGAGCAAGAAACTCGTGGACGAGTCTTAAAACGAATTCTTGTTCTCTGGTCTCAAAGATGACTTCGAATACCAAATCCATTTTTCGGGCAACTGATTATCAGAAGAATTATCACTTTCAGTGATAGAGTGTCTAATCATGGGTTAGATATCGTCAAATTTCTTAAAATTTGATGATCATAGATGATTTTATAATGATTTTACCGTTGGATTTGATCAATATCTTAAGATTTGGTCAATGCATAGTAAATCCACCGTTAGATCTCGTTACGATCTCATATTATGATCATTTGACTAAAAGTCAATGAATCCACAATTGGATTTGATCAAAATCACAAGATCTGATCAATATGTAATAAATCCATCGTTGAATCTCATTACGATATCACCTTATGATCATTTGACTAAAAGTCAATGAATCCACCATTGGATTTGATCAAAATCACAAGATCTGATCAATATGTAATAAATCCATCGTTGGATCTCATTACGATCTCACATTATGATCGTTTGACTAAAAGTCAATGATTCCACCGTTGGATTTGACCATAATCACAAGATCTGGTCAATATACAATAAATCTACCGTTGGATCTCATTATGATCTCTCATTATGATCGTTTGACTAAAAGTCAATAATTTTATCGTTGGATTTGACCAAATTCATAAGATTTAGTCAAAATGCAATAAATCCACTGTTGGATCTCATTACGATCTCATATTATGATCGTTTGACTAAAAGTCAACGAGTCCACTGTGAAAAATTTTTCGATCTCGAGGTTAAGGTCCAAACCCTCATTTGAGGGAGTGATGATCCGAACCGCGAGGGAAACTCTAATTATCATAGGTGAATATTTTGGGTATTATAGTTCGAAATCATTCTTCGGGTTCGTGATTGCAACCCGTATGAGCATTGAATTTGTGGTTGCAATCCGAGTGTACTAGGAGTTATGCCCAGGGTTGTACCCACGTGGCTTAACTTTTTCTAAGTATGCAAGAGATTGGGTACGAGTCGTAACGCGTAATCCCAAATTGTAACTATAAATCCCACTTAGGAGGAGCCGTAGCTCTTATCCTAAGCGTATCTCCTTTAGGTAAGGGCCGTAGCCCTTATCCTAAAAGTCTTAATCCTAACTTACTCCCGTCCACTTTAAAAGAAAATAAAAAAGAAGAAGAAAAGAATAGTCAGAATCTCGGAGATCACCCTAAAGTCTTTTTAGAAGAGTCGGAGATATTTTCGGCAGAGCTCTCGTGTCAGAATTTTCGGATCACTTGCAATGAGGACGGGTCTGCTATTTATAGATTTGTGGTAGCGGTTATAGAAGTTACGATCTTACGGTTCCGTAAGGTTTTCATGAAATGAACGGTTGAGAGAGCTGCGTAAGTTTTCGTCTTCACGCGGATTGAGAAGATTCTTCTCACGTACGCCATTCTTTTCTCATAACTGCCTAGGTGGATAAGTATATTTTCTATCCACCTAGGTGGATAAATATTTTTCTATCCACCTAGGGTGGATAAATATTTTTCTTGGATAAGTATTTTTCTAGCCACCTAGGTGACTACGTATATTTTCTAGCCACCTAGGTGGATAAGTATTTTTCTATCCACCTAGGGTGGATAAGTATATTTCTATCCACCTAGGGTGGATAAGTATTTTTTCTATCCACCTAGGTGGATAAGTATTTTTCTAGCCACCTAGGTGACTATGTATATTTTCTAGCCACCTAGGTGGATAAGTATTTTTCTATCCACCTAAGGTGGATAAGTATATTTCTATCCACCTAGGGTGGATAAGTATTTTTTCTATCCACCTAGGGTGGATAAGTATTTTTCTAGCCACCTAGGTGATTACGTATATTTTCTAGCCACCTAGGTGGATAAGTATATTTCTATCCACCTAGGGTGGATGAGTATATTTCTATCCACCTAGGGTGGATAAGTATTTTTCTATCCACCTAGGTGGATAAGTATTTTTCTAGCCACCTAGGTGACTACGTATATTTCTATCCAACTAGGTAGATAAGTATTTTTCTATCCACCTAAGGTGAATAAGTATTTTTCTAGCCACCTAGGTGACTACGTATATTTTCTAGCCACCTAGGTGGATAAGTATTTTTCTATCCACCTAAGATGGATAAGTATATTTCTATCCATCTTAGGGTGGATAAATATATTTCTACCCACCTAGGGTGGATAAGTATATTTCTATCCACCTAGGGTGGATAAGTATTTTTTCTATCCACCTAGGGTGGATAGATATATTTCTATCCACCTAGGGTAGATAAGTATTTTTCTAGCCACCTAGGTGACTACGTATATTTTCTAGCCACCTAGGTGGATAAGTATATTTCTATCCACCTAGGGTGGATAAGTATTTTTTTTATCTACCTAGGGTGGATGAGTATATTTCTATCCACCTAGGGTGGATAAGTATATTTCTATCCACCTAGGGTAAATAAGTATTTTTCTAGTTACCTAGGTGGATGAGTATTTTTCTAGCCACCTAGGTGACTACGTATATTTTCTATCCACCTAGGTGGATAAGTATTTTTCTATCCACCTAGGGTGAATAAGTATTTTTCTAGCCTACATATATTTTCTAGCCACCTAGGTGGATAAGTATTTTTCTATCCACGTAGGTGGATAAATATTTTTTTAGCCAGCTAGGTGGCTAGGTATATTTTCTATCCACCTAAGTGGATAAGTATATTTTCTAGCCAGCTAGGTGACTAAATATATTTTCCTAGCCACCTAGGTGGCTACGTATATTTTTCTAGTGGCTAAGCATAGCTTAGGACTTTACATCCTATTTAGATTAGGATTTGTTAAAAAAAACTATAAATAGTCTCTTTCCGTAATTCCTTATATCTGACTTTTAAGGCTAAGTGGAAGAAAAAAAAAAGAGTTCTCAATTCCAAAATTTTCGAGTCAACAACAGTGTAAAGGTATTTATTATTGATTAATGAAAAAAGGCTATTGCTTTGTGCTTGAGATGAGCATTTTCGAAGAGTGAATCTTCTCTCCCGCGAAGGGTTTGGTGTGAAACCAATGGTGCGAAGCTCACAATTTCTATCTCCTATCGTTATCGCTTTATTTTTCTGTTCTCTGCTTTGTTTACTGAACCGTAAAACTTATTTCAGCCATTACTCTTTTGAATACCCGACAATCTTAAACCCTAGATTTCACTTGAACCATTAAACCAATCCAATCAACAAACCCTGAAAGAATTAGTGATTCTGCCTTAGATCTGCGAGTGAGCGCCCTAATCTGGAAGCAGCTAGAGTTCTATCTCTAGGATCCCCTTCTACGAAGCTAACGGATCTAGCGCATCGGACTGGACCCTAGCCAAACCAAATGTGATCACCCAAGCGAAAAACTACGAAATCCAAAGGAATCTCGAGTAATTTTGAGATTATGTTTGATTTAATCGGTTTAATTTCGGCAAACCAGCATTACATCATCATTCACGTAGTTTAGGGTCGCCGTCCTGCGTCAGGAACTTAGCTGTCTGTCTACACATAATTTATCTACTAGTTATGGTCCCTTCATATGTCTTTGTCAATCTCAATATATACGTTTGTAATACACCTCCTTAGCATCCACCAAATTATCAATTTCGACACCCTATAGGCATTCTTCAAATAGATAAAAATCATGTGTACTTTTTTTCTTCTCTATTTTTACTTTTATTTCTATATTTAATAAATGACTACATTTGTTAATTGTGTTTGCAGAAACCCAAACTATTCTTTTTATTTTTTTTTATTCTTTTCTTAGATGTTGCACAACCACTTTCTCCTAGACATTGTGATTACGGTAGTAATCATGGTATCAAAACTCCGCCAGTGCTGATACGTCTCGATTTCACCAAGAACCGATGACGATACCACCCTGATTCAGATATCGCGGTGGTAGCGGTATCGGTATCGACTGGTATTGTCTTGGTATGGGCCAATACTGACCGATACAATCATTTTATATTGTTTTGATTTTTTTGTTAAAAAGGGTTATGGTGCCGACGATACCGCACAGGTATTGGCCGATACATACTTTCCAAGATTTGATCGATACCCATATTGATACCTTGGTAGTAGTATTTGCTGAGTTATCAAGAAAAAATTGATGAAAGAAATTTTGCACAATATAGTAAGCAACCTTTGTGTGCTGGCAACTTGATCAGGAAACTATCAAATTGACCACTATGACTAGTCAAACGTTGATATAAGTAGACAATCTGCTTTTCAACAAATTGCAAATTTGGTCGCTATACCAGGCAGAAATTTGGTGGCAAGAAACATGTTATGCCTAGGCTTTGAAGTAAAAATGAACTAGTGCATACTTCCAAAGGGTCACATAACTACAGGAAACAGTAAATAATATATCATAAAAGGACCCAACTCTCCTGTCCATTTTAACACCAACATGGTGTTTAAATGATCTTACACCATCAAGGGGTTTGAGATGTTGGTGATCTGTATCGTCAAAGTGATCATAGATTGAAATACAAGACGCCCAAAAATGGTGTTTTAGGGAGATTTAAATCATCTGATCTGCTGACTATAATATCAACCGCTGTTTTTTATTTTAATGGCTGATATTAAAGTTCATCAATTGGATGGTTCACGTCCACTTATAGGCATGTTTCTTTGGGATGAGATATGTTCCGATGATGGATTGCCACTTGGGCAATTTAGATTGGTCACAGATGTACACCACATGGAAAATGATAAATCACAATTCAATGGTGTAAGCTAAAAAGTATACTTTTGACAGTGTAAGATTTGGTGTTTAAATGTCGTTCAGGAGCTATTATACCATCATAAAACTATGGTGCACTTTCAGGATGCTTGGTAATCATTGGCTATGGACATTAAGGACAGTTAAGCAATTTCTTGTTTTCATGGGTGAAGGAGCATTTTTATGGTGAGTCAGATTGTGGGCTCCCTTTGCTGATGATGAGGCACAGAGCTACATTGTTTTGCATACTTAGTGGCATGAATGCTGGTTTATTTCCTTTATTCTTCACAAGAAATTGTAAATGTCATGATACATTTATGCAGGATGTGTATAATAGAACGATGATGTAGATATATATCACGTAGATTAAATAAATAAACAAAAAATGTTGATCTACCAAAATTTGAAGCTTTATTTCTTTATTAGATTAGATTTAGCATTGGAAATGAATTAGGATAGTTATAAGACAGAAATGAATGTACATAGTTCAAAGCCATATAGCTTCACAAGTTTAGCATATTGTAGAACTCCATCCTTTCACGTAATAATGGATATGGTTTCTTATGTTTCAAAATGCTCAGTTCATCTTCCACGACCTTTCCATGTTCCTTAACTGTATCCATCCCCTTGTAACTAGAAAGTCAGATATCTGATTCTAAAAAATCAGGAAGTGGAAAACTAAGGTGGTTCACAATTGGACAATTGGATTAAATAGATACATAGTTCGTAAGAAAAATTAGGCCAGCAATGGAGCACTAACATGGGATTAAACAACTTGAGCAGAGATCATGCAAATAACCTTTTGCATATGGTATAAGTTATAATTTATTATCTTCTTTTGAAGGAAAACGTTGTTTGATAATTAGATGACCAAGATATTGGCTCCAGATGTGAAGGGCAAGGCACTGCAAGGGAATTTCACGTAAGCAATCCCATAGGAATGTCAAAAACTCGGAGTATACTCTTGATGAGAATATATCGCTGAGGTAATTAAATAATTGAAATAAATCTACAGTTACCTCTATGAAAAAATGCATCAACTTAAGCAATTTAAGAAAAGAACATGGAAATATTTTCCTTATGACTCATGAATGGTCTAACACAAGTCGTAAGCTTTGAGGAGATGTGCCTGGGTACTTGTTGATATTCATTAAGTGATCCGTGATATCTGTCGAGCTGACTCAAAGAAGTATGTAGCACTGATTTCAAGTTATATGGAGTGAAATTAAATATCTTTAGACTACTATATATTTTCACAATTAATCTGAATTGGATTTGGTACATATTAATGTAGAGTTTTAGGTCTATACCCATCACCTGCTATGACCTATGAAGTCTATAACATCAGGAATATGCTTGCAGGTATTGTCTGGAAATTTCTTGGAGAGCTACGGGAAAGATGTCATCAACATCCATCATGGCCTCTTGCCATCATTCAAGGGTGGGAATCCTTCTCGACAGGTTCAATGTTTCTGCCTTCCTTCTTGGATCATTTACGTTTGTATTATTTAAGCATGCCACATACTTTATAAGCAGAGTTGTTTAACTGATAACACAATTTTCTCAGGCTTATGATGCTGGTGTGAAATTGATTGGTGCAACAAGTCACTTTGTAACTGAAGAACTTGATGCGGGTCCTATTATTGAACAGATGGTGATTTTCTTTTGTATAATTTCCATTCCTTAAAGTTCTTCTTGATTTATTCTCTTGAGGTGTTTATAAACAGAGCCATTACTTGCACACGAGAAGTTGGTCCTTGCACATAGTTTAAAACAAAGATTTGGTATTTTGGGGACCCATGCCATGTGAAAACACAATTTGAGCCGTCTGATTTGAAGGCCATGATCTGAAGATTATAGGTGAAAAAGATAGCCATGAAACACAATCTTTATCCTATGATTCAATGCAGTCAAAAGCCATTATTTGATTAAACAGTTGACTGCATTGGATAATATGATAGAGATCATTTTTGGTGCCAATCTTTTACACCTAAAATCTCTAGATGATGGCCTTTAAATCAGACGGCTCAGATTGTGTTTTCACATGGCATAGGTCCCCAAACTGCCTAAGTCTTTCTTTTAAATTATGTGCAACGGGCAAATTCTCATGCACAAGTAATGGCTTCCGTTTATGAGTCATTGACATTTGCTGGTGTGTTAACTTTGAACAAATCATCAATACTTTCAACTTCCTTTACTGCTGTCTGGAACAGATCATTAGCACTTTATAAATCATTGACATTTGCTGGCGTGCGAATTCTTAACAAATCATTAGCACTTTCAACTGTTGAACGCATTAAAAATACGGTCATTGGTTTTTGTTGGATGGAAAATGGTCTTAGATACACGAAAAAAGCCATTACCGAGTGCTGGTCCCGTATGTACGAGGTGCTGGGAGGGGTGGATGGGATACAGACCTAACCTTTGGCCTTTTTAGGCACATAGTTGCTGTTCTCCGGATTCGAACCTGCGTTTTCACGCTCGACAGCTCAAGCCTTTTACTATCTGCACCAAGCAATGGCCCCTAAAATGGTCCTAGATACACAAAATGTGTTAATCAACCTCTTCCGTTGGAATATCTTATTTCTTCATCATGGGTATCCTAGCTGAAAGATAGATGCATACGATCCCTATATTTCAGGGTTGTTAATTTTTATCGTAATGATCTAGTTAGAATCAATTATAAAAAAATAAAACAAAAAAATGATCTAGTTAGAATCTATCTTTTTGGGGTGAGCTCATACCAGCATTAGTGCACCGAACCACATCAGAATTCCATGAGTGAAGGAATAGGAATCGCAAAGCCAACCCCAAATATATAGGATAGGGCTGTGATGATGATGAATAGATGCATGATATATTTTCCATGCAAATTTTCCTAATTACTTATATCTTAAAATTTCTTAGCTCTTTTACCGTTCTAATCATCTTCACCCTGGCTGTGGAGGCAGCTTGATTTTAGGACAGCCTCAGTATTTGTCTGCTCAGAAATATTGCAAGTTTGCAACCCCCCTGTGGCCCTGTGATGTCTTATTTATTTATAATACGTCGATGATATGATCATCTTCAATGAATGTTCAAATGATCAATCACGGTCTTGTTGTATACCCTAAAATCAATTGAAGTTTGCATTGGTCAAAGGTTTTATTTGTCACTGTCCATGATCTGTGAGATCAGTGTGGTTAAGAGTTTGATTATGCAAATATATTTTTGTACGATATTGGATCCTTACAAAGTAACTATATTGGAATACCATTCGAGGTGGGCTCCTTCAACCTATTAATTTGCGATTTGGTAATATCTGGGTAGGAACCTGAAAAGCGCCACCGATTTATTTATAAAAATAAACACCTAAAAAGGCTCCCAGATGTCTGAAAATGCTAAAAGTCAATTCAATAGAAAAATAGGTTAAAGGGACACTTTAGCAAGCCCCCCAATGTACTACGTGTCATTTTGCCAAACCAGTTATGGTTGCTGGCAAAACGGTAAAAATTGGAGAATTTTGTGGAGTGCGTTGAGCACCTCGAAAAAAGTCATTTGGTAAACTCTGAAATAAAGTTTCCAGCCCTTAAGAAACTGGGGATGTTGGACACAAGCCCCTAGTAAATGGTGGATGAAGGTAGCTTTGGCCAGCATGAATAGTATTATGTACTCTCTGGTTTGAGGTCCTTGTATTTATGATGCTCCTAATGACTTCATTCAGTAGGGGAATTGGAGGTCTGGGGAGTATTTTCTATTGCGGGGGATGGAGGGTGGTTTTTACGAAGTTATATCCTTTTATTCATTATAATCTTGAAACTAAAAGCATGGTTTTTTTTTGAAAGAATAAATAGTATGTGGAATTCTCCTCTGGATTATCAGCAGTTACCAAAATGGATCGCTCAATATGTCTTGGTATTTGATGCAGCGCATTAAAAGGGCCGGGAAATAAACCCAAAAAGGAGCTAGATCTGACGCTAAAATGAGCGAGAAAATAAGACCTTAATGGGGACTAAAATTGGGCCAAAATAGGGGTCTTAAATGGGGGATCATGTGACCACATTAAAGTGGTCAAGTGAATCACTTATTTAGGGAGATAATGAATCTTGGTAATTGCAGTGACGTGATCACGTGAGTGCACCAAGATTCAATTCTTGGTAATCTCAAAGAGAAATCAGTGGTTTTTTTTTTCCTTTTGCTCTTTTCTTTATAGTAATTTAAAGACCTATATTTTAGGATGCTAAAAGCTAAGAATAATTGAAGATATTTACCTTAGTTATTTATCTAGATGAGAGTCCAAATAGATTAGGATACTTAGACTAGGATTTGTTTCTTTATTTTCTTATATATTGTAAACTGCTACAGAAATATTGAGATTGGAATAAGATTGAGTTTTTTTTTTCTTTTGAAGTTTCTTTTGAGAACAAAGATTCGGAGACGAGAGTTTTAACTCTGCCCTGCTGTTGTGATTGCTGAGTCATAAAGCTGAGATTTTCGAGGGTCTTTACCCTGGATCTCTGGGAGTCTCAGGCCTGAGGTTTTCAGGGTTTTCATCCTCTTATATTTTCGTAAATGCAGTCTTTTAAGACTGATTTATGATTGCTGGTCTCCAGTGTTACCTCGACACGTGGCACGTGTGCCAAGTTTCAGGGTGTTACAACTGTCTGGCATGACAATTTCTGAAAATTAGCGGCACGGCCTTAAAAAACAAAAGAATTAAATAATTCTAATATATATAGCAAACTAAAACTGAAGGGAATCTTAGAGGGCTAATGGTGAAACCTACTGATAAAACGATGAAAAGTATACATAATGCATGTCATGAATTTAACTTAAGATGGTCTATATTATGCAAATGGTTTTCAAGAACTCAAGTCTTTTCATTTATAATTTTCCAACCTCACATATTATACAAATGGTTTTCAAGCACCCAAGCCTTTCCATTTATAATTAACTAAATTTCGACAGTTTTTCCTAAAATGACAACTCTTTTTACCGTGTTGAAACTAAGCACGCTTTGATGGTATCAGGTAGTATTTTTTTTTTCGTGCATTTCTAAAAGTGTAGTGTCATGTTGAGGAGTGTCCAGGTGCCACCAAGTGTCAGATAATCAGTTCTGCCGTAATTATTGTCTCGAGTACTATCATTTTCTGTGACAACTGGACATCAATCGTCTGCTGGTTCTGCTGTGGATCGGGTATTATTGTTGTTGGGCCCTAACCTAGTTGCTGCTGCTACTGAGATACTTTAATCCATAAATTCTAACAAATAGTGCTGCTGCTACTCGATCTGGAATATCTAAAAGGTGTGTTGCCATTCTATTTTATTACAGCAGTTATTTTATATCATTATACAGTTTGTGGGCAATGGTTCATCAATCATCTTGGGATAGAATTAGCAATTTTTATCGTTGTTACATCACTGTGTTTTCACCCAAGATTGTAATCTGAAAATCTCCACCGTTAATATTATAAGATGAGGGACCGTTAGTGGTGTTTTGAGTTTTGATATGCTAAGCCTGTTTTCAAGTGCGTTTTCCTCCACAAAGCCGATCTAATGATATTGATGGTTGCGGGTTTTTCGGACTCATCAATATTGGTAAGGCTCAAGACAATATACACGTTTCTCTGGCCCTGTATATAAATCATGTGTGTCTCAGCCTAGACACGAATGTCTTTATTGCAACATGTGTGTCTCGTCTATTGGCTGGAGCATAGTAAATCTCTGGATTGTTTAATTTATTTTATTTTTGTGTTACCCTTCAAAAAGGTGTAGTTTTTGTTTTCTTGGTTGTAGAATCCTTCTAGAAGAACTTCATACTAATTTAACTTAACACCCTTTCCAACTCTGTTTTTACTTGTTAGTTACTTACATTAGTTAAATAACAAATCTATTGCACTATTATAAGTTTATAACAAATTTATATAATTATGATTTATGAATTCATATTAAACTTTTAACTTATAAATGTTGGATTATGAATTATTTTAATTCAGTCGAGACGTATTAAGATGAATCACATTGTCTCGGTGATATGTCAGATTTTTATTATGGTCTAAAGGACCCCTCAATACGAAGACTACAGAGAGTTGAACCTGGGCTTTGTTTTCCAAATTTTCATATCGTTGCACCCAAAACCAGTTGGCGCTAGTAAAGCACCATCTTTTTCTATGGGAATATGGTGGTTTGGACTCCCTTAGCATACACTTTGATTTTGAGGAACTTCTAATTTCTCAGCCTTCGTTGTTGGAGAATGTCTCGAATTTAGTGACATCTGGCATGACATGGTTGTTTGGTTCATTGAGTCATTTATGGACGCTTCAGTAAATTCTCTTTTTAGTGTCTCCTCAGGTAGTGCTGCAGTGGACACATTGTGAAAATGTGGAATCATAGCCTCTCTCCTAGAATCCAATTTGTTGGGGTAATGTTAAAGGGTAAGATCCACAACAGGGATTAACTGAAAAAATGAAATATTTTCCCTAGTGTGTTTGGCAACCGCCATTTGATGGTGGATTTGTATTTGAATTGCTGGATATTTAAATCCTTCGTTTGGGAAGGTTATGTAAGAGTTTGGATTTGGATTTGTCAAATCCAGTCATTTGTAGAGAAGAAAATTTTCCTCTAGTGGAGGGATTTGAAATAATGACTCCCAGACGTTAGTTCAAGTCCAAAACTCAAAATTCGTGGGTCTTATTGTGGGCATCTTCTGTATCTCTCCCTTTTTATATGTTACTTCTCAAGTAACTCATGGTTTTGTGGAATAATTGACTCCACATATCTAGGGGTGAAGTTCAGATTACTGAACTGAAATCAAAACCAATATCTTGGTTTCAGTGTCAGTTTAGACAAAACCTAATCCAAATTGAATTGTCGGTTTCGGTTAACTGAAATCCCCTTTCCTTGAAGCCCGAACCGGGCCTAACTGATCCGATTTCGGTCGGTTTGGTTCAGTTTTACCTGTTTTTTAAAGAGAAATTTTCGGTTTTCGATTTTTTTTCCCGGTTTTAGAGTCAATTTTTTCTCCCTACTCCACCGGTTTTCGGCACCAAAAACTGAAACGGAACCCAACCAAAACCGGTTTCGGTTTTTTTTGTTTTGGATCGATTATTTTGGTTCGGTTTCATCGGGTTTCAATTTTTTTTCCACCCCTACACATATCCCAACAGACTGGTATGCATTCATGTGTTTGCAATTATGTCTAAAAGAGGTAGGGTGATCAACGAGTTGGGCCGACTCGATGGTTGATCCACCCAACCCGTGTTTTTTGCGAGGTCGGACACATAAACTTCATCTCTCTGGTCGGGTCAGCTCAAGTCAACTAAAAGGTCGGGTTGGGTCATGGAAAAATCGGGTTGACGACTACATTTTATATATAAAATCAAGGAAAATAGGTCATTTTAACGAGGTTGGGTCAGTTTTTTTAGTAAGCATTAGGTGTGATTAGGTCGGGCATATATCGTTGACCCATTGGATCGGGTCAGGTTGGACTAGACATGCCAATTTTCCTTCGGGCAGCCAAAATTTTGGCCCGGCCCAACCCCTTGACCGTTATAGAAAGAAGGCTGATATTGATGCATTTTATGAGCTGAGCTTAAGTTTAAAAGAGAGTTGAAATTGCATGCATTTCAAGTGTTTGATTTTATGTCAACAAGATACATCATGTGCATAACTAAGCTACAAAACCTAGTTTCATGGTCAGTAGGAGACGATTAGATTTGAAATGATATCTCTTAAACATCCAAACAAGCAATTTGTAAATCCAAATATTTGAAATCTAGAATTTGAATGCCTAAATTTCAAATACTTTCCCCAAATCCAAAAACCTGTTCCCAAACACACCCTTATGATTATTTGTTACTTTTCTGGTATCCTTATTGAGGATGCAATGTCCTCGGACTAAAAATATCTGCTTTTCATTTTTGGAATATATGCTACCTTTATGATGTAAACACATATTTTTTAAACTTTATTTGTAGATGTAATGGTTGTATTTAAATGGTCATATTTTAGCAAGATTTTGTGGTATATTCTGTTTTTCTAGTACTTTGCGAGATATGAAAGGAATGAAACAACTGTAAATTCGATGATTGTTTCTCAAAGGGAAACCATTATAATAAAAAATCATTGTTAAAGTGACAGAAAGACCTTGCCTAAAACCACGGTTTAGTTGGATATAATTCCTAGAGCTGATTGAGATTGGAAAGCACATGAGCCCATATATAAGGGTGGACCTTCAGTGTTACCTAGGCACTTCTACTTTTGGGATTTTTCCCTACCGACACTTGGATACTTGCCGTCAGTTGGTGGCAGTTGGACAGATCTCCCAATTCACCAAATGATATTTCCTATCTAAACCTGAGCCCTCCCACAAAAATTCCCTCTGCAGCCTTTCAATCTTCTCAATCACAGGCATAGGGAACTTGAACAAGGAGAATAAAAAATGGGAAGGCTGGACAGTACAGATTTCTGAAGCAACTTCCCCTTCCAAGAATCAAGACAATTCTCGCATCTCTGAAGCACCGGATCCCACTCGGCTGCCACAGGATTGCCGGTGCCAAGGGGCAAACCAAGGTATTTAATCGAAAGATGCTCCATCGGACAAGAGACTTCTGCTGCCAACCAGGATAGGGATGCAATATCCACTCTGAAACCAGCCACTGACGACGTAGGGGATTCACCCTCTGCCCAGAAACTGCCTCGTAGACTACCAAGATTGTCGAGAGAACTTTCATCTCCCTGAAATCAGCCTTGCAAAACAACATCGTAACATCGACATATTGCAGATGTGACAAAACGTGACCATTGCTTCCCACCGATATTCCTGAAATGGGGTTCAAACGCCGAGCACAGTCAATAAGCCCACCCAACGCTTTGTTGAGCATATTAAAGAGGAAAGGCGATAGGGGGTCACCCTGATGGAACCCTCTAGAGCTACGAAAATACCCCACCGGAGTGCCATTAACTAGGACCGAGAACCACGCAGTTGAAATACAAGACCGCATCCATTTCCTCCATTTATCCCCAAAACCGAACCTAAACAACATATAATGAAGGCAATCCCAGCTTACTCGATTGTAAGCTTTTTCCATATCCACTTTCCAAACAATTGCAGGAAAGCGACTCCGTTGTGTGTCTTGCATCGTTTCAAGGGCTACAACGACCGTGCCCACTAGCTGCCGCCCATGAACGAAAGCTCCTTGGTTAGGAGAAATAATCTTCCCCATAAGAGGACTGAGCCGATTGCCTAACACGTTAGAAAGGATTTTGTAGAGACAATTTGCAAGGCTAATAGGGCGGAAATTTTTTAGTTCTTTAGCGTCATCGACTTTCGGAATAAGGGAAATGAACCTGGAATTAAGACTGCGACCAATAGCTCTGTTCGTGTAGAACTCCCCAAAGAAACCCATCAGCTCTCCTTTGGTAGTGTCCCAAAAACAATGGAAAAATTTCGTTGTAAAGCCGTCCGGACCTGGCGTTTTGTCCTTCCCGGTAGCCTTAATAACAGCCCAGATCTCGTCTTCCTCAAAAGGCCTTTCCAAATCAGCCTGATCCATAACAGAGATGCTAGGCCTGATCCATAACAGAGATGCTAGGGAAGGGAAGATCATCAAGAAGAGGGCGGGTCCCCCACTCTTCTGAATACAGCTCCGAGAAAAAAACGCACCGACTGATTCCGGGTCTGATCCTGGGTCGTGAACACCATACCATCCACCAAAATCTTCCTAAGTAACTTCCCTTTATACCGGGATTGGCAACCGAGTGGAAGTACTTAGTATTGAGATCTCCAACTTTAAGCCATTGGATCTTCACCTTCAGTTTCCAGCAGACCTCCTCCTCGAATCACTTATCATTAAACTCCATACTAGCCTTAACACACTCCTCTTTTTTTTTTTCTTTTTGATATTGTGGGCGTCCGGGCCAGCTTGCGTGCACCTCGACTAATCCCACATGGCCGTGGAGCTAACAACCGGGTAATACTCCAGTGGCCCTGAGGGGACTCAAACTGGTGACCACTGGGGAGCAAACCCAAGGACTGACCAACTCCTCTTTTTCAAGATCCTAAAGTGTAATATTCTAAATTTCAGGCCCTAAAATCATAGACCATGGACACGTATCCGATCTTGTACAAGGTGCACGCCAATGTTCTTAAAGTCGGGTGGATTTTGGAAGCGCCAAAGGCGCCTCAAGATCCAAGATCCGTGTGGCCTCAAGTATATCTCAGATATTTACATACCTATAGTGATATACATACTTTATTTCAACATAAACATATATAACATTCAGATCCATTTATAGGTTCATCATTCGTATGATTCAAATCCACTTATAGGCATGTTTCTTTTGGCTAAGACATGTTTCAGTGATAGATTACCATGTGGATAATTTAGATTGATCACATATGTTCACCATGTGTAATAATGATAATCACACTTCAACAGTGTGAGATTGAAAGTCTTAACTTTAGTGGTATAAGATCATTTTGGTGTTTAAATGTCGGTAAGGAGCATTATTTCTAGGCAATAAGGGCTTTAAAATTTAAGGGCCGTCGATTGGTCGGGTTGGCTGGCGAACAATAAAAAAATGGCATATGTCCGACCTTTTGATAACTCGACTCGACCAGGTAAAAGCCCATTAATTTATAAATTTCCCCGCCTCGACTTTAAAAAGCTTAAGCGGCTGCCCGAGCCGCCCAAACGTCCGCCCGGATCGCTTAGGTGGCTGCCCCAGACCAGATCCGCTCGGGAAGCAACCCAGGGCTAAATTTCATAGCAACCTTTAAGAACACTAGTGCACGCCCTAAATTCCAGAGCAATTATTTTGTTGGGAATGTGTAATCTGTACTTAAGCTTAAATATGAAATTGTGTAACTAGTACACAAGCTCCTTGGGAGCATCCCTGGTAAAGAACTTGGGTTGTAACCAAGAAGTGAGCATTAGACCTCATTGTTCTTTTGGTCTTTATTTTGCAAAGCTCGTACACCGAGTCGGATGTGCTGACTGCACACCAGATCTGCACTCTTAATATAAAGAGCATTCCCACGCATAAGACTGACTACATGCGCTTTAGTTGAGAGAAAGGTGTGAGTTCCTTCTTCTCCCTGGTTCCTATTTTGAACAACCATTGGATTGCTCCACCCAGTCACCTTCCACGAGGAAAACCTCCGCGATTCCGACTACGTAACCCTGTTTCAATCTTCGAACTTCTATGATCGAGAATCGAACGGCATGGCGCTTAAACGCTGAAAATTCCGACTCCGATGATCATTAACCTTTGCATGCGAAAAATCTAATAAGGTAACATCTTAACACGATCTTCTAAACCTAGATTCCTGAATTTTAGGATCTGATTATGTCGGTTCTAAATCCCATGCAAGGAATTTGTGAGGATCGGACGCGTGAGAGGCGTAGACGCAATTTTCTCCGATTCCGTTGATTTCGGACGTTGCATGCACAAGATTTTAAGGTAGAAGTTCACAATTTAATCTTATAACATGAAAATAGATTAGATTGGATTCTTGGGATGGAAGTTAGGCAAAAAAATTAGGATTTTCGGACTTAGAAGAAAAAGACAAGGGGTTGTGAGTTCTGAAGAACTCGCTGTAGCGAAGTCCTTCCTGAACCACTCACTGCAGCAAGTGCTACATGGAATTTCAGGCCAAAACTGCACGGGAAAAACTCGTTGTAGCGAGTTATGTGTGCCACATGAAATCTGAGGGCTTGCTGCAACGAGATGCCTTGTTCCTGAATGTGTAAGTTTTTGTCTGTTAAAGCTGAAAGGACCCCGTCTCAGACAAAATTCTCGTCACTGATATATCATATATGAACATTGTATGCTCTAGGATAAATACGGGAAACCATAGATAGGATCTCTGCCTCGATTCACGTAATTAATTCCGCACGACTCCAACATTAAGGTAGGGAAAATCTCATTGCCCGATTTTATTTTTCCTCAAATCATGGCTGCTGATATGGTTATCAAATGAACTCATGTTTTTAGCATTGTGTTGCACATGCATATTCGAAACTCTTGAATGATTAAGAACTTGAGATTTTGCACATGATCATAGCATTTTGTACTTGACATATTAATGCATTGAGTAGTTAAATTCGGATTCCCGAACTGTGACCTGATTTATGATCTGTCTGATTTCGAGATCATGTGCAAAGAGGTGTGGAGTCCCCAGGGTGTAAGACCCTATTCCCGCTACGGGATGCTCTGTTCCTGCTACTGAATGCTTTGACATGATACCTGTACTTGACATTCTAATGCCACATTAGTGTAAAGGGGAGTGGAGTCTCCAAGAGAGGGGTGGAGTCCCCAGGGTTTTAGCCCCCGTTCCCGATACGGGATGCTCTGTTCCCGCTACGGGATGCTTGCACTAATGCTCTGGATTTCGATGATACTACGTCCTTTGTGTGTTTTGCCCCTCTGATATATCCACTCTCCGGTGTACTTGCTTCCCTTGATATTCTGTGCTTTGTTACGATTCTTTGATACGATATACATTTGTTCCACACATCATCGGCATCATGATACGACATGTTTTAGAATTATGTTTTCAGTTAAATGCTTTACCCGTGTATTTGACATGAATATAAATTTTTAATCGTTTCAAATCTATGTATCAGTTCTATGAATCAATGTGACAAAATGTGATTTAGCATTGTTTTTCTCCCTACTGAGCTTGGACTGTAGCTCATCCCTCGACTATACGTCACAACTGTAGGTGTAGAACCAGAAGGGGATCTAGAACTAGAAGAGGATCCCGACTATAATCCATAAGAGGAGGAAGAGCTGCCACCCGAGAAGTTCTTTCCCCGATCGACTCTTCTAGACTTTTGCCGTAGTGTGGACAGTTGTACTTTTGATACTTGGTACAGTTTTTTTTTGGATTAAATCTTTTGTATAGTTTTGCATAGATTTAAACCACTGTTTAGGTGACGGTCGGCTATCACCGGCGGCTTGTATAATTTTGCTTATTTTGGAAATGATAGAAATCTTATGTGATCATGCCATGTGCTTATCATGTTAGGGGTTTGCTACTTGCTTCCACACTTACATAGAATTATTTGGTGCTTGATGGCCCGATCTTCCTAAAATGTATAATCAGGGGAAAACTGAGATATCACCGTTGTAGTAAAGCATCGTGATACCAAAGGTGTTCCGTATTCGGATTATGATCTATGATTCGACGACACGGCTTTCCCAAGAAATTCATGTGGGGAAAGTCGGGTCGTCACTGAAAGACCCCTACTTTCCTCGGACTCATACAACTCTTTCAACCTGCAGAGAATTCGCTCCTTAGCAACATGAACCAAGCCAAAAGACTCCCTGCTCCAATGATTGATTCTATTTTTGAGGTACCCAAGTTTGGAGATAAGTCTGAAGTCAGCGGACCGGAGGAAACGATCCCTGTCTACCAAATCGGCACAAGATTACGAAAAGCTTCATCCAACAGCCTCATATTCTCAAACCGGAAAGGGGAAGGGCCCTTTCCAATAAAATCGCATTGCAAAACCAGCGGGTGGTGATCTAAGACAGCCCTCGCACACCCATGCAGAAGAACGTTAGGATACAGGTCCAGCCATTCCGACAAAACTAGGAACTGATCAATACGGGAGTGCAAGGCATCGTCCTGAAGGCTTGACCACGTAAATCTAGCACACGTCAGTGGAATATCAACAAGAGCCCAATCATGAATGAAAGAGTTCAAACCTCGCATAAAGGCTCGATTGGAAGGATCACCCGTCTTCTCATGATCACAACGAATGGCATTGAAGTCTCCCCCAAAACACAAAGGCACATCCCGTCTTGCGGAAATAGCGGCAAGCTCGTTCCAGAATTCTTCTCTGTGAATCTCCAAATTGGAACCATAAACCCCACTGCCGATCGCTGTCCCTGTTTTGAAGAACAACTGAAGTCGAAAATTGCTTGAACTCCTCATCAACCTTGGTGAAGAGCAAAGTGTTCCTCTCGATGAGAATACCGCCTGACGCTCCACAAGAGTCTATACCAATCCACTCCCACCGGTTATCTCCCAACACCTTAGAAGTATAGCATGCACTCTTGAAGAGATAAGACTGTGGGATTGTGCATGGCAATGACTCTTTTTACCCCCGCCCTTTTTTTCCGGCCATGAACGCCCCTGACATTTCAAGAAAAGAATTTCATGAAGACAAAAATAGATCTCGACCACAGACATCGAACACCAGCTCACTGGCTCGGGCTCCCCTTTCCATCCGACAAACCCCACTCGACACGAGCTAGTTCCCTAGATTGCAATAATCCTTTTCTTTTTGGTGTTCCGCCATTGCGCCTATCCAGTACAACTTCAAAGATATCCCTAAGGTCCTCCGGCCCATCGAAAGTCATTCCAATTTCTCTACCAACGTAGATCGCCTGGTCAGCTTCATCCAATTCGGTGCTCCTAGCCGAGATGTCCTCCTCCATTGAAGACAATGAAGATTCTTCAGAACTACAAGACTGAGAGTGAGGCGAAAACGAGTCCAACGTCTTGTATCACTTTGTTGAAGAGAACGAATAGGACAAACTTCAACGCCGCCCCACCCTAGAAGAATTCGACTCATCCTCCGACAAAGCAGTCTCAGGCGCAGGAGGATCCACAGAGATAGAGACCTCAACATCAAAGTTCCCTGACGAATAAGATTGAGAAACATAGATAGTAATGTTTGAGGACTCGAGGAGAGCAAAAGTCGAGACCCGGTTGTTAGCTCCAACAACCCAAGAGGCCTTAGTACTAGAAACCTTCAGATTGGGGCTAAAAGATTGTATTCCCCGAGCCAAGAGAGAGGCCTATAGACCGGACCACAGGCCAGAGCACCACAAACCCGAAACTAAGTGTAGCATTCCCCGGCTCTCGAAAATCCTGACCCAATCTTTTCCAGAGGCATCAAGGATCCACGCTACTAAAGGACCTCGACTGCCACGCGTTCCATTAGAGGCGACCCACTCAAGGTCGAGCTGTCGTATTGGAATTTGTAGAGATTGGCGTGCCAAACATCAATGACACCTTGACACTTGGCACCCGTGCCACGTGTCTAGGAAATATTGTGAATCTTAGACCTTTAGATATATGGAGAAAGCCAGATACAAGTTTGGTTAAGGTCAATGGGAATATAGGTAATCCTGGATTGGCTAGAATTAAAGTTAACTTTTTTCGACAAAATGACAATAAAATCGTTTCTTGTTGAGGATTGAATTAACATGGCATGCATGCGGGTGCAAACATAGAAGCACTATGGTAAAGGTAAACTCTGAGAAGATTGTGGATTGAAGGTTTGACGGGGACGCCACATACATGGACATCGGATCCGGACCACATCAGTTCTACCGGCGTCGGAAGAAGCATAGAGGAAGCCCGAGTATTGCAACTTCAAGGGAGGAAAGAAGGCTGAAACCAACATTGGGAAAACAAGACAAAGAATATGTCAGGTAAACATCGTGAAAGTCCAACAACACGCTGTTGTAATCAAGGTCGTGAAAAGTCAAACAACATGTCGTTACAACAGCGATCATGAAAATCCAACAAAGACGTCATTGTTACAACAATGTGTTGTTGGAGGTCCCACAGCGCGTCGTCGACGACGATGTCCTGCGACGGGCTTTCTATTTTATGCAGAAAAATTGCCTTTTTAGTTTTATTTCTTTTAGGACTTGTTTAATTCGAATTAATAATTGGTGGCCTATATAAAGAGGCTTGTAAACACTTTTTTAATTATTTATTGAATATTTTGAATGCTTTATGCTTAAATGTTCTTCTTCCCGAGATTGGTTTGGTGTGAGACCAAGGGAGTGATTCTCATCTATTATCTTTAATCTTCTATTATCTTTGCAATATATTTTCTCTGCTTTCTCTTATAATTCATTACCCATATTGAATCCCTAATTCAAAACCCAAAACCTATTTCCATCAAAACCCTAGTTTTCATCCGAGCCATCAAACCTACCCAATCATACAACCCTAGTTCGAACCGTGAATCTACATCGGATCGAGGACGAATGCCCAAGCCTGGAAAAGCTAGTCTTATCTCCAGGCTCGATTCCGCCTCAAATCTAACGGGACTTGCGCATCGGATTGGACACTCTATTCGGATCTCGCGTGATTTACCCACTGGAATTTTACGAACCCGAAGGTATCGAGTTAATTTTGAGATAAAGTTTATTTTAATCTATTTAATTTAGGCAAATCCACATCAAAATCATATTTACGCATTTTAGGGTTCCCGTCCCCCGTCAGTTTTGGTATTAGAGCCCTAGGTTTTCTAGGTTAGGGCATCTTTGCTTGTCATATTTATTTTATTGCATTGTTTTTCTTTTGTGAGTCCATATTGCATTCCATATTAGAACCCTAATAGGTATTTGTGATCACCATGGCCTCGAATGAGATTCTCGATGCCCTTAACAGTATGCGAGAAGAATTGAGTGCGATTAGTGCACGTATGAATACCATAAAGCAAGCTCAAACATCCATAGGAGTTGGTAATGATAGATTGCGTGATCGAATCAACCAACTAGAAGCGATGGATGGACTTGAGGATCAACACCCAGGGCATAATGGACGCCAAGGTAATCATAATCAGAATCGTACGAATCCTCATAGAGGTAACTACGATCCCGAAGTGCAACTCCTTAAAAATGTCAAAGTTGAGATTCCAACTTTCAATGGAAGAATGGACCCTATAGTCTTCCTCGATTGGCTTTCCGACATGTACCAACATTTTGATTGGTATGGCATGAATGACGACCGTTGCGTCAGGCTTGCTAAAATGAAATTGGTTGGTCAAGCTTGACTTTTCTGGCTCAATGTCGAGCGCATCAGGGTGAATGCGGGTTGTCCTCCCATTACCTGTTGGGACAACATGAAGGGACGACTTACTGAGAAGTATGTTCCTTTATCATACTACCAACGCCTCATCGATCAGTGGCAAAATTTACACCAAGGTGGTATGCCCGTGACCGATTACATTGCCAAATTCGAAGAGTTCATGATGAGGGCCAAGGTATTGGAAGACCCTGAAATCACTCTCTCTAGATTCCGCACCGGACTGCGACTTGATTTGCAAAAAGAATTGATCTCACCCCATGGAAACTCTTGAAAGATGTTATGCCGTTGTGCAAGATCTTAAACGATATTTGAAAGCATTGGTGGTAAAGAGAACTGAACCACAATATGATGGCCAAGCTCCGGTGAGGGACGATTTAATCCTCCTCCCAAGCCTACACTACCTGTCCCTACCAATACGAGGTTTGAAAAGGGAAAAAGTGTAGTCGAGGAATCCTCAAGGGGTAGCGCTCACGTTAAATGCTATAAATGTCATGGGATGGGACACTTTGCCGCCCAATGTCCGACACCCAAAGGACTCTCTTCATTGAGGGAGAAGAGAATGATGGTGAGTTAGTGGTTGAAGAAGAAGTGTTTGAGCCGGGCAGCACACCCAATGACGAGCAGGGTGATGCTATTGGCCATACTTTAGTTGTGAGGTGTGCCCTTCCACAATCTCAACGGGATGTGAAAGATGACTGGCGAAGGGAGAACATCTTCCACACCTTTGCCAGATTTGGTGAAAAGAGTTATAAGGTCATCATGGACAGCATAGTTGCACCAATGTAGTGTTAACACATGTCGTACGCCGCTTGGGGCTTACACTCAAAGCCCACCCGAGACCTTATAAGGTCGCATGGGTCGACTCTTCATCTATTCCCATGTCGAAAAGGTGTCATATCCCGATTCAGTTAGGTTCTTATTCGGACATATTATGGTGTGATGTGGTGCCAATGGATGTGGGCCACAACTTTTTGGGAAGACCGTGGCTCTACGACATGGACGTGACCCTTTTTGGTTGATCAAACATATGCACGTTCATGCATAAGGGCAAGAAGATTACTCTACACCCTTTGCCACCCAAAACGCCATCGACCAATAAAATCGAAAAGAAGGGTGAATCTTTTAAATCCATTAATATTGTGAGCCCTTCTGAATTCGAGAAAGCATTGTTAGATGAGAGTATGGTGTACGTAGTCGTCACCGTTGAGAGTACTCCCGAGTCGGTGAGGGAGTGTTCCAAGGGGTTGAGCCGATCCTGAAAGAGTTTACGGATGTCTTCCCTGAAGACTTACCAAACGAACTCCGTACCCTACGTGATATCCAACACACAATATACTTGATTCCCGGATCTACCTTACCGAACCTGCCCCACTACAGGTTGAATCCGGTTGAGCACACCGAGTTAACTTGGCAAGTCAATGAGCTCCTTCAGAAGGGGTTCATCTAAGATAGTCTGAGCCCGTGTGCCATACCTGCCCTACTAACTCCTAAGAAAAATGGTACGTAGTGCATGTGTGTGGATAGTCATACAATCAATAAGATTACGGTTAAGTATCGGTTTCGCATACCACGGCTCGATGACATGCTCGATATGATGGTTGGTGCCAATATCTTTTTAAAGATAGATCTTAAGAGTGGCTACCATCAAGTTCGCATCCGCCCCGGTGATGAGTGGAAAACCGCCTTTAAGACCAAGGATGGTCTTTATGAGTGGAAGGTCACGCCTTTTGGGTTTTCTAATGCCCCGAGTACTTTCATGAGTCTCATGACCCAAGTGTTGAGGCCGTTCCTAGGCAAATTCCTTGTTGTGTATTTCAATGACATCCTGATTTATAGTCATGACAAGGAACAACACTTGAACCACCTTAGGTTGGTTTGTGAAATCCTGAAGGGCGAGAAGTTGTTTGCAAATCTCAAGAAGTGCACCTTCATGCAACGTTCCGTTGTCTTCTTGGGATTTATTATCTTGGCTGATGGAATGGTCGCGGACCTCGAAAATGTTAAAGCCATTGTGGAGTGGCCCGAGCCTAATAACATACACGATGTCTGCAGCTTCCATGGTTTGGCTACTTTTTATCGTCGTTTCGTCAGAAGCTTTAGCACTATCATGGCCCCAATCACAGATTGCATGAGAAAGGGGGATTTTCATTGGGGCAAAGCGGCAATGAAAGCCTTTGCTGAGATCAAACAACAGACGAGCAGTGCACCCGTCATGCGCTTGCCAGACTTTCCCAAAGTCTTTGAAGTCGCATGCGATACATCGGGTGTAGGCATAGGAGTGCTTAGCCAAGAGGGTCACCCAGTGGCCTATTTTAATAAAAAACTTAACGAGGCAAAGCAAAAATACTCCACCTATGACAAGGAGTTCTATGCGGTCATCCGATCTCTTTGGTATTGGAAACATTACCTTAGGCCTCAAGAATTTGTGCTGTTCTCTGACCATGAAGCCTTACGTTTTCTTGCTTCGCAGAAAAAGTTGAACCCAAGGCATGTGAAGTGGGTCGAGTACCTTCAAGGGTTCACATTCGTGTTTAAGCATAAGGCCGATGCTAAAAATAGGGCTGCGGATGCATTTAGTCGTCGAGTGGCGACTTTGCACTCCATGAGTACCGAGGTCGTCGGGTTCGAACGACTAAAGGATGAGTACCCTGATTACCCAGATTTTGGGATAGAGTACACTGCTCTCCTTAGTGACCCGACCAGCACACACTCCTCGTACACCATCCAGGATGGGTACTTATTTAAAGGTAATCGCCTTTGCATCCCTCGCACTCATTGCGTGACTTTCTCATTTGGGAGTTACATGCTGGAGATGGCAGGGCATTTCGGGCGTAATAAAACTGTTGCGCTCGTAGAGGATGGTAGGGCATTTCGGGCCGTAATAAAAATGTTGCGCTTGTAGGGATGGCGGGGCATTTCGGGCGTAATAAAATTGTTGCGCTCCTAGAGGATAGGTTCTTTTGGCCTAGCCTAATGACAGATGTCGCCCGGGTTGTTAAACATTGTCGTACTTTCCAAGTGTCAAAACATACTAAACAAAATACTGGCTTGTACACCTCGTTACCCGTGCCACACACACTGTGGCAAGACCTCTCAATGGACTTCGTACTTGGACTTCCCAAAACTCCAAGGAAGCACGATTCCATCTTTGTCGTAGTGGACTGATTTTCTAAGATGACACACTTCATTCCTTATTCCAAAACTTCCGATGCATCTCATATTGCTAAATTATTTTTCGCGGAGGTAGTGCGTATTCATGGGTTCCCCAAAACTATTGTGTCTGATAGGGATGTTAAATTCACTAGCTATTTTGGAAGACCCCTTTGGCACATGATGGGCACATTGCTCCAATTTTCGACGGCTTATCACCCTCAAACGGATGGCCAAACCAAAAGCACCAATAGGAGCCTTCGGAATCTCCTTCGTAGTCTTGTCGGTGATCATGTTAGGACTTGAGATACCATTTTACACACAACTAAGTTTGCCTATAATAATTATGTCAATAGGTCTATAGGCATGAGTCCTTTTGAGGTAGTACATGGTCATAGGCCTAGGACCCCATTAGATTTGATCCCCATGTCTGCATCCCATAGTGTCAGAGTCTGCCAATGCATTTGCAGAACACATTCATAGCTTGCATGCCGAAATTAAACAAAAGATTAATTCAAGCAACAGTCAATATAAATTATTTGTAGACGCTCACATGCATTTTAAAGAATTTCACGTGGGTAATTATGTGATAGTCCGAGTTAGGCATGAGCGGTTCCCATCGGGATCCGCAAAGAAGCTCCAGTCCCGAGGTGCTGGACCATTTAGAATTTTGGCTAAGAGTGGTCCTAATGCATACGTGTTTGAGTTTCCTCCAGGTACGGGGGTCAGTTCAACGTTCAATGTGGAGGACTTAGTTCCTTGGATTTCACCCCACCTCTTGAAAACCACTCCTGCCACCCCATAGCCCTAGCTCCAACCCAACCATACAGCCCGTACCTCTCCCTTCCCAAAGCAGACAGAGAAAACATGAGATAGAGGATATAATAAAATGATCATGTCGTATCCAGACAAGACCGGGATTCCAGAAGTACTTGGTTAAATGGGTCGGAAAATCGGAGTCCGAAAACACTTGGATCCACGAGAATGAGGTTCGCCGATTGAACCCCGATTTGATTGACATCTACCACGAGTGTGTTTCATCGGTGATGAAACCTATTTGGTCTAGGGGAATTGACGGGGACGCCACATACATGGACATTGGATTCGGACCACATCAGTTCTATCGGCGTCGGAAGAAGCGTAGAGGAAGTCCGAGTACCACTGCTTCAAGGGAGGAAAGAAGGCTGAAACCAACATTGGGAAAACATTACAACATGTTGTGTAACAGCACGCTGTTACGACAACATGCTACGAAAAGTCCAATAGAACACTGTTACAATAGCGCGCTGCGAAAAATCCAACAGCACGTTGTTACAACAGCGCGTTGTTGGAGGTCCCACAGTGCGCCGTCAACGACGACGTCCTGCGACGGACTTTCTATTTTATGCAGAAAAATTGTCGTTTTAGTTTTATTTCTTTTAGGACTTTTGTTTAATTCGAATTAATTATTGGTGGCCTATATAAAGAGGCTTGTAAACACTTTTTTAATTAGTTATTGAATATTTTGAATGCTTTATGCTTGAATGTTCTTCTTCCCGAGATGGGTTTGGTGTGAGACTAAGGGAGTAATTCTCATCTATTCTCTTTGATATTTTATTATCTTTGCAATATATTTTCTCTGTTTTCTCTTATAATCCATTACCCATATTGAATCCCTAATCCAAAACCCAAAACCTATTTCCATCAAACCCTAGTTTTCATCCGAGCCATCAAACCTACCCAATCCTACAACCCTAGTTCGAACCGTGAATCTACATCGGATCAAGGACGAATGCCCAAGCCTGGAAAAGCTGGAGTCCCATTTCTAGGCCCGATCTCGCCTCAAATCTAACAGGACTTGCGCATCGGATTGGACACCCTATTTGGATCTCACATGATTTATCCACCGAAATTCTACGAACCCGAAGGTATCGAGTTAATTTTGAGATTAAGTTTGTTTTAATCTATTTAATTTTGGCAAATTTGCATCAAAATCATATTCACGCATTTTAGGGTTCCCGTCCCGCGTCAAGGTTACTCCAACGAACCATCAAAGGACTTCGTCATGATGCCCCATCTCCTTGGAAGCTCTTCACCGTATTTAGAGAAAATGGACATGAAGTTAAGTACGTTGAGTCCAGGGCCTCCCACATTGGGTATTGAATATAATGGTCACTAGTTAAGATGTAACTGTTGCTATTTGCAAATGCTGAATTCATTCCCCCACGAAAAGAATTAGAGTGATAAAATTTGAAGCAGGAGCATAGTTCACTTGAACCTACAACCAAGTATCTAGCATCCTTACATTTTCTCTTTTACTAGGTTTCTCCTTCAATCTTTTTGAGTGATCAAAGGGGAGTCTTGACAATTTCTAGAAATCATTCGAAGGTGTGTCTTGACAATTGTTAACTTAGAGGCTTGTTGTTGTTGATAACCTTTAGTTATAAAGAAATATTGTATTTGACATTTGAACGGATTTGGTTCTGGAATCACCTTATTATTGTCGACCTACTTTGTCGTTGAGGTAATTTCAAGCTCTGCTTTTGTTGAAGAACTTGAAGTGTTCCCAACGTCTAGTCTAGGTGGGACCTATATGATATACTTTCAATATTTTTATATGATGAAAATTCAGAGTAACTCATATTAGTTTTTGCCAAATGTGGGTTTTTTTATTTCTATAGTTCCCACAAGATAGTAAATGATGGAAATCATCAATTCCAAGCTTTACAAAATTGTCCAGTATTTTAAAAAATTTCCATCTAAGCTCAATGATCGAATTATTGAATAATTCGTTAATACCTAATTATTGAAGAATTTGTTATTGTATATCACTCATCTTCATCACAACCTTATCCTATGTATTTGGGGGCGGCTTTCCGAGTCCTATGTCTCCACTTGTTTCTGATCAATGCTAAACTTATTGTTACTTCGAAATCCTTCATGTCCCTTCTCATTGCTTCCCAACAAGTTTTCACAGGTCTTCCTCTTTTTCTACTTCCTTGTGCTCATAGCATCTCAACCATTCATACAAGTTCTGCTTCTGGCCTTCGACGGATATTTCCAAACCATCACAAGCGACATTCCATGATTATTTCCCTTTACAGGTGCCACTCTCAAGTTCCCTCTTATGTACTCGTTCCGAATTTTATTCTTTATTAGTGTACTCCGCACATTCATCTCAACAAAAGCATCTCAGTCACATGCACTCTACCTTCTTGTCGCTTTTTTGTAGCCCAACATTCCGCAACATATAATATGGCAGATGTAACTATCGTCTTTTAGAAACATCCTTTCAATCTAAGTGGAACTCTTGGGTCGCAAGATACTCCGCTTGCTTGCCTCTATTTCATCCAACTTGCATTAATCCTATTTGAGACGTCTTCTTCAAATCCACCATCTGATATTCAAGTAGAGCCTAAATAGCGAAATCTATGACAATGTGGCACTAAATATTTTCTATTAACTAAATCCTCTAGGCTATCATGTTCAATAAATTTGCACTGCATGTATTCAGTCTTCGTTATGCTAATTTTCAAATCTCTTGACTGTTACTAGTAGTTTTCAAACCTCTTGACTGTTTATCTATATTACTAATTGTTTTTTTTTTTCCATCTATTTTTTCATTTGATAAGGGATTATATTGTCATTTACCTTAAATTTATGTAAATTAACTAAGAGGAAACAAGTTCCCCTATATAAGCTCCGTTAAAGGAAAAATTAAAATATTCCCCCTTCTTGTGACGGTTGTTTCAAATAATTGTTTGCATGCAGGATCCCTCACATGGATTTTATATATCATGTAAATGTGTTTACTTTTCGTTCAATCGTGCATTCTTGCATATATCATATATGAAGTAGTTCAGAGGTGCAATTGTCATCGTCATCGTCATCGTTGTCATCGTCATCATCATCATCATCAGCGCCTTGTCCTATCTATCTGGGGTTTGCTTTGCGAATCTTATATTTGCACTTAATTCTATATGGCTTAAGTCTCTGTTTTTTGTCTGTCTTTTATATCATATCTCAGTGCTTCTCTCCAATTTTATGGGTCTTTGACTGGGAACGCCAAGATCGAGAGCCTTGGGTTTGGGCCGCAATTGATTTCCAGCGCAAGAAGAAACAAAAAGGGAATTAGAACCAATCGTAAAGGAGCAGAATCTACGTATTGGAGCAATGCGCAGTCGATCGATCAATTGAAGCATATATACATAACTTCGCCAAATTGAGTTTCCACTGACCACAGTCGATCGATCAAAGTATGGGATCCCGAGAGCTATATATATATATGTGCTCGATCGATTGACGCTACGCATCGATCAATCGATTTTTTACGAAAAGGGGTTTCGTCAAAATTCGAAATAGAGTTTTAGGGGTAAACTTGTCTTATTTTTGGTGTTTTATTTGTTTAGGGTTTTCTTTTGTAGACCTCCTATATAAGGTCTCTAAATAACAATGTAATTAGTTTTTTGATGAATGAAAAGAGCTTTTGCTTTGGAACTTGAGATGAGTTTCTTCGAAGATTAAATCTTCTTCCCGAGAAGGGTTTGGTGAGAAGCCATGGGTGCGAAGCCCAAAATCTATTTCCCGAGAAGGGTTTGGTGTGAAGCCAAGGGTGTGAAGCCCACACAATCTATCATTTTATATTTTTATCTCTTTTGATTCATTTTTCTCTGCTTTCTTTTGATCCCATAAATCCTAAAGTCAGCCATCATCCTTTTAAATATCTTGAAATCAACCCCAGCCGTCATCTAAACCGTTAAATCGATTGATCCGATACACCTTAAATCTCACATTAACCATAATCCATTCTGCATACAAAACCCGAGAGAAAATCAGCGATCCCATCATTGAACTACGAGTGCCCTAATCTGGAAGCGGCTAGAGTTCTATTTCTAGGATCTTCCTTCCGTAAGACTAACGGATCTACCACACGAATTGGACCCTACCCAATCTACACGATCTTCTATGAGGAAAACCATGAACCTTAAGGTATTCACCATTATGTATTGATTTTTGCTTAATTAATTTCGGCAAATCTTCACCTCATAAGCATTCACGTAGTTTAGGGTTTTGTCCCACATTAGTTTTAGTATCAAAGCTTAAGTTCTAGGTTAGGGCATATTGTGTGACAGTTTAATTTATTGCATTTTAATTTTCAGTGCATTTTATGTTCATCAAAGTGTGCACGTCTAGTATTTGACAAAAGTCCTTACTCATTTTGAGTCACATGTGTATGTCATTTAATTTTATGGCATTTGTGTCTACCTTAGTGTGCGCGTCATGTGTTTGTTAAAATTCCTCAACTATTGTGTGGTCCATAGAATTTGTATTTGTGTCAAGCATCATGTATGAGTCACTTACACGTCACGATGAAATCCTTACTCGTCATGAAAGGGTGCTAGCTAAACGAGGGAACCACTACACTCCAAATTCTTGGCAAAGTCCCAAAAGTCGTGATGAGATTAGAGTTCAGGGATATCCTCATCATCATGAACCTGAATACGACCCTACCGAGAAGTTTCTAAAATCTTCGGAATGAGGTCCCAGATTTTGAGGGTATGACTGACCCTAGAACCTTCGTGGAGTGGTTGTCTAGTGTAGAGGAGTACTTTGATTGGTATGGCGTATCAGATGAGTACAAAATTAGGCTAGTAACAACAGAGTTTAAGGGTAATGCCGAATTTTTTTGGATTCATATTGAACTCCGTATTGAGTTTCGTAGGATTAAACCCATCTCCATATGAGAGGATATGAAGGTGACACTTATTGAAAAGTATGTTCCTTTGACACACCGTCACCTTCTACGGAGTTTGAGAACCAAGACAAATAAGTGTCCTGATTGTCTTAAGTGTCAAGGATTTGGACACTTTGCTTATTAATGCACTATAGAAATTTTCACTCTGAATTTATTGATTAAAAGGGAGAGTTCTAAAGAGCAGGAAAATTTGATAGTAGAAAAGGAAATAGAAGAAGCTGAAGAAAGTCTAGTTTGTATTAAAGAGGCTTCTATTTCCATTGTGAGTAGTGATGTTGAGTCGCCCACACGTGAGTCAACCGAGTCACCCACGCAAGAATCTACTGAGTCATATACGCATGATTTGTTGATGCCCGTAGAACCCGTTGTGCATGAGTCCTTGTTGGTAGTAGGGTCGAGTGCACTTGATTCTTTGGTTTTGGTTGACACGAGCACACACGAGTTAATCGAGTCGAGTGTACATGAGCCATTAATGTCACTTGATTCGATCACACATGAGTCACTAGTATTGATAGAGGTCACTGCATGTGAGTTGTTAGCGTCGCAGTCGCATGCACATGAGAGTTTCAAGTCTATAGACACGCATACACATCATAGTTTCAAGTCGCATACCACTTCACATTCTAAGTCTTATGGTGAGTCAACTCTTGAGTCTCATTCCGCATTGCATGCCGAAATTAAGCTTAAAATTAATTTATGCAATGAAACTCTCAAAATATCGATGCAGTTACCTAAGGCTTTCCAATTAAATGATCATGCAGTGATTCAGATTGGACTTGAACGATTCCCATCGGGAGTCGCAAGGAAGCTCCAGGCCTACGGCGCTGAACCTTTTGGACTTGTGGCAAGGAGTGGTCCTAGTGTGTGCATTCTGAGCTTTCTCTAGATACATGGATTAGCTCAACGTTCAATGTGGAGGGCCTAGTTCCTTCTCTAGGCTCAACCCCACGACTCTGCAATCATTTCCAAACGTCCCCTATTCACGATCCCGTCCCAACTTTGCAGTCGATACCCCTTCCCTACCCAAGCAGGCAGAGGAAAGAAGTAATTGAGGAAATTTTGGATGATTTTGTGGCATTCACCTGCGGCGGAGAGTTTCTAGTTTATGAGATGCAGAGGGTTGATAAATCGATTGTCGAGAGTGCATGGGCCAATCATGAGAGGGCTCGTCGTTTGCGTTTTTGTATTCTTCCCTGCCTATATCGCTATCACACGTCATTGAGGATGAATTCCTTCAGGTCCGGGAGAGTTGATGAGAAGCTTCAAAAATATTTGGTAGAGTGGGTTGGCGAGCCTGGTTATTTGGTTCGTCGTGGAGATATTTACAGTGTGCGCTTCGATACAATCAACCGAGATAATACTCAGATGTTACTAGATGCCGAGATTGTTTAGGTCAATTGCGAGGAGTTCTACCGGTCAGGTCCTCATACACTTGTTCTGTACTACATGCGTGTTTCATTGGTGATGAAGCATTTTCAGTCGGGGAGAATGACGGGGAACATCAAGATCGAGAGCCTTGGGTGTGGGCCGCAACAGATTTCCAGCTCAAGACGAAACGAAAAGGGAATCAGAACCAAGCTTAAAAGAGCAAAACCTGCATAGGAGCAATGCGCAGTCGATCGATCGATCGACTGTGGTCAGTGGAAGCTCAGTTTGGCGAAGTTATGTATATATGCTTCAATCGATCGAGCACCGATCAATCGATTGATTAGTGACCCGAGACCTATATATATATATATATATATATATATATATATATATATATATATATATATATATATATATATATGCTCGATCGATCGACGCTGTGCATCGATTGATCGATTTTTCGCGAAAAGGGGTTTTGTCAAAATTCGAAATAGAGTTTTAGGGGTAAACTTGTCTTATTTTTGGTGTTTTATTTGGTTAGGATTTTCTTTTGTAGACCTCCCATATAAGGTCTCAATAATAATGTAATTAGTTTTTTGATGAATGAAAAGAGCTTTTGCTTTGGAACTTGAGATGAGTTTCTTCGAAGATTAAATCTTCTTCTCGAGAAGGGTTTGGTGAGAAGTCAAGGGTGCGAAACCCAAAATCTATTTCTCGAGAAGGGTTTGGTGTGGAGCCAAGGGTGTGAAGCCCACACAATCTATCATTTGATATTTTTATCTCTTTTTATTCATCTTTCTCTGCATTCTTTTGATCCCATAAATCCTAAATTCAGCCATCATCCTTTTAAATATCTCGAAATCATCAACCCTAGCCATCATCTAAACCATTAAATTGATTGATCCAATACACCTTAAATCTCACATTAACCATAATCCATTCCGCATCCAAAACCCCAGAGAAAACCAGCGATCCCATCATTGAATTACGAGCGCCCTAATCTGGAAGCGGCTAGAGTTTTATCTCTAAAATCTTTGTTCCACAAGGTTAACGGATCTAGCGCACTGATTGGACTCTACCCAAATCTACACGATCTTCTATGAGGAAAGCCATGAACCTAAGGTATTCACCATTATGTATTGATTTTTGCTTAATTAATTTCGTTTAATTTTGGCAAATCTTCACCTATAAGCATTCACGTAGTTTAAGGTTTTGTCCCACATCAGTGTTCCTCTTCTCCTTCCTTTTTTCTTGTATTGTTTCCAATTTCAATCCTTTGTACATGGCCTATTCCATGTGTCTGTTGAACATTCCCAAACTATCACAAGTGGCATTCTTTGATTTTCTCTTTTATTGGGGCGACTTCTAAACGTCCTACTATGTAATTTTAGCTAATTTTATCTTTGTTTTTCCGTACATCACCTCAGCACTATCTTATAGTGGTTTGTTTGTAGCCAACACTTTGCACCATACAGTAATGCAGTCTTTCAGCCATTTTGTAGAATCATCTCTTCGAAGTGGCACTCATCGATCACACATCACACCACTTATTGATCCTATTTGATATGTCCTCGGACCCACCATCAAATTGTGTTATAGATCCAAAATACTAAAATTTATGACATTATGGTTTTCAATTTTGACCAATTCATCTTCTATAGCTCTTATGTTTGTTTAAAACTTTGGCTCAATGTATTCCATCTTTGTTCTTCTAATTATTAATTCCTTGATTCTAAGGTCTTTCTCCAAAGTTCCGACTTATCGTTTACTTGTTTGGCCAATCAACACAAAATCATCTATAAACAACATACACCATTCTCATCTTGTATTTCTACTACTATTTCATATCCACAACAAACTTGTGCTTTAGTGTAATCCTAGTTGGAAACTCAGTTGTCTCTCCACATGTAGTCTTTACACTAGTTTATAGCTCCTTTATACATGTCTTGAATAATCTCAATATTTTCATTCAGGATGCATTTCTGCCTTAGTGTCTGCCAGTATCCCATAATAAGCCTTCTCCAAACCGATAAAAATCATATGAATTTTTTCCTCATTTCTTAAATTCCTCATGTTATCTTGATAAGCTGCTATTGCCACTTCAAAAAAGGCTATGCACACTTGCACACAAAATAAAATGGACGAGTTTTGTGTGGGGAAATAGGGTACACACTTATCAGTGAAACAAGTTCTCAATGTCAAGTTCAATCATGTCCTTGTGTTGTCCTAGGTTCGAATCTGCCTCTTTATGATCTGTCAGCCTGTTCTGCCTCTTCTGATAAGCTCTGTAAACTCCATTCAAGTTTATGCTTGTCATCGTAACCCATATCTCTTGTTCAGATTTTTTGGCTTCGGCTGCTTCATTGCTGGTTTTGCTGCTTTGATGACGGATTCTAAACGAAATTGGAAAAATTTGAAGCGAATCTCTTGTTTCGGGTTAAGAAATCTTATGAGATCATGAACTCTGTTGCATTTCCTGATATGATGTGATGCTGCTCGTTCCGATACCTTTGATATACAGGGCGAACATATCTTCAAATCGACCGAGAAGCTGTTCGGCTATTATTTATCAGTCGTGGCCTTTTGGATTTTATGCCAATGCCTTGTTGAAGGTCAAACGGACATTGGAGGCGAAATGTAGTGGGGATGTGCCTAGAGATTCTTTCCAAGGTTCAATTTCATTGAGCCGAGATCCCTCGGACGCCTGATGATCTGGTTGGAGTCGTGGAGCCCCATGCCAAGGACATCAACAGGGACATTGAAGATCCGTCTGTGCAAGTGTTTCATCACTTCATCAAGATTTGGCTGCACTATTTTTTTCATGTAACTTCCCAGCACCAGCTGTAATTATATTAATTGGAGAGAGAGAGAGAGAGTGCACTGTAAACTAGAAGCGATCTTTTTTCATCATGCGAGAAGAGAAAGTAGGAGAGAGAAGATAGGCTCAAGGTTTTTTGAGTTGAAGAGAAGTGCTGCGAGAGAAGCTATCCGAGTTTCGTTTAATTGACATGCGCCTACAATTATTGAAGTGTGTACCGAAAATTAATCAGTTGCAGCGACATAGCTATTTTTGAAGTGGCAATAGCAGTGCCCTAAGAAAATGGCTTCAATTATTAATTTTCCTGGCAGAAATCTGGATTGATTCTCAATAAACAATCGACATTGGGCATATATCTACCCAATCAATATTAATAGATTTGATTGGCCGATAATACCAATAAAATCAATTTGAACTTTTGCTTCTAGTAGTTCATTCCATCTAAACACAGTACCTGGGGTTCATAACTGATAATAACACCCAATATGCAACACATTGACTGATATTTTAACCATCTGATTGACTCTCCTCACTGGCATCATAAGATAGTCAAACTTATATCCTTTTAGCTATGGAATCCTTCTGTCGGCAGCTAAATTTCACAAATTTTCAGGAGCCCTGTCAGCTGTGGAAGTCATCTTTTGACAGGATTGATAGGGTAAAAGGCTCCTCATAGAGCCCTCTGACCATTGATTTTGAAGTACTTGTCACCCCCAAACCTACACTTTGCTAGACCTCGAGCAAAGACAAGGGAAAATATAATAAAAAATAAAGGCCACTTTTGTAAGGAACACGGTTGCATTTAGCGTATGCAACAAGTCTTTAAACCACTAGGTGATCCCTAGTGGAGGAGTTTTTTCTCCCGAGGGTTTACAATGAAGATACCCAGAAACTTCCAAAAACTTTTTAAAATTATCATTTCAAATTCAGTTTTCAAAAAGAATAATTCCTTCAAAAGCATGAAAACCGTTCACAATTTCAACCTTTAATTAAATAATGATAAAAATTAAACTAGAGGTTTTTATTCATCAAACTATCATAATTTCGATCTGTTCATGCAAAGAGTGATGTGTGCGCTTGCCAGAACTAGATCCATCTTTAAACACTTCTAAACTACAAACCCTTTAGAAATTTCGTCTTGACTCAAACCTCACCTTAGATATACACTCTAAAATAAACACTCATGTGAGAGGGTTAATTTTTTTGCACGTATGTGAGAGATCAATTCAAATAAAAGTAAATGGTCTCGCATAATAAAAGAAAAATGAATTTCAAAGATTATAAGCAAGTCTCATAGAAAGATACCTATCTATCCAAGCATGCTACATCAATTACCATAGGCGGCATTATAAATTTACTCTCTACAAGGCAATTACCAATTGAGATCGGATCATAAAGGTCTTTTTAAGCTTATAATGAGGCTTGAGTTAAGGGTACAAAAGAAAAGAAATTGGAATTCAAAATATTTATGAGAACTAGGTAAAAAATGTAATAATATCAACTGTTTCTTTTTTCAACACAATCTCTTTCTTCTAACTTCTCATTATTATTCAAAATTTTTTTTTTTTTTGAAACTTTCTTTTCTCACCTTCCCTTATCTCATGAAAATCAAATTTAAGTTCTTTTTTTTTTTTCTTGTCAATTCTCCATTATCTTAACTATCCTTCTTGAATACTTCTTTCCCCCATTTGACCTTATTTACTTTCTTTCTACGTAAACACCACAATTCAGTCATCCCTCACTTTTTTTTTTTTTTTTTTGATAACCTGAGTATCTGAGCCTCTTAGAGCAACCGCCTAATCTCAGGGGCACCCCAAATTCAGCATATGCCGGGTCAGCGCAGGATATAAATCCCTAGGGTGGCCTCAAGGGGGGGAGGGGATTCGAACTCAAGTCTCCTACTTTTGGAAGCAGGTACTTGGCCAGCTCACCTAACCCCTTGAGGTTTATTCTCTTTTCATTCATCTTATCCCTCGTTTCCAATTTCTCAGAAATAAAAAGGTTAAGGCTAAATTTCAGAAATGGTGTAGGGTAAATAAATTTGGCTTATCAAAGAAACATGCAAACATTAAAAAGGTTCAAAAGGATACTAGAAAGGTAAAATCAATTTAGATCGGTCATTTAAGCTCAAACGATCCAAAAATGGCCTTCAATCATATCCTCAATCAATGTTAATATTGCATATTTGTTTCAAATAAATCTTCAACATGTTCTAGCAAGTGATATAGATTTTATTTCATATTTGGTCATAGGTCAAACAGAAAATACATGAGATTATCAACAAAAGAATGAAAAGAATTATTTCGTAGTAAAGAAACTCCAAATTTATGTATATTCTCTCTCAAGAACACAAAAAGGTTATAAAGCTCACCGAAAAAGTCTTCTAATAATCCTAAGGTTCACAATTTAAAAGCATTTATCAACTTCAAAATGTCTAGCCTGGTAATATGTGAAAGAGTGTTCTAAGCATGAATTTCACAAAAAAGATTTGTTTGAAGAATAAATTCCCCAAGTTCAATATTTAACACTCCTTAACTTAAACACAAATGGTGTTAAAACCAAATAAAATAAGGTTTAAAGTGATTCAAATAAAAGAAAAATATTTTATCCATACCCTTAAACCTGAACAAAACAATGTCCTCATTATTGACTATAAATAAAATATATCAGACTAAGGTGAGAAAATATACCTGGAGTAATGATTTGAGGCTCGTGGTACCACATGAAAAGGGGAGAGATAGGAAAATCCCCTCAAACCTACATGAAAATATATCAATACAAAATAACCCTCTCATCGAGCAATATATTATCATATCCAAGCATCTTACCATACAGAAAAGAATATCAACAATAAAGATGAGATGATCAACACTAACAAAATGCTACCAATATAACACTATCATGATCAACTATAAACATGAGTGTATCCAAGCATTTATTTATTTATTTTATTTTTTACCTTCTTTTTAAAGTAAAAATTGCGAAACTAATCTACAAGGTGTAATGACACTCTGCGTCCACCAAGATCCCAAATCTTCATGAAAAATTTTCTGAGAAGGATCAGTGACTTATTTAATAGTCTTTGCATTTCTCTTGTCATTGTCTTGGTTACAGCTCCATGCTTTGTCCAAGTTCCACCAATATGGTCCATCTCTAACCTTTTAGGTTGCGTATGGCATTGCTCTTTGGTAGCCCTTGCCATAGCAGAGCTCACCTGCTTTAGCAGGTTACCATCCTCCTTGTTAACATTCTGTTAGCTGCTTTAGCAGGTACCCCTTCTCCTTGATAACTCCTTGCATAGCAAGATTTTATGCATGATTTACCTGTTTAGCAGTTCTATCCGCCTCTCTACTCACTCCTTGTCAGAGCTGATTTTATTTGCTCTAATAAGGAGCTAGTAGAGAGCAGGGAGGTTGTTACTAGTGCAGGTAAATCCTCCTTTGTAGGGAGTTAGAAAAGAGAATGAGAATCAACTAAAGCGGCTGAATTCTACCGCGGCAAGGGCTAGCAAAGAGTTATGCCATACACAGCCTTAATCTCTACCATGTACTTCACATCCACAGAATCACACTCCTGATTCAAACCCATTAGCCTTTTCTGGGTATTCTATTGATTGTTTATGTATTCAATAAATGAGCAATAAGTTAGAAATTCCTTTTTCTCCCCCAAACTGAATTCACATTTATCACAAAAGGTTATGTCTCCCTTATCGCAACATTCTAAGAGTGGATGTTCGACTAACATGACCCTCATTCCTGCAGGTGCTGACTCGATATCGAACTCCTTGGTCAAGCTGGGTAGATCAACTTTGAACAGTTTTGTAAGGGTGTCATTTTTTACCTCTCTCGACTCAATTTGATTCCCAATTCCTTCCTCGACATCAGTATTGCTCCATTCCATTTCCTCTTCTCCTCACTCCCACTACCTCAACGCTCGGTGTGCCAGTCTCGAGCGTAGTGACAAATTGGTCTTACTCATTTTTGAACGAAATTAGAGGGGTCCTCTTCAAGATGTTCGTCATTCATATCGATGTCAATCAAGGACTCCTCTATTTCATCCTCATTTTGCAAGCGGTTGGCCAACAGACTAACTTGAGATTCTAACTTAGAAAGTGCCTGATTTATAGTGTGCATACAACTTTTTAAATATTCTTCAGAGGAAGAAATTTGGGTTGATGCATATGGTTCTATATCTTGAAAGTATTGAGTTTGCTGTGAAAACTCATAGGAGAAGTTGTTGGGGTAAGAACTCTGGTAAGAGTTAGGCATCATATCATATATTGGAAGTTGATTAAACCCTCACATGTCATTGGGTTGACTCTGTCAGTCAAAGGTGTTCTAAACAAGATTTGGGTATACTTGTTTTTTAGGTCATAATTTGGGTTGTTAAAGGGACACATAGGTGCAATGCACATCAGGTTTTCACAAATAGCAAATGATTCTGGACCAGTAGAAAGATTGATTTTTAAGACTAGTAGAAAGATTGATTTTTGTTCTAAAAAATTTCTAAATTGATTTCGATTCCTAAAATTTTCTATTTGTTATCCCCGGCGGTGGTACCAAAAACTTGTTTTCGATTTAAAAGTGTTACTTGCAAGTGCACGAGTCATACCGTAGTAAATGGGTGTAGAGTATGAGGTCGTTCCCATGAAGATGTCAGATAGAATTTAAAAGGAATAAACGTATCAATCTACAAATTTTGTCAACTGAAAATAATCTTAACCTAGTCTACCAAAGTTTGAGAGATGAAAAGGTAAACAACTCACACAATAATGGCTCTAATCTAAAGAAAAGATAAAGGGTTAGGATACTAAATCCTCCCATCCTTAGTTTAATATTCACAATATTAGATCCGACGGTTGGAATTAACTAGATGCAAAACCACATTAATTATCGAAGCCAATCAACAAGCTATGAAAAATATAACAATTAAATCAAAATAAATCTCTAGTTATTGCTCTTCCAAATCTCTAAACAATAGAACCTAAACATTCACTGTATTTGAAATGAATCTAATCACAATGAATAAAAGAATCTACTCTAATCAATAGAATTCAAATTAGAATTTCTAATCACAAATCTAAGATCATGGGAAGAGCACGACTAAATCCCATATCTCGGATCTGTGATTAGATTCCAACAATAGGCAAAAAAAAATGTCAATAAAACCATACACATATCTAGTTTATTTCCAACCATGGATATAATTTATGAACAAGCCCTCAGATGGAATTCATTAAATCCTAAACCCTAAAGATTTAGTCACACATCTCTACACAAAACATACAATGAAATGAAATAAAGCAATAAGAAATCATTAAAATACCATATTACGATCTACAAAATTGCTACTTGATCATTAAAATTGCTACACTTCGATCTCTCGTACAAAAGTTCTTACAAAATTAGGTCTAATCCGCTTTTCTATTAAGCATAAATGATAGAAAATGATAGAAAAATATAAAAAGAAGACTCCCAATCCTAACTCATAAAGTGATATATATATATATATATAGAGAGAGAGAGAGAGAGTCAAATCCTAACCCTAATTTTTCCTTTTTCGTACTCCAAATGTGAATTTTCTGCTCAGAATCGATCAATCGGTTTTCCTAGATTTTCGTGACCACTAGCTCTTCAACAGATACCGTTTCAGTATTTTGGTCATAACTCTTTACTCCGAACTCGAATTGACCTGATTCTTGTGGCGTTGGAAAGAAGACAACGAGCATTACAACTTTGTGTGAAATAACAATTTCACGAATCTGATGTTTTAAAGGTCAAAATAGAGTTGAAAGTCAGGATAAGTTCTGGATGACCCAAGGTTGCACGGATTTCACGTTATTTTTCAAACTCTTTGGCTATTTTATGCTCAACTTATCTCCACGCCTATAAATCACTAAAACTACACAAAATATATTAAATAGCTTTTATCGGACGACAATATTTAAGTTTAAGGGGTCAAATATTCACACTTTTCAACACTTATCAATATGGAAGGACATGTTATATTGATTTGTCTTTGGTCTTCCATCTCATCCAATATCACATATGTTTCTAATTTTACGATCAATAACATCTGTTTCGTTGCTTTTGTAAGTATTGCTTTATTTTGGTTATAAGCTAGCTCAGCTTGGTATGATCAGCGTGATCAAATTGGACATTGCTGATAAACTATCTCACCTTGGTGTGACTACAATTTTATTGGGCAGGTTGAACGAGTTTCCCACCGAGATAACCTCCGGAGTTTTGTGCAGAAATCAGAGAACCTTGAGAAACAATGCTTGGCTAAGGCTATAAAATCCTATTGCGAGCTGAGAGTGCTACTCTATGAAGAAACCAAGACTGTTGTATTCTGAGAAATAAGTACACATAAAAGGTAACTTCCTAATTTGTATACACTCACCAGTTTATTTATTGGAATTTTTTTTCCCCGCATAATCTGCATCGGCCATATCAGTATTATTCTTCAATTTAGCTTGATACTTGGTTAATGCCTTGTCCTTCCTCTATACTTTAAAGAGGACTTGTCCCATCGTCCATGCATAGTTTGATTTTCCCCTTGGAACTCGTGGAATATTTGACTCTACAAATCTTGATTTGAAATTCCCTTCCAGGCTTAGTTAGGCTTATTTTGGCATGTCTTGGTTCCCCCATTGAGAACCGATGATACAAAATGGGACCCGGGAAACCCATTTTCACATGTAGTCTTCCATCCAGACTGCAAAAACTATTGTGTTATCTACTTTCAAGTTTAAGTAACAATAATGGTAAGATGGATTTGTATTTTCATTGGAACCGATACACTTTGTCTTCGCATCAGAATGCTATTTTGTATTTCCTTGGTGTTGCATCCTTTATCCTTGTGTTACTTAATTCTCTTGTTCTACCCACGAGTGGCGAATTGGTTCACAGCAAACCAAGTTGCCATTCAATTTGGTTGAATTTGATAATGATGGGCGAACAGGAATTTTAGTTATGGTAGTATAAGAATTCTTAGAAGGGAATGGGCGTGGGGTGAAGTGAACCCACAATCTCTTATAACTGGCAACTCTTTTTTAAACTTGCCCTGCCAGGTAATCTATAGAAAAGCTTACTAGTATGATATGTAAATTTAATAAATATCTATTCCCACTTCTTCTTGCTTACAAAAGAAATAGAAGATAATAAATATAAATAAATATAAAAACTCATCCTACCCCTACCGAATCAGGTTTCTATGAAAGTATCGAATTGCGAATTACGAATTCAAATTCGAATTGTGCGAATTGTGAATTAAGTAGCATAGTTATCCCATCAATATAGGCTAGGAGCATCCTCATCATCATCATTTTGTCCCATCTATTTGGGGTTAGTTTTGCGAGTCTTATTTCTCCACTCATATATGTTTGAGGCTACAATATTTATAACTCCACAATCCTTCATATCTCACACCACGTGCTTGCCTCCGTCTCCACCCGCCTTGCATTTGTCTTGTTTGTGATGGTTTTGTTTGCAATTTTTACCTCAATCCGCCTTGCATTCATATTTCAACCAAAGTATCATTCAGGCTCTTATGCTTGCTAACTTATACTCCATATATTCTCTTTCAACTTGTACTCCATGTATTCTCTTTTGTTTTGTTAATTGTTAAATCATTTAATTCTAAGTTCTCTCTCCAAAGTTCCTACTTACCATTTACTTGTTTTCTTGTCTGGCCAAATTAACTCATCATTGCAAACAAAATGTATCATACAACCTCATCCTGTATTTTGGTGTCAATTCATCAAAAACGCAACAAATAGGCTTCTTATAAAATGAACGCCAAGTGTTACCTTCATGAAATTTGGTCGAGTAATGTTCTGGTAATTTGTCCTACGTAAAATTTCATTGGCAATTGCCTTGATAATGATTCTCTCACCTTCTTAGGCTGTTGCCACATTTAATTTTTGAACATTTATAGAATATGCTTCTTATACAAACTTCTTTTATATATATATATATATATATATATATATATATATATATATATATATATATATATATATATATAAAAGCTCCTTAATCTACGGTGTACAAGCAATTTGCTAAGAACAAAACTAATATCATATGTTGTCCATTGCTAGACCCCCACCAGAAGTAAATCCTGGCTAGGCCCAATAAAGGCTATGTTGTAATGAACGAATGTATAAACTAACTAGCGAGCGTTCACTACATTTACACAGTTAATGTCATGTGGGATCATATTTGATCGATTCAAGTATCCCAACTAGATGACACATCTCAGCCAAAAAATAATTCCTATTAGAGGATTCCAATCATCCGATGTGTGCAATTGGTTGAACCTGATTTCGTGTTCAACCAGGTTTGCAGCCATTGGATAGAAAGAATCATGACTACATTTCATCCTACAAAACTGTGAAAGTCAAGATTCTCTTTTATCCAATGACTCCAAATCTGGTTGAACACGAAATCAATTCAGGTTCAACCAATTGGACCTGACCACTGCTCCTTTAAACTTCCACAGTTTCCATTTTATAGGATGGCTTGTAGTTAGTATTCTTTTCTATCCAATGGCTGCGAATCTGGTGGAAAACGTAATCAGGTGTTGAACCTGATCATTGTTATGTGACGTGTTCTTTATTTTGTCGCGTCATTTAGTTTTATACATATATGAGATTAACTTGTCCATTGATGGTTTTAAAATTTTGATGGAAGCGTGGCGATCGATCAATGCCCACTGGTTAGCTGCTATGGAGCAATGACATCTTGGAATCCATTGATTATCTATTATCATGCTCATTGCACCTATGAATGTTTTAATCGTAAGTTGGAATAGGGGCTATCAACAGGTACTGTCGACCCGATAGCTTACTCACCCGACCAGGATTTTTTACCAAGTCGGTCACATAAGTTTGCCCCGTTGGGTCGCTCAGGCATGAGGCATTCTACGGTCAGGTCCGTTCGACCCGACCCAATATTTATATTTAGAATTATGAAAATATGGGGTTTCTTATTGGTCGTGTAGGGTTTACTGGTTGGGAGTCTGATCGAGTCGGGTCGCGCATGTCATTTTCTCATGGGGCAACCAGAATTTTAGCCCAACCCGACCCATTGATAGTCATACCAGAGGCCAAGGTGTCAACTCGGGTATCGGACCATACAAATAGGCCGATACTGATTTGTATCGGTGATTTTATTTTATTTTTAAAGAAAAAAAAAAGAGGGAGGTTTTTGCCAATGCACGTTACGTATCAGTCAATTCCGGATACAAATCGGCTGATACCGATACATGATAGGGGGATGCTTGATACGTATCGGTTGGCAAAAAAACCGATACGTATCGCCGATATGTATCGGCTGATACTTGATACTATAGTGGAGACTTGCAATGCAGATGACCTCAAGAATTCTATGCGATTAACTTATTTAGGAGTTGTTTTCTCTTTTGTTTCACTTACTTTCTATTTTTTGTTGTTAGGTAAATGCTGTGAGCTCCTTGCTCTTAGGTTGCTATTGTTTTTTAGGCCTTGTTTGATAACATGAAAATATAATTTCATTGTGGAAATAAAATTTAGTTTCCAATTGTTGTTGTTTGATAGCTAGTTAAGGAGATGGAAATGAGATTAAGTCGTCCTGCATTGAAATTGAATTTTCATACACCAAATCATTTTAGGAGGAAATCATTTCAAACTTTTAAGTTGCTGAAATTGAGTTTCCTACTAACAAACTAATAATTTTTTGTTATTGCAAATCTAAAGTTACCTGTAAAAAATCTAAAAAAAATAAAATAAAATTATTTTTTGACTATTAAAAAGAACATCAATTCTATGACTATTGTACCGGCACGATCATTATGACCACCACATTATCTACATCATATTCTTTTCAGCTAATATTTGACTTTGGTCAAAGTTTGAATTTAATCAAACTTTAATTGAATTTATAAGCGATATAAAGTTTTGACTTTTGATCAAACTTTGACTATTGAAACATGATAATAAGTTGTAAGTAATATATTATCAAATTTTTAGGGAGTCAAAGGTTGATTTTAAGGTTAAACTTTGACTTTTAATTAAAATTTTACTATTGATTAAACTTACTCCAATAATTTGATGGCGAAAAAAGGATACTGCTGCATTGATGTATAATTTAATACTAGATTCTCAATTGTATTAATCAAACTTTGACTTTTGGTCAAACTTTGATTTTTATACAAAATTTAATTTTAGTCAAACTCGAAATCTGCTTATATATAGAGACTACTACTACATAAATTTATACCGTATCAGTGCAATTTTTTTTTGGTCAAAATTTGATTTTCTATAAAATGTTATAAATTTCTATTAATAAAATATTATAATTAAAAATATTTATCATTATTTTAATTTATAACTTGAAAATACATTGCCTCATTTTTATTGGTCAAAGTTTGACTTTTATTCAAATTTTGATTATAGTCAAAATTTGAGAAGTGTAACTTGACAGTAGATAGTGATTATTACTGTTATTATTTGTATTGTGGTAATGTAAATTTTTATTAGTCAAAGTTTGATATTTGGTCAAATTTTGACTTTTTAACACAATTTGATTTTTTTAAACTTTTGTATCCTCAATGAGATTATTATTTTTTTAATTTATTACTTTGTTATGTATATTAGCAAATTTTATTTTACTTTTTTTACATTTGGTCAAAGTTTGACTTTTTAAAAAGTTGATATTTAGTCAAATTTTTTACTAGTGTAACCTAGCGAATGGATACGAATAATGTTATATTAATTTGTAGGTTGGCGATAGATTGTCAAATTTTTTATTGGTCAAAGTTTGATTTTTAAAAAAAATTAAATTTTCTTAGAAGTTTAAAAATTGAACTTTGTTTCAGTATGCAACCATATAGTACATACTAACATTTACTATATAACTTTGTATTTTAGTCTTAAAATTTTTTATTAATCAAAGTTTTACGTTTGGTCAAAAGGTTGACTTTTATTAAAAGTAGATATTTGATCAAATTTTGACTAGTGTAATCTCATGATGTATATGAATACTGTTATTTTAATTTGCAGTTGGGCTTTTGTAACTTGCTGATACATTGCAAAATTTTCTCTTGGTCAAAGTTGAAATTTTAATCAAAGTTTGACTTTTATAAATATTTAATTTTATTTTAACGTATAAACTTACATTAGATACTAGCATTTACAACTTTGTTATTTAACATTACATATATTTTTTTTATCAAAATTTTAAGTTTGGTTAAAGTTTGACTTTTTAACTCTGATTTATGTAACTTAGTAATAAAAAGTGATTACTATGGCATTAATTTGTAACATAATGGAATATTATTAAAAAAATTATTGGTTAATATTTGACTTGAATTATAATTTTAATAATAAATGATCAAAACTTAAAAACTTATTTTCAAATTCATTTTTTAAAGATATTAATCAAACAAGAGAAATCAATTTTCAATGAAATTCATTTATCAAACACACTAATCAAACAGTGGAAAATCCATTTCTAAAGGAAATCAATTCCCAAGAAATTAACTAAGAAATTGATTTCACTTCCTCTTTGGAGTTTCATTGCTATCAAACAGGGCCTTAATTCAAAGGAAATTGACTTTCCTATTAGCCGGTTGAACACGGTGACATGGTATAAATTTTCATTATGGAAAATCACTGTTTTTGGTTTAATTTTTATCTTTAACCAATAAATCAATGATGAAAAATCACCATTTTTATTTTTATCTTTTACTAGTCATTGATCAACTTCGGGCCCTTGCATGTGGCACCCCAACCGACTTGTGTATAACGTCTTAGGGCACGTTCGATTGTAAAGTCCTGGGTTTCATATGTATGAAGAGTGGATACGTACAAAGGAGAGTAATATTTTTACGCTACAACCTTATTATTAGTTGGGAGTCATATTGGTTAAAAATGAGTTTTTTTTTTTTTTTTTTATAAATACGCTTTAAAGGAATTTTTTTAAGGACCGGAATCTCATGCTTGTTATTTAAACATCATAATAGTGTTAAAATGATCTTATACCATCAATGATTTAAGATGTGGGTGATCCATACCATCAAAGTAATAGATATAAATTAAAGTGTTACAAACCCAAAATTGGTATTTTAGAGAGATTTAAATCATCTAATCTGTTGACTACAATATAAAGAACTCAACTCTTCTTATCGTTATTTAAACACCAAATCTTACACCATCAATGCTTTAAGATATGGGTACTTATACCGTCAAAGTGATAAATCATAAACCTCAAGGGGTTAGTCGAGTTGACTACGTACCCGCCTTAGGAAGCGGGAGATCTGAGTTCAACTTCCCGCCATCCTAAAAATTTATATCCCGTGTCGACCGGACATGTGCTAATTTAGGGTGCACACGTGCCCCTAAGATTAGTCGGGTGCTGATCATTAAATAATAAAAACCTTGCAAGTGCATAAGTTATAGAATTAGGACAAGTACTAAAGGTGTCGAATAGCAGAGACTAGTTGTTTATCTAAACTAAAGCTTTGACTAGAAGTAGGGTTTCAGAAGTAACTCTAATTATGATTATGTAAGAAAGCAATGAAATCATATTTGGAAAGCAGTCTGGAATCTCTCTTTATCGCAGATTTGTAATAATTGGCAATTATATAATTAATTTAATTTAAATTCTGAGTAATAACTTTCTTTTCACTATAAGCTAAAATTAGGTAAAATAATTAGATCCTATTAATAGTCATGGACTGGTCGGGACGATATAATTCATCTAATCTCTAGTGATTTGATTCGTAAACTCCATTACACAAAACCAATTAAACTAAACTACAAGTACTAATTCGAAAGTTAGTATTCTATTGAATCTAATTCTAATCTCTACAAAGTGATTATGATTATAAAAAATAGAAATAAAACGCTTTAAAAACCTTCACAATAATAAAAGCGAATCTCAATCATACAATCATTATCACAGACGAATTCAAACTAGAAAGTAGAACTTTAAATTAAAATTTATCTTTAATTTAGGACAGAACCCAAACTTCGAAAATTAGCCATGCATCGTGGTTCTGATCTTCGTCATCACTTATTTGACTATAGAACAATTGTTTGCAATTCCCTCAATCTAAAAAACTCTCAAAATTTTTAAACTAAAAGTTATGGAAACTAAAACTATAAAAATTAAGAATTAATTGCTCTTTAAATCTCTATGAGCTAAAAGCTATCTATTCCTAAACCTAGGGTCCTTATTTAGACGCATAAGGCCCTAGTACATGTAGATAAACTAAGAAAAAATTCCTAAAACAACTCTAATTCAAATTAGGAAAGAAGAAATTTTTGGATTTTAAAATTCCAGAATGTTAGCCTTAATTCTCGCTGAAAACCCTAATCTCGACCGATCGAGTTTGTATGTTGTTTTAGATCTTGACAGGTTAAGTTGTGTTCTCGACCGGTCGGCTTTGTATAAGCTCTTTTAACTCTCTGTTTGGTAATCTCGATCGATCGAAATTGACTTTCGACCAATCGAGTTCTTCAGTCTTCTGGGCACTTTTTGAATCTCGATCAGTCTAAATTGACTTTCGACTAGTCGAGTTTTGCTATTTCTTCAGGCTTTCTTCTTTTGATCTTAATCGATTGAAATTGGACTTCGACCAGTGAAGATTGGCAATTTCTCTGTTTTTTCTTCTTTCTTTCCTTTGTTTTGGACAATTGTTTCCATTTATTTCATTATCTTTTCTTTTAAGTCTTTTCTTATCTTTGGCTCTTCAAAACCTTTTGTACATGAAAGCACATTAAAGGTAGACATTAGTGATTATACAGGGCTTAACAATGTCGAGATTCAGGTCTAAAATATATGATTTTGAAGGTTGATCAGGTATTCTAAGAGGCCGGGACACCCAAATTATAAAAAAAAATTGATAGCTCATAGATTAAAGTGCCACAAGCCTAAAAAATAGTGTTTTAGAGAGACTTCAATCATCTGATCTCTTGACTATAAGGTTGACTATAATATTTGTTGTTTTTGGTTTTAATAGACGATACTAAAGTTCATGAATTGGATGGTTCTCATCCACTTATAGTTATGTTTCTTTGGGCAAACATATGTTTCAATGAAAGATTGTCACTTGGACAATTTTTAAATTGGGCATAAATGTGCTCCAGATAAGATAATAATAAATCACACTTCAAGAGATAAAAAATATAATTTTAATGGTGTAAGATCAATTAAACATCATTTTGATATTTAAGCGTTGTTCAAGTGTCATTATCCCTATCTTTAAACATATGTAAGTTTGTTTAAAACGTGTTAAAAAAAAATCTACTATAAAAAAAAGAGATAATGGCTCCTGATCAACAGTTAAACACCATTCTGGTGCTTAAATGTTCTTATTCACTTAAAATTAAACTTTTAATCTCATACCATTAAAGTGGGACTATTATCATGTCCCTAACAGGTCTACCTCCCTCCAATTAGTACCGAGCCTAAACTTGGTTGCTATAGTTGGCATTAGCTGTTCATCAATGAGCGAAGGGTGGTCCATAGGTCAATCTCCCTCCACCAAACCTATGTTACTTAATTAACTAATCACAAAGCGAATCACGAAGTAGGTACATTGAACCAGTCTTACAGTTCAATTTGATCTGATTCAATGTGACAAGCGAATTGTCTGATTAATATTAATAATATAAATTTATATTTTACAATAAATCAGGATTTTTATTATTTTTAATATATTTATTATTTTTTTAATTTTTTCCTTGATTTTATCTAAAATTTCCCTCAAACTTGTCTAATTTTACCGCATTTTCCTGAATTTTAACCTTGACAAATTGGCCAAGAAGCTAGGATTCAAAACCTATGGACAACGCCTCAAAAAGCAGAGGTTCTAGTTCGAATCTCACCCCTTGTTGGCCACTCGCAGGAATTTATCCCTATAGATCCGATACATGTAGTGCGTGAAAGTTGCACATACTCATGGACTTAATCGGGTCCTCTAAGATGGCAGATACCCCGATGTTTAGAAAAAAGATTAAAAACCTCGTATTCCATGTTCTCTGTAGAAAAATGGAAGATTCGAACACCTTACACAGACGATTGAATCCAATGGTTCTTATTGATTTTAGCACTTAAAATGATTAGTATTATATCCTTTCAAGTACAGCACGAAGGAATATTTGATAATCAACAGCTCTATTGAATTTATATAATATGATCTACCCTCCATCATACATTTGTTTCTATAATATTTTTTCTTTCTAGGGTACCTCTATTTGCATATTTGCATCCACCAAAACTTTGAAGGCATCAATGCCAAAAGCCATTAGCTGCTTTGAATCATAAGATATGAAGATTATTTTTCATCTTAATTTTCCATACAATAGATATTGAAACTATAGTTATATGTACTATTAATTAGTTCCAGTTTGATTACACATGGCATATTTGAGACCACCATTATGTGCACATCCAATATAGTTATTGATCACTTTTTGATATATATTGCCTGAAATTAAAATTTGCTCGGCTGATGGTACACCCACGATCTTAGGATTCATCGTGTGGAGATTGAAATGAAAAACGATCTCCATCCTCTAATTCAAAGTACAAAGATGATAAAATGCTCAAGTATTGGTGCTTGCAAATAGGGTACCCTTTTTCTGTCTTAAATAACAAATTTTTGAAAATTTTGTTAAGGATGCGGTAAATCTTACCCATTTAATAGTAAGTGGTATACAATTTTTTCACGATCAAAAATATTGACCGATTTGAATCAGATGATGGAGTTTTAAGATTATGGCGCACCTATCATTAGGTCAAATGTTGATTCCACATAACACACATTCCCCAAAGTGAGTTGGCCTTCAATTGTCTTAAGATCTGTGTGATTCAAATTAGTCAATGATTGCCGTGAACGGTTCTGACAGAGTTACAATTAAACTATACTTTCGTTAATTCTTAATTTTTTTATCTGAGTTAGTAAGAGGCACGGATATTTATCACCTTGAAAGCGTGAAAGCCGACTTTTGAATCCCTGTCAAGGCGAGATCGACCCTTGATACTCATCCCTCAATTCGTGCCCTCCAAACAAAACCCTGTTCTCCGTTCTCACTCTCTGCGCAGAGGCGGTCCTCAGAAGAGAAAGGGAAAAAAATAAAAAATAAAAATGGCGGATCGATTAACTCGAATCGCCATCGTCAGCTCCGATCGGTGCAAGCCAAAAAAGTGTCGCCAGGAATGTAAAAAAAGTTGCCCCGTCGTTAAAACAGGTTCGATCAATTTCCATATATATATATATATTTTTTGGTGATAATTTCCCTTATAAAATCGGAAATTTGTGATTTTTTCCTGTATGTGATCCGCGTTGGAAGTGAATATTTTTGTACTTGATTCATTAAAAATCGGATTATGTTTTACACTTCTTCCCATAGACATGGAGGTGGGAGCTTGATTTAACAACAGATTGATTGCTGAGAAGTAAACTTTTTTGGACTTGATCTGTTTATTTTTATTTATTGAAGATTGGAATGTGGATAACATGAAGATGGGAGATATAAGAAGTTTTTTATTTGTTAATAGAAAAATTACATAAAAAGGATCTGAGATACGAGTTCTTTTGGTCTTAGGTTTAAATTTTATGCAGTATTAACATGTGCATCGCGTGGTTCGGAAATTATTTAGACTGGAGAAGTTAATTTCTCCTAAGGGCTCTGTTGGTTATGATTTTGCGGGTTTGCTGTAATATTTCGTTTCTTTTCCCATCTTCAAATAGGTATGATAGACGAGGTTCTTCTTGAGTTTAATCCTAAAGTTTCTATGTTGCATGGGTAGCTTTCAAGCGGGTGCAAAAATAATATTGAATTATTGGTATATGATTACCTATAATTACATATAAAGTTGAAATAATGTGACTTTGATTCTAAATGACAATATGATGTAGCGCAGGACTGCAGGTGCACAAAGGACATGTTAAGTGTTTACTTATTTTTTCATGGGTTGTTGAATGGGATTTTAGGGATATTTTGCATCTTTGCTTACCAGAGCAAGTTTGGTGATGGATACATGCAGAGATATTTACCTTTGTGAGAGCTGAAGTAGATTGATTTATTGGCGAAGTTGATGATGTGAGTACAATATTTGGCGCACAAATTCATGATTAAATTTTGCCAATGTCAGTGGAAACATGGCTGCACCCGAGATTGAAATCCTGAGACCATAGTTCTGCTGGATCCTATTATTAGAGTTTTTATCAGATCACTAGGATCTCTCTGTTCCTTGAAACATGTTGAAGTTGGATTGGGGAAGTGTAGAGATGGAAAAGAATCAACGAAGAACAAGGTTTTTTTTTGTTTTTTTGGCAGGAATCAGGGCAACAAGGATGATCAAGAAGTTGATCCCGTTCTTGTTATTAGTATGAAGATTTTTGATGACCTCTTGATGAGCTTGTTGCATCCGGAAACAATAGGAATCTTGCTGGTGATATTCTAGGTATGCTTGGAGGCCTTGTAACCGTCATTCTGCTGGCCTTGGTGGAGGTGTTGTATTGCATGGAAGTGCTTAGAGCATTAGATAAATTGAGTGGCATAACAAGCTACTTGTATATGCCATCTCTTAGATGATGATTATTCCTTAAGGTGTTTGGACGTCATAAATTTAGATTCTAAATTATAAATACACAAAATATGGAACCATTTTACTATTGTTTGCGTGCTTGACATGTTTGGCGGACAAAAACGAAAGACTTGCGTATTTAGGATTATTACGTTTTAGGCAGAAAAATTAAAGTGGATTCTTTTTAAAAATACTAGAAACAAACCTATTGAAGATTTATTTCCTTAGGAAAAGTCGGGGCGTGGTGTATCATCCAACTTCTGTCTTCTCATGATAAGTCTCTTGCTTTCCATCTCTATCCCGTTTCTCATTCTCTTCTGTCTTCTTCTTTATGTTTATCTATGTAACATCTCTCTCTCTCTCTCTCTCTCTCTCTCTCTCTCTCTCTCTTCACAGGCGTCCTTCAACCTGGGTGACAACATTGAAATATCAGAAGTCTCCTTTTTCATGTTCATAAATCCCAACGAGCTCCAAATTTAATTTACTCACATTTCAAAGAACCTCCCAAGCTCCAAACCCTTGCCCCTTCCTCTCCGATGAAACCCTAGATTCATTTATGTGCAGCAAATTAAAAGAAGTTCCTTATTCATTTCGGATCATACCCACGTGAAAAACATTGCATAAATTTGTAATTTGCACAAAAAATATTTGTGTTTTCTCTACAAATTTCAAGTGATCTCTGAGAAATGAAAATGGGATTGATTTGAGGAGACGACGTTCAGATTTCAGCCTAGGCTCAATGCTTTAATGCCATAATCAAATGGATTTGCAGTTCCAATTTTCTTAAATTTGCAGGAACAAAAATAAAAAATTCTCAGCTTGTGTTTCCATTCTAGTCTGACTTTAGTTGCAACACGATTAATTCTCGCAGCAAGTAAGTTCTTGGCATTTGGTTTTGAGGTGTATGGTAGGAATAGTAGATAAAAAGATGGGCTTTTTGATGGTTTTTGTAAAAGAAATCTCATCTAAAGCTGGTTTTTACAAGACCAACGTGGTTTTGTGACCATAAAGAAATGCTGAAACAGAGGTTTTTGTGAGAAAATCGGAGAACTTGTAACATGGGTCTATGAAATTCAAGCGTTTAAAACAAAGTGGGTAGGTGGGAATGCATGTGCAACTGTGATACTTGGCTCTAAGGATGAGACATCTGGAATCTGGATTTGTATCTGCTCATGACATATTAGAAATAATTTTTTAATGGTTGACAAAAAATACATAAGAAACTTAGTTGCATCAAATTGTAATATAAGTAGGCAAGCCAATCAGTTTAATGCATCAATAATCTAACAAATTCTAAACTATTTGAATTAGAAATATAAATAGAAGGAATGAAAATTTGAATGTTTAGCGAAGTGTCGCACTGGCACATCCAAAGTGGCCCTAATTCAATATTAGAAAGCTTCGAGCAGCTGATAACATATAAAGCATGCTGTATTCTAAGGGATAGGGAGTGTAAGATTCTTAATTTCTTGATTTTCCACTAGCGTGCAACAGATGCATTCTTCATTGGAGTGAGTAGAGTTGGCACCACATATGGGCTCATGCTTTCTCATATGAGCCCCTTCCTTAATATACTAAGTATGTGCGACTTGATATGGTAGACATGCATTTGTTACCGTATATATGCAATCTTAAATATCTTGCATGGGTGCTAATCTTTTGAAATCTCCTTGGGAATGACTACATTTCCAGCGGTGACGTTCTCAAACTAGAAAGATAAAAGTCAACATTTCTACTCGCCAAGGGAATATCAGCCCCAGCCTGTTGAATTCCTCTACGTAGTCAAGAATGTAGTTGAGATTCAAGTCAACCTTTAGTTGTGTCTTGCACCTCTTCTACGGGATTTAATATGTCCTTTGATGTGTATTTTAGATCCGCTTGTTTGAATCGTGGTCGGATAAAGAAGAGACGTCAAAAGAGAAAGTGGGTTTTTAAAAAAAACCCGTTAAAGACCTGTTAAAAACACGAATGGGTTTTTAAAAAAAGGCCCGTTAAAGACCCGTTTGATCAGAAAGAAGAAAATCCAAAATTTATTAGGGTCTTTAACTTTTAATCCGGTTACTTTTATGTTTAGCCTATTTTGAAGTGTCAAACGAAGTCGGATTGATACGAAATTGATCATATTTGAAAGGTTATCGAAGTAGCTTTCCAACGAGCCAAAATTTGAGCAATTCCGACAAGTATTGAAGAAGTTATGGTCAGTTTTCAGAGGCTGCACATAAAGTGACGAATTTCAAGAATCCTAATTGAATTAGGATTAATTTCTTTTATTATTTTATCTTAGAAAGTAAGAGTTGTTTCTTTTATTAGAAATATGATTAGTTTCCTTATTGTTTAGGACTTTATTATTTTAGAAGAATTAGGATATTTCTTTTATTTGAATTAGGAATTAAAGTTATACTAGGATTTCTAATTTTATGCATTGGTTGGCCTATTTGAAGGCTTGTAAACACTTTTATTAGAAGTTTTTTGGTTAATGAAAATTGCTTATGCAAATTGAGAGTTCTAAACTTTCGTGAGGGTGTGATTCTCTCAAAACGGAGAGCGATTCTTTGATTCCCGCTTGCTGTTTGGTGCGAGGCCAACTCTTCTTCCATCTCTATCTTCTTTAAATCTACTGTTTGCGTAAGTAGCGTAATCCTAATTATTTTATTGATCTCATAAAAGCCCTAAATCAATATTTTGTTCATCATTAATTTTATTAGCCTTTTATTTTCGTTTGGTATCGAGAGCACTCGCTTGCGAGTTCGTTCGACGCCCTAAAATTATCGGAGATCTAGCCATTCATAAGAACTCTAGTCTTCTAGATCCGCGATAGGGAACGTACACGAAAGTAACGCTATTTTGGGCCGAAATTAAATCACCTAATTGAATTTCTAGAATTTCGTAGGAATTTGTTATGAGAAATTATTGTTTTTTAATTGATTAAATTAATTTTAATCCTAATCTCAGCCCTTAACATTGCATTTAGTAAGTTTCCGCATCATCCTTCCATCCATAGTTTCAGAAAGTTAAATGTTTTTTCCCCATCATGAGTATTTTCCTCTACGAATTGTCGAGTAGTCAAGAATATTGTGGAGATTCAACCTTTAGTTATGTCCTGCACTTCTTTCATGGGCTTTAATATTTCCTTCTATCCGTACTTTCAGAAAAATGTTCTTTTCTATCATGAGTTTTTTCTCACCCAGACAGCGAAATCATCCATTTGTAGAGTCCTTGTGTTTTCTTATTTATAAATTGAATAAACGATGGCAGTTAAGTAAAACTACTTTAGCTTTCTTAAGGCACAACCACAGAGGATTTTGTAGGGCCTTGGCATTTCTTGATTGTCATCCTCAATTTATCGACTGTCTCCTCCAACTCCATATTCTCACAGTTATTGTTGTTTACAATAGTAATTCATACTTTCTCACTAGATGTGTGATGGGCTGGTAGATATTTGTATGGAACCAATCTGATTTGGGTTTATGATGTGACGTGCCGCTAAGCTTCTGCTGTCATTGGGATCCAAATCCACATCTTCTTATTCATTTTCATAGTTGTTGTAATTTTGTAAATTGTGTTTGTACTTCCTTCAAAATAGCACTGTTTTCTTCATCTTACTCGAGTAAATGAACTTGACTCTTAGGACATTCAAAACAAGATATGGCCACTTTTGCATGCTTTAATTATAGCAAGTGATGGACTGATTGATACCATTATTCTCTCAAGTCAAAGAATTGGCTTTATTGCGGCCTTAAACACCTCGTCTCGAGTTGGGTTTGGTTGCTCATTTCCACTGCTGGGATAAGAGCATGGGTTAAAATATCGGGTTACCGATACGTATCGTCCGAGCTCCAAAACGATACGTATCGGTACCGGTCTGTATCGGACGATACATTGAATGTATCGTTCGATACATTCAATACATTTGAATGTATCGAACGATACATTCAATGTATCGAACGATACATTCAATGTATCGTTCGAGTCCAATACCGATACGTATCGTCCGATACGTATCGGTATCGGACGATATTTTGATCCATGGATAAGAGGCACGACCATTTAGTGATTTGTAATTTTATGCTGTTTTCTGCTTGTTGATACAGACACACTCTCTCCGAAAGATCACTTTGCAGCTAGCTTACTCAACTTATTTTCTACTTTAAATGCAAGTTGTTAGGCATCATCCACCTTCCATATTGTAATGGTTTCGTCTTGGTTTTGCATTTGGAGTATGTTGAGATAGAATGTGATGAATTGTTCTTGCAATTTGTTTTTTCCCATTACAAATAGAATGTCTCATTAAACTCCTATATTCATCAATATTGTTATAAAATTGTCTTAATCTTGGTAACACTGGAAGAATACTTGAGCATAATCAACCCAAATGAAACATCTCTAAGCTTAATTTTTTCCCATATATTGATATGGGTCCTAGATATCTCTCTTTCAAGTTTCGTATCCTCTCTTGCGGCCAATATCGATCTCATGGCCCATCAAATTCATGCTTTTTTTTTTTCTTTTTTATCGGTAAATGCGCAAACTATTATAAAAATAAGAAGTAGCGAGAAGCTAGTCGAGTACAATAGGAAGGTCACTCTGACCAAAAAAAAAAAGAGAAAAACACACAACAAAAGGAAACAAGCCACCCGACAGAAGAAAAAGCCCCTAGCGTAGCCCAGATCCCAGTAGAGGGCATCCCCTCCAGCCCCTTCCTTATCCAACACCACCCATAAGTACATTAAGTCACAAGCCGACTTCAGGACCATCCCAATTGGGTAGCGTTTCCGACCGAAAATGCGGGCGTTTCTCTCAAGCCAAATGCTCCTGCTCCCTACTGGCCCCCAAACCAAGCCAGAAACTGCTGTGAAATAGAAGGACAAGCTCACTACATGTCAAACGACTTAAGGATAACCCCCCAAATCTTGTGTGCCACCCAACAATGAAGAAAGAGGTGCGATACCGACTCCTCCGATTGAAGGCACATGACGCACAAATTAGGCATCTCTTTCCCCCTTCGGATCAGCTGGTCTATTGTGAGAATCTTCTGTTTAAGCAGAGTCCACGTAAAAAATTTGACTTTGGGGAGAGCGGCAGCCTTCCACAAACTGGCCCATTCGCACCTGATAAGGGCCCAATTCGACAGCATCCGTTAATAAGAACTTAACCTTATGTTCCTCAGCCAGCTCCAAGAAGTTTACTACACTTGTTAGCTATCTCAAGAAAATTTCTTTGAGCAGCCAACCATAAATATCTGCTACTTTGAACTACATGCCTTTTTCTTCACTATTTAAAGCTTGAACTCATCGTTCCTCTAATCCCCCATGCTTTGTCTCATCATTTCGTGCATTATTGTCGATATGGCTCTTGTTTGATACCATAGGTTCCTGTTTTAAATTAGCATTCTAAGAGGACTGAGGTTCTCAACACCAGGCCTGCAGTTGACTTGTTAGTTATTCCTCTTCGCTTCGCAGTGCATGTACTTCATCTTCTTGTCGTGATTCACCATACATCCATCTGACTCACAACCTCTCTTAGCCATTATAGATTGCAATGTACGATATTAGGCTCAAACTTGCTCTAGTACCAATCAATAAAGGCAGTGATGTAATGTAACACGTTTTTATGACCTACAAGTAAATCCACATGTGTAGCCTGTGTGGGGGCTTGTAGGAGCCATGATGTCGCAGTGGCACTATTGACTTGGTGGGCAGATCATGATCCCCCATTTGTCATGTTCTTCATGATGAATGTCGGATCTTTCATTATTTAATATTTGAATGTATTATGCTTGCTCATCAGTCTTTGGTTTTGTAAAGGGGTGGATGCACGGTATGGCTTCTGGGGGCCCAGGCCCCCACAAGCTCCGGAGAAAGCCTTTAAAGACTAATAGAAAATTTCGTGAACACTACAAATTTCTATGGCCCCATAAAAAATTACTTCAAAGCGGGTATGAGTATTTGCAATAGAAGATTCAGTTTCCTCAACCAAAGATTTAATGTTGCAAACCATTGGCTGCAGTTCAAATCTTCGGTTGCAAATAAATAACTCCTTTAAGTTAGAGAACCCCCCCCTCTCTCTCTCTCTCCCCTCTTTCTCTATGCTATCTCTCTTTCTCTCTATCTGTCTTTCTCTCTTTATATTAATCTCCCTAAATCCTAAATCCCTAATTTCCTAAACCTTAAATCTATTCCTAAACCCTAATTTTCTAAACCCTAAATTATTCTTTAATCTTTAATTTCGAAACTTTTAATTTAGTGCTTAACCCTAAATCTAATTTTAAACCCTAATTTCTAAATCCCTAATTTTCCAAACCCTAAACTCTTTTTCCGATTCTTTTTTAGTAGTGAGTTAGTGTACAATGAGCGTCCACCCATCATAGGTGTACAAGGCAGTCCATACGTCTGTGTGACTGCATGACATGCATGAACTTCCAATGCATGAAAGTCTGTGCACGTCATGTAGTTACACAGATGTGTAGGCTCTTTAATGCACCTGATGGGTGGACACCCATTGTCGACTAACTCTCTAGTAATTGGTAATTTTTAATTTTTATTTATTTATTAAATTTTTTATTTTTATGTGGAGTTTGGTTTTATGATTGATGATTGTGTTTATTGTTTGGACCGACTCTTTGGACTGTCATTTGAACACCAAAATGGTGTTAAATGATCTTACACCATCAATGGTTTAAAATGCGGGTGATCCCTACCATCGATGTGATCGATCACAGATCGAAGTGCAACTAGTCCAAAAATGGTATTATAGGGAGATTAAATCATCCAATCTGTTGATTTTAATATCAATCTTTGTTTTCAGTAATAATGGCTGATATAAAGATCATCAATCGGATGGTTCACATCCACTTATAGGCATGTTTCTTTGGTCGAGATATGTTCCAATAATGTATTGTGCTTGGACAACTTGGTCTCAGATATGCGCCACATCACTTTGATAAATCACACTTCAATGATGTGTGATTTTTGGATGCTTTTGGGTAATTTTTGTTTACTTTAAGTAAGGGAGACTTTTATTTTTTTTAGCATATATTGATTATGGACTACCGGGGGGCTTCACGAAAATCCTGCACCCACCACTGGTTGTGTGGGTTCTAATGTAGAAGAAAGGGGATGCAATGTTTCCAATATGAGGTCAGGGTGTCAATCGAATCTTACACTCCTATAAAAGGTGGTGATCCTCATATATGCCTGATTTCATCGCTAAATTGTAATCTTTGTCATGGGCGTAACACATAAATCTTTGTCAAAATATGGAGTCACTTTTGAAATCTTCAAAGTTGTATACATAGTAACAACATATGGCATTTTTTTGAAATACGCACATAGAACGCATCTTTTTGACTCAAAGTACTAAACCCGTATTTTGAAAAAACGCATATGAGTATAATACCCATATTTTGCATTTTAAGCGTGTATTTAACGCATTATACCCTTTATTCCCATATTTTATAGAAATTTAAATTTACTGTTTTCAATTTTAAAAAAAAAATTATCGTAAAACTAAAAAACACGATAATACCTTTTTTCTTTCCATGTTTGATAGGTTTTTTAGCTTCCATTTTTTTCCCCTTTTTCCGAACTTTTCCATATTTTGCATTTTTTATCAACTTTTTCACTCACCGTAACAATCCCGTATCCGCATTTTGTCAACATGGTTGTACATAAGGAAAAGGAAAGGGCAGCCTTCTTTCAGAAGTTCTGGCCTTTTAACTTCCAACTGGTTTGAAGTTTGCAGTGAATATTATCTTTGATACCGGCCTTATTGTTTGTGGAGCCATCCGGCAGCAAGAGTATCATGCATTTTTTCCGTAGTGGCCATGGAAAATTGTGTTTGTGTGCAAGTGGAGGCTCTGTGGTGCAGCTTATGTTGCACTCAACTTTTTGCAGTGGAGGTCTATGAAATTATCCTTGAGAGAATCCCTTAATGATGGGCAGCCATGGTTGCAGCTTGCATTGTAGATTTTGAGGCCCTTTACTAGAATTCAACATTCTAGAAGTAGTGGTTTCTTTCACGTCTCGTTTATAGGAATCCAACAAAATGGATGGTATATTATTCCATTATAGATGGGATAAGTCTGTGATGATGATGATGATTCTATAAGAGAAAGCCAACTCAAGTGATGAACAGTGAGTGTTTCATTATGTTATTATAGAAAGAATTAAGGGTTAATCACTTCAAAATTTTAATTATTGATGGTTTAAAACTAAAATACAATTCTTAACATAAACAGGGTCACTATTAGTGGTATTTAATTTGAATTTTAGGACTTTTTAGTGCTAGATTACTCAGTTAACCTGCCTTTATTTCATCATTTCTGTAGGCAAACTATGTATTGAGGTCACCCCTGCCTCTAAAATTGCTTACATCTCGGAGGAACTATGTATCGGATGTGGTATTTGTGTGAAGGTATGCACTTCAGGCAGTATTGCTTATGCGTACATGATTTCAGTCAGTAAATTTGGCTGACATGCATACTGGTTGACTTGAACCATTTGTTATGTATTTTGGATACAGAAATGCCCTTTTGAAGCTATTCAAATCATCAATCTTCCAAAAGATTTGGATAGGGATACAACCCATCGTTATGGGCCAAACACATTCAAATTGCATCGGTCAGTGTAGCTTCTTGAGAACATGAAAGTTGGCCTGTTGTTTGTTTTACCTTCTTAGTACAGATATCTGAAAAGTTCAATTACAGGTTGCCAGTCCCAAGGCCTGGTCAAGTTCTAGGCCTAGTTGGAACAAATGGCATTGGGAAGTCAACCGCCCTCAAAGTGTTGGCTGGGAAATTGAAACCTAATTTGGGTCGATTCAATGTAACACCTCCTGAAAACTATTTCAATTGACCTACTTCCTTGAGATGAGTATCATATGCTATATCTACTGTTCTTTCTTTCTCTGTCCTTTTTTTTGCAGAATCCTCCTGATTGGCAGGAAATATTAACATACTTCAGGGGATCTGAGCTTCAGAATTATTTTACTCGTATCCTGGAAGACAATCTTAAGGTTTTATCCTTTGAGATGTAGCTTTTGTAATTTTTATAATCGGCTATACCTGCTTTGAACCTCATGCTGGTGTTCAGTATATGTTTTTCTTTTTTCTGGTAGCTTCTATAAGGTACATTCATCAATTTTGTGGCAAGGGACTAATGGAGTATTTGCATAACTCCATTTGGGGGCTTGATAACTCTTCCATGGAATTATCCTGCGAACTGTTACATGCTCAGATATATATATAAGCCCGGGGTGCTGGCCTGCTGGGTTCGAACCAGTTGAATTTTACTATTTAAAAAAAGATTGGGCGGTGAACCAAGAATTTTGACCTGTGCTTTAAAGGGAAAAAATTCCATTTATTTTTATTTTTCTAAAACCCTCTCTGATGGGCTGAACCTGTAAAGGATGTAAGTCACTCGCAATCATGTGGCATGTGGCGCGTGATGTAGGGGTCGAACCGATGGTCACAGTCGTGGGTTCCATTTTCCTATAATCCGTTGTGTGCCGTTGTGCTATTTTCGTGTGCCGTTGATTTGATTTTCGTGTGTCGTGCTATTTTTGCTTTTCACGCAAGATAGATCATGTTTCCTACTGGTACAGTTATTATGTTTATATTTAGTGTTACGTGCTTTTATCTTTAATCTTTGCGCCTGCATGGTGAGTAATTTGCTTCTTTGTCACTATAGTTTTTGATTGAGAGATGATTGACAAAGCTTGTTCTTGCATGTATGCAAACACATGTTTCGCTTAGTTATAATGAAAGGGATGGGTCTGGCCGTAGAAGTTTTTTTCCTCATTTTTTTGTCTTGCCACAGCTGTAGATCAATTTTATTAGCTGTAAATCCTCTTATATTATTTTAAATGAAACGACCTTCTAACAACTGATGATTCTTTATTTCTCATTATTTCATGAATTTAAAATCATGGGCTTTTACGGAGAGATCTTTGTCTGGTGAGTGAGTGGATGTTTGACTGGTTTCAAGCTAAATTTCCTTTGCATATTTCTTTTCTTTTACGTGAACCATGTAACTTCGGCAATTGATATGGCAAATGTGGGTGTAGGACGTAGCAGTTTAAAGAGACTAGATGCCTATATAAGAATAGTAGCGTAATAAACATATATTATTTTTAAGTCCATAATTTTTATTTTTATTTATTTGCTTATTTTTTAAAATTAAAAATTCATGTGAATGAAAAACCTTCTCAGAAGATCAACCGGGGTAGCCGATGGTTTATTGGCAGTTTAATTTTAAATCTCTCTTTTCTTAAACAGAACAAATATTTTTTGTTTTCTCTGAATATGCATTGTTTTGGTATTATCTGATTTTTCTATAATATATCTTGTCAAATAACTGTATTATTTCAGGGACATTTGTCCCATCATGTTGATTGTCTCATGGATAGACATTATAACTTTTCTGTGTTTTCTAGAAACTTAATCCCATGATCATTGAAAGTATAGCAACAATGTTGACCAATATAGATGAGGTTTCTTTATTAACATAAAGAAAAAGTTTAGTACCCCTTGGGAGGAAACTTTGACCCTTTAATGCCCCATCATCAAAAGTAAACTTTATAGGTTACAAAATTCACTCCATTAGGTAGATCTCGAAATAAGAATGCCCAATAAAACAAATTTCAGGTGCAATCTATAAAGTACTGCCTGCATATACCAATTTATTCCTGTGGATTCTTTTTATGTCCCTTTTTAGTTGCATGCTTCCTCCCTTGGAAAGCCATCTAAGATTTTATTGTTTTTTCTTTCTTTTAATGATGTAATTTATTATCCATCAGGCAATCATCAAGCCCCAGTATGTTGATCACATTCCAAAAGCAGTCCAAGGGAATGTTGGTCAGGTTCTTGACCAAAAAGATGAGAGAGATATGAAGGCCGAACTTTGTCATGATCTTGAGTTGAATCAAGTTATAGACCGGAACGTGGGAGATTTGTCAGGTGGAGAGCTGCAGAGATTTGCTATTGCTGTGGTTGCAGTACAGAATGCAGAGATATATATGTTTGACGAGCCATCAAGTTATCTTGATGTTAAACAGAGGCTTAAAGCTGCACAAGTTGTTAGATCTTTGCTCAGGCCTAATAGGTGCAAAGGCTTCCATGTTTGATTTTTTAAGCTTTCTCCAGTGTTTCCTGTGTTACTTTGATCCAAGATAAGTAAAACTATAACTCTCTGTTATGTTTCCTTTTTCCAGCTATGTGATTGTTGTGGAACACGATCTCAGTGTCCTAGACTATTTATCAGACTTCATATGCTGCTTATATGGGAAGCCAGGAGCATACGGAGTTGTAACCCTTCCCTTTTCTGTTAGAGAAGGTATTAACATCTTTTTGGCTGGATTTGTGCCTACTGAGAACCTACGATTCCGCGATGAATCCCTTACGTTTAAGGTACCTTCCTATTGGGGTGTATGTATTGTTCTCTGATGTGCCTATGTTTGGTATTAACACCTAAAAATTTTAGGTTGCAGAGACTCCACAGGAAAGTGCCGAGGAGATTCAGACATATGCTAGATACCGATATCCATCCATGAGTAAAACTCAGGGTGGATTCAAGCTTGCTGTGGTTGAGGGTGAATTCACGGATTCTCAGATTATCGTAATGCTGGGTGAAAATGGTACAGGGAAGACTACGTTCATCCGCATGCTGGTACACTCTGTTGTGGACTTGTGGCTGTGGTAGTCTTTGTATAGTATAGCTAGTCTTCTCAGTGTCTTGTGGGATATAATCTTTTAAAGTTTTATACAAGGTATCAAACCTGGTATTGGTTCATCTGGGACCGATACGTATCAGCCGATACGGATATGGTAGCGGTGATTCATATATATATATATATATATATATATATATATATATATATATATATATATATATATATATATATATATATATATATATATATATATTAAAAAGAAAAAAGTAGAAAAAAAAAAACATTTTTATAGGGCCGTATCGGCTGATACTGACCCGTATCAGTCCGATACTGATACCGATACCACCCTGATATCTGTATCAGGGTAGTATCGGTATCGGTTCTCGACGAAATCGATACGTATCGGGATCGGCCGAGTTTTGGTACAATGGTTTGATAAGTGAAAGGGCTTTTAGTTTCAACATGTTATTAGATTAAGTTGTCTTTTCATGAAAGCTTTGTCTTGTATCTCACTAATCTGATCTTTATCCTATTGCAACTTCTGCAGGCTGGATTATTGAAGCCTGACATAGTGGAAGATTCTGATGTTGAAATACCTGAATTTAATGTTTCGTACAAACCTCAGAAGATCAGTCCGAAATTTCAATCTAGTGTCAGACACTTATTACACCAAAAAATACGTGATTCATATATGCATCCGCAGTTTGTATCAGATGTTATGAAACCTCTACAAATTGAGCAATTAATGGATCAAGAAGTTGTGAACCTCTCTGGTGGGGAGTTACAAAGAGTTGCATTGTGTCTCTGTCTTGGAAAGGTACAAATTTCTGCAGTTCATTCTCTTCTGAATATGTCTTCAGTGCAAATCTTTATGGTTGGGAGTGATTGTTCTTCAGTAGATTCTTCTGTGATATTTTTTGAATGTTCTTTAATTCAGAAGAGCAGACTAAACTAGTTCAAATATCAAACGGATTTATTCCTAATTGTCATGTTTCTCTGCTTCTGATGTTTCAGCTGTGACTTGTCTTGACATTCTGATTTAGTTAAGTATAGAGTTATCTTGTTAACTGAAACTTGCCTTCTACGTGTTTGATCCTTATGTCTTTATGCTTCAATCTGGTTTGAATAAAGACATTCTTCAAGGTTTTTTAGTATGCCAGGAAACATTTATTCATAAGAAAACCTAAAGTACTTGTACCGCATTGGATTTATTCCTAATTGTCATGTTTCTCTGCTTCTGATGTTTTGGCTGTGACTTGTCTTGACATTCTGATTTAGTTAAGTATATAGTTATCTTGTTAACTGAAACTCGTCTTCTACGTGTTTGATCCTTATGTCTTTATGCTTCAATCTGGTTTTAATAAAGACATTCTTCAAGATTTTTTAGTATGCTGGGAAACATTTATGCATAAGAAAACCTAAAGTACTTGTACCGCGTTAACTTGTAGTAGTATGAACAGCCAGCATATGCATTTGTATTTTAATTGCCACAGTTTCTGATTTAACTCCCCTTAAGTTTCCTTGGGGGCAGCGGGCTAGTGGCTTCTTTTAGTTACTTGTAGTTTATCTTTGTTAGGGATGTATGGTACCTAAACAGAGAAAAATATAATAGATAATATTACTATAATTAGTCATTTCTAGTTATGGCGTTATCATAGCTTTAAAAGGTTCCGGGTGGCGTTTAACCTCCTAGGTGACCATCTTGCGATGATTTACCAGCACTACGGATCTTCTCCTTTAAAATAGATATGTGGTAGATAGGTAGGCAGGTAAGTAGGTTTTAGGTTGACGAAGCATTGATCTAACCCGAGTGGAGGATGGGTGCCATGTGCACCCACAAAGGGCTTGGACCAGGGTTCAGTCTCTGGACCTGGACCAAGGACGCTGGTTCTAGAGACCCTGGTTCAATCTTTGGACCTGGACCAGAGACCTTTTTTCTATATTATGGAAAGGATGGTGAATTGGTGATATAACAACTCGTTCGTGTGTAATTGCGTATTTTCTCTTATTAACTTCTTATTTAACAAAAAATCTAACTGTTTTTAGTTTTTAGACTCAGTTTCTTCCATCTAGCGCTAGTACAAGACACTAATCCCAGCATAAACAATAAATTTGCACATCAACTGGTTCTTTTATTCAACTGAGTAACGTAAAGAATAAGAGAAATATACAATCTCACAAATCCAGATTGATTGATGATCAATCTACTTATATTGTTTTGCTACATGTGAATTACTGAATATGGATGTTGGAATAGCTCTGTATTGATTATTATCCCTTTATAAGGGACAATTAAACGAAATGTCCTCTTCGATTGTATAGGGCATCTTTTCCTTCATATTGTTGTAAGCTTTGGTTTTATCCTTTTAGGCTGCCCACCCTGCCTTGTTGCTCAATGTCCAGGTGGGCACAGATAGCCTTTCCTCTAGCTTGATGCACCCAAGTGACCATGTTGATGAAAGGGGATTTATGTGAAGCTAATGTTTGGTATCTCTTGGACATCTTGTGGGGAGCCTTTTGAAGAGAGGTTTTTGTCTTTTTGAGCAAACTCCTTACATCATTGGGCCATTTACAATATGTATTGTATACAATTCTGAAAGTGAAGTGTGCACACTTGGACTTGGGATGCATATTGTTGCTTCTGGTTTTCTGTCATATCCAATTGGCCAACACGTCGAAGCAATGTTGTCAAAATCAAAATTGGGTGTAAATTGCATTTATGGTCAAATCTTATTAAATCGTAAATTGTAAGATTTAAATTTTTTCTTTTTGAAAAAATAATAAACAGAAGAAGAAATTACAAGAAGTTTCTAAAATTAAGAAAATGAAATAACCATTCATTCTCATTCATTTTTATCAATATAGCAAGTAGCAACTAATTTCAACATTACCTAACTCATAGTTATATAGTCAATTATAACTAATCAAATTTGAAGTCAATTGACCCATAGTTCTTGGATAATATTTACCCAAAAACTAAAAAGAAATCAGTAAGTACATAAGACTAGCATGTTGGAAGCTTCAAGCATCATTATGTCATTTTCCTCTCCATGCAACATCGTTTTGAAGGTTTAAATATTTGATGGGACCACTTCTCAGACCAATATGTGTCACGTATGAACTTATATATTAGTGGTGATGTGTATATTTTTTTTGTGAAAAAAATTTTAAAATATAGAAAATTTAACAAGTGAATTTATTTATTTATTAACAGTAGAAAATTATTCATTTATTGATAAATGAATAATTTATTAATTTATCAATAAATGAATATTTATTAATTTAAAAAGTGGTTTATGTTTTTAGTACTTGTAAATGTATTGTTTTTTTGACCAAGATAAAAAACAATGGATGTGGTCAAAAGTTAATATGTGCATATATAGAAGCTCAAAAGTTAACATGTATGTACACACATTAATGTACATACATAAAAGTTAATACAGTAAGTACTACAAACGATGGATGTGGCTTCAAAATTTAATGTCCTAGAAGATAAAGCGTTTCAATACGTTTCATGTGCATAAAACATAATCTCTATAAATAGTCATTAGTTTTATTCTTAGACTCCAAATCATTACAATTTTCATGTCCATGGCGTCTTATTTGAAAGGAGAAAAAATCTACATTGACTGATGAGATGAGGAGAGCATTGTGCGAGTATAAAATTGAGCATCCCTCTTCTAGTAAAAAAGATTTGCAACAATGGGTTCAACAAAAGTTTCATCTCTCCATAAGCCAATCAACAATATCAAACACTCTTAAACGGTCAGCAGAATATTTATCAATTGAGATGAAAAATAGCAATGTTAAGACGCACACATCAACAAAATATTCTGACTTAGAAAAAGTATTGTATGAGTGGTTTCTCCAATATCAAGAGAAAATGAATATGACTGGAGAAATGGTCCAGACCAAAGCAAAAGAGTTTTTGCAGAAAATGTATGGTGAAACTAATCCAGAATTTACCTTCTCAAGTTGTTGGCTAGATCGGTTCAAGGCAAGACATGGAATTAAATCACTGATAAAAAAAAAAAAAAACAAAGACATGGAATTAAATCTTACCAACGGTTTGGTGAAAGTGGTCCACTTGTCATGGAGAACATTGAAAATGCTTTACCTGGAATACGAGCTAAACTAGACCAATTTCATTGATAGAATATCTACAATATGGATGAAACAAGGTTATTTTATCGGTTGGAAGCAGGTCATTCGCTTCCTACGAAGCAATTGGAAGGATGCAAGAAGGACAAGGAGATAATTACTATTGCTGTTTGTTGCAATGGCAATGGTTCGGGCAAAGTAACTCTTTCGGGTAATTGATAAGTATGCTAATCCTAGATGTTTTTAAAATGTGAACATAAGCAATCTTAGTTGTCATTATTGAGCAAACAAGAGAGCATGGATGACTGGTTTACTTTTGCAAGAATTTGTTTGTTGGTTTGACAAGAGAATGAATGGTAGGAAGGTTCTCCTTATAGTGGACAATTGCCCAGTCCATCCAATGGTTATTGAAGGCTTGAGAAATGTTGAACTATTTTTCTTGCCTCCTAATACAACATCAAAGATTCAACCATGTGATACTGGGATTATTTGAGCACTAAAAATTCATTATCGACGCCATTTTTATTCTAGCTTCTTGGAGGGCTACGAGGTAGGAGCAACAGATCCCGAAAAAATTAACATATTGAATTCTATTAATTGCATTAACCCAGCTTGGAACACTGATGTGAAGACAACAGCCAATGCAAATTGTTTTCGGCATTGCAAGATCTAGTCAGATGAAGATATGGCTTCTGAACCATTGTTTTCATATGCGGTCACATATGCGATCCTGGATGTGTTTTTCGCATATGCAACTTGACATGTATGCGATCACATACATCTCCAACGGTTATATTTATGACCGTTGGAGCTTTTTTTTATTGTTTTTTTAACTTTTTTGGGCTCCCCATAGTCGGGGGGTTCCTCTTCCTAATCCATATCACATCCATCCAAGGTATAATTTGTGTCTTTTTGGTATCTTTTTTTAGTTTTTAGTGCTCTCTTTTCCTTCTTTTATTTAAGATGCTTTTACTTAAATAATATTTTTCTTCTTTACTCTTTTCCTTCTTTTTTGTATGGTCCTATGCTCATTTTTGTACTATTTTGTTTAACATCAATGAAATTTATATTTCCCTTCTAACTTATGGGTAATATACTTTTATTTCGCATTCTAGACACTACAAATTAATAAAGCGCAAAATTAACACAAAACATATTATTGATCAATATGGGAAACTTTGGAGATTTTTTTGGGTTTTCTTAAAAAAAAAAATAAAAAATTGTGTCATGGCATAATCGCATATGCAATGGCCCTATGCCATCGCATAGGGTCGCATATGCGATTTGACTACATTGTTCTGAACCATAAGTTGGTGAAGATGAAGGCATTCATGGATTACGTGAAGCCATTTCTGGTCTACGCTATAGAAAAGTGATGGATGTTAAACACCTTTTGAATTATCCTAGTGAAAATGATACAGTGATGGAATCGCCTACTGATGAAGAGATTATTCAAGGGTAATGAATACGCCTACCGATGATGATTATGATCGAGATGACAGTTGTTTTTTAGCAACTGTTTCTCCAAAAGGGGCCTTTCAAGTAGTAGTAACCTTAATAACTCCTTGCTACAACATGAAAAAAATATACCAAATATAATGTATGCATTGCAAAAAATTAAGGATGAGGTTGAGTTTGGTTTAGGTACAACAAAAAGGCAAATGACTTTAGATGCATTTTTTAAAGAAAGAGCTACTTGAGAAAGTAGAAATTGTCAAGTAAAAAGTTCCTTAATATTATGAATTTTCATGTGCTATTTCTTTTATGTATTTAATTAATTATTAATTTATATATTCGTTGGGCCCTAAAGGATTTTAAAAAAATTATTATCTTATGCATTTAGCGAGGTTATTAATTTAGTACACTTACCCGAGTTAGGATTGGAAGATTTTATTATTTAGGCGAGATTATTAATTTATCGAACACAGTGTTGTCAAGGCGACGCCATGGCTCGCCATATATGGTCTAATGATGAGAGGTTAGCAAATGGCAACACCATGGTGCCATATCGCCGTGGCGCCGCCATATTGGCCATATTATATATATATATATATATATATATATATATATATATATATATATATATATATATATATATATATTTAGAGATAACATTTAATTATAACTTTATAATAACTTTATAAGTTATTATATTATAATATTTTAGAGACATACTTGTAAAATGGGCCATTTTACACTTTTATATACTACAAACCCTCGACATTTTATTTATGGAGGACGAGATCGCTGAAGGAAAAAAGAAGAAAGAAGAAAGAAGAAAGAAGAAAGAAGAAGAAGATGAAGAAGAAGAAGAAGAAGAAAGACGAAGACCGTTAAGCCCAAAAAATCTGTTTTCTTTTTTTCTTATTGCCCTGAAATTTGTGTTTTTTTTTCCCACTTTATTACCCACAGATGCCCTAAAATTAACCCTGAAATCTGTTTTTTTTTTTTTTTTGCCACAGCTGCTTTATAATATGATTTTTTTATTTTTTTTCTACTTTATATTAGCCACAGGTGTCGTGTATATATATATATATATATCTGTTTTATTATTTTTGCCATAGCTGCATTATAAAACCAGATTTTAAGCCACAGGTGCCTTAAAATCTGATTTTTTTATATTTTTTTCCACTTTATATTAGAAACAGATATATATATATATATATATATATATATATATATATATATATATCTATTTTTTTTTGCCACAACTGCCTTATAATATATTTTTGCTCTCTATTTATTGATATTTGTCTATGCTTGATTAATTAGTTGATTATTTTTCTTCCTCTAGAAAAAATATATGTATTAAAAAATAGTAAAAAACTAAAAAAATAATATTAATGATTAATAAATAAAAATAAAATTATTAATCTATATTTTTTAAAAATTATAAATGACCTCGCCATGGCATGGCGAGCCTCTTCGCCATGACCTCGCCACAACGCCTTAACTACCTTGATCGAACATTCATTTATCGAGGTTTTACTGTACATATAGACCAAAGATATTTGCGAAGAAAAGTAGCAGCTAATGAACCTTTGCTACTTTCAGCCATGTAAACCCAATAATGAGTCATCTAATTTACTGGAATCACCCTGAATCTAAAGCTTACTTGGATGGATCTTGTCAAACAATGGGATTCTGGCCCACAATCATTCCGTTGATGCATCTGCTGCAGTTGACTCACCAATAGGACATTCAGACGGTCGGACCCGTATAATGAAAATCTCAGCGCATCAACCATTGACAAATACACCTTTGATCCAGGCCAGACTCAGATTCTCTGTTGCTACCATCAACATAAAAAATTGAGCTAATCAGAGGGCGAAGAACCTTTCAATATCTTCAGTGTTGTTGATTTAAACAGTTATATTTGTGATGACAATAGTCTTAACTCAAGGACGAATTCTCTAAGCTAGACTGATGTAGTTGAAAATCAGGTTGAAGAAGAGATTGGGGGAGAGAGAATATGTAAAGAAGTAGCGATGAAATTTTATGTCAAGGACACGTGATGATATCATCCGAAACGAGAATTCACTTTTTGAGAGGTCTCTCCACTTTTATATGGTTGAGTAAAAAGCCTCGAATTTTAACCAGGGGTCTTTGTTTTTACCTTTTAGCAATTGTTTTGGTTAAGTCGGGGCAGTTTAATACTTTTACAATTTATTATGTTTTAAGGGTCTTAAAGTGTGGTTTAAGGACTAGGTTAAGGGTTGAGATTGCGTGCTGCTGTTATATAGATGAGAAAATGTGATAATGATGATAACTAAGATTTTGATGATTGCAACATGGAATTAGGGTTGTTTGAACTATTATAAAAGCATTGTAATGAGATTTTCCTAAAAGTTTTTGGTTAAAAATATTTCTGTATTATTCAGAGAGATGGTGAGCTTTTTCGACTTTGGGTTTGTGCTAGTTAGCAGTTAGCACATATCAAGTTGGAATTTGGGAATTTTTCAATAAGGGAAAATTAAAAAAAGTTTCGCAAAATTCGGGAAAAGTCAAAAGATTTAAAATTACTAAACAAAGTGAAATTATAAGAAATATTGCTAAAAAGTATCAAATAATTGTAAAGGTCATGATTTAATCGTAATGAATATTTTATACTTGCGAAAATTTAACAAGCCACTATTATTTTTAAAAATTGCGTTTTAATCAGGGAAAGTTTTTTAAAGAAAAAGTAGGTTTTTTTAATCAACCAAAGAAAAAAGTTGTGATGTAAATTTTTTATTATTCCGTTGAATCGGATAATTTGGTGGCAAAGGAATGAGTTGGCTAGAAAAATAACAACTCATGCCTTTGTTATTTCTCGTGTTTTTGCGCTCAATGCTTGTTGTCTCTCAAACAGTTCTTCAAGTGGAATGAGTTGACAGAATAAAAGAAGGTGAAATTTGTTTTTTTGAAGTTGAAAGGACATGCGTCATTATCATGGAAGCAAGTTGATCATCAAGACAATGGTGTAGGGTTCTGTCAAACTTACCATTCGAAACAAATTTAAAAGATTCCGGAGTCCAGACTATGAAGAGCAATCCACTTCTCGTCATGTTAGTGTGCTGCAGAAGAGCAACAAACAGTAGCTTGACGAAGAGGAATTATTAGGGATCATGAGGCTTATAGTTCAAATGAGAAGCCGCGAAGGGTGGGACTAGAGGTCCCTACTGCTAGCTGGATTAATTTATGAAGAAACCCTAGTCAACTGGTAGCGAAATGGTTTGTAGGACAACACTTCAGATGCAAAACGGAATAGCATTTACATGTTTTAAATGTGGTTAGGGCCATCATTCATCCAATTGTTCAGGAAATTTCATGTTTGACATGCCGTATTGGTCGAGTGGGGAGGAAGTGAATTAAGTGAGCTTAGAGACACAGAAAGTTTCTTGTGATGAGAAGGGTGTTCGAAAGGCAGTAATTTTTTTAAAGTGATCAAGTGGACGATAATAAAGAGAGTTAAAATATTTCATAACACTTGCACATCGGTGGAAAGTTGACATGTTTCAACACATATGCCACCTTGGCTGAAGTGAAAGCACTTTGGACATGTCTTTAAGCTCACTAATTCTTCGATCCCCAGACGAATTTGGATTGAGAGAGATTCCCTCTTTGATTAGATGGATTTTCCATCCTTCTCATTCTCCTAAAGATTCACAACCAAGTTTAGATGGACAGAATGCTTAGTTTCCATATTGTCGATGTTATATTCATTGGGAGGGGAACATCCCGATGGACTCTTTGGCAAACTTTGAGGTATCTTTGACAGTTTTAAGTTGTCAGTCTTCTTAGGCTGCATTTGGGTTAGCTCTTTCAGGATAAAGAGCAGCTCTTTTGGTCTTTGGCTCCGGCAGAAAACTGCTTTCATGTTTGGTAACACAGCTCCTCGCCCCATTTGCTCTGGCGGGGAGCTCGTTTTAAGTGATAAAACTGCTCTCTGTCTGCTCTCTGCCAGAGCAGATTTATAAGAGCTATAACCCAAACACAGCCTTTAGTAATCGGTTAGGGCCCTTTTGATTTATTGATAATGATAACCTATTGAATACTCGACGGTTACTTTATTCAACACTGATTTTGATATCTTTTTTATAAGCTGATTTTTTTTCTTGTTGCTGTGTGTTATATTTAGTGTTGCCCTAGACACATGGCATGGGTTCCAAGTGTCAGGTTATCATAAAACAACAATTTTTAAAAGTTCCAATCCACCGGCATGGCCATAAAAAGATTAAAATATTTTAAAAATAATAATAATATAATAAAGTTGAAGGGAAACTCATTTTAAAATTCAAGGATCCAAGCCTTTTCATTTATAATTTACTAAACTTGAAACAGTTTTTCTTAAAATGTCAAACTCATTTTACTATGTCGAAACGAGGCACACTTGATGGTATCAGGTGGTATTTTGTTGCGTGTCTAGAAGTGTCGTGTCATGTAGTGGAGTGTCCAAGTGCCACTAAGTGTTGGGACTGCAAAAAGTGCCAATTGACACTGGTGTTTACATTTTGTTTGTTTATCTGCATGTGCCTTTTTTCTTGTATCTTATAGGCTTAGTTTAAGTTATTTTATTCTAATAAGACTTTTCTTCTATTTATTTGTACGTTCCTTAAATAAGTAAGAACTGACACCGCTGTGATATATCCCCTGAAATTCTGCATGAGATGCCTCTTCATCTCGCACCATCAGTAACCCACAAAAAGATCAAAGGTAGGGGTGGCAACTGACAGGGGTCAAATCGATCTTAATAAGGAATCACAAACATAAATCCAAACTCGCCTGCTGCCCTAATCAATGGTTGACCTTTATTAGTGGACCTTAATTAAAATGGTGAAAAGGCAACATCGAAGAGGAAAGTGGCATTCAGCATCAAATCGAATATGGTGAGTTGGATTAGATCTAGAAAAGATACAAATCCAAGACTCCAAAAGAGAGTTAAGACATTAATTTTGTATCAAAGCAAGATAGATAACATCATTGAAAATGGTGACATCAGAAAATAGTGTTGTCAAATTCCCTCAGTAGTCTCAGCCCCAACAGGTCTGCTGGCATATTTTGTGGGGACAAAGGAGAGGTTCTAAGAGTGTACTCGGATCCTGTAGGCAACAAAGGTTCATCCGAAGCAAAATTTAGAGCATTGCTTGGACGAGTGCAGATCACAGAGTTTCATGATTCATCTCCAAGGTCCATTTGACATGGAGGGGGACTCTGCTCACACGATTAGGTGTATGGGGAAGATGGACGAGAGTCTGTGGTTTCTTCAATTACCACATAAGATCGTCAATATTGTTAAGACTTACGAGACACGGCATTTCTTTATGCCAAATGAATATGTAAAGGGATAGACTTGCTGAGGATGGGCTGGGAAGAAATGCTCTTTGGAGAGGAGAGCGGATGGTTCACCTGTAATTTGGTAACTGATGGTGTGAGATGATGGTTGTGGATTTGGACTGTTGTATCTTTATTTTCCTCATTATCCATAATTTTCTCTTTATTAATAAACTGTCATTAACCTCATGGCGCTTTGGCTGGAAACCTGCCTCCAGACACCCCCCCCTCTCTTCCCCCTTTCTCTCGAGGCCACTGTAGGGATTTATCCTGCTGGCCAGGTACTTGCTAACTTGGGGCACGCACATGCCCCTGAGCTTAGTTGGGTGCTCTAAGAAGCCCGGACACCCAGGTCATGAATAATAATAATAATTATTATTATTATAAACTGTCATTTACCCTAAAAAATAGTGAACTGGAATAATTTCATTAGCATGTGGTTGAAGCTTGGAGGTCACCCCCACTTCTGTTTCTCTCGCTATTCTAATTGTTTTGCTCTCTTTTTTTCCCTTGTTTTGGAGTTACTGATGCAGTTTAAATGCCTTTTTTGACGTCTTACGCCAGAGGAACCCTAATGCAACATGGCTGTGATGATATTGAGTGAACATTTTTAGCTGTAACACTCATGTCTCCCATGTAATAAATATCCAAGCCAATGTTGTCATAATCAAATCGTATCCCAATATCGGACTCTGTGGATCGAATCATTAAATTGTTGAATCGTAAGATTCATAATAATTTTTTATTAAAGAAGAAAAAATTCTGAAAAAATATCCAATAAATCTAAAATATTAAATTACATCCACATATGCCCATGCTCAATTATATAACATGATATTTCATTCACAAGTCTTATAAAATGTAAATAAAGTATTGCCCGATTGAAGATCAATTATAAATATGGCAAAGGATAACAAAAAATTATGTATTGATATAAATGTACAAAACTATAATTGAACTCCTCAACATTAATCATCATCCATTACAAATGTATATATTGATATAAAACCTGTAATGATATTGCCCGGTTCTGCTACACTTTGGCTCTCCGGTTTTAAAACACGTCATGCTTGGAAGGGTAAAGGACTCACTTATATCCAAGGTCCCAGACGAGTTTGCAACTGATGTGGGGACTAAAGCATCTCATTAGTTGGCAATAGAGCACCCCACAGCGGAAACAGGGTCACAACCCTGGAGCCTCTACCTCTCACCGGAGCCTCCACTCTCTCCCTACTTGATTGTTGGGCTGTCCTCGGCTCTATTACCATTTGCGAAGACCAAGGCACGACCTGACATGATATTGTCTTGTTCTACCATATTGGGCTCCCTGGTTTTATAACGCATCATACCTGGAAGGGGAAGATACTCACTTATAGCCCAGGTCCTGGACGAGTTTGCAACCGATGTGGGATTAAACATCCCATGAGTTGGGTGTAGAGCATTCGATAGTGGGAACATGGTCACAACCCCAGGGCCTCTTCTCCGGAGGTATGGGAACAAACCATCCCATGGCATAACCGGACATTATCATGCCGTGTCAGGTCTACGTCATCTTAAAACCTGAATCATCAAAATCTTTAGAGTAGAGAGACCAATATATAACAAAAGAACTAAAAAGAAAATAGAAACTTGAAAACAAATTGGTTGAGATGTATTGTCCACTAGAGACCCTCAAACTTCAAAATCACGTGTGCCTGTAATAGCTCTCAACGTAAGAGAACATTCACAACAAACATTTTAAAAAATTATAGAAACATTTTATAAGACTGAGCCTTTGTTTGTTTCAACTGATATTTATGTAACATAACCTTTTAAAATATTATAAAATGGTAAAACTCAAAAAAAAATATAAAAAATAGGGTTCATAGTCAATCTGTGATCGTGAAATTTTCACTGAATCCAATCATAAGATTGACATGAATCGTTGGATTTGAGTCAAATAGTATGAATCAATATATGAATCAAAAGATTCATTACATAAATCGTACCGTAGAGCCTGCAATTCAATTTGAATCGTAGGAATCACATCGTGAATCGTAAGATTTTGATAACAATGGTCCAGACACAACTCATCTGGTAAACTGTTGCCCCTTCATTGAACAAGCATTTCTTTCTTTCTTTTTATCCATTTTAATTTTTATTGAAGTTACTCTTCACTTTTCCATACATGGCTGAGGTGTTCCTTATCAGTTAGGAATATTGCTAGTAAGCGCTTCATAGATTTTCAATTAAATTTGTATTGAAGTCGTTGATGGAAAGAAATACCTATGTTTTTAGGGGTAGGAACTGCATGTGGTTAGAGAGAATGTTGTCTCACATCATAGAATGTGATTTTTTCGTCTCTTTGTTCCGCTGAGGAGATGGGGGGGTTGATGCTAGGTGTCTTCCTAGTGGAAATCTATTACCCGAATTATTTCGTTAGGAAAAAACAAATTGAGAAGTGATTTTAGAATCCTGATAAATTCATTTTTTGGATGGTCTTGAATATGCATCCACTGAACCCAAAAAAGAAAAAAGCATGTTACGATCCCGCTTGATCTTAACTCATAATGAAGGATAAGATAAGAAATTCATAAATAAACAATTGATTAGAAGATTGAATTGGCCGTGATCCTTTCGAGTGGATCAAACTCCAAGTGATCTTTTCGAGTAGATCAAACTCCTTTTCTTTCAACCATCCTTCCTCTTCCCTAATTATGCCCTTCATACTTATAGCTTACAACTCATTACAATATAACCGCCCGAGTAGTTACGTAACTCACTTATAACTACCGAACTAATAGGCGTACACCTCATATACATATATAAACATTTGTATGATCTACAACTGATCATTTCTGAATAGTTTTAAAAGCATCCTTTTGCAAATACTTGATGTTCAGTTTGGTTCCAGCTTTCCTAGTGCTATTATGATGATTTGTTTTCCGTGGTCTTGATGCAGCCTGCAGACATTTATTTGATTGATGAACCTAGTGCTTATCTTGATTCAGAGCAGCGTATTGTTGCTTCAAAAGTCATAAAGAGATTTATCCTTCATGCAAAGAAGACTGCTTTTGTCGTTGAGCATGACTTCATAATGGCGACTTACCTGGCAGACAGAGTTATAGTTTACGAGGGGAGACCATCCATAGATTGCGTTGCCAATGCTCCTCAATCCTTGTTGACTGGAATGAACCTCTTCTTATCTGTAAGCATCCATCTCTATATTGTGTCTACTTTTATCTTTTTTTATTATTTATCCATATATTTTTTTTACGAACAAAGTCACTTCCCTGAGAGATGTTTTTACCAATTTTTTTCTGCTGCTATTCGTACCGATAAAACAGATTCTTTTATACCCATCTCAGTATGATTCTCTAAGATCATCATTTAGCTTCTCCACCTTTCTAGAACGTGACAAACTCATGCCAAAGTCTAGGGAAATGCTGTCAAAATTGACGATCAATCCATCATTTACTGTCATATTACAAAAAATTCTTAAGTTGTTTTTTATCCTTTCTATGATTCTTAAATTATCCTTTGGTTGTGAATATGGAAATGAACTTAGTCGGGTGCTCTAAGAAGCCGGGGACTTAGTTGTGTGCTCTAAGAGGCTGGATACCCCGTTATAAAAAACAAAACTTAAAATACTTTTTGTCATGCTTCACTGTCCTCTAATTACTGTCTAATTCTGAGCATGACTATTTTGACGTGATCCATGTTATGCAGCATCTGGATATTACATTTAGGCGAGACCCAACTAATTTCAGGCCACGAATAAACAAAATGGATTCCACCAAAGACAGGGAACAAAAATCTGCCGGATCATATTACTACCTTGATGACTGAAGCAGTTCCACAGGCAGGTTTCCTTCATCTCGCTCTTTTTCTCTACCATTTCTTATGGTACCTTGTCTGACTATTATTTGTTTATTTTTATCAGGCATTTCTCCCGTACTTTTAAGTTAAATTCAAGATGTGACCACATGCAGATTCTGTTGAGGTCTTTTGCTTACATCTGGGTGGTTTTCCTGCCCCATTTAGAATATTTTATGACATGCTTAAATTAATATGGTTAGTGAATGATATGTGAGAATTATTTTTATTTTATTCCCTCCTGAAAATTGCTTTGTGTTCCAGTTTTGAGTATAGAGATGAATCTAGAAATAACTTGCTGACAGCAATTTCTTTTTGCGTCAACCTTCCAAGGGATGAATTAGGGAGATTTGTATTGACCATAATTGGTGCGAAACTATGTGAAGCTAAAATATCCTGAGCCACTATGTTTTGTATAACAATTGACCAATTGAGGAGAATTTTGATGAGAACTTAAAAGTGGTTATTGATCTTTTGTTTGTATTCTATATGCATGACCTTTAATCTTGTCCAAATTATCCACAAACTCTGTAGGAAATTGGTCAATGTATAGTGTAAAATCTCTACAGGGAGGCAAATGCTTAGGCAGGATCTCACTGTCATGTTTTTGGAGTTGGGGTTGTACCTCCACTGGAAGGTGCATTATGATGCAGCCTTGATATTGCTGCTCTCTCTCTCTCTTTCTCTCTCTCTCTCTCTCTCTCTCTCTCTCTCTCTCTCTCTCTGTTTCGGTGTTTTTAATGGGTAAGGTGGGCTGGAACCTGACGGCGTCATGTTTTCAATAGTGAAGAGGGATCCTCTCTCTTCCATATTGTTTTGGCATAATTTTGAGGAGATACAATATCTCATGCCTCAAATCTAAGAGTTCAATTTCTTTTTTAGCTTCTTGAGGAAGCCATGATTTTTTTTTTTGATAACCTGGGTATCCAGGCCTCTTAGAGCACCCGCCTAATCCCAGGGGCACATGTACACTCTAAATTCAGCACATGCCGGGTCAACACATGATATAAATCCTTAGGGTAGCCTCAAGTGGGGGAGGGGGTTCGAACTCAAGTCTCCTGCTTTTGGAAGTAGATACCTGGCCAACTCACCTAACCCCTTAAGGTTGAGGAAACCATGGTTGATAAGTACAATGTTCCTAAAGTCGGTGGGCGGGTTCGGACGGTTGGATGGATTTTTGAGCGGATCGGGCGGGGTGGTGCCTGGGCGGGCGCCTCAAAAATCAGGTGGCTACTATATATAATTTTCTTAAGTATACAATCAATATACACAGCCTTACAGTCACAGGCATGTCACACCTGACAGCTCACACACACACACACTGGCACACATGACATCAATGGATGTGTCATAGCCACACAACTACACATTTGTATAACATTATTATATATATATATATAGTGCAGGAAAAAGAAATGTAAAAAAAAAATTGTCGAAGAAAAAAAATTGCAGGAAAAAAATGCAGGAAAAAGAAAATTGTAGGAAAAATAAATGCAACAAAAATAATTACAGCCTTACAGTTACAAGGAAAAAAAATGCAGAAAAAAGAAAAAGGAGGAGAAAATTGTCAGGGAATTAGGGGAAAAAAACAGAGAAGAAAGAGAAAAAAAAAAAGGAAAAAAAAAAATTAAAAAAAATCGGTGGCTATGATTGTGATTGTTGCCGGAGCACGGACTGACTTGTCGGAAGAGTTGTCGGTGTTAAGAAGAAGAAGAAGTTATAGCCTGCGGAAATAAAAAATAAGAAGCTGCTAAGAGGAAGTTGTGGTCATCAAAATGAAAAAATTGGAAAAAATAAAATAAAAAATACCCCCTACGGCCCTACCTGTGTGGTCGCCGACTCATCGGTGGGGTGTTGGCGGCTGTCGGGTGTGATGTAGAAAAAAAAAGGTTAAAAAAATGAAAAAAAAAAAAATTAGCCCTACCTGGTCGCTGGTGTTGCCGGTGAGGTGTGGGATCGACGGCTGCCGACTGTGCTGCAAAACAAAACAAAAATGAAGGGAAAGATATCGTGGGGCCACCGATTGTGGAGAAAATGAAAAAAAAAAAAAAAAAAAATTGTCCTTATCTGGTCGCCGATGGTCGATGATGTGAGCTGCCAACTGCGGAAGAGAGGAGAGGAAGAGAGAACTGAGAATGAGAGAAGATAAGAGAGATTAGGGCTTTAAAAAAAAAAAAAACTTACTCTTATACTCTCCCACCCCGTCCCGACCCGTCCCGATTTGCTGCCAGGGCAGGTTGGCCCAATCCGTCTCAACAACCGCCCCACCCCTAAGTCGGGGCGCCCGGGGTCTTGATCCGCCCAGGCGGCCGCCCCAGGCCGCCTTTTGGAACATTGGATAAGTATGTTAATATTAGTGTTTCAATCTGTCATTGAATAAGCATTTGGATACCTTTATTTGCACTCATCGAATCTTTGAGGAGACCTACATCAAAAACCATTGACACATTTGAATCAGATGATAGAGATCATATTTTGACCTAAAACCATGGGGCACCATTGCTTTCAAACGTGATTTTCATGTCACTTTTTGGGTTGGGCGACATGAAACCAAAAACTCGTTGTTTGATGTTACAACCATGATGTCAAGATCCCTTTTGTGAAAGATAGGGACAAAAAGCCGAAAACGATCTCAATCTATTGATTCAAATCAGTCAATGATTTGGGTGTAGGTGTCGTGAAAGATTTGGTACATGTAAATAAATGTACTTGCGTTTGAGTTAGCTCTTATAAAAGAATGCTGCTCTCTACCATGGCAGAGATCCGTTTTATCACTTAAAACAGCTCCCAGCCAGAGCAAATGGGGGGAGGAGCTGTGTTACCACACAAAAGTGCGAGAGCCAAAGAGAGGAAGAGATGCTCTTTGGCCTGAAAGAGCTAAGCGTTTGGGTTAGCTCTTATTAGTGTAGAAGCAGGACTCTGCCTGCTCTTTGTTAGAGCAGATTTTATCTGCTCTGAAAGCAGGCATAGAACAGTTTTATCACTTAAAATAGCTCTCCGCCAGAGCAAATGAGGAGAGGAGCTGGATTACCAAACATGAAAGCAGTTCTATGCTGGAGCTAAAGAGCAAAAGAGCTGCCCATTGCCCTGAAAGAGCTAACCCAAACGCAGGAGTTTTGTTAGGTTAGACAAGATAATGGGCGCTTGCACACGAGGTTCGTCCTGAGGCATACGGTTCAAAAGGGAAATTGATTTTTTTTCCAAGTGATGATGCCATTCTATTACACGCGTCCAAATCAAGTAACCCCTGTTCCCAGCTCATCTTTCTCTGTTCCCTAATAGGTTGGGCTTGTGAGAAGAAAAATAGCGGAGGGAAGAGAGTCGATAGAGCAATAGGGAATAAGGCCGCAATCTCTAGGGAATAAGAATCTTAGAAGAATCAGATCATTCGCCGCAATCGCAGCGAACGCTTTGAGAACCCAAGAAGAATCAGATCATTTGCTGCAATCGCTCGTGATGTCAACAACTTGCCTCGCAGCTTCTCTTCTACATTTTCATTATTTCATTTTCTTGTTCTTCTCCTTCTTCAAGTAGGTTTTGATCCCCTGTTCTTCAGTCATACCATGAGATAGTGACAATAATTTTTCTGGGGCCCAAAGCGAAAGATCATTTAATCTCGAAGGGTTCTTTGTATAAGCTTCTCTTCCACTCTTAACAGCTTTCAAGCATGAATGTTGGTTATTGGTCCCCAAATTTGGTTTTGGAGTTTAAACCCTCATGGGGTCCTTTAATTTAAAGGGAAAGCTAAGTTTATGAGGTGCTTTCAACCTGATCAAGATGTAGATGGGGGTTTTATTAAAGGATAATGCTCCCGACCGATATTTAAAGGTTGTTTAAATGATCTTTCACCATTAAAATATTATTTTTTATCTTACACCATTGAAGTATGATTTATCATTGTGACATGTGGCACACATATGTAATTAATCTAAATTTCTCAAATGACAATCCATCCTTGGAACATGTCCATTCAATTAGTGAACTATCCATTCAATTAGTGAACTTTAATATTAGGGTGCACAGATCGAATGATTCGAATCTCCTAAAAAAGTGAATTTTTACCCATAGCCCTTCAATTGATAATTTATCACTTTGACGATATAGATTTTCAAGATCATAGGCTAATAAATGGTGTAAAATTGATGGTAAGGAGAACCTGTCCATCTTATTAATATATGCCCCATAACAAATCATGTGTGCAAGAATACACTCCATAATTAGGGAATTAGGGATGGGTTCACACTCGTCTTCTATAACAATCGCTCTTTTGCACGAAAAAACTGTTGATTGCTTTGAATCAGATGATGGAGATCATTTTTCACCCCAATAATCTGCATAACAAATCTTGAGATCATGCTGCACCTATCAGACGGTTAGATATTCATTCCACATGGCACACATCCCCAAAAGTGACTTTCTCATAGGTGTGTCATGATCTCAAGATCTATTTTGTGGAAGATTGTGACGAAATATTATCTCCATCGTTTGACTCAAGGTAGACAATGTTTTTTTTCCATTGAAAGAGTGTGTGCTCTTCACAAGAAAAATGGGTGCAAATAGCTGAACCAGGTAACTGCTTGTTTCCTCTGTTTTATTTGTTTTTAGTTATGCATAAAAAATTATCCATTATGAGAATATAATTATCAGACGGCGAATGATATAAAAAAGTAAATTGGTAACAAATTATGCGTCAACTTCGCCTATCAAATCCATTCCTCCACATAAAGCAGCCCTCTCTTCTCTTAGCATCTTCATCTCTGCTCGAGCAGTAGCTACTTCTTCTCCATTATTTGAACGTAATCTTGGCTGCAACTTTGAAATCTGCTTGTCTATGCTTGTAATCTGTTTCATAAAAATTTAATAGCATATTAGTGTCAGTTATAGAAAGGATACCTTTACTTTCAACTTTCAACCCAGGATTCTTCCTTCTCAACCTAGATTTCACGTCCTTAAATCGTTGACTGCATTGAAGAATCACGGAGATTGTTTTTGGTCTCAATCTTCTGCATAATAGATCTTGAGATCATGGTCCTCCCATCAAAAGGTTGTATGCATCTTCTTGGAGGTATGTCATGTAGAATCAAAATTTGATTGTTTGATGGTATGCCGATGATCTCAAGATCTATTTTGTGAAAAATTGGGAGGAAAGATGACCTCCATCATCTGATCACTACAAAAAAATAAGACTATTAGCGGAAGCCAAAAACTGCCGCCATTTACCAAAAAACTGCTGCCACTAGTCTTGCTTTTTTTTTTTTTTTTAAATGCTGCTATTAATCTTTTTGCTACCAAAAACTGCCGCAATTGCCTTAACAAAACACCTTATTTTTGTAATGTATTAAAAGTAGTTAACAATTGAAGCACGTGAAACTAAGGTGATAAGGAAGAATCTTGGATTGTAAATAAAGATACCCTTATTGAAAATGTGTTTATATGGAAAATAAGTGCTGAATTCGTTTACAAGATATATAGATATACCCCTCTGTAAGGCCATCTCGGAATTCCATATTGTCTGCATTTCTTCTTGAGTGCAGTTGCACATATGCCCAATTTTTTAGAAGCTTCTACTATCGTAAGGTCGAAGCAATCGACCAAATCTCTCCAGTTCAGTTTCTTTATTCTCTCCTTCTGAGCCACAAATATGATTACCACAATGTGAATAAAAATAAAGGTGACTAGGGCCGAGGGCAAGATAAGGGACTTCTACCGAGAAATGCTTAGTTACGATGATATATATATATATATATATATATATATATATATATATAGAGAGAGAGAGAGAGAGAGAGAGAGAGAGAGAGAGAGAGAGAGAGCATCTATAGAATGGGATGTATTAAAGATTTAGGATCTTATTTAAGATGTCATGTGATCTCTCCTTTCTATATTCTTCTTCTTCTCCACCTTTTTATTATGTTATTTACAGTGTTTTGTTTTAACAAAACTCTTGTATGATAGAGTGCAGTTTAGATTTTCTATATGGTATGAGAGAGCCACGTCTGGCTCCGATCTTGCGATCAGACTAGCTATGGCCCTGGCTCCAACCTTCAGAGTAATTTTTAACTCATTCTTTAATCTCTCACTCATACTTAGAGACCAGACTTGGTGGGCAAACAGATTCCAAGATGAGCAAGATATGACAGTGATGAACTTCACAGACAATCAATGACCACCAAAAAAAACACACAATCGGACATTTTTTAACATTTATCAACAATATCATTATGAATACGGAGCTCTTACAAGAAGCAGCATAAAACAGGTTTATCACTTAAACTAGCTCCCGGCCAGATCAAATAAGGCAAGGAGCTGTTTTACCAACGAAGAGTAGTTCTTCGTTCGAGCAAAGGAGCAGCGGAAGTGTTAAATATGAGAAGAGGAAAGAAGAGAAGGAAAAGAAACACAAAATGTAACGTGGTTCAGCTTTCCGAGCCTACGTCCACGGTGGCCAAAACAACTCTATTCATTAACATAATTGGCTGGTAGCCTTTGTTGATTTAGCTTGATCACTTCTTTATTCTTTTTGTATTATTTCTTTCCTTAAACTATTGGGTGATTAAGTCACTGTAGGCTGGCGTGGAGATAGAGAAGTATCTCTTGCCTTTTTTTACTTGAGGAATTATCTCTTGCCCTATTACTTGAGCACATATCTAGACCTCTTGTATGTTGTGGGTAAAGCCACAAGAGTTGCCTACCTCTCACGTGAGTTAATAAATGTAATAAAAAAAGAAAAAAGAAAACAAAAAATAAACAAAAAAAAAAATTATAGAGACTAAATACGTATGCTACATGTTGGTAGGTCCCAGGTAAGCAACTCGCAATCTGATTTATTCTTCTTTTAATTTTTTTTTTTTTCAGGAAACACTCGGGATACGCATGCTAGCGTATCCCTCAAGTGTCGATATCTGATACAGATACCATACAAGTACGTTGCCAAAAATAAAGTATTGGTGCTTCCTTGCTCCCCCTCAAGTTGAGAGGTGAAGTGGACTGAACACCCAACTTGGTGTGTCTATAGTAAAAGTGTCTCGCGAATGGGGCTTGGTAAATGTATCTGCAAGTTGATCGTGCGAGGAAACAAAACGTGTAACAAGAGTCCCAAGAGTAACTTTTTCCCCGAAGAGAATGATAGTTGAGCTTTATGTGTTTGGTGCGAGTATGAAAGACTGGATTAATACTTATGTACAAGGCACTGAGATTGGCACAAATAATTTGAGAGCACGGAAAAAAGAGACACCGAAATCGCGTAGAAGAAAGGTGAGCCAGGTGATATCATAGCGGAAGCCATAGAGCAAGATTCTGCTTTGCCACTTGAACGAGAAACTGTAGGTTGTGATTCCTTATTCTTGATTCTTCTCCGATCCTCAAGAGTTGACCTTCTCACTTGGGCTGATCTTCTCATGTGATATCTTACTAATGTTATGAAGAAGAGTCGCTCTTTGGCCTGTAAGAGCTAACTCAAACGCAACCTAAGGGTGTCTTTCAGTCCGCTATCCTTCAGGGGACGCCAGCTCTCCAGCATAGTAGGTTTTATTAGCTCCAACAGGGAGCAGGCAGAGAGCCGGTTTCTCATCCAAAGAGCCGCTCTTTGACCCGAGACAGCTAACACAAACACAGCCTAAAGAATTACGCCAAACTCTCTGCTCGTATAAAATGACAAGTTTGCCCAAAATAATAATTCCTAAATAATTGTGTATATTTTAGGTACGTTTGATTGCAAAATGAAACGCGTTTTACGATTATAATTGGTAGGTTGACTATGAGCAGTCGTTTGATAGACCAAAGAGACGACGCGTTTCGACACTTTTTAGCTTACGATTACAAAAGTCGCATACGAAGATCCACCCTCGTATCACCTCATTACGCATTGTCACATTGCCAATATAATGGTGAAACGCGTGAGCAATCAAATATGCCCTTTAAGAACATAGGAAGGGCAGTTTGGTCATTACAAGTTGACACATGACCAAATGTGTGCAAAAGAGGAATTGTATGGTTCATAGTTATGGCTATGTTCCCTAACTTCTTCCACAATTACCAATTAGATATCTATAATTTCAAATTAGATATGAGGTAACATATTTTGCAACTAAGAACTTTGAGCTAAATAAACATGGAATACAATCAAAGTTGACCTGTTCGGCAATGGTGCGCTGGGCGAGTTTGATCGGCTTGCATCCCGTATTTCGTGTCCTCAATTGAGGTCGCACATCTTGTGTCCTCAATTCAAATGTACCTATCATCAAAAATCGTTATAACTCAAAATAACAAAACTAATATGATCCATTAAATTTATTTTAGAGTTACTTATTTTGATGCTTAACCAATAGTGACTAAAATCGCTTTTTTTTATTTTTGAAAAAAAATGCGTTTACAATAACTTTTTTAGAAGAAAAAGAAAGGGATAATTAGAAAAACAACCTTAAAAAACAAACATTTTAGCAAAACAATCTCAAACTTAAACGTTTTAAAAAAAAAAGAGCTTTCACGGTTTTTAGAACTTCAAAATTCCATGAAAACACCGTTAAATTTTTTATTATTTTTTTTAAATGGTGCTTCCACGGGTTTTTGATGTTTTGAAAACCGTGAAAGCACTGTTTTTTTAAAACGTTTAAGTTCGGAGTTAATTTGCTAAAACGTTTGTTTTTCTAAAGTGCCCAAAAAGAAAATGCACAAATCGTGAAAAATGCCTTTTTTTTAAAAATTATTTTTTCCAAAAAAAATGCATTTTCTTCATAACTAAAAATGTTTTGCCCCGTTTAAAACCCATATTTGGTCACAACATATATATTATATGTCACTTATTAATTATTAATATTTTTATATTTTCCCTTCTTTTTTTTTCGAAAAGTTATCATTTTTTCGTATATTAACGGAGCTCTTTTATTTTCGTACATAGACTTAGTCACTATGATTAAGCCTAGACTTCAAGGTTGCATTATTGTTAAAAAAGTGAATGACAAACAAATATGGACTTCTCATGGCAACCGCTCATTAGCCAGTTACCCAGCAGGGTCCAAACCTTTTAATTTTTACGTCACAAGGTCCGATTTATCTCTTATTATCTGAGAAGGGTTGAGACCTACTTTTTCGAAATAAATATACATGTGCATTATATTTACTTTTTAAAATGCCCATTGATGAAGAGCACGTGCGCATGTTTTTACATGAGATCAATTGGTCCTATCGTTACCAATCGGTCTCAGACGAGACCCTGAGATCTCATATAAATTTACAAAGGTCTGGTCTCATATAATACCGATTGGTGTCATACAAAACTGCCACTAATCGGTTTTATGCCAGACCGATCGATCGCAGTCTCATAAAAGACCAATTTCACTTGAAAATAAATGCACATACACGTGCTTTTAATCAAAAGGTATTTTATCTATTAAAAGTGAATAAAATAATTATGCATATGTTTTAAAAAAGGTCAAGGGTCTTAGACCCTCCTAAGTAATAAGCAAAAGTCCTCATCCTTCCACATAATTATCTAGAAGGCTGGATATATTTGAAAACAAATATTTGGATTTGCAAATCTCTTGTTTGGATATTTAATCATTACCTTAGGACTTGGCCAAAAGATTTATAAATTCTGTCATTTGGCTATTTTTTAGAATAAGTATTTGAATTTAAAGATTTCAAATTCAAGTATTTCAAACTCAGGCATTTTAAATTCAGAATTTGAAATATTTGGTTTTGCAAATATCTTGTTGGGATGTTTAAGTATTGCCTTAAGATTTGGCCTAAGGATTTATAGATACTTCATTTGACTATTTTTTTATAAAAAGAATTTATATTTCATTGGTTACCTTCATTCTATGTAGGGGTGAAAATTCTATGAGCCGAACCAAAATCGAAACTAAAAATTTTTATTTCGGCATCGGCTCACCTAAAATCGAACCCGAACCGAAATGTTTTGAGTTCGGTTAAACGAACTCCTCACCCCTTGAACCGAAACAAAAGCAATCTGTTTTCGATTTTTTCCGAATATTTTTTTTTTTTTTTCAGTTTTTCAGCTTAGGGTCGGTTTTTTGGCACCCAAAATCGAAACCGAACCGATCGAAACCAAACCAATCCATCGATTTCGGCTTGGTTTTGTTTCGGTTTCATCAATTTTCGATTTTTTTTCCACCCGTAATTCTATGTAGGGATACCAATGTATCAAGCCAAAATTTTGGTTGCTGAAAAGGCCAAAATGACAAATGGCCGACGGACCCAACCCGGCCCAACTAGATGGTGCACTATACCCAACCCAACCTAAAAACCTAATCCGACCCAGTAAAAAAATTACCTATTTTCTACCTTTTATGTATAAATTATCGAATTTATCAGACCCAAAAGTCGGGCCGGATGTCTTACACCCGATTCGACACGCCTGGTCAAGTCTATGTACCCAACCCACGTAAACTATCGGATTGAGTCAGGCCTAAATTTTGGCTGCCCAATTGGAAATCGGCATATGCCTAACTTGGCCCAATGGTGCAACCGACTATGCCCGACCAGACTCGGTGCCCGATCCAAAAACCCGACCCATTCAGGTTAAAAACTCCTTATTTTCATTGATATTATAAAATATTGGGTCAGGTCGACCCAACCCAACCGAACCCACAGGTCAGGCTGGATGCCTCATGCCCAACTCAACTTGATCGGTCAAGCTTAAAAATACTTGGCTAAGACGGGTCGAGTATTGGATCGAATCGTACCTATGATAACATTGGATAATAGTATTTTATTCATTAAACATAGTCAATTATATGATGTTATAAGATTTAAATTTTCAAATAACGCCTAAGAGTTGTTATTTATAAATTTATTTTTTTACAATATAGACATGAATTTTCAAATTCCAATGGATTAACCAAATCCAAATCTGAACACAAAAGGTGAAACCACATGGTGAATTTGGATATAAGAGGTCCAAATCCAAACTCACATTCCCAAATGCAGCCTATGGAAAAAAAACCCTTTACTTTTTTTTATGCCCGTAATTTCTAAATCACAGGATAGAGAGCTTTTTTAATGCAAATTTAATTTTCGCAATTGAATCGGATCTAAATGGTGCCCCAAGCATTATGATACCACGTGGTGCCAAAAGGGTGTCTTACTGCGAAAACATGAAGGCAACTCTGGCGTTCAAATTTTATGTTCTCCCTGTGATAAATTTGATTAAGGAAAATTAGAAAAAAGGGATGAATTTCAAAAAGTTTTAGAGCAGTATACTTATCAAAATGGTTTTAGAAAATTATGATTTTATGGAAATATGGGTTCTCCTTAGGTGAGATTAGTGGTCCAAATAAAGTCAATAAAATGTGTAATGTCGAAATTACCCTTCCATATAAACTCCAATCTTTAGGGTTGACAATCGACATTCCCTCTTTCGCTCAACCAAACGAGCGTCCTCCCCCTGGCAAAATTCATCACCGTCGGAAAAGATGAACCAAAACATATCGGTGCCGGAGAAGATGAACCAAAAATCGACAAAAATTCAGCGGCGCTGGAGAAGATGTACCAAAAACTCCTCCCTCCCAGCGCCCACCGTCTCTTAAAATCGAAGCTCACAAATAAGATGAATCAAAATTTCATCAGTGTTGGAGAAGATGAACTAAAACTCCCTTCGAGTGCTCATCGTCCCTTAAAATCGAAACTAGCGGATAAGATGAACCAAAAACCTGCGAAAATTGAGCGGCGCTGTGGAAGATGAACTAAAATCGGCGAAAACTAAGTGGCATAGGAGAAGATGAACCAAAAATTCATCGACACAGGAGAAGAGATCTGAGCAGTGACAGAGAAGTGGGAGGGTACTTTAGTCCATTCAGCCGGAGAAGACCATTCACACGTAAGATGCTTTTAATCATCTCACATCTCCATAAAAGTCTGATTTTAATCATGATTTTCTCAAATAGTTTCACTTAGTGTAACGCTCTAAAACCTTTTGAAATTCATCCCTATTTCCAAAAAGTCCCCTAACAATTAGGGATAACTATTAGTTGACAAGTATACAACAAATCGGTTAGCAATTTGGTTCTATCCAGTTAGCAAACTGGTTTGTGAATGCTTAGATTTGGTTTGCCCCAAAAAAAATAAAATTAATATATATAATTTGGTTTGCCATAAAATTTTCTTAACATTTCTTAAATTAGGAAATGTTGATAAGAGATTTAAACCTAGGTCTCATACCATAAAATATTAAATTTTATTGTAAAAATCTTTTTTGCACACGTGAAAATTGTTGGCTGCTTTGGATCAGTGGAAATGATCATTTCTAGTCCCAATTTTCCATACAAAAGATTCTGAAGTCATGGGCGTGCCATCAGACGATTAGATATTGATTCTATATGACACACATCCCAGAAAAGTACATGTGATCAGGGGCATAGTGGAATACCATCAAACATGTTTCTTGTTTGATGTTGGGATGTGTGTTAATTAGAATCAACATCTAAACATATGATGGTAGGCCCATGAAGTTAATGGAAGACTGGGCAAAAAATGATCTTCAACATCTGATTCAAAGCAATTAACAGTATTGTGAAGAATGTATCTTTGGTTGTGAATAAGGGTATTGTACCATTATTTACAACCATGGAACTGAGACCTCTCCCCATCTCTAGCCAGCATGCATTGACAACTTTGAATCAGACAATGGAAATCAGTTATCATCCCAATCCTCCACATAATGAATCTTGAGATCATGAATTTACCATCGGACGATCTGTTTTTTATTCCACGTGGCACACATCCCCAAAGGTGACCCTAAAATCATGCGCCACACATGACACTCAAATACGATTTTAGATTGGGATGTGTGCCACATAAAATAAAAAATTAACCGTCAGATTGTACACCTATGATCTCAAGATTCATCGTAAGAAAGATTGGAATGAAAAGAGATCTCTATCATTTGATTCATAATAACCAATGCATTTTGACTAGAGGAGATTGGACGAGGTTGCTGTTTCATGGGATGATTTATATTTCATTTAAACTCAATTCTACGGCGGGGAACATAGTTACCAAGATAGAGGCGAATCGCAACTAAAAAGGCCATTACCCAGTGTTGGTCCCGTTATGGACGGGTGCTGAGAGGGGTGGACGAGAAACAGACCTAAATTCGAGCTTTTTCGCACAAAGTGGCTGCTCTCGGAACTCGAACCCACGTTTTCCAATTTAACAGCCCAATCTTTTTACCATCGCACCAAGCAATGGTTCCTCGATGACCTGAGAACTGCAATCCTGAATTCGAACTGAGCAAACCAACAAACCTAATAACAGTAAGACAAACTTACCCACTACTGATTCTCGTTCAAAAGAAGTGAGAAAACCACCCGAGTTGGAGTTCACATTGTCGGCTGCCATCTTCACGCACAGTGCATCGTAGAAGGGAAAGAGCGGGTCATCCACTGAAATTAGCCCTTCCTGCTTGCAGGCGGAGTCATAATCTATAAGATATTGCTTCGTGTGCTCAATGCTCTGCATGCTAAAACTGTAAGTAGTAGAAGAAAAAATTAGATGATGAAAAGCAAAGGGCTCTCTATTCGTATACATTAAAACGGTGCTCAATTTTTTTATTTCACGTGTTATATATTTCAAAACGTAACTCTAGCTTGATGTGTGTCATTTGGTTTAAGGTCATTTTTTTTAGATTTATAGCACTTTCGAATATAAAAAATTGATTGTCTCATAGCATGCCCATGGCCTCCAGATCTCTTTTGTAGAAGATTTCAATGGAAATCAATCACCATCGCTCAAGTCAACCTAGTCAGTGGTTTTCAGTGTAGGCCCCTTCTTTGCACACGATAAATTGACCCTTAGATATTGTTTAGAAGAAACAACTTGGTATTTCTAGGACTTGTGCTACGTGAAAACATCATCTAAGCCGTCTGATTTCAAGGTCATAATCTAAAGATCTATGACGGAAAAGATTGGCACAAAAATTGATCTTGATCATAGGATTTAATACAGTCAACTGTTGAATCAGATGATGGCTTAGATTGCATTGAATCATATGATAGAGTTCAATTTCTTGCCAATCTTTTTCATTTTAGATTTTTAGATCATGGCTTTCAAATAAAATGGCTTAGATGTTGTTTGCTTATGTCTCCAAATGAGGCTGGAGCTAGTCCTAAATTTGCGTTGGGTACCTTTATTATGACCCAAGATTCTATGTGCAAGCCCCCAAATCTACAATAAAACAATTATTTTACCCCTGGTGCTAGCCCTAAATTTTTTTTGGGTACCTTATTGTTACCCAAGTTACTACCTCTTAAACTTGAGTTTTACATGCTTAAAGTGTTGACCGCATCAAATAAGACGAAGGAGACCATTTTTTCATCCCATTCTTAGACATAATAATTCTTGAGAACATGCATCGCATTCTTCGACAGAATAGATCTTGAGAACATGGGCATATGATCATACGATCAGATTTTGATTCTACATGCCATACATCCCAAAAAAAATGGTCACGACCTACATAAAGCATAGTTCTTGGGTCAATTTTGGGGATATGTGTGTCACATGGAATCAAAATTTGATTGTCTAATGGTAGAACTATGATATGAAGACTGGAAAGAAAAACGATCCCCATCGTCTGATTCAAAGCACATGAAAGTTGATACCATCTTGGGTTGAAAATAAAGGTACTCATTTTTGTTTTGAAATCAAACACCCTAAACGAAGCCATAAATCCCTTACTCGATGAATTGTTCCTCGAAAGTTTCATCATGTTGCCATTTCCTATATATGCCGTGATAGATGAAGCCCACTATTCCATGGATCTCAAGCGATTTTGTAATCACACCTTTGAAAAAAATCAAAATAAAGTAAACAATAAGCATTATACTAAGTACCATTTGGGAATGAATGCATTTAAATAAGAAAATAGGCCCTTCTTTTCATTCCTTCATATCAGATTTATCCATAAACAAAGAAAGCTATCTAACTACCCATAGTTTGGAATGTTAATACTTTGTTAAAGTGCCTTAATATTATTTCACTTAATTCAAACAAACTGATCCAACAATAACATACCATTGGTATGAGTTACTACTCTCAATATTTGGCAACCATTGAAACAATTCAATTGATTAAGTGATGCCGGATGTAAATATAGCGGCGGCTTGTTAATGTCGCCACCGGCATTTGAAGGTCCCGGATTATCTCCTCCACCATTGCTATGAGTAACTCCTCTCCGTATTTCGTGACCACTGGAACAATTCGATTGATCGAGCGGCACCGGATTTAAATATGATAGTATATTAATGCGGTTAAGGGCATATGAAGTTTCGAGGTTATCTTCTCTGCCATTAATCAATCCTTCTTGTTCACGGCTAGTTGTGTGTTGTACAAAATTATGGTTATAGTTTTGTTCTTTTTCAACTTTATCACCGAAATCCCAAAAAAACATATCTTGACAGGGATCAGACGACAGAGGAGAAGCCAGAGGGAAAGGTTCATCTAGTCCAATCAACGGCGGTTGTTCGGAGTCCCAAAATTCACCTTCCCAAAGCCTATCAACATTGCTTGAAGATGGCGGGATTTCGATAGAAGTCATTGAATTGGGAACAACGCATTGATTCAAATGTGACATAGTGTAGAGATAGATTTCTTGCTCTTTCTTCTCCATGGCGAATTCGGATTGAAGCACCGCTGCAGCCTGAGGGGGCCCTTCGGATTGAAGCACCGAAATGGTGCTTCACATGGCTCTCTCAAGCAAGAATAGAGCCACGGAGAAAGAAGTTTATGAAAAAGGAAACCGGTGTTCTGTGAGAAGGATTGATATAAATATGTTGGATGTTTTGTCGGTTATTAAGAAGGGTAGTTATTTCTAATCGTTGGGACACAACCGTTGGAATTTCAAAAGTTCGAAAATAAAATTATGAAAGAAAAAAGGAGCCATTAATTGCACTAGGAAAGTTTGCCTTTGCACGAATTTAAAGAATGACTTGGCATTTTAGAGACACATTACATGAGAAAATGCTATCTGGGCCATCTGATTTGAAGTTTATGATCTATAGATTCTATGTGCATGAGGTTGGAGCAAAACACGGTATTTATTATATGATCTATTGTAGTCAATTGTTGTATTAGATAATAGCTTGGACTATATTTAATGATATGATAAAAATTATATTTTGCACTAATATTTTATAATTAATATCTTTAAATTATGACCTTCAAATCAAAAAGTTTAGATGGTGTCTTCAGTCTTCACATAGCAGAGGTCACTAATCTTGCTGGTCTTTCTTTTAAATTCGGTGCAAGGACCAACTCTTCCATGACAAGTAATGGCTGAAAAACGAATAGAAGAGATTAAACGTTTTTAGCCACCGAATCTATTGAGACCTACTAATCTACTATACACTGACATTAGGGCTGCTGAAAATCCGTGAGAGTTAAATTTTGTCAGCAATCGGTAGCGAAAAGACAGTTCTTGTAACCCTGGACCTTGGTAGTTGGTACTGGTAGCAGTTCGACGCTGTGAAGCACCGAGTCAGTAAATATGAACCTCTATTCGCACCCCAAGGATTAATGAAGGCGCTACTTGTGAAACCCACTAAAACCCATAGAATGCTCTGAACAAGATGATTATGGACATCATTTTTTACCCTAATCTTTTGCACAATGGACCAAGCGACCATGAGATTACAATAAGACAGTCAATTTGATTTCATGTGGCACTTATCCCCATAAAAGGGCCCTAAAATCACATGAGACACATCACGCTCAAAGATAAATTTAGGGTCATTTTTGGGATTTGTGCCACATGATATAAAAAACTGACCGTATGATGATAAGTTCACTATCTCCAAAACCATTTTTTGGGAGAACGGGAGTGAAACAATATCCATCTTCTAATTCCAAGCAGTGGGTATCACATATAGGCGCCTTCAGTGATTCTGGAGGTGCCAATGGAGGTACCCTTCATTATAATTAAGGGGCCGTTACTTGCACAAGAGAGTTGGCAGGTTGCACGTAGTCTAAAAGAGGACTTGATATTTTGTGGACATGTGCCAACTTAAAACGCCATCGAAGCACTTTGATTTGAAGGCAATGATCTAGAGACATGGTGCAAACGGTTGGAACAAATCGTGATCTCAATCAAATGATTCAATGCAGTCAATTGTTTAATCAGATAATAGCATGTGGTTGCATTGATTCACATGATAACTGATGTGAATTTTAATTGTGATATTTTACTCGCAAGTGCACAAATCGGATTGTATATAGTGGGTGCGGAGTATGAGATCATTCCCACGAGAACTAATTTTGAAAGATCTAAAAAGACAAGCAATTCCAGAAATCTACTAAGATCTAACATTATTCTACCAGTCTTATGATTTAGGTGGTCCGTTCTTCCCATAATATAAATCCACTAAATCCTCCCATCTTTGGTCCGTTCTTCCCATAATATAAATCTACGGATTAAACTATGAGATATACCATTGAGAACAAATATCTTTTATGGAAGATAAATGGTCAAAAACCCCGTTAGGTTTCACGTTGCATCCCTGCAATCAGGACTTAATGATTTTCATATATAGATCTGAGATCAAGGGCATGGCTCGGCACACTTGATCTCAGGTTCAAATAAAAATCATCCCCAAAGTAGGTAAAAATTTTAACAATAATACCACCATAGATCTGAAATCAAGGGCATGGCTCGGCACACTCGATTTCAGATTAGGGAGTAATTAAGATAAAATTACCATCACAAATTCAAGATCCAGGGCATAGTTCGGCACACTCGATCCTGGATCATAATCGTAATTAGATCTACACGATGAAAGTAAAAAGACCATAAAACAATGATTGGGTAAAATTACCGTCACAGATATGAGATCCCGGGCATGGCTCGGCACACGTGATCCCGATTAGTAGCAGGAATTTCATCCGTTCTTGATAGCACAACAACCATAAAATAAGATCTCATATTTTAATCCTAAATTTATATTATTAAAAGTACATCCCTCGAATGGGAATCATTAGATTCTCATCCTTATGAATTTAGCCACACATATTGCAATTAAATGACATAAATAAATAAGGAAGAGAAAATAACATTAATTTAATGAATTAAAAATACTTCAACTTCAAAAGAAATTACTGTGATCCAAAAGTACGATGGTCTTCAGAAACAAGAATAATGAAGGAATAAACTTGAGCAAAAATATAATAAACTGGAGGAATGAGTACTGGAAATTAAAGGAACAAAGCTCTCAAAAAGGAATAAATAAAAACTCTCTATTTCTATATCTAACTATGAAAAAGAAAAGCAAAAAACTAAAACTCTAATCTCCTATCTCCCTAATTTCTCATTCTCCCTCGAAGTGTTTGAGTTGCTTTAAATAGATTCCCGATCGCAGAAGTCTCCCCAGCCGCCAATTTAGGGTCGATTAATCAACCCAATAGGGTTGATGCATTGACCCTACAAAAGAGGCTCAAAATCAGCTTTAAAGTAGCCAATTCCGTGTCAGACTCTCCTTCTCCTCGATTAATCGACCAAAAGGGTCGATACATCGACCTCCAAAAATCCGTGAATTTCAGCACACTTTTTGTATCAGACACTACTTCGGTATTTCAGTCATAACTTTCTGTCCCGAGCTCGGATTGAGGTGATTCTTGCGCCGTTGGAAAGCTGATAAAAAGATCTACAACTTTTGTGTTTTGACAATTTCATAATTCGGTGGTCTTGAAGATCCAAATTTAGCCGCAAGTCGCACCAAGTTCTCGATGACCCAAAGTTACAGTGTTTTGACATTATTTTCAGAATTCTTGAGTTGTTTTCCACACTTGGCTTATATTTACCTGAAGCACTTCAAATCTAATAATTCTAATCAGATAGTCTTCATCAGACAACTAAATATAGGTATTTAGGGGTGAAATATCATCATATTTCAGTACCCATCAATAACCATCATGTTTCATGTGAATCTTTTGCACCTAAGAACTCTAGATCATGACCTCTAAATCAGATGGCTCATATTGTGTTTTCACATGGCACGTCTCTAAAATATCAAGTCTTTCTTTTGATCTATGTGAAAGGGCCAACTTTTCGTGTGCAAGTAATGACTACCTTACAATTATATGGGTACCTCTTTTCGTGCCAACAACTTTGTTGGCAGTGCCACCATCGGAAATCCCTTGATTGCTTTGGATTAGGCGTTAGAGATCATGTTTCATCCCGGCCTTCCACACAATGGATCTTGAGACCATAAGAGTACCATCAGACAATAAGTTTTTTATTCCATGTGGCACGGATACCTAAATCTATGGCACACATCATGCTCAAGCGTGACTTTAGGATCATTTTTTGGGATTTGTGACATATGTAATAAAAAGCTCTGACCGTCTAATTGGAAGATTGTAGTCTCAAGATCTATTGTGTGGAAGATAGGGGAAAAAAATGAACTCCATCATCTAATTCGAAGCAGTCAACTGATTTCAAGGGGTTTCACTATTCAGATATTGGCGCTTTCAGTAAAGTTGTTGGCAAGAATAGAGGTACCCTAATTATAAAAGAGGTACGTGGCCTCTATTAGCGCCTACTGGATTATTAAGGGCACCTAAATCTTAAATCATTGAATGATTTGAATCATACGATAAAGATTATTTTTCACCTAATATTGATTTCAAATAGCAAAAATCTCATGAAATGATCCTAAAATAGCTTTGCATGCAAAGGGAAATGTTTTTATCACATGGAATGAAAAATGAGCTAAAATTTGCACACGAGATTTGTTGCGTAGCACATAATTAAAAAGAAAGACTTTTTATTTATTGGATCTGGGTCACTCCCAACATCAGCTAAGTTGTCTGATTTAAAGGTCATGATGGAATAATTCTTTAGGCCACAGATTGGATTTAATACAGTCAAACGACATTATTTGATTCAATGGTTGAGTGAAAGGAGAATGCAATGATAAAAATCATATTTTGTGCTAATTTTTGCAATGCTGTTTCACGTGGAAAAGATCTCAAAAATATTGAAGCCTTTAGTCATATTACTCAGTTTCAACTTTCAAGTTCACAACTAATTAAACACTTGGGCCCCTTAGAAATTAGAATCATGTGAAAAGATTTTTTTTTGTTCGTTTATTTTTTGTTTTTTTGACACTGAGGCAGAAAATTTTATTTGAGTAGTCTAAAAATCTGTGAAAATCAATAAGGTCAAGGCATCTACTCTTTTTTTTTTTAACTCATCTGAAAAAATATGATACAGGGAGAACGGTTACGCACGCACAGTTATGGAGTTAAGAAAATAAAACGGTAAAAAACTGTCAAACGCTTGCTTGGTACTTTAAAAATTAATTAAGTGAGAATTCCCGTCGATTTTCCATCTCTCCCGATGTGAAAAAAATAGGGGGGGAAAATGCATCTAATGGGAAAATTATTTGTGAAAATGAGTTCCAAGGCATTTGACCTTATGGAACAAACTTTCAGCCCATCCATCCTTCGTTGTTATCTTGCTGAGCTCATTTCAACCTTCCTTTTGGTCTTTGCCGGTGTAGGATCTGCAATCTCAACAGGTAATCCTCAAATTTATATGTTTCTTTTTCATATTTAAATAATAATAGCTTTATGTTATAGTCTCGATCTTCGAGACAAAGAATCTTGAGATCATACATGTACTATCGTATGGTAAGATTTTGAATCTGACACACATCCCGAAAAAGTGAATATGATCATGGGCATACATCAGACGTGGTTCTCTGATCACCTTTCCATGAAATTTGTCACGTGGAATCAAAATCTAGCCTCTGATAATACGACTATATATGATCTTAGGATCCATTTTATGGAAGACTGGGACTTGATCTCCAAGTCAAAACATAGAATATTTTCAATGTCGCTGCCCTTAGAGGTTTAATGGACGCAAATAGAGGTTCTCTTATAATAATAATAATTATTATTATTATTATTATTATTATTATTATTATTATTAATGCAAAAGAATGCTTGTGGGAGATCGGCAAAATGAGACCACCTATGTTTTGCTCAATTGCTAAAAGCATCTAGTTACACGTACGCAGGTAAGCTGCCATCAGATGCCTTGTCGGATGAAAGCAATCAATCTTGTGGGGATAGCGTTGGCTCATGCATTCGCCTTGTTTGTAACCGTCTACCTGGCAACAAACATCTCCGGTTGCTCCAACCAACAAACATCTCCTGTCACCTTTGGATTGGTTGTAGGAGGCCACATCAGCATTTTAACTGGGATGTTTTATTGGGTGGCCCAGTTGCTGGGCTCCACCATGGCATGTCTGCTCTTGATGTTGGCCACAGCAGGACAGGTAAGCCGCCAACTTTTGTATAAATAACTGCCCCTGCATGAGTGGGTCTCTGCCGTGGGATGAGTAGAATAGTTGACTCCATCAGATCTTGATGGTGAAACTACACTCGATCCCCCAGATCTTGACATTCGGATACGGAGAGTCGGCAAAAGTCAACGCATCCTATGGTTAAAATTCCTTGCTGCATGCAATTATTATTGCGAAAGACCACTTTGGTAATGCTAGTGTCACCTAACTTAAGCAAAGTAAAAAATCTGTTGATTATTTTAAACCATGATGAGCATTGTTTTTTGTCCCAGTCTTTCATAGAATAGATCTTGCATTCATGGACCTACCATCATACGATCAGATGTTGATTTCACATGACACACATTCTAAAAGGTTACCTGAAAGAAAGGACCATGCAACTTATTCGGTCCCCCATTAGTTTCCTATCACGTGGCATCCAAGAACTTGATCATGCGCTCCATAAAGGAGTGGACGATCTTAACTATGGTGAAAAAGAATTAAAATAAGCCATATAAAATCATGCAGTCAACGGAGTCTATTGCATGCAAAATGAATGATAAAATCACATTTAGTGGTATGGTTCATTTTCAGACAGTTGACAATATTCATTATACAATTTCATATATTTTATTATTATTATTATTATTATTATGTTCACAATAATTATGATCATCAAGCCGCTCTTTTATAGGACATATGAACTAATGTGGGTTCAAATAAGTTACTTGGTCGTTAGTACTATACACTACTTTTATCCTCAATTAAAAATTAAATAAAGTAAAATGCATGATAGCCTTAGAAATCCTATATGTTACAAACAGATAGAGAGAGAGAATAGACTATTTGATCATATGATCAAATTATTTGTTTTGCAGGTTATTCCAACTCATGGCTTGGCTCCTGGGGTGACATTTTTCACTGGCCTTGTAATAGAAATTGTGGCCACATTTGCACTCGTACTCACTGCCTGCACAACTAAGAAAGGCTCCAACAGAATCATGGGCCCCATTGCAATTGGGTTCATTGTCGGGGCGAATATTTTAGCAGCCCGTGCGTTTCACGGGCGCTTCGATGAACCCAGCCCGCTCTTTTGGACCGGCTATAATTACGGGGGGTTTCAAGAACCATGGAGTTTATTGGGTTGGACCTTTGATTGGAGGAGGGTTAGCTGGGCTTGTTCATGAAAATTTCATGGGTCACACAAGTAGCCAACCATCTCTCGCTGAGGTTATTTAATCTGATGTCTTGTACCTCGCTTACTTATACTATGGGATTTACAAGTCAACATGGCAAATAAGTTGTGTATTAAACCTAGCTAATATCGTTATTATTACATTGATTGTAAAGTTGCTATATGTACCAAATCGGGTAAAAAATTTACTTTTGCTCTATATACATGGGCTATTTCAAGATTTTTTTTGAATATTTAGGATCATGTTGGATATTTTAGTAGATGACAATGAGCATCCTCTAAGAGTCACATAGAACTTCAAATGGCATTTACACGTAGAGGAAAAAGGCTCCCTAAGACGTTGTCGTAGGTTGAACCTGACGGCACTATTTGGGCTCCCTAGAGTGTAATTGTAGGGTTGAACCCTCTGACGTCCCTATTTATGTAACCTAAATTCATGTTTGACTGTCACATGGTCATGTACATGCTCAATCTACCACCATCCAAAAAAGAAAACTTTCAAAGAGCTATTTTAATTACCGTTGATTATAATGGTTGTTACACGTTGATTCAAAAAAGTTACTAAGGGCTATATAACTTAGTCCCACAATAGTTTAAGTCAGGTGGCATCCAATAAAGGAGTAATTCAATAATCAAATACTACATAAAGGAGTGATTCGATGATCATAATTATGATAAAAAAGAATTAAAATAAATAATATAAAATTATAAAAAATAATTAAAATAAATAATATAAAATTATGCCCTCAACAGAGTCAATTACATGTAAAATGAACGATAAAATCATATTTAATTCATCGTTAAATTTAAGTCAGTTGGCAACATTCATTATACAATTTTATATATATATATATAGGAAAAAGGGAAAATGCGTTCGGGCGTAGAGCTATATCTACGCCAATTGATATGAGCGCGACACATAGTGTACTTTTTGTGAAGTGATGGGTGGCATGAAAAGCACTTTACTAACTGGAGTTACACTTTTAGAATATTTTAATATCCTTTCAGCCGTCATTCTTGACTTTTTTAAAGTCTCTTTATTTTCTCCATTTTTCTAAGAAAGTGTCATATATACTTTTTTAGGTATATTTTAATAAAAAAATGTGGCCTCCCAATAGCAAAACACTAGCAACTCGGAAGGGAAGCGCTGACACCCAGGCGCCAAGGTGCCGACGTTTCGCTAAAAAAAAAATGGAGCGTCGGCGCCTTGTTTTAGAGAAACTGGCGCTTCGATAATTTTTTTTTTTTTTTTTTTTTCATCGAAACGCTGACACCCATAAAACAAAGCGTCGACGCCCCTAAAACGAGGCGTCGGCGCCCCGGTGCTGACACCCTGGTGTCGGAGTGCCAACACCTCTCTATCTGGGTGTCGGTGCCTCGTTTTCGAGGTACCGACAATCACGGGGGCGGAGCCCGACACCGGCAATCATACCCGTGCGACGCTTCGCTGCCGCATGCAATGAGGGCAGTCTACCCAACTATCAGACTCCGATATCACCCGCCTAAAGGACGGAAACTCTCGTTCATGGTTGCCTTCTCTCGGGGCCAATCATTCATCATATTGTGCCCCTTACGACACTCATGCTCGCACCTCCGTGCCTCACTTGGTCTGCTCAAGCTTCACCCTCGCATGCCTAGCACTAGTACTTCGCTTCGCAATAGTAGTATGCAGCTCCTCATATCGTCCCATTCTAATATAACTCACTGACATACTGAACCAAGCCACCATCGTGTGCGTTCCCTGTTACTAACACACGTCTGCATCCGGCCCTCAGCTACCGTGCGCTACCGTGTCCCACATAGCCCTTGAGTGCCTTCCTCATTGTTGACCCTTGTGCATCGCGACATCGGTCAAGAGCCATATGACAACCTCACCTTGGGTGCCACACGGCATTGTCGAAGCAACGTCCTAGGCCTCACCCTTTCATGCCTAGCAAACACTTGCACACGCTCTGGCGACGCAAGGTCCCATGTGGGTGGGAGGTATCTCATCCAACACCTCTCCCATATAGATTGTCTAAACATCATTTATGGGCAAATAATTCGAGGACCTCAAATGTATTGGTTTGTCATACCCCCATGGCACACGGATTGCTTTCGTGGCACATAGTGTCATACCCCACACCACTACGCCCATGACTCCCCGCATCATCTTCCCATGCGATTGCATCGCGACCGTGTCGCAACCGCATCACACCACCAACCATCTCTAAGACCCCCACGCCTTCCTGCTGCTACAAACTCCTCCCAACCTGTTAACATCAACACACCACCATGCTGACACCCAATAGCTAGCCCCGAGGTTTGACACCTCCCCGTTAGCTCAAACTTGGCCCCAGACACACTAATTCTTCACGTTGTTGTCTCATACCAGCGCTATCCATCACCATGCCATTCAACAAGCATTCGGCTTCACCAAATTTAGCTTTCGAAACACCTCGATACTACTGCCCTGCCTTCACCCTATGTTTTCCAAGCTCTCCTTCGGTCCACCCTAGTTCTTAGGTCTTCACCTTCCCCCTAGCTCCCCAGTGTCACCCATCCCGGATTCACCTGGTTCTTCAGTCTTAAGGCCTTCACCTCTTAACTAGCTCTGAGATGTCACATGCCCTCTTGACACCACATCGCGTGTCATCTGGCACCAAGATGTCACGTGCCCTCTTGGCACCATATCGCGAGTCCTCTTGACACCAATTCGTCTCATTCGGATCGAATTTGGCTCTGATATCATCTATCACGGGGGCACAACCCGACACCGGCTATCACACCCATGCGGCGCATCTAAGCCGCGTACAACAAGGCCAGCCTACCAAACCATTAGACTCTGATACCACCCGCCTAGAGGACGGAAAATCCCGTTCATGATTGTCTTCTCCCAACGCCAATCATTCATCACATTGTGCCCCTTATGACACCCATGCTCGCACATTCGTGTCTCGTTTGGCCTGCTCAAGCTTCACCCTCGCGTGCTCAGTACTAGTACCTCGCTTCTCAGCAGTAGCATGTAACTCCTCATGTCGTCTCATTCCAACATAACTCGTCGACATACTGAACCAAGCCCACCATCATGTGTGTTTTCCGTTACTAACACAGGTCTGCATCCTGCCCTCAGCTACCGTGCACTACCGTGTCTCATGTAGCTCTTAAGTGCCTCCCTCATTGTTGACCCATGTGCACCGTAACGTTGGCCCGAGGCCACATGCACTTCGCCTTGGGTGCCACACGGCATTGTCATCACAGGCCCACTCTTTGAGGCCCTAGGACACTTGCGCACCCTACGACGCGACATAAAGGCCGTAGAGTGTGGGTGGTGAGCATCTCATCCGACTACATTCCGCAATTGTCAGTCCACATAATTTACTAATTTATCACCCTTAACTTAGTGATGCTAGGACTTAGCTTACTACTAACAAGTTAACAATGTGCAGATATTAAGGGAAAATAGTAAAAGAGAGCCAAAGTGTTAATATTCGTCAAAATGAACTAAAACCAGTAAGAAAGACGATTGAGCAAAAAAGATGATTTTCTGCCTACTAAAAATCAGAAAATCTTAATTTACGATTCTGCAAAAGAGATAAGAGGAGAAAAGCGAAAAATCGCAATCTAAAGAATCATCCGAATAAGAAACTAAGAAAGATAGAAATTTGTGATTTACAATTATCCAAAAAAATAGTTTTCCTACTATTATTGTTATTGCTGACCACGTGAATGCAGATTATCACTGCCAATAACAGAATTAGAAGATATCTGAAATTAGAAGTTTTGTGAATCACGGATCTGAGAAGATTGATGAAGATAAGCTCTTAGAAAATCTTGGTTGCTGAGATAAAGGAGAACAATCCAGAAACCATCAACCATTGAAAGCAAGGAATAATAAATTTATGAATTAGAGTTATATTAGGAATATTTTATTTTTAGTAGTTTCTTTTATTAGAATTAAAAGTCTTTGTAAACCGACTCTTCCTTATTTATAAATAAAAGAGCACGGTGTAGGAATAAGCATCGAAGAATTTCAGCATCAATTGACAATTGAGATTGAATTTTTTTTCGATCAATAGTGTAAAATAGTTAGAGTAGATTGGATATTAGAGATTTCTCATAAGCAATTGACAACTGCTATTGGGTGTTGGAGATTAGTGTAGGTATCTTAGTTTCTTAGAAGCAATTGATGACTGCGACTAAGGCGTGAAAGATATATTTATTTGCTTTCTAGTTTAGATTTTATTTATTTTATTTACATGCTTTGTAAACATCTTTAAGTTTTAATTTGAATTGGCGATTCAAATTGAAATTTGTAGATTAGTGTAACGATTTTTACTTTTCCATCTTCAATTTTCTAGAGTTTGATTGACACCCAGATTTTAGAAAATTGTTGATTAGATTAAATCTGTGTTAAGGAATTTTAGTTTTTGATTGATGCCCAAATTCTAGAAAACTACAATACGGTATAACGGTACTATTTATCTTTATAAATATCCAATGGCTAAAGATTGAGATTGACGACCTCAATCTAAAGGAGGATTAGAATTTATTTTCTGCACTTTAGATTAAGAAGTCATTCTTTTATTCATATTTTTCAAGTTGTTTAGAACCTTAAAAGATAAATATAAATTTTAAAATAGAAGTATATATATATATAGGATAAAACTTCTCCGTGGGAACGATCCTATACTAGTTCTACAATTTTCATTGTATGCTTGCAATAGGTTAAGACTTAATTAGACATACATAGTAAGTCGATCAATCTCTCACATTGATGGTCCAAACACAATCTATAGGAAAATAATCTGAGGACCTCAAACGTCTTGATTTGTCATACCCCCATGACACACGGACTCATTCCGTGGCATACAGTGTCATGCCCCACACTACGCCCATGACTCCCCGCATCAGCTTCTCATGCGACTGTGTCGCGACCGCATCGCACCACCAACTAGCCCCCACGCCTTCCTGCTGCTAGCCAACCAGCTCTAAAGCTCCCACGCCTTCCTGCTGCTACCCTGAATATTGACCCCGTCACATGGCGCTTCGCAGTCGAGGTGTTAGCGTTGCGCCACCTGGAGGCCACATTTTTTATATTAAAATATACCTAAGAAAGTATGTATGACACTTTTTAAAAAAATAGAGAAAAAAAAAAAAAAACTTTAAAAAAGTCAATAATGACTGCTGGAAGGGTATTAAAATATTTTAAAAGTATAATTCTAGTTAGTAAAGTAGTTCCCATGCCACCTATCATTTCACAAAAAGGACAATACATGTCGTGCTTATATCCTACATATATATATATATATATATATATATATATATATATATATATATATATGAGTCCCGGGAATATATATATATGAGGCTCATATCTAGAAATCATTTTGGCTGCAAATGGCATAGCTCTCTGCTAGCCCATGCCATAATAGAGTTCACCTATTTTAGCAGGTTTTCATCCACTTTGCTAACATCTTACTATCTGCTTTAGCAGGTACTCATTCTCCTTTATAAATCATTGCATAGCAAGATGTTATGCAGGATTTACTTATTCAACAATTTTACCCTCCTCTCTACTCACTTCTTGTCATAGCAAATTTTATATACTCTGATAGAGAATTAATAAAGAGTAGGGAAGTTGTTGAACTCTGCTATGAAGTGGGCTAGCAGAGACCTATGCCTTTCGCATTCTTTGTATCTCTTAAAAATATCTCTCTTTATCTCAATGCCCTATTTCCCTATTTTCCTTCATCAGTACCTTCATCATCCCGCTCAAATCAATAACTAGAGCCCTTTAGCTAGTCCAATCCTACCAATGAGACTAGAAACCTTGGAAACCATAAAATTTTAAGGATTATCAAGCACCCTTCACTGTTCAAGCTATTAACCGAAGTACCATTTTGGAAGTCGTGTCACATCTAAAAGCCACTTCTAGTAAGATAATCATAATTCTTGTGCTACAAAAGGGACCAATAAAAGTTTGGCACTAGTCAAATATCCAGCGTTCCATCGTGGAGGAGCACTTCTTTTATAAATTGAATCTTTCTAGGTAAAAGGGCTAGAATCTTGAAACGTAAATCAAACTTAATAAGGTAATTTCTTTATTTCAGTTCTTGCTTAAATGAAACTAAAAAAATTATTTTTGTGGGGAATTTTTATTTGAGAAATTTATTACTTATCACCATAGTGATAAATTTAGCTGAAATTCGGCGAAAAGGGGGTCAAACGAAAATTTTAGAAAAATTTTTGTATCTTTTGACAATTTCGATAATTTTAGTATTTTTCGAAAAAAAATTAGAATTTTTTGTAATTTTTGAGTTTTAAAAAGAAAAAAAAAATTGTTAGTAATTTAGTATATATTATAGTAATTTTTAAAAAAAATATTAAATATATTTTTTATATATTTTTAATCTCCAAATTTTTTCTGAAAGACATCAAAATTAATCTAAAATATATTGAAAGGACCCCCCACCGAAAACGAAATTTGTCACTATGCTTATCCCTAGATAAAAGACTTAGCCCTTTTACAGTTGACTTGCTAACAGGTCGCTTTCAAGGATACGTGCCACCCAATTTAATCGCGTGATATTAATTATTTAGGCTGCGTATGGGATAGCTCCCTGCTAGCTCCTGTCACAGGAGAGTTCACCTGGTTTAGTTGGTTCTCATTTTATTTTCTGACACCCTGTAAAGAAGGATTTACCTGTTTAAGTAGCAACCTTCCTGCTCTCTACTAATTTCCTATCAGAGCAAATAAAATAGGCTCTAGTAAGAAGTGAGTAGAGAGGAGGGTATAATTGCTGAACAAGTAAATCTTGCATAAATTTTTATTATGCAAGGAATTATCAAGGATAAGGGGCCATATGCAGCCTTAAAAACCATGATCTAAAGATATATGGTATTGAAGACTCAAACAAAAAACAATTTTTGTATGACTCAAGAAATCAAATCCTTTTAAAAATAATAGAAATAAGGCTAGGGCCACGAAATCAAAAGCCCGTTGTCCATCAGGCTAAGTAAGGACTTGACATGTTAAAGCCCGTAAGCCCGACCCATCAATCTCTTTTAATTTATATATATAAATTATCCTATTAATATAAGTATATAAAATATATTATACAATTTACAATCAAATTATTAAAATAGTACTCAATATTACCATTAGATTTGTCAAGGGGATAATTGTAACGCTATTTAATAATTTAAATATTTATAAAAAGAATCTTAAGATTTTCTTTTTTCTCATTCGAAACCTTTTTTTTATCTTCAATGAAAAAAATTTACAGTGAAGAAAAGTTTATAAGAAGTTTAAAAGAATAATCATAACCAATAAGGTCAGAAGCCCGACCCGAGCCCGCTCCAGCCCAACCAAGTTAGGGCTAGGGCTGGGCATATCAAATCCCGCCTAAGTTAAAGTTGGGCTAGCACCTCAGCTTTGTTACTAGGGCCGGGCTAGATTTTAGGGAGGAGGCCTGGTCCTAGCAGGGCCCATTGCAGCATGGTTCAAAATTTAGGCCGAAATATTTCGGTTTCGGTCCCCACAGAAACCGAAACGATAACTCAAAATTTCGCTTTTTTTTTTTTTGTATGGTGGAGAAAATTTCAGCCGAAATTTCGGTTCAAAATTTCTGTTTTGGTCCTCACTAAAACGAAATCAGATTTTTTGATCCTTGGTTGACAGCTCTAATCAAATTGTGTGAAATGCGTCCAAAATAGACTAATACAAAATCACTTTGGCTTTCTTTCATTCTAAAATTAGTAGTGTCTTAACTATGCAATAGTGACCCAGACATATAACCAAGGATCAAAATTTCGGTCAAATTTTCAGATTTCAGCCAAATTATCGGATTTCGGTTTCGGTCATGCCCGAAACCGAAATTTTTGCCAAAATTTTGATCCTTACATGACACTTTATCAAATTTGGTTTAGTGTAATATTTCTTCTCCCTCTCTTTTCCAGTTTTAATTATGGTGGATTCGAATTGGGAATCCACTGTAATGATTGCAGAATAGGTTGAAGAACTCGATACATTCGAAAAAATGGTGAGCTCTGTTTATAAATAAATTCATTATCATATAATAGAATTCAATTAATTCTTTGTTTTTATGAATAATAAAACTCAATTAATTAAATATGATATTTTTTTGTTTTTTCAAGATAACTCAAAGAGAATTGTGGGGATAATTTGGCTGCAAATGTCATATCCTTTAGTCACTTAAGGGTGAAAACGATTGATATAAATTCCAACAGATTCGAGATATATAATAGAAATTAAGTCATATTAGTTTATAGTTATGCAACATACATTTCGAGATTCATTAAAATAATAAAATGCATCTTTATACCTTCAACAAGATTGTGATGAAGACAACTTTGTCGTCACGCAGGATCTTATATTCGAGAACCTTCCAGACTCGGATGTATTCTTCCAAACGCTTCCAAACGCTTACGATCCCCACTGTTGCACTGTTTGAGTAGCGGAAGCAGACAGTGCTTGATCCAAAAGGTACTGTCAAAATCGAACCTGTTTACGTAGAATCAGCTCATATCCACATAGATTTTATAATGCCTATTTTAAGCTATTTCGTTTTTGCAATCTTCATCCGAATTAAATGCTATAAAAAATTGTGATATACTACGGGCCAAACAAAATTAGGGTAAGGCCAAACAAAATTAAATAAAATTAGGGTTATATATATATATATGGGAGCCGATTAGGTCCTCCAATGGAGAGCGATCACCGTCCTCCAAGATACGCATGGAGCTCCATGTGGCATCCAAAACACCGTTTGGGTGCCATGTGGAGCACAAGTGGATGGTATAGATCAATATTAAAAAAATAAAAATTGAAAAAAACTTTTTAAACTCACAAGTCAAAGTTTGACGGGTTTCATTGGTCCACATTTCACAGTTAAAAAAATACACGGTGGAGATGAGTTTTCAAATTATTTTTTCTCAAAGATGATCTAAGCAATACACCCTAGCTCCGCGTGGCATCGAAATAATATGTTGGCTGCCACGTGGAACTCCACGTGAAAGCTTAAAGGACAGTGACCGTCCTCCCATAGAGGACGAAAGCCTTTTCCTATATATATATATATATATATATATATATATATATATATATATATATATATAGGGAGCCGGTTAGGTCCTCCATTGGTGGACGGTCACCGTCCTCCAAGATCCACGTGGCACCCAAAACAGTGTTTGGGTGCCACGTGGAGCACAAGTGGACGGTATAGATCAATATTTTAAAAAAGAACGAAAAAAAACTTTTTAAACCCACAAGTCAAAGTTTGAGGGGTTTTATTGGTTCACATTTCACGATTCAAAAAACAGATGGTGAAAATGAGTTTTCAATTTATTTATTTTCAAAGATAATTTAAGCAATGAACCCTAGCTCCACGTGGCATTGAAACAATATGTTAGCTGCCACGTGGAGCTCCACATGGAAGCTTGGAGGACGGAGACCTTTTTCATATATATATATATATATATATATATATATATATATATGTGGCCAGAGACGCTACCTACGTGGGTAGTGTTTTGGCACTACCCACGAGTCCATTGGACACCATGTAGCACCAAATCCAAAGATTGGATGCAGAGGCAACTTGTATAAGATCGATTACGTAATACTTAAAAAAAAAATTGGAAAATTTCTAATGCTCATCCCCTGTTTAAAAATGTCGTCAAAGTCATGAAAAAATCAATGCACTTTGGTAAGTGTGTTACCATATGTTTGACCCATAATTTGAAGGACAAAAGAATCTTAAAAGTCAAAAAACAATTTATAAATCACATGCCCCATTTTTATTTTGCCACGACATTCTACATGGCATGTGATCCATCCTTTATGGGTAGCACTTGATATATATATATATATATAGGGAGCTGGTTAGGTCCTCCAAGATCCATATGGAGCTCCATGTGGCACCCAAAACATTTTTTGGGTGTCATGTAGAGCACATGTGGACAGTTTAGATCAATATTTATAAAAAAATCGAAAAAAAAAAATTTTAACTCACAAGTCAAAGTTTAACGATTTTCATTGGTCCACATTTCACGGTTCAAAATATACACGTTGGAGATGAGTTGTAAATTATTATTTTTTTCAAAGATGATCTAAGCAATGCACCCAAGGTCCACGTGGCACCCAAAAAGTGTTTTAGGTGCCACGTGGAGCTCCACATGAAAGGTTGGAGGGCGGTCACCGTCCTCCAACCTTCCACATGACACCAAAAATATTGTTTCGATGCCACGTGGAGCTCGAGTGCATTGCTTATATCATCTTTGAAAAAAAAATAATTGAAACTCATCTCCACCGTTTTTTTGAACCGTGAAATGTGGACCAATGAAACCTGTCAAACTTTGACTTGTAGGTTTAAAAAAAAAAATCAAATTTTCTTTTTTTAATATTGATCTAAACCGTCCACCTATGCTCCACGTGACACCCAAACAGTGCTTTGGATGTCACGTAGAGCTCCATATGTATCTTAAAGGGCAGTCATCGTCCTCCATTGGAGGACCTAACTTGCTATCATATATATATATATATATATATATATATATATATATACACACACACTAGTAAAAAGCACGTGTGTTGCACGTAATTACATGTTCAAGAAGAGTTAATTTTTTCCATATATTTAATAGAAAGGGATCAATGACTTCCAATAAAAAGTACATGATTGAAAATGTAGAAAAAGAATAAGTGATGAGAAGGACCGATTGGTTTCCAAACTTGAACCCGCATTTTCACACTATAGCCCGAGCCTTTTTACTATCGCACCAAGCAAAACGGAGGATTTCTAAATATTTGACAACGTAATTTAGATATGGAAATTGGGATCAAACAACAAGCATGGAAGATGCTCTTAGTCCTTAAGGATCTTCTCAGTCATGACTGATTAATTAAAGTGTTCACATGCCCAATAAGAATTTAACACACCCTTCCATAAAGACATCATAACAGTATTATCCTTCCATAAAAAATTAAGAACAAAGTACAAGAGAAACCAGCATGGAGCTTCGGCACCTCCATCACACCCCTGGCCACAACCAAACCGAAAACAGAGAAAACAGAGCCTACATTACCCAAATTGACATGAAAAAATATAAAGTTAAAAATAGTGCATTAATGCATTCAAACTTTCACTTATTTAGCACCCCAAAATATCAACGCATTTATCAAGGCAGGTAGACCCGAGTACCTCCCGCTGTCACTTGGGTGATTCTTGAGACGATACACTTGAATGCTTGAAAACACAAAAAGTACTTGAAAAACTGATGACACTTCGTTTATAACAAAGAGAAACAGAAATCCATTATGGATGAGCTTGAATCTGATGGCACCTACTGTATAGTGCATGACAAACTGCTCTATAACAAAGAGAAACACAGAAAGAACCTAGCAAGTTGTTCTATAAACTGCTCCATGGGTGAGCGTTGATTCTGTGCATCTTCCACAAGCTTTATCATTCTAGCTACTGGAGAGTCGTCTTCTAATGCTTGTGTCAACATTAGAAAATATCATCTATAGGTGAAATAAATAAATAAATAATGCTTATTACCCTAAGCAATTGAACTCACCTGTGAGGACCATGGTTCCAACCCATACTTCGGAACCAATCTCCTTATCCACGGGCATAAATTTTGCTGTCAAACTACTATCATCTATAGTTGGCGTTTGGAAATACATTACTTTTGAAAAAAGATTATAACGCAAACCATCAATGACAATATCGGATGTATGGAGAGGAGTAATATATATTGTGCGCAAACCATTCACCTATAAAAAATGACTTGAAGCAATTTTGCTTTCATCATGTCCACAAAATGACTCGAACAACCATTTTAAATGACTTGAAGTAATAATCAATAAACCGTTCCCCCAACAATTCTTCACATGAGTACATAAAAGAAAAGAAAGCAAATCCTACTTTATTAAACATCCTTCCTAATTTGGACTATAAGCAAAACCAATAAAATAAAGTAAGCAAATAAAGATAACTTTTCCAATTTAACTGCTCCTACATTTTAGGAATAAGAGATAAACATCAACGCCCTCCAATCCGCAGTTTTATAATTTAACGACTCCAATTAAAACCGCCCTCCATTCCGCAGCAAAAATGGATCATATTGAAGTAGTGAAATCGCTTCAAATGATATTGTAGTGCGAGCACTAACTCGGCGTCATGCCCTTTCGCGGCCATATGTAAAGTTGTCTGCCTCTTCTTATCGGTCCTAAAACCAATAACGGGTTGTTTGCTTAAAAGCGATTTCACTACTTCAATATGATCCATTTTTGCTGTAGTAGCTCCTTCAACACCTTTGAAAATTAAAAAGGAAAAAATGGCATAAATAGTAATCCATTTAACAAGCCAAGGAACGCAATAACTTGCTTTCAGATCATCCATAAGGGTGGATGAATTAGTGGGTTTCCATCACCATTAGAAACAATAATGGTGTAAATAATGTTATATGCACGTGCTTCGCACATTTGGCGCCCTTTTTTTTCCAGAAGACAAATAGCTAAGTGGGAACGATATTGTGATATTAAGTAATTGAACTTTCATAGCAGATGTTTGGTGACATAAAAGAGATAGGAACAAGTACAAATTCAATTGATGGCAAATGACATCTATAATCACATAATGTGGAGAAGAGGAGAAAAACTTTAAAGGGGGGACACAAGAAAATATCTTGAGTTGTCTATGTTAGAAAAAGAAATCAATAAAGAAAAAACCCACATTGAAAATAGCGTAGAAAAAGTCATTTTAGTCCATTTCCTACATCAGAAAAAGTAAGTAGGAATCTGTGCTTGTAGGAAAAAGTAAGAAAGGGCGAGAAACAATTCTGAAGCATTTTCTTCTAAGTTGAATCCTCTGAACCAGTACGTTCAAAAAGTTCAAAAAAGTATATAAGGTATACCACTTCCTAAGCTTCTCAGTGGGCCAATGTTTGATAGTGATGCACAATTTGATTCTTTATTTTTAACCTAAAAGTGCATTTTTTGGCAGTGATGCTTTCTGTGCAAATTTGTCTTACTTTTGCCTTTAGCAAGTGTCTTGGTGATGTTGTAAATTAAAATGAGAGTGAGGCAGAATGTTTTGAACATGATGTTCTACATATAATGAAGATGTTCTTGTTAGCGAAAACCAAAGGATTGAGCAGTCTTTCCTAATTTTGAATTACCCAAATCGCTGGATCATATCCCTACGAAACTGCGAACTTGGTTCAGGAGAACCGGTATGTGGTACTTTTCAATCAAGTCTGGTCCTTCGCTTTTTTTTTTCTTAACCGAAGTACGGAACTGAGAAATGGTCAACCTAAGTAGTCTACTTACCTAACAAAGCAAAGAGATAACCAGCAAGTTATAAAGCATCTTATGCCTTAAGTAATCAATATTATTAGTGATATTATAATTGTTTCATTTAAAATTGATTAAATATTTTACATTTTTCATTTGAAACTCATCCTAACCGAAGAGAATGATCAACAAACCTGAAATCCAAGGGAGCAAAGCAGCAAATAAGGTAACATTCTAGTGTCCCTCAATTTCAATCATGACTTTTTCTTGGATAGTTTTCTTCTACTTATTTTACTCTGTGTGGGGTGGCCATGGCCCAAACTGCAATTTAGCAACCCTATTCCATTAATACTTGGAAAAAACATCTATACATGCATTACTACAGAATTCTTCTACATTAGCTTGTTTACCCTTCAGAAATCCTAAGGGCTCTCCAACTTTGCAACTTCCAAGTGATAATAGAAACCAGAGTACCACGCATTAAGTAAAAGCTCGGGGCAATAATAATAATAATAACAAAACTAATATTAATAATAACTGAAATTGCCTTTGGTTTAACAATAAATAAAAAAAACAAAATTGCATCTGGTTTGTCTTTTCGGCCACGGCCACTATGCATAGTACATTACAATATAACAAGAGACTGGAATTGAAAACAAGCTTAGAGAACTAATGAGAGTCTATTTGCTTTATATTATTGTTCCAAAATAGTGATGTTGGTTTCCGGATAATACCTTTAACACTAAAAATTTCAGTAAGCTTTGCTCTATACTGCTGACAGAAGAATTTCTTCCCCCATGTTGTGCAGAATAAATGACAAATGAAACAAATTATTGATCTAAAATGCTCTTACCCGAGATATGTAATGTTGGGATGCAAACTTGAGACCTCAGAAGGATTTCTTTTGATAGGAAACTAAGTCATGTACCCCAACTTCAACTTGGGCATCACCTGTGCGGACCTGTAAATCACAAGAGTGCAGCAAAACCATATTATCAAATTATGTTGATGCCACATTTGCCAAAGAAATGAAATTTCATGCGTGTGTAATAGACATTAGCATAAAAGTTCTTCCAATGAGTTCTAGCAAAACCATACAATGCAGTGAGGTTTTTACATATAAAAGAAAAACTAGTAACAACAAAGCAGATTTCTTTTCTATTGCAAAAGGTCACTGGTCTTCTCAAGCTCCCTCCATGTTCAAGATGCCATTTGGAAAATTGGAATAGTAATCTGCAGTTGAATCACATGCTTCCAATGCTTGGAGCAAGACCATGGAAATGGAATGGGAGAAGACATTTCCATTTAGTTTGTTATTTGGATAAATTATCAATTCCATTATCCAAATGGGTATTTCAAAGTTTAGCTTATAAATTAGACATTCGAAACCAAAATTCAGACATTTGGCTTGCTTAAACAACTCAAACTTCCCAACATCAGCAATCAATCTGCACAAAGTACATAAATTCATGCCATGAAACCATGCCAGTTAACCAATCAATGTAAATAACTAATTTTAACATTCCAACATTAAAGGAACAATGAATCTGAAGTTTATAAATGTCACAATGCAACTACAGTAATAGCTACTTCACTAACTACTCAGCCACAGGTTCTTGTCAGTAACTTATTTCTTTATTCATCGACAATACATATAAAGGGATAATGGCTGCTGACCGAAATTTAAACATCAAATGGTGTTTAAATGGTCTTACACCTCTAAAATGTCACTTTTGATCTCACACCATTGAAGTGTGATTTATCATTGTGCCATGTGGCACACATCTATGATCAGTCTATATTGCCCAAGTGGCATTCCATTGTTGGAACAAGTCCCAGCGAAATGATCATGCTTTTTAAGTGGCCATAAACCATCCGATCAGTGAACTTTAATATTAGCCATCAAAATTAAGAACAACCATTGGTATTTAAGTGCACAGATCGGATGGTTCAAATATCCCAAGTGTGATTTTTTGGAACCATAGCCCTTCAATTGAGGATATATCACTTTGACTGTATGAATTTCCAAGATCATAAACGAACAAATGGTGTAAGATCGTTTAAACACCATTTGGTGTTTAAATGACGGTCAGGAGAGTCGGCCCCTATTATCAATGCAAGAATAAGTTCATCTATTGAAAAGTTTGGTATCGTTAAAAATCATGTGCTAGGTTGATTGGTTATGCCTGAAATTATGATAGTCAAGAGATGAGAACCCAAATTGCATGAACCTGAACTTTGCCTTCCGCAAAAAATTCGTAGGCTAGCATGTTTGATGAAAAAGGGAGAAGGTAAGACCACTTACAGAGTGGACATGAATGCCCATTACATAACATTTGTTAGAAAGCAACAAAGACAAGATATCCAGAACAGATGGCAAATGTGGGGAAAAATAAATAACGCTAATTCCTGACTCAGGATGGTCAGGAACAGAAGGGGTTCAAATCCGAAATACTGAAAACAATAATTACCTGGCTATCAAGGTTGAAGGCTTCCACGATAGAGGATTTGCCATCTTGAATGTGTGCAGGGATTGTGAGAAGTCCAAGACCGGGCTAGATCTGTGCAGCATTAAAAAAATTACCGCCCTCTAGTTACGATTGTGAATGGATGTTTCTTGTTTTTGTTACCGCTTCAGCTGGAAAGAAAAAATAATCCTCCAAAAAGGAAGGGTAACTTTTAGACAGGACATGGAGTATCAAAGCTGGTATCAAAACGTGAATGTTGTGTCTATCTCAAAAAGAACTTGCGTTCAGATGATTGCCATTCCATGTATGGAATGAAGAAACATTGCAAAAGATTGATGAGTTCAAAAAAGCTTGGAAGCATTGATTTTACTACTCTGGGCGGAGGACCTGGCTTTTGCTAGGGCGCATGTGCTAGCCCCGAGATGGAAAGGGGGCATCTGTAGAACAATGGATATACTGGCTGGTAGTAGAAGATAACAAATGGTGATTGAAGTTGAGAAGGGAGCAATGCTATCTGCACATCAAAAGATGGACATGTTTGTACACTGAATGGAGCATGACAATAGGGATCTCTCGCTTTATCAAGTCACGAGACAAAATTGCAAAGGTCACCTAGAATGCAAAGAGCCATGGGAGTGCGTTGGTAATTACCATAGACCAAGTCTTTGCCCATAATCAATTCAGAGAGTTTATATATGCTATGCAATTCGAGCATTATGCTCCTGAAGGAGCTCGAGACTTGTGGACTCGAAGACTCAAAAAAACTCAGATTGAGTTAGGCATGGAATAAACTTGTGTTAACAAAGTTACTTGGATAGTGAAGTGTCTCTTTATTATTTTCACTTGGATTTGGAGAAGGGGCACAAATGCAAAGCTTAGCACACTAATTCGAACATGTGGGTTTGTACAATGAAAATGAATGTCACAAGAAAGACGGAGAGTGAGCTGCTATGTCAGGCCTATTTTCATATATTTTCACGTGTACTTGAGAGAGGATCCTTGAACAAGGAGGCTAAATATAGATATGGAATGCCACTACTCTCTTTCTTAAATACACAGATTAACTGTTTCTATCGAAGAAACTCAGTCTGGCTGCTGGACCAATAAGTTAATAGTCTATTTTTTTATGGTCAATGTGACATGATGGAACTGGAAAGAATATTACTCGAGTTTGAAGATTTATATATCTCATTTTGCTTTCACATGTATTTGTGAATGTGCTCTACAACAAATTTGTTTTATTTTTTTAAGAGCAAATTAAAGTTATAATTTTAGTGTAAATAACAAGAATTACAGCAAGTGTTAATGGGTAAATTTTAGCAGCAAAAACAGAACATGATTATTGGGGAAGTTCAAAATAAAGGGTATGAATGGTAATTGATTTGATTTTGGAAATAACTTTTCATGACACATTTTCTCATAGTACTATTTACTTCTCATTTATAACTGATGACCGCTTTTTTTTTTCTTAACCGAAGTAAGGAACTGAGAAATTGTGAACCTGGGTAGTCTGCTCACCTAACAAAGCAAAGAGATAATCAGCAAATTATTAAGCATCTTATGCCTTATATATTTGCAAAGGCTTTGATGAAATCGGAAGGTTAATAATATTACAACCTTGAGGTCACAGGTTCAATTCCAAGTTATATATATATATATATATATAGAGAGAGAGAGAGAGAGAGAGAGAGAGAGAAAGCACCAGCCCTTTAAGCAAAACAACCTATAATGGATGGGTAGTTCATAAACATCAACGCCAACAATACACACTCAACATAATAGTTTGATGCTGTATATAGGAATACATCAATTTATTTAACTAATGTAACACGGTAAAACCATAGAAAACAAAAGAAAGAAACAAAAGTAAGCAACTCATCCTAATTCAGAAGGCCAGCCTCTTTCAAGCATTCAACAGAATCAACAAGGGTCTCTTCCAATGGCCTATAAGTTCATCTCAAACTCTTCAACTTCTCTTAGCCTTAAAGTAATTAAAGGCTAAGAGAGCACCAAGGCAATGATGGGAGACCATCAAGGGTTGACGTTGGGCCCTTCATCATGTCAAAAGCTAACTTTGTCATATTTTAGGGCCCTTAAAAATCTGGGAAAATCAGCTTCTAACATGATTAAGTGGATGAAAAAAGGCCATTATCAAGTGTTGGTCCCGTATGTACTGGGAGAAATGGATGGAATACAAACATAGCCTCTGACTTTTTATACACAAAGTGGCTGCTCTCTGATTGCTTGACAGCGGAAGCCTTTTTATCACTGCACCAAGCAATGGCACCTAGAATGCAAAGCGGAAAAAAAAAACACAGGAAAAAAACTTAAATGTATAGTGCATTTGATCTAAAATTGTAAACCTTAGCGGAAGCCTTTTTATCACTGCACCAAGTAATGGCATCTAGAATGCAAAGCGAAAAAAAGAAAACGGAAAAAAAAACGTGAGGGTGTATAGTGCATTCAATCCACTATCAAAATTTGGCCCACTGACATGCATTTTATAAATTGGGAATTTTGTTGTTTTTCTAAACAAGAAGGTGGTCTTGGAATCAAGAAGTTGGGCCAAATGAAAAAGGCGTCGTTGGGGAAATGGATTTGGAGAACGGAGGATGAAAAGGAAGCTGATAAACTGTGGTGGCAGGTTGTGTCATGTGTGCAATAAGTATGGGAGGGACGATAATAATCGGTCAAATTTGATGAGACAAATAGGTCGAGATGGTGTAAAGGAGACAAATCTGTATGGGAGGAGTTTGGTAGAGGTATTATATTCAGTTGGGGCATAGGGGACAAAATCAAATTTTGGCATGACAGATGGATGGGGATTAGAAATCTTGGCAGGAATTCTCTGTAATTTTCATAGTCTACACAGATCCGGAGCGAACATATTATAGCTAATTGAGTTCCATAACGAAGTGGCAGTGAGGAATGTTAGCACAAGGAGGAGTTTAAAGAAGGATGAAATTGAGGAGTATATAAGGCTGATGGAGGTGGTGTCTTCAGCCAAGAAAAATAGACTCTATAGATTGTAGAATCTGGAGGCACAATGCTAACGATATTTTTGCAGTAAGTTCTTCTTACAGATATCTTTTCAAACAGCCTCTTATTAGTCATGAGTGAGCTAAGTTATGGAGAGTAAAAATCCCCTCAAAGATTAAGTTTTTTGGTTGGAGTGTGGCTTGGGTCAAGATATTGACAACAGAGCAATTGAACAGGTGAGGTGTACCGGTGGGACAAAGAGTAGTATTCATTTGATTTTTGGTTCCCCTTTTATCAAATAGCTGAGCTGAAATAAAGGAGTGTAGCAGCCAACCAAGTATGCAAAATTCATACTAAGAGGGAAAAAAAAAACCCCATAATAAGAAGTTAATTAGAAGCATCTAATTAATGGAAAAAGGGTTATTACCATTTGATAAACTCTAAAAAAAATATATAGAAAACAATATGTTAGCGAAAACCAAAGGATTGATCAGCCTTCCATAATTTTGAAGTTGAATTATTATGATGCATAATTCGAGTAAAGATAGGGTTCTAAGTTTTTTTTTTTTAACCAACAAGTTATAAAGCATAATTGAAGTTGAATTAAGTTAAAGATAGGGTTCTAATTCTTTTTTTTTTATAACCAGTAAGTTATAAAGCATCTTATGATCAACAAACCTGAAATCCAAGGGAGCAAAGCAGCAAATAAGGTAACATTGTGGTGTCCCTCAATTCAATCATGACTTTTTCTTGGATATTTTTCTTGCACTTATTTTACTCTGTTTGGGTCATTTCCTTGTGATACCCCAGCTTTCCTACTGATTTGGATTAATTGTTTATGTGTACTTCTCTTTTAGTCTATTAACTAAATATATAAACCCTAAGCAAGTCTTAAAGTAATTAAAGGCTAAGAGACTACCAGGACAGTGATGGAAGACCATCAAGGATTGATGTGGGCCCTTCATCCTATCAAGAGCTAACTTTGTCATATTTTAGGGTCCTTAAAAATCTATGAAAATCAGCTTCTAACATGATTAAGTGATAAAAAGGGCGATTATCAAGTGTTGGTCCCGTATGTAATGGGAGAGGTGGATGGGATACAGACCTAGTCTCTGGCTTTTTATACACATTGTGTCTGCTCTCTGATTGCCTGACAACGGAAGCCTTTTTATCACTGCACCAAGCAATGGCACCTAGAATGCAAATAACTAAGAAAGTAATCAAATAATTTTTCAGAGAATTCAGAGAGAAAAATTAAATAAATAATAATCCATTTAACAAGCCAACGAATACAGTAACTTGCTTTCAAATCATCCATAAGGATGATGAATTAGTGTGTTTCCATCACTATTTGAAACATTGATGGGGTTATTAATGTTATATGCATTGTATCAAAATTCAGCCGATACCGATACATATCGGTTTCATCCAGAACCGATACCATCCCGATACAGGTATCGATATCAGACCGATACGGGTCAATATCGGCTGATACGGTCTCGGTATGGACCAGTACTGACTGATACTAATCCTTTCTTACATTTTTGTTTACCTATTTTTTGAAAAAAAAAATTAAAAACATTGGCCGATATGATGCTAATTCATAATCTATATTTCCCAATAGTACTCAAATCATATAAGTGAATTGGCATATTTCTTCCAAAGCAATAGCTTTCCCATCATTCTACATTACGAAGCATATAAGGAAGAATTCTAATCATTCAGAATGTCCATATCAGTCCAATATCAGATTATGAATACCAAAGGTTGGCATAGTACATGGGTTGAATAAATAAACATTGTAGATCCTATAATGATAAGTAGTCCAATAATTAATATTATAAAGCAAATCCCTAATGCTCTATGACAGAATAATAATAATAATCATTCATACAAATCTAAAATGCTCCAAAACCCTCGAAATGCATACCTTAGGAAATACAGATGAATTTTTTTCTTTCTTGAAAGGAAAAAAAAAATGATCCTACCTAACAATCCACACCCATAAAATTATAATCCGAAAAACTTTATGATGTGCTAAATCTAAAATCCAATATCCAAACTCAAATAAAAGTAAATGAATTAGATCTTGAAATAAATAACCCCCTCAAGATCTCATTCGTCAAAAAGAAGAAACTAAAACATCATAAATCCGCTTAGTGAAACCTCACAATCTAGCACAGAGATAAAAAAAAAAAAAAATAAGAATTAAAAAAAAAATCCTAAACATGTCAAGGATCAGAACTTTCCCGAACGAATGACAAAAAAGCCCTAACAATCCATAGTCTCTGCAATTAGGGCTTCTGATAAATAAAAATTTGAAGAATTTCATATCATATATATCATCAAATATATATATATATATATATATATATATATATATATATATATATAATAAAAATAAAAATAAGCCCTAAACATCCATAATCTACCTTGAGGAATAAGAAGAAAAAAAATTGAGACGGATTATTACCGTGAGGAATAAGAAGAACAAGAGAGAGAGAGAGAGAGAGAGAGAGAGAGAGAGAGGAAACCTGAATCAAAGCTTCAAGTGGACTACATAGAACCGTGTCCTTGAACTGTCAAAGTTCAGAGCTTTCCCGAACGAATCACAAAAAGGCCCTAAAAATCCATAATCCCTCCAATTAGGGCTTCTGATAAATAAAAATTTTGAAGATTTTCATATAATATTATAATCAAAATACATTTTAAAAAAATTGAGAGAGGGATTATTACCGTGAGTAATAAGAAGAACAAGAGAGAGAGAGAGAGAGAGAGGAAACCTGATTCAAAGCCGTAATAAAAAAAGATTACAACAAATCAAAATCTCATAATAAGAGCAAATATAGCCAGCATAAATTTTTTATCAAACCTTAAAACAAAAAAAAAGCAAAAACAGATCAAAAACCCTAAAAACTGAAAGCAATTTCAAATTAGGGCAACTAAAAACACACCATTTTGTCTCCAGCGCCTGAAAAACATCAAATTCAGAAGAAGAAGAAGAAGAGGAGATCAGGCATCGTTTACAAATGATATTAGTACAAATATTAGAAATTTACCATAGTTAATGATTGAAACGAGAATATAAATAAATAGGAAAAAAAACCTCTCCTTCTTCACGCAATGGTTTCTTTTCTTCATCTTCATCTTCTTCTTCACACGATAGTCTTAAAAAGTCTTTAGTGCTGTCAAGCTGTTTCAATTTGGATTTGTCTAACTTCTAGTCAGCAAGATTAGATTCAATCAGTCTTTAGAATAGAAAAATTACTAAAACACTCCTTAAAGAAAATTTTCTCAGGCCCAAATCTCACTAAGTATGGTCTTCCATCAAATTCCTAGGGGTTATCCTCACAATTTTCTCTCTTTCAAGTTCACTAAGCATTAATTTTTTAAAAACTCTTGACATTTACTTCATGAAAAATGTTAGAACTACAACACATGTCAGTTTTAAAAAGTTTTTAATTTCCTCTTTTTCAAAAAATCAGGTGAGAAACCATTTTATTTTCAAAAAATTTCAACATAACTGCACTAGCATTAACTTATTTCATTGGCACACGTCACGCAATGTCTCATTAAATGACATCCCTACCCCCGGAAGAACATAAAATTTACTACACAAGAAAAAGAAAAATGGTTAATGATAGGGGCAGCTATGAGTACCGTACATTTAAAAAGTAGAATTCAATAAAGGACTCTCCCATTTTTTTATATCCCAAATTTTGTTTCAAGTGAAGTGAAAGAATAATAGAGGGGCATCTTTGTCCTAAATGGAGAAAATGACGGACCAAACGTAGGCATTCAATTTGCTTATATATATATATATATATATATATATATATATATATATATATATATATATATATATATATATATATATATATATATATATAAGGGTGAAAAACCGATTGAAAACCAACACTGAATCGAATCGATTAGGCCCAGTTCAGTTTTGGTTTTGGTACCTAAAAACTGAAAACCAGTCGGGTGGGGTGAGAAAAGCGCAAAAAAAGTCGAAATATTAAAAAAACCAAAAAATATATATATAATATGAATAAAAACCGAACCAAACTGAACTGACCAAAACCGAAATTGGATTGGTTCAGTTTTGGTTTGAAAGGTTAAAAAATTCGGTTAACCGAAATATTTCAGTTAGGGTTCGTTTTGCAGAAATCGAACCGAAAACTGAAATTTTGGTTTTGGTTTGGTTCGGTTAACCGAATCTGCACCCATATATATATACTAACCCATTGGTGCACCAGCATCCGCAAGAAATGTGTGTGCCTAGGCGCATCACAGATGGTGGCTGGGAAAACAGGTTAATAATTTGATCTTTGGGTCCAAATGACTCGAGTCTTGTGGCTTGACCCTGGCGCATGTGACCGCACCTCCTTGGCTTGAATGAGAAAGCATTGAATAATGGATGATTTTGCATAGTATCATCACATAATTAGAAGATATATTAAAATGTTAGCGACTTGTATGCTAGAAGCCATTACGAACTTTTTTTTTTTCTTTTTTTTTTTTTAGAAATCATTACGAAAGCTTTTAAATTCTTACACGTGAATTTTATTCCCATCGAATATTACTTTTGGAAAACAATGCCTCAAAAAACAAACTTTTTAGTAAAAAAAAACCGACCTCAAACGTCTTAGAAAAAAGGGTGCTTTCGCGGATTTTAGAACTTCAGAAAACTGTGAAAGCACGATTTTTTAAAAGAAAATATTAAAAAAGTACTTTTGCGGTTTTCAGAAGTTCCAAAATCCGTGAAAACCCCATTTTTTCTAAAACATTTGAGGCCGGGTCTTTTTGGTTAAAAGGTTTGTTTTTGAGGCATGTTTCTCTAATTATCCCTATTTTTTAGGAAAAGGCCTTCGTCCTCCATGGGAGGACGGTGACCGTCCTCCAACCTTCCACATGGAGCTCCACGTCGCACCCAAAACACTTTTTGAGTGCCACCTGGAGCTCCATGTGCATTGCTTAGATCATCTTTAAAAAAAAAAAAAAATTTAACTCATCTCTACCATGTATATTTTGAACCGTGAAATGTGGACCAATGAAAACCATCAAACTTTGACTTGTGCATTTAAAAAAAAAAATTCGAATTTTTTTTTTTAATATTGATCTAAACAATCCACCTGTGCTCCACGTGGATCTTGGAGGATGGTCACCGTCCTCCATTGGAGGACCTAACCGGCTCCCTTCTCTAATTATCCCTATTTTTGTTTATTTTAGAATATGCATCTTTTTACTCTGAGAATGCTTATTGATCAGTGATCACACCGTACTTCAAATAAAGTGGATAGTAGTTGAGTTTTATATATTTGAAATCCATGTCTACTCTTTAATTTGAATCTCATAACTCATCTATTGTTTTGTAGCTATATTTCAATGTGGATGGCACCATAGCTGGATTGCGTTCTTATGTAATATAAATGGAATGAGAAAAGCGCATTGACTATTATTTTTATCTTCTATTTTTAAGACTATATATATATATATATATATATATATATATATATATATATATATATATATATATATATATATATATATATATATATATATATATATTTTATATTCTCACAAATGAAAGTGAAGATCATGGGCCTTTTGGGTCAATTTTTTTCGTTGTGCTCTAAAGGAAATGAAAATCTAATGGTGTGATAGGATGTGCATTATTTCAAAGACCATTGGGTGAAAGTTTTGGATGCCAAGCAACCTCTATGGTCTGATTTTAACAAATTAATGATTTCTAAAGTTAGTACTTTTTTTATGGGCCCAAATAGAGGAGCTCTAAAGGGAAATGTTATAAAGTGGACAAATTTTTGTAGACAATTTTGCAGGTAACTTATGTGGCTCGATGTGACTGGCTGCATACATACCAGGGCCCAGTCATGTCGCGCCGCATAAGTTGTCTGCAAAATTGTCCACCGTTTATAATTTTTTGAGCTCTAAATGCATACAGTATTTCTGATAATTAAATTTGAAAGAATCGTTAATTGTTTGGGAAAAGAAGGCAATGCATAAATGACCCAATATGTGCTAATGACTTGATAGACCTCACTTATAAAGCAAGAGGATGGGAAAAAAAAAAAAAAAAGGCACCCTTTAATTTGAAGGAAGAGCATCCCTTGTAGTTAAAAGGAACATCATCCCTTGTAGTTCCTCCAAGAAGTGGAAAGAGAAATCACCATAGGTTCTTATCCAAATTAGTTCCTGCCTACTCATTTAACTGAAAAGGATCCCCATCATTTGACTGAAAGTAGCAGTAAACCGGTATCGTAGGCCTCTCATTGCTAATTAAAATGTGTGCACCCCACCCGCGGCTATGTTTTTTTGCTGGACAGGTTCCTCGAGAAGAATCCTTACTACTGACCATCTCTTGAATAGGGGAATGAGTTTGAGGAACATTTGATCTTCGGGGGAGGGGGGTTGACCTCGTGTTGTGATGGTGTCTTGCAAGAGATTTTGCTATTGATTTTGGCAGCCTCCAATAGATAATTCAGATTGACATTGACAGGTTCAGTCAAAGCTCGATCTAGATCCGAAATGGACTATGGATCTCAATCTACTGGTCTATGTGTGATTCACCACGGGATTCCCCTGAGTGTGATCGGGGAGCCTAAGCTGAGCATAGCAATGGACCTGATGGATGACAGCAAGGCCTGAGTGAGAGCTACTTATACTTATCGTGGCTCCACCGTGATGGGAATGGTTTAGGTTTATGTTGTTGCTGTTTTAGGTGCTAATGTGAGATCCTGCCCTTGTTCGCCAGTGGGAGAATATGCTTGGAAATCGGGTTTAGCATCTATGCAGTCTATTTTTCTCTCATATCTGGGGTGACAGTGAATCCTGTCCTGTAGTATTTCTCCTTGCTATTTTTATTTTTAAGTCCGTTATCATGTAGCCTTTTTTGCCAAAGCAGTCACCAAAGCATATTTTGTACTATTTTTATAAAATTTGCTTATTATCGTTTAAAATGAGACAGAGAGAGTAAAGATCACCCAAAGTTGAAAACTCTGTCAACTGTAAGAGGGACAAACCTAGAAGAACAAATGAAGTTTATTAGATCGTACTGAAATCTGAAAGAAATTTACGTTTTAGAGTTGGAATTTAGCTGTTTTTACAGCAGAAATTTGGTAAAGTCAACGTACTTAATGGAGTTCCAAGTCACCTTAGACATGGGCATTGCAGCATAACACGAGTCATGGTCAAACCTTAGCTGCCTAATTCCTTAAACCTCTGTGAATAGTCATTTTCCTCTTCAAAAGGAACCATTATTCTGTTGATGAATTGCCTAAAACATGCAGCTTTCTCTATAACATTTATCCCTATAGAGACGATAACAATCTTGATGTTGGACCTCAAATCTAGCTTATAAAATCATATTTTGTAAGAACAGGAGTTTATTATGTTCTACTTCATATATAAGCTCAGGAAACACATGGGAAAGCAGGAGTATGGACCATGGCAAAGTGACAACAATGGGTGCAGGTTTAATATGGTGAGCGGGAAAGTTGGAAAAATGAATAAATACGGGAAGAAAAATAGAGAAAAAATCGAAACTAAAAAAGCTATAAAATATGGAAGACAGAAAAAAATAGGGAAAAAAATGAGATATATTAAATTTTTTTAAAAAAGAATTAATCCACTTTTTTTATAAATATGATAAAATACAGGGAAAAAACATTTAATATTCGAAAAACGCATTTAATAATCGAAATATGCACATTATATGAAAATACACGTTTTTATTAACAATAGGGGTATTATACATCTTTACTACATTGTGGAAAAAAAATGTGTATTACACAGGTATTATAAACAAAATGCCCTATTTTGTCACAATGGTCCATGGTATGTTTTCATTAGATGGAGGTGTCTAAGTGAAATTAAAACCGCCCAATCACACTTAAAACAACCCTGTAGCAACTTCTTAAAAAGATAAAGATGGTGCAATTCTCCCTTGCAAGCATACATGCATCCAAAAATTGATATTGTTTGAAAGTTCTCACCAATAGCTCTCCAACAGCTACCGTAGCTTAATAGTTATAGTGAATCACCATAAAATGAACGAGAAATATATAAAGCATCCCTAGGGAAACAGGGTAAATGGAAAGACATTACTAACTCTAAAGACAGAGTACAAAAACATCTAGTTAGGAACTTAGGATATGGTGCAACATAATGGTGGATTAAATTACTAACTCATAAAAAAATAAAAATAAAAAAAACCTTTACAGGAAGTGTTTCCCATATAGCCTCATGACTCATGCTTTCATCGTCTCCTGAAATTAAAGTTCGACACATTCTGAATTATGAAACCAAAACATAGTTTACAACAACCATTAAAAATTCTTCCTTTATAAAAGGGGCTTTAGTCCAAGGTTCTCAAGAACAAGGGTCTTTTCAGTATGTTGTATGAAAGGGGCTTTGGTTCAAGGTTCTCAGGAACAAGGGTCTTGAATGCACGAAGACAGAGGGGAACAAACAAAGAAGTCTAAAAAAATTAGGAAGCAGAAGCACTTAGAAAGAGTCTGTATAATATGACTACAAATTGAAATATGCATATTCAAATAAGTTGTAAAAATTAAGCAATTATGTGATTATGATGTGAAAGGCATTTTTATGGGGTAAAAGTAAATTAATTGGTCTTTGTAGCGAGGACTTTATTTTTATATTGGAACTTACTATTCCTCAGACAAGGGGGGAAAAAAAAGCATTTCATGGGCATTTTGAAATTGATACTGCTGCATTTAATGCTGATTCAAATGTGGATCTAGTTTTGCACACCATTCTATAAAAACTGAAAACCATGAAAGTCAAGTTTCTTCAATATCAAAGGGCTGCAGATGTGGTTGAACTCAAAATCTGATTCAGCCTTATTGGACCTGACCATTACCATTCACAAGTGGCCTCACATAATTCAATTTCACATCTTTAAAATGCCTTCAAACAAAAAATTTGGAGTTGACAAATCAAATCCACCTTAAATTTAGAACTTTCCCATTATTAAACACAACCTTAGTGTACGAGTTCGGTTAGCCGCAACATTTCGGTTCGGGTTCGGTCCAGCAAAACAGAAATTGGGTATGTCGAATCAGCCTACAGTTCAAATCAATCTGATTAGGCATAACAAAGAAATTGAGTAAATATTAACTACTTTGGTTGGAAACAAAATTTTGAAAGCATTGAGAGGGATTTGAACCTAAGACCTTTGATTTTAAAGTTTTATAGCTAATCAAGTGGTCATTGGGACCTCTTTTATTATCAATTCAAATTTATTATATAATCAATAAATACTTTTAAAACTCATCCTACCCCTAGGGAATTGGGTTTGCTTGATATTAGCGAATTGCAAATTGCGACCCCAAATCTTAACTGAGCGAACTAATTAACTTTGGTTATTACTCTACTCGTTTGGGGGTTTTTAGCTCCAATTGTTTAGTATATCTACTGAATTGAGTTCTCTCTCTCTCTCTCTCTCTCTCTCTCTCTCTCTCTCTCTCTCTCTCTCTCTCTCTCTCTTTTTCTCTCAAAATCATCAGATTTTTTATTTATTGACATTTATTTTTTTACCTTTTGTTTTAATAGGTTTTGCTTATCTTGCTCACTAGTGGTTCATCTTCTTAAAATTGGTTTGCTTTTGCTTTGAATTTTGATAACCATGAAAGTCCGTTTATTTTTGCAGGGAATCCTATGCCAAATATCTATACACTTCACTTTCAAAGTGGAGTATGGGTTCTCTACTACTAAATACCTAGGGACCAATATTTTCTATGCTCACAAGATATAAATTATACTTAGTTCATTAGCAGCTGAAGAGTACAACTTAAAAACAAAATCTCCAACCTTTTCCCGGATCAAAACATGTTAGAAGCTGACTTTGATAAACTTTCTGACGCCTGACATCTAGAGAGGTCAACTATTGACCAGAGCAATGGGGGTAAAAGGCTCTTCATAGGCTTGATAATCTTATGATGCAAGTGACTCCCTATTAATCCTTCTTCTGAGGATCACATTGCCTCCTCATGTGAGGTTCTTGTTGGAGGGTTACTTTTTAACTTAGTGGAGCTGAATCGTACTCTACGGAATCAAAAGAAGATCTATTATCTACCTTTATGAAGAGTATATGTTAAGATGAGAACCATACATGCCAAAAGCTATCCATCACATTAATGAAATAAATTAAAGAGGACAACTTTTAGAGGTAGTTTATGAAGTTAGTGCTATTTTACTCAACAAGCTCGTATTATTTACTTATTATTATTATTATTAGGCTCGCCACTATGCATTTAAACACAGCTCTTTGCTGCTCTTCGTCAGAGCATATAAAATCTGCTCTGGTAGAGAGCAATTTTATCACTTAAAACAGCTCCTGTCGGAGCAAATGGGAGATAATAGAATTTGTATTTAGTATGGGGCATCTGTTGCTCCCTGTGTTACAGATGTAGAACCCATAAATATGTGGGCAGCCTCAAATCTGCATGCCTAACAACACAGATGGGAGCAGTAAATACAGAGCCTGCATACCTAATATGCACTCTGCTTTCTAGTCTATAGTGAATATGTTCTTGTTTGGTAGGGTTGAGAGGAGCTCCAGAATATAAAACCGGATGGATTTACCATCGACATTATGAGATTAAAGCCATGATTTTTGAGATCTTTGAAATTTCAGAATCTAGTTTGTTAAATCAAATAAAACTTGAAACTTCAAAATATGCAGCCTCACAAACTTTTTTAAGACTGCATTTTTCTTTCTTTAGTTTTACGTGAAACTAAAACTAATAACTCATCAACAAACCTAAACAATATATATCCTACAAACAAATAGAAAAATGGATAATAGATAATAAAATTCAAAAAACCTTTGAATACTCACTATTAAAAGTTTTGTAGATATAACATAAACTCCTCTTAGCAGGGAAAAAATCAGCCAAGACCGCTTTAATTTTTAATATTTTTAAAACCTTTTTTTGAAGATTTATCAGATTTTGGAGAGCTGCAGAATTTGAAGGTATAATATAATTCAATGATAAAAGGCAGTTTTTGAGAAAAAAAAATCAAAATGAATTAGAAGTCCTTTCTAGTGCTTGAAAGGAAGCATGCTTGCATGCACCTCAATGTGAAAGAGAGCTTGAACTCTCACCAATCCTTTCATTGTCCTCCTAACCCGAAAATCTCAAAAAGAAGAAATATGAAAGAAATTGAAAAGACTTGTGATCTTTTTTCTTCTATCAATGATACAAATTTCAATTTTTTTACAAAAATTCAAAAATGAAGAAACTTTAACAATCTAGCCCAAAAGGGGGAGTGAGATAATTAAAAATTTTAATTATATCAATTCACATCTCGTTTATCACAATAAGCAACTTCAAAATAATAACAAAAAGGAAAATCTTTCTAACATAACAAAGAAAAATTTCCTAAAAAGATAAATCAAGATTATCAGTAGAAAAATGTACATTGGAAAGAACCAAAGGAAAGGATTTAATTAATTTATGAAAAAAAAAAAATTTAACATGACAATAAGCTAGATAATTTTACACAACTAAAAAATAAAAATATAAACTATAACAAAAACATATATAAATATAAAAATTCACAAGCAGATCTTTATACATACCCGCCAGGTATTTTATCAATTGAATATTTGATCTGATATCCACCAGCCATTTTATCAAGCCTGCATTAACCAAAAAAAAAATGGCTTACAAATCTGAACGTTAACATCAACAATGTCATACAAGGGAAAAAAACCAGGGTATTTATAAAAAAATAAAAAAAATCAGGTGCATGATAAATAAATTAAAGGGTACTATTATTTACACCTCATTCAATAAACTAAAAGACCCATTCTTTAAATTTTTAAATTCTTTCAATACGAAAAATACTCTACTAACCGATACGATGGAGGAGAACAGATTGAGTGAAAAATGGTTGTGGCCAATATTCGGATGTTAGATGGAGTGGTTCCTGAAAAACATCTAAAAATAAGTGAAGCTCATAGAGAAAATCAATGACAAAATTGGTAGTAACCATACCTTAAATGTTAGAACCTATCAAAATACAAGCTTTTGGAGATTAAAAAAACAAATTTGTTTGTTTTTTTTTAATAACCAGTGATAAAAATCTAGAACTTGAAATATAAAAAATAGAAGGTGTTGATGGGTTAATATAATTCAATTTGTTGCAGAATTTGAAGGTATAATATAATTCAATGATAAAAGGAAGTCGTCGGGAGAAAAAAAAAATCAAAATAAATTAGAAGTCCTTTCTAGTGCTTGAAAGGAAGAATGCTTGCATGCACCTCAATGTGAAAGAAAGCTTAAAGCCTCACCAATCCTTTCATTGTCCTCCTAACCCGGAAATCTCAAAAAGAAGAAATATGAAAGAAATTGAAAAGACTTATGATCTTTTTTCTCCTATCAATGATGCAAATTTCATTTTTTATCAAAGAAATTCATAAATGAAGAAACTTTTAACAATCTAGTCCAAAGGGGGGAGTGAGATTATAAAAAAATTCAATTATATCAATTCCCATCTCGTTTATCACAATAAGTAGCTTCAAAATAATAATAATAAGGAAAATCTTTCTAGCGTAACAAAGAAAATTTTCTCAAAAAAGATAAATCAATATTATAAGTAGAAAAACTCACTTGATAAGTTGAACATGTTGTTCCAAAAACAAACTCATTTGGAAAATCTGCCCAGCTAATCCTTGAAACACCTGAAAAACAGCTCTGAATCTCAATAACAACAGACACAAAACAAAAACACATCCTTTGGCTCTGAATATCATTTATCTTCTTCCTTTTTTAGTTTGAAAAACATATATATATATATATATATATATATATATATATATATATATATTAGAAGAAGTAGATCCCACAAGTCTTAGATAGAGTTGAATCCTCCTCTTTAAATGTTTATATAGTAGAGAGAGAGAGAGAGGGTGTGAGAACCCAACCTGTCTGACCGACCCATCCCCATGGCCCAACTTAGACCCAGACCAGATCCAACCTAAAACCCCCTTCTTTCTATTGCTGCTTAACACCCAAACCTTCTCCCACCTACCCCATCAGTCAACCCAGAAGTTGAGGCAAGAACTTCGCTGAATCGGCATGGCCTGTTGTCCGGCACCGTCCGACGAGAGGCCCTGTGCACGGCAGCACCATCCCCTTCACGTCACTCCCTTCCCCTTCTGGCTATAAGTAGGGTCGACCCCCTCTTCTCCAACCCACCATTCGATTCCCTGGTAAGCTTCTTCTTCTTCTTCTTCTTTTTCTTCTTCATCTCTCCCTCTGCTCTTCTCCATCCTCTGTTTTTCTTTTTCTTGTATGGCCGGCTACGATCCCGACCGTTCATTTCGACGCCCGCGTGATCATCATTACTGGGCACGCTCTCGCGACCATTGTTCGCCATCGCAGTTGCGATTGGCGTTACTCCTACCAGCGGCGGTGCCGAACCGTCGACGAAACCCACCTTCTCCACCTGTTTACTTTTCCTTTCACCACCACCAACCTTTTTTCCCTGCCAAACTTCTTCTCCTTCCTCCCATTTTACCATCAGCCGACAACCACCCCCATTTCGATCCTTGTCACAGATCGGTGACATGAAAATGTCCTTTATTTTTCAGTAAATAATATATAAATTATAAAAATCACGCCTCATTTTTTTATTCAGAACAGTGATCTTGAAAACCCTCTTATTTCATTATATTTTCTGTTTTATATACGCTTATATAAATATGAATCTGTATATATTTATTTATATATATATATATATATATATTACATCCTCTATATTTTTAAAGACCTACCATTTTATTTATTTATTAATTTTTCTATAAACGATATAGGGGTGTATAGCCACATACCATTAAGAACTTTTGGGGCCTTAACCGATTATAAAATAGGTTAGGAAAATATGTATACGTTAGGTTTCGTATCAGCCATGGTATTATAAAATGCATTTTATTTATTACGAGACTCGACCTATCCCGATCGATACCCTATCGGCTAACCCTTCCGTGAACCGACTCAACCCCTAACTCATAATCCCTATGTAGTAATCCAACGTTTTCATCTAGTCATCGCGTAGTGCTAACACACCATCGTTCTCATGCAGGCAACACGTCGAACGACACGAACTTCAACCACCCCCACCGTAATCACCAAGGAGGCGCGCATCAAGGCAAGTGACCTACCCTTATCACCCAATTTTGATTAAGTAAATTAGTACTCGTGAATAGTATATATATCGCGATTACGCAAACCCCATAATTATGAATGAAACCCTTAGGTAGTGTGATGCATCTGAAACATTTTTTTGATAATGATATTATATGTATGTTAGAATGACCATGTAAGGACGGTTCATTTATCTCTGATTGTGATTGTTAATTCAAATTTCGACATGGAGTAAATCGTAGTAAATTCTTGATAGCATGTCTTCTAATTGAGCCCATGAGTAAGCATAGATATCGCATGAATCATCATAAACTGGTCGAAAGAGAAAATGATTGTGAAAACAGACTGATCATAGCTTATACTACATTTCGAAAAACATTCTGAAATACCATCTTGATTATGGAAAGCATCAATCATTGAACGCATGATTTCCCATTGCATACGTTGTGTATTGATATAAATATATGATATTTCTTGTGTGGATCCTCCCATCGGGCGGGCATGGGTTTAGGACGAATGTCCGTGTTATTGCTTCCGATTACGAAGCACGTATTGCCTACCTACCTGCCATGGTAAGGCGTGAAAGTTAGACATGTAATGTGAGGTGGTAAGGACCACCTGGACGGAGGTGAAGTCCAAAGGGGTCACATGTGGCTGTACCATGGATCCGGTACTATAGTAGTAGAACCTACACCTATAAACGTGTAGCCGCTAATGTTAAGTTATTTCTTTTGTTTTCAAAGAAAAACGTCATGTTTTGACACATACACCTCACTCATACTTGATGATGGTGCACATGTGATGTATTGGGAACGATTGGCGAAACTGTTTATATATATATATATATATATATATATACAACTCCTGCTGAAATCGATAGAATGTTCATCTATGAATCGTCTTTCATCTTGTTATTAAGACGTAATTTACTAGATATTATTAGGGGGCCACTTGTTGAGTTTATCTCACTCCCGTTGTTAACATTGCAGCGGCGGATCAAGTTAATAACCAGACTTCCCGAGAGGAGACGTTAGAGGATCTCCTGATTTGAGCCAAGGAGTTAGCCAAGTCTTACGTTGGTTGTAAGGGTTTTTGGAATTGTAATTGTATTCACGATAAACAATGAATTGTAACAATGATGTACCCTTATATTTTGTGATCATGAATGAAATCTTGGATGATGTGTTTTGGTTAACATTTAGTTCTGTTTTGATTATTGAAATTGCTCACGCTCCGAAGTTCGCGGTGTATAGAATTTTGGGGCGTGACAGAGGGAGAGAGAGAGAATGTGAAATGAAAAATACCTATGTGCGAAAGCCTAGATATTTTTAATTTTTTTAATTTTTAATTTTTTTTTTTCAAATATCGGCTAGGTTGGTGGATATGTATCGGCTAACCAGATGTCGATATGTCTCCGAGGTTAAATCCTTGGTCATGACCTAAGTGAACATATCATTATTTATTGATCAATCCAAATAATTGAAGTGGTGTCCACCATTACCTTTTCATCGGTAAATGCTTCAATAAAAAAATCATGCTTACAGGAAAATGTGATTACTATGATGAATTCAAAAACCAAAAAAACCACAAAACCAAAATATTTTTTTTAATAAAGTAAAAATTTTAGATGCAAAAAAACCCAAAACTGGTATGAGTGGGTGCAAGAATATTGGAGATCAATAAGACAAAAAAAAATACAATTTCATATGCGGAAAGCACAAAAAGAAAAAAAAAATCAGATGGAAAAATCAGAAAAAAATAAAAATAAAATAAAGACAAATTTTCAAATACAAAAAACCCAAAACTGGTGTGAATATTAGAAATCAATAATACAAAAAAGGGAAAAACAATTTCAAGGAGCTAAAGAAACGAACATACCTGCGTTAGGTTAGAGATTAGGATTTTCATATGCAAAAACAACACCCCCAAAACCTTCCATCCTATGCGAAAAACCCAAAAAAAAAAACCAAAAAAATTTAGATGCAAAAAAACCCAAAAATAAAAAATAAAAACAAAATTTCAGATGCAAAAAACCCAAACAAATAAATAAAGCAAACAACGTCATAGTCGTCGTCATCATCTTCTTCTTCTTCTTCTTCCTCCTCCTCACCCCCTTCTTCAACGTCGCCTTCGTCTTCAGTTCCGCCTGCATCGTCTTCGTCTTCAGTTTGGTCTGCGTCTTCCTCAACCTCACCACCAACTTTTTCCCTCTGAAAATCGTTGAATGCTTCTTGTGCTTTGGTTTTGGCAATCGTTCCCGCATGTACCTGTATCCACCACGTGGCGAGGTTCTCACCAGGTGACGAGGGTTCCTAGCGACGCAGATTTGTATTTGCATTTGCAATAATATAAAGAAAACTTTGTATTATAAGTTTCTCATCACACACGTAAAGAGTACATACAAAATAGGAAGATAGCTTTCGGAAACAGCAGGGAGCGTGAAAGAACATTAAATACAAAAGTTATACTTAGAATAAATACTTAAAAAGCCCGTACCTAATGAAGTGAGTTTTTCTACTTAGCCCATTACTTTTCTAATAAATGAATGATTAGATAAAAAAATAACCTTCATAGTTGAGGAGGGTTTTGCCATTTTAAAAGTTTGGCTCAACAAAAATATGATAACACCAATTCTCTTTATAGATTAGTATATATATATATATATATATATAATGATTGTGTTTTGGACACCAGCATAGACAGGGGTGAACATTTATATATATAATGATTGTGTTTTGGACACCGGCATAGAAACGGGAGGACATTTATATTTTTTTCTCTTAAGTTTAGTAGTGTGAGATAACTTTTAGTAATTACATCTTTGTTTTCGCCATTTGATACATTGCAACAAATTGATTCTAAGTAACTGATATGTAAACGCCAACAATGGTCAGGTCTGGTTGAACCTAATTTGGTTTTCAATCAGATCTGCTGTTGAGAGAATCTTGACTACATGTCATCTTATAAATTGGGAAGTAATGTAAAAGTCGGAATTCTCTCATAGTCAATTGTTGCAAATATGGTTGAACACGAAATCAGATTCGCGGTTGCATGTAAACAAGAGGCAGTAGTAGAGAAGTATAGGGGGCCCATATAAATCTAGAAAATTTATACAAGTTTTTTATACAACCTGTCCTTATGTACAAGGCCCCAAATGAGCTTCTTTGAGGGCAAATCTATGATGCAATAGGCTCCAAACCCACCCACCCACCCACCCACCCACTGCTTTTAAACTATATAAATCAATTTTAAAAATAAAAATGACTTTAAAACTGAATTTTTAAATTGAATATCAAATGTTGACTCTGAAGCAACGATCCAGATTTAAAACTAAAAATACTTGGTAGAAATGTTGTTTTGAAATATATTTTTTTAGAAATGATCTAAACGATGCTCCACGTGGTACCCAAAACACATTTCAGGAGTTCCGTGGAGCTCCATTTGGAACTAATTACTTATATTTGAAATTGATTAGTTTTTTTAGTAAAGGAAATCGGTTAATTTCGTTGTATAATGGAAAATATCGAAGACGTAGAGAAAAAGAAAAAAAAATCAATTTTCTGCATATCAAAAGTCAAAGTTAGAGTCTCACTAAGTGAGGCCTTCCATCATCATTATCATCATAACTTATCTCATTTAGTTAGGGCCAACTTTCTTATTACGCTACTCATTTCTAATGAGGCTCAGTCAATTCGTACCACTGTAACATTTCATCTGTCTTCCCACTGCTTTCCTCCATGTTTTCATTGGCCTACCTCTTCTCCTTCTTCCTTGTGCATGTACAGTCTCAACCATTTGTACAAGGTTTGTTTCTAGCCTCTGATAGAAATGTCTAAAAAACCTCAAGCGACACTTTGAAAGTTTTTTTCCTTTATAGGTGCTACTAGGGTTGTGCATTTTTTTGGCCCAACCGACCAAACCATACCGAATTGCCGGTTTTGGTCCATTTTGGGTTTGGTTTGGCAAAAAGAAAAATCGAAAAGTTCGATTTGGTTTCAGTTTCGGGTCTTCCCAAGCCGAAATTGACCGAACCGATTATAAGTAAAATTTTTTAATATTAATATATATATATATACAATCAACTTGGGTCAAGCAGACAATTGGGCCTCGGATTTTTGGTCCAAAATTTGGGCCCAAATTTAGTGTTTCACAACCTTACTTAAGGCTTGAATCTCACAAGACGTTGAATTACGGAGTAGAGACTTAGGGTTCTAATTTCTAAAGGTTCAGTCAGTCTTCTCTCTTCCTTCCTCTCCCCCTCTCTCTAGATGTTGAATTAGAGTTGATATTTGGGCATGCTCTGATTAAGATCCACCGTCTCCTAACCAAAAGCTCTCTCCAGGTAAATTCTAGTTAAATAATGAATAATTTTGAAATGCTATTAGTGTTTAGTTCTTTGCCATATTCTTAGAAAAAGAGAGTCATTCATCATCATTTATCTGTTGCTAAGATTGTGCATTAATGATGTCTTCCTTCTTATTTCTTCCTCCTTTTTATTCATTATCTTTAATGTTGTTTCTCTCAATAGGATCCAAATCCTCTCATGAAGTGCCATTAGCCCATTACTTTTCTAATTTTTTATTTTCTGAAAGTGAAATTATTAATTATAGATTTATTAAGTTATTTTGAGAGAGAGATATTTTTGTTCTCTGTTTTGAGAAGAGTGAATAAATTATAAAAGTAATATGACTTCGAAAAAAATGAAAATAGTAAAAGTGTAAAACAGGTTGAGAAATCGGAAAAATTTTGATGTGCAAGTGGAACTTATAGGAAAACTAAAACCGACCGAATCAAACCGAAACCGAATCGGGATGGTTTGGTTCAACAATTGGACGGTTTGGTTTAGTTTGTACATTTAGAAACCGATTAGAACCGATTTGGTTTGTGATTTTGGTCCAAAACCGATCAAACCGAACCGAATACACCCTAAGTGCTACTCCCAAATTAGCATATGTATTTTTATTCGTACATTTCTTATTATCACACATCCATCTTAACATCCGCATTCTAGTCCGATATTAGCAACTAACATCCAATTGAAACATTCTCTTCAAATTCAATCCTCCATTTGATTATAAAGTAAAGCCTAAATGGTGAGTTACCGAGTTACCAATAGTTATTACAATCAAATTTTGTCCTATCATTAGAAGAGTTGGTATTTTTTGACCCACGCGGTCACCAGAGAGTAAATGTGTCATTGATTTTATACCTGTGAGTGTGATGTCATTTGCTAGTTGGAGAGGTACTTTACATCATATTCGTCGCTAAGATTGCATGAATTATTTTTTTTTGCATCATGTGACAAAGAGCCAAAAAATTATCTAAAACATGTCAGAATATGATTTACAATGGCGCTAGTTATCTGACATTAGAGCAAAACCTAATAAACTGAATGTTGGAAAAATAGTAAGAGGAGCAATTAGAAGTTAAAAGGAGTCAATATCAGAGTTCTGGACCGATCACTCTTCGAAACCCATTCAAGCGATGCAAATCTGGTTGAACTTGAAATCTGGCTCAACCAGTTAAAAGCAATGTGTCTCCCCTGCAATGCTTATGAAGTCATATATGCCTCTAATATCTATTTATTTTTTTAACAGGCAAGGTCTAGACCCTATTCATTAACGACCTTTAAACGGGTCTTTTTCCATTTTCCGTGCTTCCGCTTTTCCTACACACCGGCGTTGTCTCCCCGTCCCCACACTCATGCAAGTCAATTTCCAACATGTGGGTGGATGCTGTGATCACCAAATCTTCTCCTTGATAGCGTCCTGGCACTCAACCAGGTTATTCAGTCACATGGATGCTCGGTGGCAGTCACAGCACACTCTCCAAAGCATGGCACTGATCAACGGAAAGAACCCCTGATTCTGGAAATTTCACCTTGAACTGGATGTATAGGATGCCCTTCATGGTTGGCCAATTTCGGAGCAGCATCCCCTCATCCAAGATTTGTTTGAACTGGCCTAATTGAAGGAGAAAAAAACAGAAATGAGTTCATTTTATCGTTGTAATCAAACCAAACAAGGATATGAACATATGAGCATTCGGAAGATGAGAAATATGGCATGATTGATTGGTTTGGATAAGAAACAATAGCCTCATTGCTACTATAGGTAGTATATGTGACGGGGAACGTCACGAAAAAAAAAAAAAAAAAAAAAAAATACTGTTCATGTGAACAGTGACGGACGTCCGTGATTTTGCCCCTTCACTGTCCGTAGGTCACGGACGTCCGTGGGGCACTACGGACGTCCGTGGACGTCGTGACGGGCTTCCGAAATTTGAGTTTTTTTTAGCGAAAACTTGCCTTTTTTGTGTTTTATTTCTATTAGAACTCTTTATTTCGAATTTTAATTATTGGTGGCCTATATATAGAGGCTTGTAAAGACTTTTTAATTAATTATTGAATATTTTGAATGCTTTTATGCTTGAATATTCTTTGCGTGAGATGGGTTTGGTGTGAGGCCAAGGGAGTGATTCCTAAAAGCCATTGTTATCTTCTCTATTATATTGGTTATCTCTCGATCTGTGTTTGCTTCCCCTACACCGTAGCCTAATTGTTTCCTTTCGATCCCAAAACCCTAAGCCTATTTGAAACCCTAAATCAAACATAGCCAACACCTTTTTCAAAATCATAAACCTGTTACAAAACCAAAACCTATTACAGACCCATAACCTAATTCCGCCACCCTGGTTCGAACCGTGAATCTACATCGGATCGAAGACGAGCGCCTAAGCCTGGAAAAGCTAGAGTTCTATCTCTAGGCCGATCTTGCCTCAAATCTAATAGTACTCGCGCATCGGACTGGACCCTAACTGGATCTCGTGTGATCTACCAACCTGAATTCTCTGAACCCTAAGGTATTTAAGATAGTTTTGAGATTACGCTTGATTAAATTTTAATTATTTTCGGCAAATCGCATTAAAATCATATTCCGCATTTTAGGGTTATCGTCCCGCGTCAATATGTTACGTCAATAGTTGTGAGATTGGGCCCATTGCCCAATAGTGGGCATAATATGTATAAGTTTTAAGGTGGATTACCCAACAGGGTCCACAATTTATACTTTCTACCTGACACGGTCCTATCTTTCGTTTATTACCTAACCGGGTCCCATGCCAACTATTTTTTCTTTAAAAAAAGGAAAAAAAAACCGACGCAATGAGGGTCTATATATTTGACGTCTGCTGAAATTCAGTTTAAGTGAAAAAGTAGGTTTGATGAAAATGCTCCTAGGTCCCATATGAGACCGATCAATTGGTTCCTGTATAAGACCGATTGATTGGACTCTTGTGAGACCAATCAGTCCACTATAAGACTGATCGGTGGGGTCTCATATGGGACCCATCAGTCTTATAGTGGATTGTTCGGTCTCATATGAGTAAATATGGAATAGTTGGAGACCCTCAGGCAAAAAACCCTAAAATTTCAGTGTACAATGCTATAAATGATTAAATATCATGCCACAGTATCTCTTACCCCTTACCTGGCCTGATGATTTCCTCTGAACTTGATTTTATCAACAGTTTTCTTCCGTCGAGGTGGGTTAAGACATCCTAGAAGCCGTAAAGGGCATCTGTAAATCCGAGTGTGTGCTCTACATAGAGATTGTCTTTCATACATTTGAACTTGGGATGCTTCTTCTCTTACACCATAAAAACAATATCTCCAGTTATTGTATCGGGCTGCAGGTAGAAAACACAGATTTGCCAGTGTCAAATATTGAATCAAATAAGGACATGTTCATTTCAATTAAATGCCTGCATATGTAAAATGCACTTCACAGGTAATAAATTGGAGATGATGTATTTGTCGAATTTACAGGGACACAAATCCTGTTTCTTCTTTCCACATTGTTTGTGTATAATTCTAAATCTATGTAGAATTGTTCATTTTACAACAAAGTGAACAACCTGTGTCAGGTAATTTTGATTGTGAATTTCAGATCAAGGTTAAAGTGAAAAATTGGGTGTGTGCCCTCTGAGCTACCACCATCACCTGTACTGGTTTAGATTTCGGTAATTCGCCTTCGCAAGTGTCTACTCAGTTGCACAGAGGGTTATCCAGATATGATTCAAATTTTGGAGGTTGTCACCTGATGTACTTTCAATAAAATTTATGACCCAGATTTCAAACTACCCATTTCATAGTGACAACTACAGTATTAAAGAGTCGAAAAATAATACGTACATGAGCCCTTAAAACTTCTACAAAACATATGTAGCCCATATGGGTCTGGTAGTACATAACCCAAATCCAGAAGATTGCCTGAAAAAAAATTAATATACAGACGATGGCCTGCCAAACACTACTTTATATACAAATATATCAAAAAAAATTTACAGAAGAAATATGAAATATATTTACAATAGCAAAAAAACAGACACATTTTACATCTTATAGGTACAGCAAGGTAAATGAACCCAAAAGTACTGTCAAGGATGCATATAATACTCTTTTCTAGTTTCTCTAATATTTATATGCCCCAATATGCAATCAACAAACAAGGCAGTTCCTATAAACACAAACATCTAGCAAATCTGTATTTTTAAAAAAATTGAGTTTGTACAACCACCCAGTGCGCAAGGCAATTGTTAATACTATTGACTTTAGCAAGTGTGACGTCTGCCTTTGAGAGAGAGGATGGAAGAGAGGGACCACGTGAAAAGAGTATCAATGTGCATGTCACATGCCTGTGACCTTGTTAATGCTATCAAACTTAGCAAGTGCAATGTGTGTCTCTGAGAGAGAGAGAGAGAGAGAGAGAGAGAGAGAGAGAAGGGGGGGAGGGACTGTGTGAGAAGAGTGGCAGACGTATATAGGTACCTGGAACGGAACATTGTTGCGTGATAAATTTGAAATAAAGAGGACTGATGCTAAAATCACTTGTAATTTATAGATATTACTAGCAGAAGCCTCGTAAGTCAAATATAGTAATAGCATTTCCACGTCAATCTTTACCGTGGTTAATACACGGAAGTGAATAGCAAAAAGCCTCCCTCCCTCTCTCTCTCAATCAAATATAGTAATATCATTTCCACGTCAATCTTTACCGTGGTTAATACAAGGAAGTGAATACCAAAAAGCCTCCCTTCCTCCCTCTCTCAACAATTGGAATGTAGGATAGGCATAAAACACCATGCTCTTTATCTCTCATATGCATTTTACATACCATCCACTAATGTTTCAGATGTGTGTGCATATATTGAGACAGAGAGAGAGGTATGCTATGTATTTTATTAGAGAATACAACATTCACTAAATGAATCATGTTTCGCTGCCCGATGGGGTGATTCATCAATTGGAGGTCGGGGACGATCAACTTGGGAAGAGTGGGCCGGTCGGTTGGTGGAAGGGCATTACCACATTCGGTGAGAATTTCAGAGGTTGTATTAGATTTGAATGAGGTAGGAGTGACAAAAATTGGTTCTGGGAAGATATCTGGATTAGGGAGTGCACTTTGCAGGAAATTAAACGGAAAGGGGGGCACTATTACCGAAATATGCAGGCGGGTGACAGAAACAGATTTTAGAATATTTCTCTGCGAAGGAACCTGGAAGAAGATGAAACGGAGAGCATGTACGATTTCATGAAGGCTTTGTACAACTGTAAACGGTGATGGCGACGACAGAAGGGTATGAATTCCTGGGAAACACGGGTTTTCACAGTCGGATCTTTCTATATGCATTTATGTCGAATGCTTTTTATAGGTCAGGTCTAGGTGAATCTGTGAAAGGTTAAAGCTTTACCTAAAATTCAATTTTTATGTTAAGCTGTCTCCAGGGAGAAGATTCTAATGACTGACAGCTGGCTAAGACAGGGATGGATATTCATAATGTGTGTGGTCTTTGTAGCAGAGATCCAGAGGAGGTCAACCATCTGCTGATTCATGGCAAGCTTACTCATCAGGTCTGGGGAAAGACTCAAATCATTTTTAGAGTGAGCTTGTGTTTCCCTCGGTTTGTGGGTGTTGCTGAGATAGCAGTGTTGTGGGGAATCTGGCTCGAAAGGAATGATATCATTTTTAGAGGTGGGGGTAGATCAGCTGCTCAGGTTATGTTTTTCATCAAAGAACTTTTATCAGCAAGGGATAGCTAGTCATCAGTGGTGTGGGATAGGACATAAAGAAAGGGAGGTGGTCTGGTTGGTTCATCGCTATAGACACTCTCGTGGATACCAACGCAACGATATCAAGAAGAGAAAGTTCAAGCTAGCTCGACCAAGCAAATAGAGCAAGTGTAGGCAGCTGAAAAATGGACGAGCATGCTAGCGGACACAGGTAAACAAGTGTAGGCACCTGGGCTAGAGACAGACCATGGGTGAGAAAGTCCATGACTGCTAGGATGGATTGGAGGAAGGTAACGTGTGTCCAGTGATCAAATCCTTTTCGGGGTTCTCTTCCAGATGCTCCTGGAGCTTGTCCTGGTCTAGGAGTCCGGGTCTGGCTAGGGGTTTCGTTTGTGCCCTAGCCCAGGTCTGATTTTTCTTCAATGTCTCGCTAAAGCTCTGGTATGTACCTTTTAACTCTTTAAACATTGTCTATAACAATCAAACAAACAAAAATCACAAAATAAATCGTCCAAGAAGTTAGACCTGTCGATTGAGTGACTAAAGTTGTATTATATCCCACCATTCAATGTAAATAGTAAGTAGTGCGGCTATACTCCTTTCAGTCAGCTTGGTAATTTCGCTTATTTTAACTTTTATATGTTCTGGACCTTCTGAAGAATACAAAACCGTCACTGATATTTTTATGCATACGTAGAATAGAATAAGAGACTTTATGGTGTGATAAATAAGAGAAGCTGGACTCCAAGCGATGAGCCAGTTAACAAATCCAGTAAAACAGATGTGAACTCCAGTATGTTGTTTTCCACATGTAAGTAAAGGAGCACACTGGAGACAAAATTACAAAGGGCAATTTTAATTTCAACCAAAAATCATCAATGTTAATCCATGAGCCCAAGATATTAAACAATGAAAAAGAAAAAAAAATCACCGTAAGATTGCAAATATGATGAGCAAAACTAAAATCGAGTAGAATAGAAAACTTGCTTACATCTTCATCAGCTTTTCCCGAAAATACAATTTTCTGACCATGCCGCACTCCTTTCTCGACAACAATTTCGAGCACCTTCTTCTCTTGTGTAATTTTGTTCCCTTCACATTGAGGACAGTTGTCCTTTTCACTGATCATTTCACCTGCATTAATAGTTTGTTTGAGAAATTTACAAATAAAAAAACGATAGCAAATGATTCATGACACCAAGATCTAGTAGCAAGTTAAAGATTGTACCGAACCTGAGCACTTGCATTTGCAACTCCCACACAAACTTTTTTACTCTTTCCTGAAATAATTAGCATCCAAATTAGCAGCAATTCCAAAATCTACAAACTTTCTTGATAGTCTTCTTCACCCTTATGTGGTAAAGAAATCAGCACAATCATAAAACAGAACCTGCACCTCTGAATCACTATTCCAAATTGTATGTTACCTTCTCCACACTATATATGGTATGAAGGTTGATGTAGATTTTCCAAAGAATCACATTGATCTGGAGGGGTGAGCTAGAATTATTCACATCGATCTTGACAGGTGAGCTAGAATTATTCACAATGTTTATATGAATTTTGCCACCACAATACCTAAATAATACAAACAGTTAGATCTCACAAAATGTCGTCATGGATCTAACATAAATACTGTACTTTGGATAACATAACACAAACTAGAAATATGGATACTTGTATAACTATAAGGAAAGTGAACAACAACTTGGAACATGCATGCATACACAGACATGTACACGTACCTATGCAGGCGCACAAGCACACACATTTTCCCATCCCTCACATGATATAATCGCTTCTCTATACTTGTATGGTTGGGGCAATGGTCAGGTCCAACTGGTTTAACCGGATTTCATGTTCAACCAGATTTGCTGCCATTGGATAGTGAAGAATCTTGACTTCCACGATTTTCATTTTCATATGATGACATGTTGTCAAGATTCTCCTCAATCCAATGGTTGCAAATATGGTTGAACACAAAATACGGTTCAACCAGTTGGACCTAATCATTGCCCTGTGTGGTTGTGTTTATATAAACATAGGAAAATGATCCACTAACTCTTAACTCAAGTGGCTAATAGCGCCATGAGGCCAGTCCACAGAAATAAAATATTCAGGGAAAACAAGGTTTGTAAAACCAGACCGGACTGTTGTCCAACTGGAATTTCTCCCTCTTGCAGCCTGGTCCAACATAAATCAGATTTGGTCCACAGAACAGTGCTGGACAACCGAACAACATGATTTGACCATTGGACTGCGTGCGTCGGATGGTCTCAACGAGACTGGCTGGTTCTGTGCAGTCTGTACTTAAGAGACAAACAACGGCAAAATTATTTACCAGCGAGTCTGTCATAGGAAAGTTTTAAAAAACTCATAATTTAAAGGGGGCTGAAGGGAATGCTTTTGGTGCAATATTTAGATGTGTTGAATGACCCCTCGATCTAATCAGAGCATGGATACCAGATTATGGAGTATCTCACCAAATGGGTCCTTTTTAGAGAAATCCTTCAACAATAATTTGAGCATAAGATCTTTAATAGGCCAGAAGTGAACAAGCTAGTGGAATATATAAGCCCATCCTCAGGTTCACTTCTTTGTCCGCTGTGCTGCTTGGAACAAAATCAAGAATATGGATACTCAGAACATAAAGGGAATCCCTATGCCAAATAGAGGCGTCATGTGCTACCCTAAACCTTGAGTCAGTGGACCACTTTCTCATCCATTGCCCAGCTGCCCAATCTATATGGGAGAATTCTTTAGTCGCATTTTGAGCCTTGTGGTGTGCATGTGGTCATTCTGCAGAGATATCCTAGCTGATTTGTTCTTACATATTGCCAGGCTGGTGGTGATTTGTTTCTTATGATTGCTGCCCATTGCCATATCCTGGTCAAGTTGGTTCAAAAGGAGTCGTAGAGTGTTCGAGGAGCGTCAAAATTAATTTCAGGAAATTATGGAGTTCAGTCAGGTGTGTTTGTTCCTGGTTTACACATTCTAAAGCTAACAATGGTTGGTCTGGTCTGAATTTAGGAGCTGAGGCCTAATTGTATACTGCTTATTATGTTGTACGGTTTCTGTATCATTGTTTTGGGTCTTTGTTGGTTCTGGCTGAAGTTAGTTGGTAGCGTCGGGCCAGATTTCTGCCTCTATTTCTTTTCTTTTGGCCTTCAAATCACCCTAAGTTTTTGGAGATTTATACCGTCAAAGTGATATATCCTCAATTAAAGGGCTATGAGTCCGAAAAAAATATATTAATTTATTTTGATGTTTGATACATTTTTGGGATAATTAGAAAAACAACCTTGAAAAACAAACGTTTTAGCAAAACAACCCCGAACTTAAACTTTTTAAAAAAACAGTGCTTTCAACTCGATTTTTTGTAACGGTATCGGCTGATATTCCTGTATCAACCGATATGGAACCCGCATTGGCCAATACCTCCCTCCTTTTTTTTATAAATATTCACCGAGTCCTACTAAGTAGAAGCAAATTTTCAGTCTTGCCCCATCCGCTACTCTTGGGAGTAGGAGAATTTTGACTTTCTTGATTTTCACTTTTTATAGCATTACGTGCAATGAAGATTATACTACTTCCAAGGGCAGAGAAATTTGAATACTGAACAAAATCTTCATGTGCCTCACTTGTAACCAGTTGCTCACTTTTTTTATTTATTATTATTATTATTATTATTATTTAAAACTCTTAAATTTATCTTAGTAACTGCTAAAATAGTAATTAATATTTAACATGAAAATTTCATCTTACCCCAATGAACGAGGCTCCATGGAGTGGCAATCCACGGATAAAAATTTGAGCCGACAAACCATCTTACATTAATTATATAACTAAAAGGAAAATTATAAACAGAGGATAGATTTGATGCGACAAGCTGCATGTGGCTGATGTGGTGCGATGTAATTGGCTGCATTTACTAGCATTAATTGAGCCCCACCGCCCATGCAACCAATTGCATTGTGCCACATCAGACGCTTGTACTTTGTCTGCCTACAATTTGCCTTCTCTTTAATATTGTCCTAACTAAAAAGAGTAAATATTAAGCGTTTCCTAATTATGTTAGAGTGCAATGTCTATTGTGGAAAAGAATCTAACTATCCTCTATTACCAAAGGCTTTTAAGGATTAATGATACACAGACTGTTGCTAAACATATTATCTTGTGAATGACCACTGCTTGAGCCACGTGACATGTGACTTTGAACAATCCAAGTTTCCAAGATGAGAGTTTATATATTGAGCTAAAGTCGGCCAGAAAATTTCCGTCATTGGAGGATCTAAAGCATTTTATTTTATGCAATTTAAAATGAACCATTGTTTATATTGTTAATGGTTAAAATTAAAGTGCACCAATTGGAAGATCATAATCCTCTAATAGGTGTTATTTTTTACATGACACATGTATCAATGATGTAACATCCCGAAAAATTGTGCTTTAAATACTGACCTCGAGATCCGTGCCCGATTGGTCGTAAGTTTGACCAAGTGATGGTCAAACATTGAATACATGAAGTGATGAATGAATGTGAAGTCAATATGACTTAAGTATAGTGTATAGTGTGAATTAGTGTCACGTGCACCTATCTCTGGTGTATGTGTTTAACACACAAGCAGGAAAGGAGATAAAAAGGTTTAACAAACCTAGGTTTTCATTTATTTTGGTTGTTGAAGAGAGAGTTAAGAAGAGAAAGAGAGGGGGAGTAAAGAGGAGTTATGGAGGCTAGGAGTTAATGCAAATCAAGAGGAAATTAGAGCATTGAATGTTGATTCAACGCTTGAGGAGCCGTTGAAATAAAAGCTAAAGCCCTAGCCATTCCAACCTAGATCTTGATCAATTTGAGATTGATTGAGGTAAGCTGTATTAAATTTCAATACCTAGAGAATGGATGAATTAAATTCAGTCTAGCATAGTTAATATGATAGATTAAAGACTTAGAAAAAAAAAGAAAAAGAAAAAGAATGAGTTTTGGAAGAACAGCCCGAAGGGGGGCTGAATCTGGCCAAATCGATTAATCGAAATTAGGATTCGATTAATCGATTTTTGTCTGAAAGTTAAAAAGTCAATAATACCCGATTTCGATTAATCGAAGTTGAAGGTTGATTAATCGATTTAGGAATCGACTGGGTACCTCCAGTGGCTGGAGAAACAAGACCTGGGGAAATCGACTAATCGAGTTGGGAAATCGATTAATCGATTTTAGATTTTGATTAATCGATTTGGCATCGACTAATCGATTTCGGATATTCGACAACTCGATTTGAGAATCGACCTTACTCTGTTAGAGATTTCGATTAATCGATTTGGGACTGATTAATCGAATTTGAATCTCGATTAATCGATTTGAGTTTCGATTAATCGATTTTGGGAATCGATTAATCGACTTTGACAGTTTTACTAAACTTTCTAGATTTATCTTGTGATTCATGGAGGGTCTAGGACCTTCTTTATTACATATTTAGTAATGTATTGCATGTGTTGTGATGTACCATAAGTGGTACGTGTGAAAGCGAGCATAAGGAGCCGCGTGGGACCTTGATGCTTGGACCTTCGGAAACCTGAGGTAGGGAACACCTTGAACATGTACTTTAATTACAAGAGCATATAGGTAGTGATATATTTATCAGAATTGAAAATGTTTTAATTATGAAAAGATTTGTGAAAATGGGTGTGTGTGACACCAAGAATGTGATAAAGGCATCTGTGTGATATGAGTAACTGAGACTAAAAGAGCAAATGAAAATGAGACATCCCCAGGGGATGAGAAAGTAAGAAAGGCATCAGTGTGATGCGAGTAAATTAGACATCCCAAGGATGTAAATAAGATTGAATAATTACTGTTGAGGCCTAACTGATATAAGATAGCACTTTACACGGTGAACAACTATATGTAAAGCAAATGTTATTTTTGTTATTTGAGGTTTGTTTAGAATAACCCACCGACGTGGCGGGATACCCACGTTTGACGCGGCAGGATATCCGTGACCGGTACGGCGGCCAATCCGTACACCAGTGCGGAGGTCTATCCGTATACAGTAAGCACATCCCAGGGATGTTGAGATGAAATTAAACCCCGCCGTCTATTGAGAAAGGGGCTTGGATAGTATTCCCATGGAATACATATAACAACTGTCTATTTAGGCGACGATGGTGGGTATTCCATCGGGGCTCGATGCTATATTGCTCGGGGATTACTTAAGTTGAAGATTTAAGTTTTGCTTTAGGCCTATTCAGTGTCATTCATGATAAAACAATCAGTAAAATAAAGCATGCAAACTACCAATAAATTTGACTGCAAATTGTCATCTTTTAAACTGTTTTTCTTGTAATGCATAACCACATCATGTTTAGAGTATCATGGAATATATGTGAGATTTTGATTTATATGTTCATTGTGTTGTTCCCTATTGAGCTAGGATGTAGCTCACCCCTTTAGAATATACGTCGCAGGACCTTGTTAGCAGCGGTCGAGGCTTCGGAAGACGTTGATCCGGGTGATTCGGATTACGTGCCTGGGGACGAGTTGGAGCCTCCTTTTGAGGACTTTTTCTAGGAGACTCCGCTGAGTACTTTGAGAGAGAGTTTTTGTGAGCAGATTATACGGCTTGGTATGCCAAACTTTTATTTTGATAAAAATGTAATTAAATTGACTTAATTCTTTTGGCGAACCATCTGGGGTGATCAGTATATCACCGATGGTTCGGTTCGGTTCTCTGTTCATGCAGTGGCATGGAAGTAGAACTGTCTTTTGTTTATGTCAGATAGGCATGTTACTTTTTCTCTTTATGCCATTATTTGCTTTAATTATTTATCATTGCTTGTTATACTAATGTTCCATGCATAGTTTTGGGACACGATCTAGAGGATCGTGTTGATGGCACGGGTTTCGGGGTGTCGAAATCCGGGCTGTCACAAATGATGAGGCGCTAGTTGACTTACTTGGGTTGACCAAATATATGTGCCCCTGTGGCATCTCAGTGGACACTCATAGGCTACTATGTTTAAAGGCAGTCATAAGAGTCGACCTCTTTTCAAATGTATATAATAAAGTTCATTTAGTTCATTTAATGGATGAGCCTCCTCCCCTTCTGGCTAAGATTAAAACCCTAAATTTCTCACTTTACGCATAATCTATGAATTAAATTTTCCGAGTGGCAAAATATCTTTCAAACTTTGTGAAGCCTAAAATAATGCTCATTGGTGAATCCATATCATTGAATCCAAGCAGCTCAATATGAATCATATGTTAATCATGACAAATGGTCTACCTTCAATATTACCTTTGGTTTAGCTTGGGGTTAATACCACACTGTCTTATGTTACAACCACACCATTTAAGCAAAGTAAAAATCCATGGACTCCATTGAATCACATGATAGAAATCTTTTTGTTATCCTAATCTTTAGATATTGAGATCATGAGTCTACTAGTAGACGTTCAGATGTCGATTTCATGTGACACACATCCCAAAACTAAACATGAACTAGTTTGATAATACATTTTAATCAATGCTCACATGCACTTTTTGAGATATTTGCCACATAAAATTAACATCTGAATTTTTTATAGTAGACTCATGATCTCGAGATTTATTGTACAGAAGATTGAAACAAAAAATAATTTATATCATGTGATTCAAAGTAGTCAACAATTTTAACTTTCCTCAAGTGAGGGGGCTCTCTACATAAGGCGATGTGGTAGTAGTATGTCCAAATATTAATACCATATATGAGTGTTAGCGAGTAACAACTAATAATTACTCGCTCGAAAATTAAAGGTTGCGGGCTTTTTTGTAAATTCTGGGAAAAGTAGGCTCTATTTCCTATATTACCCTTACAAAATTTCAAATGTGCATTTTAAATTCGATCCCAGTCACACAATTCTTCCATGACTCCGTGCGAGAAAAGTGTTCGACCGAGGAAGAGAAAAAGACGAACGAAGGAAGAAACGAAGAGTTAAAAGGTAGAGAGGGTTCCTTTGCCCCCCTTTTTTTAACCGATTCGCCGGAAAACAGCCCTTGGTTGGACGGAAGATTACGAAACTCGGCCGCCGAAATCTTCATCAACGATCCGAATTCATGTTGATAAGTCACCGAATTAGGGTTTTTGCTGGAAAAGTGTCTCTTTTTTGCTGTACCAGACGGTTCTTGACCTAGGGGAATGAGCCTGCGGAGGACGGTAGGATTTAGGGTTTGGGTGATCAACGTCCGCGATTTTGTCTCCGGATGGAGGGAGGTAGTAACTTACATCTACTGTTTCGGTTCTTCTTTCTCTCTCTCTCTCTCTCTCTCTCTCTCAGTTTTATGTTATATTGCCTGTTTGACTTACACTAGTTTTGTACTTTTAGTGGATTAGTGGCTTTGATTTGGGTTTTTTTTTTATCATAAGTGGCGGATAACTGTTTTTTTTTTTTTTTTTTTTAGTGTGGCCAGTGGTGTAGGTTAAAGGTATCTTTACTCTGATCTAAAAAAAAAAAATAGGGTTTTAAGAAGTGACTTGAGTGTGTAATCATAAAACACTATATTTTACTGTTGGATCAAAAGATTAACCTTGTTTAAGGTTGTTTCTGTCTTATTTATAGAATAATTAGGGCTTTTGTTAAGGACCTAACCAATGCACCAGAAACAGGAAAAGTTATGCCCTTATTACTTTGGGTCGTAAGTTAACACATCACCACCCTTCATAGCTGGCGTCTGTGGTGGCCCACTCCGTGGCACTGGCAGCTTCCAGTCCGGCACCTTTTTTTGGGGGCTCTTCTTGGACATGAACTGGGGGCCCACTCTGTGGTGGCTATCACTTTGGTGTACCTTTTTTGTGGGCCCGGATAGCCCTTTTCTTAGGTTACTCCTTCTTGGACTTGAACCTGAGATGTGGTGCTGGCTTTGATACCAATTTTGAGGACCTAGCCTATGCATCGAAGCACCTAGGAGTTAGTGGGGCAGAAAGTTAAAGACATTATTATTTTTGGGTCGTGAACAATTTTTTTCCGCTTCGTTCGAGTGTTCCGTTTAAAATAATAATAATATTTTTTTACAATATAAATTATATGTTATGTATGATTTTGCATTTTATATTGGTTTTCGAATATAGATATTGATATCGTCTCCCTTTGTTTGGAGATGAGACAAAGATGCATTGCATCAGAATGGACCTAGTGGTGTGGTGCAATAGAATGGGTTCTCCATATATATGTCTCTGTATTATGGTGACATAGATAACATGCTATCATTTGTTCATTTATTTTATTTTGTTTTTTTATTTTGTAAAATCATGATATTAACATTTCTTAGTACTGAATTCTTGTCGGGGTCTCCTGAAAGATAAGTTTCAGACAAGACATATCATGTGTTGATCATGGACGGAACGTATTACAATTGAGGTGGTATTTGGTACCCGATCCAAGTGCTAGAGGTGGTGCTCTAGTCAATCGCTTTTTGCCCAAATGGTCAAACCTTGAGAGGCACACGGATATTTAGGAGCACACAAATCAGTGTAGTATACTGTTGAGTTCATTAATTTGGCATTTAAAAATATCGCCTTTTCAAGGTTGACGGAGAGACTTTGGGTAGAGCTTCATTACTGGCACTCTGGTTAGGCTCCTTATACCAATTCTATTGTACATAGTCTTGAAGAGGCGGTAATACAAGCCTATGTAGATTTATTTTTGAACTTCTATCATCCGATTGAAGTTTTTCGTGCACAAATGCATCATCTCATCCTGGTATCGAGAAACTAAGATTAGTATATTAGCTTTACACATGCATGGGAAACTGGACAATACACATGTATTTGCTGATATCATTAGGGCTCTCAATGGGCCGAGCTGGCCCGGATTTTGGCCGGCACCCAGCCTGGAAAAAGTGGTACTTTTTATCAAGGAACCCGGCCCGGTATCCGGACCGGGCTAAACATGTTGCAACCCAAATCATTCCGGGCCGGGCTTGGGTCGAGTATTCCAACACCCGGCCTAGATATATATAATATTATATACTTATCCTTTTAAAGTTATAAAAAAAATTCATTTTAATTAAATATAATTTATTTAAATGCCCTAAGATTAACCGTTGTCCGTTATAACTATTGTGCGACCGTTGTCCATTATAACCATTGTGCAACAAACTAAAATGAAATGGTTGAATAAAAGCATGTTGGGCCTCTATAATGTTAACATAATTATGTACACTACAAAAATAAGGTGTTTCAGCTGCAACAAGAAACTACTGCTATTAACAAAAAAACTGCCGCTACTAATCCTGTCGCTTATGAAACAAGTTTTTTTGTTAATAGCGGCCGTTTTTAGCTGCCAAAAATTGCCGTTAATAGTCCTATTTTTTGTAGTGGTAATTAAATTTTTAACCTTCTTCAAACTTTAATTAAAAAAAAAAACAGTCCAAGCCCAACCAAATTTTATTAGAAAAAATAGCCCACAAAATAGTCCAATCAAATTATATAGAAAAAAAAAAAGTCGAAAAAAAACCCAGAAAAACGCCCAAGCCTGGTCCATCCAGGTAGGGGCTGGGCTTGGGCTGAGTACATCGCAGCCTGGGTTAGGGCTGGACTGAAAAATTGGGAACCCGGGTTGGTTAGGGCCAGGTTGAACCCCAACCCGGCCCTAATCCGGCCCATTGAAAGCCCTAGATATCATAGAAGTATATAGTGCCTAATTTATGTTCACCGTGAAAAATGAAAATGCTTACCCCTTTTAGACAACACAAGGTACAACCATGGTCCCAATTTTATTCCTAATTTCTCCAAATGTTGCCAAATTTCAGGTCCCTTGAAATTTAACTGAAATGGTGGTCCACCGAAATTCACTGAAATTTTCCGAAATTTCAGTAAGAATTTGGGAATGTTATGACTTATGAAGTTAGATTCACAGTTTAATTACACTTTCTGTTGTCTCATCTGTTTGTAAATTGTAATGTTCTTATTATGATTGTTAATTTGTGATTCATGTAGATTATATGATTCATCTATTTATTGGTTATCATTTTTAACTTTAAATTGGTTAATATACTATTTGTATTATCCCCGAAATCCCCCCCTCCCCACCACTAACAACACACACACACACACATATTGTCGAAAACTCTTACCATATGACATGCCTTTCGAGGAGTTTTAAGAAAATAAACAATAGTTAATTTTCATATACTGGCAAAAATAAACTAATTATTACTTATTAGTTGATATTTTATTTTCATATTTAATAGGATATATTACAAAATATTCTCCATTTGTTTTTTCTTACCTAGTACTGCACAAATTCAATTATTTTTTTTGCCTGGAGTTAGGGATGTCAATTGGCCAGGCAGGGCTTTTGGTCGGTCAAATTATTTTTTATATTAAAAATTAGGGCGGATCGCGGATACAAAATGTTCCCAGATTGGGATTTTTTATCTAAGCCCAAACCCTATCCAAACCTGATTCGGGCCAGCCTGGCCTTTTCTCTTAGTTTAATTGGGCTGGTCCGGGTTTTGGCCGGATCGATTATTTTTTTACCCTAAAAAATGTCCCGAACCCGGCCCCATATAAAAAATCAGGCAGGGCTTTGCTTGTTCCTTTCCAGGTTAGGGCTTTTTATTTAAGCCTAACCCAACCCAAACTGGGCCAAGGCAGGGCAGGGCTCGGAATGAGTCCTGACTCATTGACAGCCCTACCTGGAGTTATTTAAAAGGCCTTTACTTTGGGTATGCTTATTGGGATTTAGAATCAACATTTCAACTGATGTGTTCATTGCTATTTTAGAGTGTCTTGTGAGCACCAGTGTTGTCATATGCGATCGCATATGCCATTATGCGATCACATATGCCATCAGAAAGGGGTGGATCTCATATGCCATGATGGCATATACGATCCAGGAACTATGCCATCGCATGCAATTGTATGTCATGGCATACCATCGCATATGCGATAGTATGACGTGACATACTTCTCCAACATTGATTTTTTTTTTAGTCTTTTTAGGCTTCCCCAAGCTCTATTAATAGGGAGTTTCTCTTCCTAATGCATACCACAACCCTCAAAGGTATGTTTGGGTCTCTTTCCTTCTCTTTTGTATGGTCTACTTTATTTTTGTACTATTTGGACTTATTTTTTATATTTTCCCTTCTAACTTGTGGTTTATATACTTATATTATATACTTTTATTTCTCATTATAGATACTACAAAATTAATAGAGCACAAAAATAACACAAACATATTACTTTTCAATATGGGGAACTTTGAGGATTTTTTGGGATTTTTTTCGGATTTTTTTGTGTTTCTTTGAAAAAAATAAAAAAATTATGTGCCGTGGCACGATTGCATATGTGACCCGCATATGCGATGGGGTTATGCCATCGCATAGGGTCACATATGCCATTTAATTACATTGGTGGGCACTAATAGAAAGGTCGTTGCAATCTATGTTACCTCATTGCAGGTATGTGGTTAGAATTTGGGCCAATTCCAGCCAAATCTTAGGCTATGGGAACATAACCATAAGTATAAATACACATATTTATGTTAAAATTTATATTTGAAGATTATAATATTCGAATATCGCTTGTATTATCTTTTTAATAGTAAGTATGTGGGTACGGCTGAGCCATATCTATTACAGATCCCACTCCCATGTTAATGTTGTGTAGTGTTGGATATGGGTACTCCAAGAGATTGAAGGATCCAAGCATCAGAGGTGAAATGGCCGCATAGATCTACGCCACCTTTTTGTAGGTGTGTTCTGAGTTATGACATCCTCGATTGGTAATCTACTAACAGATATTATAGAATGAGTTTGGCATAATGATCAAAGATTGGGAAAATGATATGGATCAAAATAATGACATATGGGCTAGAGTTGTTCATCAAAATGGGTAAAGAAGGATTAGTGGTGCACTCCTATGTGATTTGAGTTATATCATGTCAGGCTTGTATTTCCCAACTTTCCTAATTTAATCATTTTTTAAGTACTAGAATTAAGGTTAAGAGGTGTAGATTCTCTAGCATTTTGTGTTTTAGTGTTAACCCAATCAACATACTTGTGCCTTTTCTCTTGAATGAGTTGTTTAGAGCTTTTTTGTTCTCCACATTTCCCCGGGTTGTGAGTAGAAACCATCAAAATGTTTGCATGTATTGTGTAGAAAACTTTGTCCACCATATTGGATGTTGCTGTGTTTTATTCAATAGCTCTTTCTAGATGTATAAAGCCATGCACAAACCTTGGTTTAAAAACTTGGTATTATGTACCATACAATCAAAGAAATGTAGTTCTCAACGTGTCATCATTACCATCATCGTAGCCATGTGCCATATATTTGAGGTTTGCTTTGTGAGTCTTATTTTTCACTCAATTTTTTCCGGGGTAAAACTCTCTATTACTATGTAATCCTTCATGTTATTTCTCACTGCTCTCCAAGTCTTTATTTGTCTTCCTCTTCTCCTCCTTCCCTGTGGACGTACAATTTCAATACTTCGTAACAGTGTTGTATTAGGAGTTCTCAACATTTCTTATGACTAATAGCTTTGTGAGAAGATATTGCTATCATCAGAGTATGATTTTCCTATCTCTTCATAATTTGCATATCATGCTTTTCATAGTGAGAGAAATATTTTCCTGATTAAGCATGCATATATGTGAATATGATTTAGTTTTCTAGATGCGTGCACATAATTATGGTTTAAATATCTCTAGATAATTTTGATATCATGCTTCTCGTAACATAAGAAATGTTTCGCGGTCAAACATCAATCTACATGGTGTGGAAATTGTCATCTTCGCCAACTTTAGTTACGGAAAATGGCAATGCTTCTTAGATACATACATGGATTGGGTATCAATTTTTGAAGTATCCTCAGGCGTTTGGCATAACAAATTAAAAAAATGTGTAGACACAAGGACACTCTTATTTGGTTAACTGATTAATGGAATTAAAAAAAGTAGAAAAATAGTTTAGAAAAACATAAAAAAGGGGATTTCTAACTTATCCATTACATTTAGCTGTATTTTTTCCCCAAAATTTTAAAAAAGTAATTTGCAGTAATAGTAAATTAAGCAATATATGTCATGCAATAACTATTTCAAGAAAGTGTAGCTTAACATGTACATCATACAGTAAACATCAATTGCCCCTTATAGAAATATTGGAAGCCACAAAAGAACAATGAAAGGCAAGATCTGCAATTCCATTATATATTGGCTTTGAAGCACACACGTCTTGGAATTTCCCGAAGTGTAAATTCCCCCAATGGCAAAAAACCAAAAACTTAAATGGTACGGGTAACATTGGAAATGAATCTCAGATAGGGGTGTCAAGGGGCGGCCTAATCTGGCCCGTTGACACATATAATCCTAAATTGCTTCTACAAAAAATATCTATAAACTTGTACACTCTTGGAACATGGTGGTAGTTGTTGTGTTCCTTTATTTGGGTCATTTAAAAGGATAATTTTATCCACAGAAAGGCAATATTTCTTTATCTTACAAGAATATTTGGCTACATTTGGGCTTTTCAGTGTAATGTGGGGGTCCATGTTTACCTAATAATATGAAATAAGGAAACTTTATGTGTGTATCCCTTTTTAATTTTTTTTTTTTTATATCTTTTTCATCTTTGTAGGAATAGACCCATGGATTATGATGATAATGATTTTCAAAGCCAACATTTTCAATTAGGTGGAGAAGACAACAGTCATAGCACAAAATTTCCCCCAGCCTTTCAATCATTTGCGCTTCCTAAATTCGATCTAGAGGAACATCTTCAGGTCCACTTAAGGTTTGATAGCTTAGTTGAAACCGAGGTTTTACTTGGCATGCAAAGTCAAGAAGAAAACCATTGGATCGAGGACTTCTCACATGGAAGTAGTGGAATAGAGTTCAATTCGAGTGCTGCTGAGTCTTGCTCCATTTCCAGACGTAACAATGTTTGGTCCGAGGCCACCTCCTCTGAATCTGTTGAAATGCTACTGAAATCTGTTGGGGAAGATGAGATGATCACAGAACAAACCATTATTGAGGAATCAAATGCCTGTGATGGACTGGACAGCTTAGACAACGAAATGGATCCCAGTTCAAATCGAGATGATTCACTCCCCTCTAAGATAGAAGATGTGGTAGAAACAGCTGAAGCAGGGGTTCTGCCTGCTGTTGAAGTTATTTCAAAATCTCACCAAGATGAAACATCTGTATATGGAAGTTTGTCAGATTTGGATCCAAGTTCTATTAGTGAAAAATTTAACTCGTATGGAAAGATTGCTGGTGAGCAATGTAGTTTAGATCAAAAGGTAAGTTCGACCTTGGTTGAATCTTTACAGGATGCACCTGCCAAAGGGTGTTTATCAACTGTTGAAAAATACCATGAAGCAACTCAGAGCAACAATCCTCCTGGCATTGGATCTGGCAGCCATTCTGAGGCGGCTATATTTGAGAGTATCCAAGTTAATCTCTTGGCTGCATCTGCGCATAGTCTTGTTACAGGTGCTGGGGAGTTGGATAGTCACAAGTTGCTAGATCACAATGGAGTTATATTATATGAGAAGTCAGAATGTTTGAATGAGGATGATGCTCAGAAAAGTAAAAGTCAGATTTTTACTGAAACCACTCAGATTGGTGAAAAACATTATGAAGTGCATGCGGATGAAGTCAATACTGATAATTTAGAGAAACATTCCATTTCAGTCCTGAAGGTGGATTCTTTTGTGCAGATTACTGATGAATATAATGAAGCTGTATATCCAGAGAAGCCAGATGAGTTTTTAAATGTTGATTCTCACCAAATGAAAAGTAAGGGTTTGAGTGAAAACTCCAAGATGGCAGGAGATAAAAATGAAATCGGCATTGCTGATACTGTAAATCCTACAAGTTCTGCGCTGAGGATGGATGGTCTAGCGCAGGTGACTGAAGGATACAAAGATGTCGTATTTAATGAGAAGCCAGAGGATTTGTTAAAAGATAATGGTCTCCAAGTTGAAGGTGGGATTTCCATTGAAGGTACTGATGTGGATGGAAATTTTGGAGGTCGCAAGCTGGAGAAGTTTTTGTCAGCAATGGGAGAAAAGAAAAATCCTCAAGGTTGCTTTGATAAAAGCATCAATAATGATGTGGTAAATCCTGATGATTCTGCAGTGAAGGCGTGTTCTCAAATTAACATTAGTCATGAAGCAGAGGTGACAGTAAATGATATTACAGGACTTGATGAAGCAGATGGTACATCAAAGGGTGCAGAATCTGCAGTAATTGAATGGAGTATGCAAGATAAAACTGTTGATAATGATACCAGTAATGCTGAATTGGATGTAACGAGGGATGTTATACACGGACATGCTCGTTGTTCACCCGATACGTTAGGGACTGCATCCTCTGACGTTCATATTACTCATTCAGATATTTCTATTCTTGAAAAAGAGGATACCAGCTTATCAACAGGTTCATCGGAAACAACGGAAAAGGAGAATCCGGGATTATCCATCGATATAGATAATATGGAACTTGATGACTCTCTGGTAGTGGAAGACGGTAGAGCGGCATCATTGCAAGTCCAAAGTAAGACGAAACTAGCAGCTGCAGTGCACATTTCACCTTCCAAACACATTGGGGAAGAGATAGGTATTGATAGAATATTTGTTTTGGATGCTTGGCTATGAAATCATAGAATCTAATGATTCCCTCTATTTTTTTGGCAGGGTTACCTGGAGTTGACTCGGGAGATGCCATCGAGTTGGCACCTTCTAACAAATCTGAAGATGTTCAGCAGTTACCTTCTGAAGATAGCCTTGCTGCGGTTGAAGTTGTTGAACAGGAAGAAGGAACAACACCTTTTCCTGCATCAGATCATATTCACTTGGATAAGAAGGAAGAAATAGTCGCTGAAATCTCCACACAACTGAGTTTACCAGTTCCGAATGAGAATAGTGACTCTCAGATGCCTCTTAGGCCAGTTTCTGTTTCTGATTCTGGGGAACATACACTTAATAACAATGCCGAAGAACTGCTGTCCAAGACAGTTGCTCAGTCTTCATCTTCTCTGGAGAACTCTGTTCAGGCTATATGCTCAAATGAATCTCATGCATCTGAGGTTAAGAGAAAGGAAAATGCCAATGAATTGGAAGGGAATCCCGTTGTCAGTACCTCAGTTGCAAACGAAAAGGATGGGTCAGAAATATCAGAAGTTCCTTTGGAAAGTTACCAAGCAGCAGCTTTACTTGTTACAGGTAATATTTTTGACAGTCAACTTTGCATATGGTATTTCGGTCTATGACAATTCATTCACTGCCCTGTTTGAAAGCAAAAGAAGTTCCTTTCTTTCACAAAGATTAGTATATTAGTTGTTCCATCCTGAAAACTAGCTTTAATCATATCATACGTTTTGTTACATATGTACTTTGTCTTCTCCAGGGATCACAACTAGCGATGATGACAAAATATTCCTCCCAGAACCTGTAACTACATCTGCAGGTGAATTTTCTCCTAGTACTAGCCAGAGCAAACAGCAAGTCAGTGAGGCAAACTTAGTATCTAAAGAGGACAATGCCAAGCAAATTCTTCTTGCAAGCCCAGAAAGTGAGATGTCCTTTGTTTTTTAAGGATGCATGAACTAAACAGATTCAAATCTGGCCAAGGGTGGTCTTCGGTTGGTGATGTAAATGTATGCACGCCCTGTTTGGAGATTCATGCAATTCACGAATCGCCCAATAGAAGCCACTCAATTCACAAATGAGATGAAATAATTTCCTACCTAAATTAATTTCATTTTCAACTTGGCACGGTAATCTTCATCAAATGATTATCCTTTTGTGTTTTTGTGGTTGGCTAATAGCGCCTGCTGCTTCAATTTCATGAACAAGATAATTTAAGAATATCCCGATCACAGATTTGGTGGCTTCCAAGCAGGCTTTTTTAAAATTATGTTCCAAGTAATTTAGATGGGATAAGTTAATGATGATGTGCTCATTATAAACTTGTTAAAGACAAAATAGGGAGGTTTGGGAATTGAGATAAAATCTAAGTCCACTATTTATATTGTAAGTATGGAATGGTTTTAGTTCCTTCGTTCTTAACATTCATATCTATTTTTTTAGGTGATTGCCCGAATTTTTGTGTGGAAAGCTCTGTTAAGCTTGTTTCATTGTCTAAGAGCGCACCGGAATCCCATGCATTGGAAGTTGGAAGTAGCATCCTGAGTTCGGCTGTACTTACTTGTGATTCACCTACCATCATTAGTTGCAATGTGCCTTCTTTAAGTGAAAATGAGTGCCACGAGGGCAACGGAGAGTCCTTGGGGCAGGTTGATAAAACTAAATCTGATGGCCTGCCTCAGGGTCCCTCTGACACTGATTTGCAGGCTGATAAAACAAAATCTATTTGCCACAATCCAAAAGAAGTTGGTGTGTCTGAAGAAGACAAGAGTTTCTCATTTGAAGTTAGGTCTCTCACAGATCTAAATGAAAAAGAAACTGGCAAGGGGTGGAAACCATTTTCCACTATTCAACCTTCTGAGTTATCCCAGGGCCAGGTATTTTGTTTGTCATTACTAGATCACTCACATCTAAAAGTGCATATTCTTTTGCTAGTATATTATATTTCTGATTATTTCTGAAATTTTCTCAAAGTCTGATGAAGGGTCCCCTGCAACATCTGGTCTACGCCAATCTGACCCCAAAATGTTACAAGAAACTTCTCTTGGAAGTCATCAAATGTCCGATGAACAAAAAACGAATGGGGGCATCAAGGGTAGTCGTCAGGATAAATCTAGGTCAGTCTCTGGTAGCGCAACTGAACAAGGAATTCCAACAGAGGAAACACCTCTTAAAGAAATATGTGGTCCAAAGCAGGGAACAGGAAAGGATGGCAATTCATGCAGTGCAGCACCGAACTCAGTTGGAACTAAAAGCAGGGCTATGCAGGTGGAAGAGATACGGCAGTATCCATATATTGAAGGCAGTAGTACAAAACCTTATGGTATTCCCACTGTTCAGACATCTAATCTGCCGGATTTAAATAGTTCGGCTTCTTCATCAGCATTATTTCAACAACCTTTCACACTTCTACAACAATGGCAATTGCGCGCACAGATAATTGTTTATGGATCTCTAATGTGAGTAGGGTCTTCTCTACTATTGATCTTCCTTTTCTCTGGTCAGTATTTATTTTAGTTTGTTATAATCCATTGTTGCAGTCAAGGTACAGCACCGGATGAGGCTTATATGATGTCGGCTTTCGGAGATAATGGTCAGGGTTTGTAAACCACTTTTTTAATGCTTCGTTACATTTTTTCTATGGTGTTACGAGTTATTTTTCTGCAAATCTTCTTTTCCTCCAGAATTGTCATGTCTGAATCATGTTGAACATGTAGATGGTGGAAAGAAAGTTTGGGAGAGTGTTTGGCGCATTGCTTTAGAGAGATTTCACAATAAAAAATCGCCCCTCAATAACCTGGAATCCCCTCTGCACCCACGATCAGGTATATGTTTTGGTGTTAGATCTTTGAAAATCTCGTATATCTTATGATTTAGTCTTTAATTGCTTTGGAGAATTGAGGCTTGCAGGTGCTAGGCTTCCAGAACAGGCATCAAAGGGCAGCCCCTTTCAAAATAACAAAGCCTTTGGCGCACCCACTGGTCGAACTGGCAACAAGGGCACCCCTTCATCTATTTTAAACCCTCCAATCTCTTTGTCGTCACCAATCTGGAGTATTTCTATCCCTTCTCATGATGGATTACAGTCTAGTGGTATGCCAAGAGGCTCGATCATGGATTCCCATCAGACACTTTCTCCGTTGCATCCTTATCAACCTCCACATATAAGGCACTACTTGGGAAACAACACTCCTTGGCCATCTCAGTCCCCTGGTCCTTTACCTTGGGCTGTTTCTCCTCAAACTCCGACACTTGATGCAAGCGCAAAATTTTCTGCATTGCCCTTTGCAGAAACAGTTCAAGTAACACCAGTTCGAGATTTGCCTGTTCCACATGCCTCCAATATGGAGACAAAGAGGACACCAACGTCAACTGGCAAGCATGCATCTGTAGATCAAAAGCCTAGAAAGAGGAAAAAGAGTTCAGTATCTGAGGAGCTTGGTCAGATTGGTTTGGTTACCCATTCTCGAACTGAACCAACTTCTGCTACTGGAGTTGTTACTAAACAACTACCTACATCTATGGCTATCTTACCGCCTGTTAGCCCTGCCCCTGTAGTTACATCCAGTAATTTTATTGCAACTAGTTCTCCCATGCTGCCTTCCACACATTACCAGATAGTTGGCGGTGGTGGCACAGAGCAAAGGGTTATATTTTCAGAAGAGACATGCAGTAGAATCGAGCAGGCTAAGCTACATGCAGAAGACGCTTCTACTTTTGCTTCTTCTGCAGTCAGGCACAGCCAAGCCGTATGGAGCCAGTTATCTGTTCAGAAGAATTCTGGTCTAATTTCGGAGGTTGAATCTAAATTGGCTTGTGCCGCTGTCGCAGCGGCTGCAGCTGCTTCCGTTGCAAAGGCAGCAGCTGCTGCTGCTAAGGTTGCATCTGATGCTGCCTTGCAAGCTAAAATGATGGCTGATGAGGCTTTGATCTCCAGTAAAATGGGGAATCCTACTCAGGGTACTGAAATTGGCATTACTGATGGTGGGAAAAATTTGGGAAGGGTCACTCCTGCATCGATTTTGAAGGGAAAAGACAAAATAAATAGTTCGAGTTCAGTTATTGTTGCTGCAAAGGAGGCTGCCAGAAAGAGAGTGGAAGCTGCTTCTGCAGCCACAAAACGGGCAGAGAATTTGGATGCTGTAGTCAAAGCAGCTGAACTTGCTGCAGAAGCTGTATCACAAGCTGGAGCAATTATTTCAATGGGTGATCCAATACCTTTAACATTGAGTGAGTTAGTCGATGCTGGCCCACAGGGTTATTGGAAAGTACAAAAGGGTTCTTCAGCAAACCGTAAGCGTAAAGGAGATCAGTTGAACACTAGTGGTGATGATGGTGGTTTGGATCGATCTGTTGATCATTTGAATGCTCTGCCCTTAAGTAGGAAAGAAACACAGCAAACTGCAGATGACGGTGAAGTAGCCCCGGAGAACTCAGGTTTAGTAAATGTAAACGGGACACATTGGGATTCCGTTTCAAGTGAAAAGGGACCAGGAGGACAAAAAGGTCGTAAAACGTCTGATTTAGCTAAGATTATTGGTGTTATTCCTGAATCAGAGATGGGATTGAAACCTGCATCCTCTGCTGTCCAAAATCATGATTTTGAGAGAGATCAACATGTTGGGGTTTCTAAAGATAATGGAATTAAGGAGGGATCCCTTGTTGAGGTATGTGGGCCACTATTGATAATTACCAAATTACGTATAAGTTGCATTAATCTAAATTTTGTTATTTCCAGTGTATTGGGTACTGACTAAAGGAAATGCTATATTTTTCTCATTACGTGGTATTAAAAAATATGCACTTTCTCTTTGGTTTTGAAACTCCCTTCTTGTTGTTGAAATTTCAGTTTTGATACTATCCCGTCCATGTTTTAAAATATAAGACCCGATACATATCGTCATATATATATATATATATATATATATATATATATATATATATATATATATCTCAAAGCCTATTGATACAAAGTATATTGGTATGTATCAAATGATACATGCAATATGCCCCACCACTGTGTCACCGATACAATGAATGTATTGGCGTCACTCAATATGTTTCGTCTCGGTATCAACGGGGAACTATATGTATGTGTAAAGTGTGAGTATGAACCATGATCCCATCCATTAATTTAGCAGATTTTTCTTTCATTTCGTTGGCTAAGCTCAGTTATTGCAGTTTGAATTAGGTAGCTTCGTTTTCAGGTCTGAAGTTACTAATGCCATTGATGATATCTTAGGTTGTATCTGACAAGAGCGGCCCTACAAAGGTTTGGTTTTCAGCTAAAGTACTGATTTTGAAGGATGGGAAAGCATATGTCTGTTACAATGAACTTCTTTCAGATGAAGGTATTTAACAGTACCCTATGCAGTTAAATGCAGTTATAGTTGATTGCAGTTGAATTCGTAGGCATTTTGAATGCTTTATAAAAGGTAGCTTTCAAGACAAAAGTTCATGTGACTTTGTTAGTTTTCAACAAGCATGCACCGTGGTATAAGTGTGAGATTTAGGTGTTGGACTCAATTGGTCCCCATTTATCAAGGGAGAGGGAGACACACACCCACACACATATATGCATATGAACTTTTGTATTTTTTAAAATTTATGATAATTTTTAGATATTTCTCCAAAACCTTTTAATGAGTATATTTGGGTATGGGAAATTCATGTCTGACATGGATTTCCTACCAATACCATGTCATGTGATACTAACATGGTTTGAAAAACTGAAAATATTGGCTGGTGTATTCCAGTACTGGTTAATACCGCCCGGTATTAGCCCTTTTAGGGGTTTATATCATTTATAAATTATACTGGCCAATATTTTGAAAATACCAGCAATTATTTCCGGTATGGCACCGGAACTAGTTATTCCCGGTATCGGATCTGATATTTTAAACCATGGGTATTGAACCTGGTTATTCAAGGAGGCAGGGGGAGTGGGGTCAATGGATTTGGTCTAGTTATTGTAGCGTGTGCTCAGTTGCGTACCTTTTTCATAGAAAATGTTTGGGTACAGGGAGCTATGTATAACATGGATTCCCTTTTCTCCTCCACCCTTATCTAAGGCTGCCAGTGTGTTGAGTGGGGCCAAAATTTTGGCTGCCCGACGGGTCAAGGGTATATGCTCGACCCAACCCGACAGTGCCCTCGTACCCGACCCGCCAAGGGTATATGACTGACCTGAAAACTCAACTCAAACTGACGCCCAACCCGAAAATCTGACTCGACCTAGTTTAAAACCCCTTCTTTTTCCTTGCTTTTATGTAAAAAATATCGGGTTGGGTTCCGACCCAACCCAAATTTTGGCCCACCCGATCATATTTTCTAAAGCACTGGTGGTTTTGCCTTCGGATTCGAATAATGTCATAATGGCAGTACTGTCCAAAGATCGGGTTGGATGCTTCTTGTCCAACCCAGTTACCTATTGGCATCCCTATCCTTGCCCTTGCCCATCCCCTATGGTCTCAGATATGGTCACTGCAGGGGGGATAAAGGATCTTCGTATCATAGCATGTACTAACCACTTACATGCCTTCTGCTTAGCTTGTTGTGCATTAATATCCAATTGATACAGTTGTTCCGCTACTTTTTTCTGTAGGCTCTGGTCTGTTAAAAGAGTGGATACCGCTTGAAGATGAAAATAGTCAAGCTCCAAGAATACGCATTGCTCATCCTATGACTTCCATGAAATTTGAAGGGACAAGAAAGCGGCGGAGAGCAGCAATGGGAAATTATGTGTGGTCTGTTGGAGACCGGGTGGATGCATCGGTTCGTGATGGGTAAGTGTCAAATTTTGCTATTAGTGAAACGAGTATATAGAAGCTGAATTCAGAAAGCCTCACAAATTTTATTTCTATATGACACTCATGGTTACTATCCCAAGCATATATTTTATCGCTAATGTTTAGCTTGGATGATTCTATCTTGAGCATGAACATGGCTTGGATGAAATTGTTCTCTGATTTCGTAGCATATCCTGTATGACTATTCAATGCACACGTTAGGGCTTGAGCCTGTAGCACAATGGAAGGTTGACAATATTGCATCCTCAAGGTTCTAGGTTTGAGCCCAGCTTACCTATCCACAAAGAAAATATTTAATGCACTGTTTTTCGATTATCATCTGCAGTCAAATAATGTTGAATTGCCCAAATCGAAGCGATCGATTTGGATTTTGTTACTACCCGATAATTTATGGAGCCAGATCTGTTTTCTACGTCAAATATGGCAAGTAAGTTCGTCGAATCATTTAAGGTTTAAAGTTTAAACAAGGTTAAAATGTTGTCTTGATTATTAGAATCAAAGGAAATAGTGAAATAATTTAAGTTAGAGAGTTAGTGGTATTAGAATATATGCACATAGCTTGCCTTATGCATGTAATGCTGCTGTAAAGCCCTCTTCGGATGAATTCAGATCTAAAGGGATTTCCTAACTACTTTATGGGGGAATAAATACAATACAAATTACTAGGCTACGCTCAATCCATGTGATTATCTGATCTACTACATAAATGTTCTATATTTGCTTTTACTTAATGCACTTATGTGTTAAAGGATAAGCTGAGAGCCACCTTTAGTGCTCTAGCTTTAAAACCTAATTGAAACTCATTTATTTGTAAAACCAACTAAAATGCACAATTACTCCTGTACAAGTGAAAGGAAAATTTGGAAAATAACATTAGTGGCAAAACAGTGACCATAAAAGCTTAAATTGACAGAAATTAGCTTTGGGTGGGTTTTATTAAACATGCTTAGAAAAAAGGTAGCTTCTTGCAGTTTCCTGAGGTATTTTTTTGGCAAAAACATTTAAAAAAAGATAAAAGATCTGATAATCATTGTAGTCAAGTGGCATATGATGCGATGGCATAGGGCCATCGCATATGCCATTATGCCATGTCATAACTTTTTTTTTTTTTTTTTTCAAAAAATTCTCAAAAAATCCTAAAAAATTCTCAAAGTTCTCCATACTGATCAATAATATGTTTTGTGTTAAGTTTGGGCTCTATTAATTTTGTAGTGTATAGAATGCGAAATAAAAGTATATAACCCATAAGTTAGAAGGGAAAATATAAATTTCATTAATGTTAAACAAAATAATACAAAAATGAACATAACAACATACAAAAAAGAAAGAAAAAATATTTTCTAAGTTCTAACCCACAATGGTACATCTCCATAAGGTTGAAGGGAAAATATAAATTTCATTAAAAAATAAGTTCAAACAGTACAAAAATATAGTGGACCATACAAAAGAGAACGAAAAGATTAAAGAGAAAAATTATTGTTGAATGAGGAGCATTAGGAAAAGAAACCCCCTATTTATAGGGCTTGGGGAAGCTTGAAAAGCAAAGACAAAAAAAAAAAAGAAAAAAAAGAAAAAAAAAAAAACTTCAAGTGGAGAAGTATGCCATGGCATACACTGTATGTGATGGCATACTTACTTGTATCGCATATGTCATCAGGGCACATGCGATACAACCATCCAAGATGGCATATGCAATCTCATAATGGCATCAATGTTGATAATTGTCCTTTTCATATTGTAATCAAACCTTTGATTTGGTAGTAATCTTGGCTTTTGAGCATTAACAATTTTGTTGTTGAAGAACGGTTTGCTGATGTTATCTCAAAGCGCACTGCTGTTTTCCACTTTATTTATTTATTTTCATTTTTTATAATTCTATCTGAGCTTATTACAAATTGGGGTTATAATAATTGTCGATCAATATCTAGGTAGTTCCTTCTATATCGATCATGCATGTGTGTGTGTATAATGCATGGTTTTAAAACTTGGCGAGTCAAGTTGGAGCTCGGGTGAGTCGACTCGACTCAACTAAGTTCCGAGTCGACTCGTCTAAGGGATCGAATATGCTTGGGACTCGAGCGACTTGCCGATCCGACCCGGGAACTCGATCGAGTTTGCGGCCTCGACGAGTCGAATTTAGTGACTCTAAACCAAAGACTGGCGGGGTTTTTTGTATTAAACTAAAAGGGCAAACTTGTAATTTCTCCCCCCTTTATATTTAAAGACCTCTCAACTCCCACCTCCCATCTCCCATATTGACAAAAACTCTCGACTCCTCTCTCGTGCCATAAAATCTCGAAGACAGAAGAAGAAAGAAGAAGAGGAAGAAAGAAAGATTCGTAGCCCTCAACTCTAATCTCAGCCCTAATCTCATCTCTCAACCCTAAAATCTCAGAGGAGAAGAAGAAGAAAGAAGAAGAATCACAGCTCTTAGCCCCTCTCGTGCCCTAAAATCTAGAAGGTGAAGAAGAAATTAGCCCTAAGTTGTAAGTATTTTTTTTTTACTTTTATAATAATTTTTTTTTTAAGTGGAGCAGTAGCCCTCAGTTGCAAGTATTTGTTTTTCACTTTTATAATATATATTTTTTTGAGTGGAGTAGCCCTAAGCCCCTACGAAGATGGGTTTTTTGGTTGGAGCAACCCTAAGCCCATGGTAAAAGACTTGCACAAGAGATTTTTACCGTGGGAATGTGCCACTTGGAAATTTTTTTTAGAGCATTTGTTTTGTTTGGCTCAAAATAAAAACTGTCATTTTCGGGATATGTGCCACTTGGAACACCATCAAGTCACACGATTTGAAGACCATGATGTAAAGATCTTCAAGGCCAAATATTGGCACGAAATATCATCTGATTGAAATCCGTCAATTGGTCTTCAAATCATTTGGACATTAAATATTTAAATTATATAATAATAATAATAATAATAATAATAATAATAATAACCCTAGTCGGAGCGAGTCGAGTCAGACCGATTTTCCGAGTTGACTCTACTCAGATGATTTCCGAGTTGAGTCGAGTTTCGGTGTTTTAAAATCATGGTATAATGAGCCCCGAAACTCTACCTTTGAAGGTAGGGCCCAACGCTACCGGAGCCAGTTGGGTCCAGATGGCACCCAAGTACCCAACCTGACGGTCGGGTGCCATGTGCACATGATTAAGGTCGATCAATGATCATCCAAAAAAAGGTGATTCTCCATAGCTGATTTTTTGGTTAAAGGCAAAAATTTTCAATGAGAAATTGTTTTGGTGGAAAACCCATATCTTTGAACTATGAAATGAGGGGCGAAAAAGTCCTTAGAGGATGCAGTGAACCCTTAGAAGATGTGGTGTAACTGTAACTGCAATCACTTGTCCTGTGAAACGTGATCTAGCATTCGAGTGTAGAGTTTTCACGCTACACTCCAAGTATGGTGCCCTTAGCCATATATAATTTAGGAGTTCAAAAAATTAATGGAACATAGACTAAATATGTGGAGTGAATTTTGCAAACATGAGAGCTTTGTAGATGATTTGGTCAAAATACAAACAATGTAGTGCTACAATGTCATAGATTTCAGTATCTAGGCCCTACTATCTAGCAGTGTGGTTTTGTAGGACAGGTTGAACATGACTAGTGCAGGGTGGGTGAATGAGAGTCGGGGGAATGACTGCATTGTGTGTCACTTCTATTGAAGAGACACTTACAAGGTAGTGGTAACTCTTGCATTAGTGTATGGTGTACATTGTTGGGCTATGAAGAAACAACTAGAAGATGAAATATATGTGGATGAGATGCTATGCTATAGATATATGGAGTAACGGAAAGGACAAAATTAGGAATACTAGATAAGAGGAAGTTTAGGGGTGGGCCTAATAAAAGAGAAATAAAGAATGTCGTTTGAGATGGTTTGAACATGTCCATCGGAGTTGTGGGAGAACCCCTTGTAGAAAGAATAGGGGATTGGTGAGTAGTGATCAATGGAATGAAGGAGTACGTAGTAGTATAAAGTTTAGCATTGAATAGAAATGAGTGGAGAAATAGGGCTCACCAAGACAAGTTCTATTACATGGATTAAGAAGGTGGTGGTGGTGGTGAGTGGTGACGACGACGACTATGACTCTGCCGCCGCCACTTTCGCCGACGTAGTAGGATAAATAGAATTCTAAAATAAGATTGCCTCAAAAGGGAGTTTGGAATGGAGAGATATGTCCTGTACCTCTTTTGCAGGCCATGAAGGCGCATCAATGTGGTCTCATGTCATACTTGGATTGTGTCGCACGGGGTGCAAGCATGGGGGTTGGAACTTAGAGTTCAATTTGGCGGGCAAAAAATCCAAATTTGTGGACTACTAAGAGAAAAAAACGTAAAGGTTAAAAATAATTCAAAAATGAAATAGGAAATTAAGATTATGAAAACATAAGGTTTTATTGCTTAGTACAAGATAATTTGAGCAAAATTTTTTGTCGTATCATTTGATAGTAAGATATTTTTCTTTTATCAGGCAACACGTATCTTTGTAATGGGTGAAATGATAGGATAATTTAAACTGCTGTAATAGTATATTTGTGATTTTAATGACATAACAACACACACAACTGAGAATTATGTATGTAGTGTTACAACATTTTTCTACAAATTACCACATATGAATATATGCTAAATTTATAATACTATGGAAAAATATTAGTATGTACACACGGAGTCCTTAGAGTTTGACACATTGAACTTGGATATGATACCTTGAGTGGAGCTAGGGTGACATTGGTTTGGATAGATAGACCAGTGAGTTAGATACTCATAATTTTAGAGTTCTGGGGCAGGTGAAAAGAGAGGAGGAGAAAATTTAGGTTTAGACTAAATCTCCTCATGCCCCTATATTGTGGGGTTGGCCAATAGGAAGATTGACAATATTGCAGCCTTAAGGTTTCAGGTTCAATACCAAACCAACCCCTCCTCCCCTAATGAAATTTGCAAGTATATCATTCATTTAAGCTATATATGTTTGTCAGAAAGTAAAAATGATTAAATTACGTATAAAATTTAAATTAGGTGATACAATCAAGGTTTCAAATTCTGGTATCGGAGGCTTTGGAGCCCTCATCTTGCCCTGATAATGAGATGATATGTATGAGCATTGTTCAGTATACAAGTTTGCATCAAACATATTGTGTGAAAATGCCCTCTCATTTTTCTTTTAGTTATTTGATGTAGACTGATATTGTTTGCCTTGTTAGGCTCTGATATTGATAGGAGTAGCAATGGGCTGGAGAAACCTCCTATAAATGGGTGGGGCTTGATGAGAAATTACAAAACAAATGACCAAGCCAGCCCAGTAACACCACTAGATATGAAAATCTATTAGACAATACATCTCAATAATGTTTAAAAATTTTATCCATAAATGTGATAACTAAGACATGGGAAATTGACATGTAAAGTGTTGGTTATTCTCAACATTCCCTTCCAATTGGTGCGTAGACGACAATCATATCAAGCTTGTTAATCATTTCCTATAACCTTACTCTCTCTTCCAAGAACCTTGGCGAAGACATCAGTAAACCAATCATTTGGTCTCATGAAGGGTGTGTGGATCTCTCTTGTTGTTACTTTTTCTTCGATAACATGGCAATCAATCTTATGTTTTGCTCTGTTATGAAATTAGAGTATGAAGCAATGTAAACATGCTTGGTTGCTTCATACATGATCTATCGGAGACACTGCTTCAACATCTATATTGTACTATAGTGTTTCAACCATACCTGTAGCGTGAGCTGTAAATTTATACTCAGCATGGAGACTAGATGGCAGCAACTGGCTGCATTTTAATCTTTCTCATGGCCAAATTTCTCAGAAAAATTCACAACCTCTAAACATGGTTTCTAATCAGAACACAAAGCTGCCTAGTTGGCATCATATTTGGAAACTCATGCAGATGTTGATTTTTATGATAGATTGCGCCTATTAAAAATTGAATATACCACTTCAAGATAAGTAATCCATGGAGCATACAAAACTGACTTAGCACACCAACAAAGAAGGCAAAGTCAGGCCATGTGATGGTAAGGAAAGTGAACCCTAAACCCTCGCCATCATGGCGGCCCATTTTATTATTTGCATTCCATGATGAACAAAAAAAAGTCTCATGGCAACTTGCCAGAGGTTAGTGCAGCAAAAGCATTATCAATGTCCCTGTGATGTGTGTTGGAGATAGAGAGATAGAGCCTTTTCTTTTTCTTTTTTCCCCATATTTTTTTCACTTATGATATGCTTTTATTCTTGGATGTGTGGTTCCCTTCTTGCTAATGTCTTAGAGCATCTCCAACAGCAACTTTATTTGTACCCGTTTCAGCCACCTCAACTAAAACGGCTACAAATAAAGTCTTTCACAAGTGCCTTTCCACTCCAACAACAACTTTACTTCCACGTGTAACTAGCGAGCGACTCTCTCTTCAATATTGAAGAGAGAGATATAAGCTCTTTAGTTTTGAAATACTATTTTTTTATTCAAATGCTAGCTATTGAAGAGAGAGAAAGAAACTCTTTATTATATTTGATAAAATAAAGAAAGAATAATTAAAAAAAAAAGAAAAAAGAAAATTAAGAGCATTGTTGGAGAAGTGCTTCAAGAGGCACTCTTTATTTCTTGCTACATAAGCATGTATAACGGCTAGAAATAAAGAGCCTTGTTGGAGATGCTCTTAGCGTTCTATTTCTTTAGTATATTTTCAGTGCTTATCTCATTTTGATAGATAATTTTTATTTTCAGTTGGTGGGAAGGAATTATCACAGAAAAGAGTAAAGAAGATGAAACGAAATTGACTGTTCGTTTTTCAGGTATGTACGAAATCTACTTATGTATTAATGTCATGCATATTTTCTTTTCTCTAAAGGAATATGGCACGAGTAATTTCCTTGAATTTTTTCTGCATTAAGGTTAGGTATGGGTTTCGTTATTTTATGAATATTGGAGGTCATAGTAGTTCTTGGATCTTGTCTACAGCTGAAGGAGATTCATCAATTGTAAGACCTTGGAGTCTTCGTCCATCTCTTATTTGGAAGGATGGTCGATGGATGGAATGGTCCAATTCAACTGAAAATAATGGCCAGCCCAACGAGGTTTGGACTTTATTTGAATATGTTATAATGGGTCTTTTGATTGTTCAAGTGTTTGATGTTTATTTAATGAATGCATCAAGTTTAATCTCATCTTTATACAAAATATGTCGTCTTTATTAAATCTCGCATATTTTATGATGATCAGGCTGATACTCCTCAGGAAAAACGGCAAAAGTTGGGCAGGCATGAAGTTATGATTGACTCCCAAGTTGAAGCCAAAGGAAAGGATAAGCTGCCAAAAAATCTGTGCAATGAGGATTTCAGGAAATCTGAAGAGTCGAGGTCTCCTTTGTTATCTGTGAAGGACAAAATATTTGTTCCAGGAAAGAGCATCAGGGAGGATAACAATTCTGATGCCCTCAGAATGAAACGGACTGGCCTGCAGAAGGAAGGATCAAGAGTAGTTTTTGGAGTTCCAAAGCCCGGAAAGAAAAGAAAATTTATGGAAGTAAGCAAACATTATGTTTCAGACAGGGCTGGAAAGATAACTGAAGGTAATGATGCAATTAAATTTGCGAAATACTTGATGCCACAGGGATCCCGTGCATGGAAAAATGCTCCAAAAGTTGATTTTAAGGGAAAACGAGCTGCGGACTCCAAGCCAAAAGTTCTCAAGTCTGGAAAAGCTCAAAATATTCCGAGTAAAAATACGTCTGAGAAGGTTCGTTCTTCCTCTGCCATCCCTGCTACAAGTGGTGGCCTTGGTTCAGATTCGTTACCAGATGCCAGAGTCCCTGGTAGCCAAGAAGAAAACCTGTTAGACAAGCAGAACCTGTTGGAAGTAGGTTATTTTCCCAGTGCTCGTAGAACATCCGAGGGCCCAGTTTTACTTTCTTCATCTGAGCATCTGCCTGATGTTTCTTCCTCCAAGAAGCCGCTTTCATATGTTGAGGGAGAACCACAGACAAGAGGAAAACTCGCATCAGCTGTTGGAAAGTTTGCTAGAGATGATGGAAAGGGTTCAAATTTTGATGACAATCCTGGAAAGACGATCCATGATGCCACTGAACCACCCAGGAGGTCCAATCGTAGAATTCAGCCAACATCAAGGGTAAACGTTACAGAATATCTATATCTAATTTTTTTTTCAGTATATATGTTCTTTCTTAAGGTTCCTTTGCAGTATTTTTCTTTGTATTTGTTGCATCCAGGGTTACCCAATTCACTAGGCATCCTTGTGAACCAAGAAGCGGTTTGATGTGAACCAGTTCTTGGTTTGATTCGCTTAGAAACAGCGATCCGGCCTACTTGTCTATTTTTTGTGCTTGATAAAAAATTGGAAGTATCTCGAACCCAAACCATACACAGCACCTAGCGAACCAGGTAATATTGGTTGCAGGAAATCATCTATTACCAAAAACGCAACTTAGATGTCTCCATGGTTGTTAAGGTCATGCTATAGCCGCGAATGGCGATGGGAAGCACTATATATAACCAAATAGCCATGATGGCTAAATAGCGTCACCATGACAGAATAGCATTATGAGATCGTTATACACGCTATTTTATTTTTTAGATAATAACGTATAATACTTATAAGTTATGACATTTTTATAAGATAAAGTTACAGAAGTTAACTTCCAAGTCACAAAACCTCAACTTATAAGTTACAAAATCCTCGACTCTCTCTCTCTCTCTCTCTCTCTCTCGTCATAGCGGCTACCAACACTAGCGTTGGCGACACTACCGTATGTGTACTTAATATTTCATATTTTTTAATATTCTATATTTGTTAATATTTCATATTTATTTATTTATACTTACCATGTTGCAAATTTGTTGATGTTTGATATTTGATTTGTGTTTATTGATATTTGTTTATTCCTATAATATGAAATCTTTAATATTAAAATCAAAGTATGATTTTTCAGTAGTTGAATTTTTTTCTTCCTATATTTTTTTTCTTTTACAATAATAGATAGTCTCGCCATGGCCACGCAATGATGTAACGAGCCTCTTTGCCATGACCTCACCATAACGCCTTAACTACCTTGGATGTCTCTGACTATAGATACATTGTATGATGATATGATCTTATATGGATTTGGTGAATTTAACACATAATCACCTTTCGGCATTTGTCACTTTTGAAGTGGACACAGTTACATTTTAACTCGGAGCATTTTTTGTTTTTGGTTTTTCCTATATTTTTTGGGAACTAATGTTTTCTTCTTTGCTATCATCACTATAACCATCAGACCTTTATCCCATCTATTTGGGGTTGACAATGTTTTCTTCTTTGCCATGTGCTATTCAAATTTTCCACTGATATCACACCTTGTGGGTAGAATATTCATTAGCGGCTGAAATGTTGTATTTTGGAATTTTAAGCTCTCTAAAAGGTTGTTCGGAATTTTAAGCTTTTTAAAATGGCTTTTACATTTAGTGAGAATAATTGAAGATCAGGAACTTGGTGGCAGCCAAGGTAACTATAATTACTAGGTGCAAAGAAAGCAAACTGAAACAACCTAGGGGATTGGGATTTAGAACAAGCTACTCAACACTTTTTTTTTCAATGGATTTGGCGAATTCCAAGGCAGTCAATTGAAAGGATATACTAAACAAATATTTATGGCTTTGTGCACACAATCTAATCTATGGGCTAGGAGAAAGAATTTATTTATTTATTTTTTATCGGTAAGAGAAATTCCATTAAAAACCAGCAAGGAGTTGGAAGAAAAAGGGCTAAAGCCTACAAAACCCCCGAAGGGGGAAATTGAAAGACAAACAAAAAACCAAACATCTAAAGCAGACCACACTCTCTGATCGAGTCTATCCCGGGGATTGCAGGCACCCAAAGACGCATCAGATCTCTGATAGATTTCAAAGTGACCCCAATGGGCCTCCGTTTACAGTTGAAAACTCGCGCGTTCCTTTCGAGCCAGATACCCCAGAGGGTGGCATATATAGCCACCCTTCAAAAAGTGCCTTCCTGATCATGAAAGTGAGGGTCTTGCCACGACGTAACCAGTTGCGGGATGGATTCTGGCATCACCCAAGACAGCTCAAACGACTTCAGGATAGTGCACCAGATCTTGGCAGCTGCCCCGTAGTGGATGAAGCAGTGGGGGATGAACTCCTCTGAGCCCAGGCACATAGGACACCTGTTATGCAAAGCCTCTCCTCGGGCGATCAACTGGTCGATGGTGAGGACCCTTCCCAAGATCACCGTCCAACAAAAGAATCTGATTTTAGGCGGAATAGGAGCCGACCAGATGAAAGACCAATCCATCCTAATCATAGGCCTCGCGGACATGCAACATTAAAAAGACCACACTGTAAAGTTCCCATCGGCTTTTCCCCAGCCACAGCCGTAGGTCTCTCCCAAACCGGTTCCGAGATGCCTCATAAATGGCCTTCAGCAGGGAGATCAAAGCCTCCATCTCCTCTTCCTTGAAAGGATTAGGCATCTTAGATGTACTTCTGGAAATACATTTAAATGTGTGAGACTTCTAGTTGCAAAAGTTAAGATGGGTATCATTCAAGCATTTAGAATCAGTTTGGCCATCAAGTGTTCTATTTCTCAGTTGCTCCCAAGGAAAATTGATGGAGAGATTGATATGAGAGTGCAATTGGTGAGAATACAAATGCTTGAATACAAGGGCAAATGTTGCTTGAAGGAAACAAAAGGAAGTGAGAGTATACTGATGTATTTGCTGTTTTATAAGTTTGGCAAGATTTAATTTTGAGGGAGAGAAGGGATGTGGTCTTATTATGATTGAACTAATTTGCCGGATTGGACTCAAGATGGACCAGAGAGGCAAGACGATGGTAGAGGGGTTTTGGCTTGAGGGAAAGGTTGTGTTGTCTATGGGAGTGGGAGGGATCTAAGAATTTTTTGTTAAAGTTATTTTTAGAAGATTGGGGAGGAAGAAAATTGGAAGTAATGTAGTTTTGTAAACTCTTTAAGAATAAAGGGCCATTGTTTGTTTGTTCCATTAGGCAAAACTCAAACTCTAGAATTGAGAGTAAATAAAGTGTTGGAAACTTGGAAGGTAGATTTCTGGTTAGTTATGTTTGGTTAGAAGTATTCATAAAAATAGAAAGATTTAGGATAATTTGGAAAGTCTTTAAGAATTCTAATTTAGGCTACTTGAAGGCCTTATGTTTAAATCATGGTACCAAAACTCGATCGATACCGATATGTATTGGCGATATATATCAGTTTTATCGAGAACCGATACTGATACCACCCTGATACAAGTATCCGGGTATCAATATCTGTATCTGACCGATACAGGTTAGTATCGACCGATACTTACCAATACAAACCCTTATTTCTTTTTTTTTCCTTGTTAAAAAAAAACCGATTGATACGGTATCAGTGATACCATATCCGTAATACCTTGGTTCCAGATAAGCTTAGTTCCTAAACTCGTTGGCTGGAATAAAAAAGGGTTGTAGCGGTTTGGAATCCTGCATGTCCTTATCAAGACATCCTGCATCTCACTCATCATCATCATCATCAATTCATCACTTTGTCCCATCTATTTGGAATCAGTTTTGTGAGTCATATGTCCTTTCAAGGCTAAACCGTCTCTATGCAATCCTCCATGTCACTTATCAAGTTATCACTATTTCCCTCAAAGTGTGTATTCATTCCTCCTCCTGCTACATTGTGCTTGAATCGTTTCAATCCTTCTTGCAAGGGCTGTTTTAGGTCTCCAATGGACATTGCCCAGACCATCTCAAACTACAATCCTTAGTTTTATATGACTAGGGCGACCATAAACTTCATCTTATGAACATATTTCTACGTTTCTTCTTGTTACTTTTCACATTTAAGTTTGATGGATTTGAGTGGTTTTAGGGTTAGGTTAATATTAGGGTTATTTTTTATGGGAAAGAAGAGAAGGGGGAAAGAATAGATTGAATGGTTTAGTGTAGGGCAGTGTGCTCAACTTGCCTTATATATAACATGAGGATAATAAAATTACAAATATACCCATATTATAATGGAGTTGCAACCCCAACATTTCCACGCAAATATATTAAGTTAAAAATTTAACATATATCCCAATACAGCTTCTCAAGCTGGAGTAAAGATGTTTTTTAAGCCTGACTTGACTATAGCTATTTACAATGCAGTAGGACCCATTGCCTTTCTAAATATGTCAGCTAACTGCTTAGAGGGCGTATCGATAAAAAAAACTGCTTAGAGGACGAACATAAGGAGTGCGCTGATCCTAGCTTGAAGCTTCTTGTGGCTGAAGTGAATATCAAAATCACTTTGTTTGGTCCATTCATGAAGAACAAAGTTTGAAACAATATGGATGGGCACTTATTCATCACTGTGGAGTGGCGTTGGGTGAGGAACTGAGGATCCGAGTTCCGTAAGAAGACATAACAACTATTAGAGCTCATATGTAACATGGGCCATAGGATGATGCTTGGATTCAACACTAGATCCAAGAAAGGTAGACTATCTTGAGGTAAAGCGACAATCAGTGGGGTGGCAAAATAATTGTAGCAACTAGCAACTAATGGTTGAGTGTCCCACACAATGTTTTTAAAATCAAACCGGCTGGTTCAATCGGGTTAAACTGGAATCTGACCAAGCAGCGGTCCGGTCAGGTGTCAGAGTTATGATTCTATTTGGACCCCATCGAACCATCAGGTCGCCCGATTTGGCCGCTCAAACCGAACTGGGCTATCGAACCAGCAGAAGGGGGGGGGGAATATAAACTTAAGTATTGCACACCAAAAAGCTTCACACCAAGTTTTGATCTCTGGTCCAATGCTTCTGACGTACCACCACCTACCAACCCCCTTAAGTTGCTTTTGATGCTTGCTAAAAGTAAATTGTGATATAGATTATAATTTAAAATTTGTAAGTAATATAAAAACTTATGAACATATTTTTTTAAATTTTAATGTTTTATAAAAAAAGCTCATCCTACCACTTGCGAATCGGGTTCACTTGAATGCATTAAAGGCCCACTTTTTGGGATGTGTGCCACGTGAAATAAAAAATTGGCCTTCTGATGGCATGCCCATGATATGAAAATCCACGATCTCAAGATCCATCGTCTGATTGATAGCAGTTAATCGGTTTTCAGCGTGGGTGAACTCAGACTTTGGTGAGTTTGAATAAACTATAAAGGTACCTTAAAAGTTGATGCAGAAACTAGCACATGCAATGCTAGGGTTGAGATTAAATATAGAATTAATTTAAACAATTAAAAGATAATTTTTTCTTAACAAATTATCACAACAAATATCAAGAGATTCAATTGAACAATTTCATTCCGGCCCAAAATAGTGTTACTTTCGCGTATGTTCCCTATCGGATCTAGAAGATTAGGGTTCTTAGCGAACGGCTAGATCTCTGATAGTTTTAGGGCGTCGAAAGAACTTGCTGCGAGTTCTTTAGATACCGAGCGAAAACAAAGCAAATAATGATTTTAATGGTGAGAAGATATGTTAAATTTGAATTTTTAATGTGAAATAGATAAGGAAGAGTTACGCTACTTACGCAACTCATAGATCATGTGAAGATAGAGGAGGAAAAGTTGGTCTCGCACCAAACCACACGCGGGACGAAGGATTGCTCTTCGTTTGGAGAGAATCACACCCTCATAGAAAGTTCAATCACAAGACTCTCAAAGTTGCAAAAGCCATTTCATTAACCATCAATTAATTCCCAAAGTTGTTTTACAAGCCTTTAAATAGGCTAACCAAACCCTAACTCGAAATAAAGCATTCCTAAAAACTTAAAACGACAAGTTTTGCCAAAAAAAAAAAAATCTTGTCATATCTCGTGTGATCGATCGATCAATCGATTATGGAGTCGATCGATCGATTGATGAAAATTAAAATTGCCCGAAGGCTTTGTCTTCATTTGATCGATCGACAATTCAAAATCGATTGATCGACTGAAAAGAATAACTGCTCGATCGATTGACCAAAACACTCAGTTCCGCGAATCTGTGCAGTTCTTTTTTCGTACCACTTTGACGTTCTTCTTTCGCCTTCGATACGTTACGAGCGGCTGCTTGAATCGGATGTCCCCATCAATTCTCCCCGGGTTAGAAGGATTCATTCCCGATAAATATTGGTTGTGATAGAGGTCGAGGAGATCCGGATCAATCTGTTGAAACTCTTCCCTTGTTATCTACGTATTCTCTGAAATGACTTTGTTCTTCCACTTGACCTGGTACTTCTGAAGTCCCCCTTGGTTGGTGGACATAATATGATCCTTCAAAACTTCTTCAATGATCTAGCAAGATGGTCGTGTAGGTGGAGGTAATGGCATGGGGAGGGGATAGTGTAACATCGGATGTGAAAGGCTCAAATGGGTTGGGTGGGATGGTTGAATGACCATGGAATGGAACGAGATCCTCCACGTTGAATGTCGTTCTAATCCCCAATTCTGGTGGTAAATCTAGGATGTAGGCGTTAGAACCGACACACTTCAAAATCCTATAACTCCAACACTACGATCTTGTAACTTCTTAGCAATTCCTTGAGGGAATCACTTGGGTTTATTCCGAGCCATCACAAGATCATCCTCCTGAAACTCTTTGACCCACCCTTCTATGAGAATCTGCAGAAATCTTGTATTTTTCATTGTTTACATTAATTCTTCTTTTAATCTCAGCATGCAATTCATGAATGCGATGTGCGAATGTGGATGCAGACTCTGATGATCTTTGATGAACTGACATCGGGATGAGGTCTACAGGTGTCCTAGGTTTATACCCATGCACGATTTGGAATGGACTCATACCTATGGCTCTATTCGATGAATTATTGTATGCAAATTCCGCTACATACAGGATAGAATCCCAACTCCTAATATGCTCACCTACTAGACACCGTAACAAGTTATCTAAACTCCGATTCAAAACCTTGGTTTGCCCATTAGTTTCAGGGTGATATGCAGACGAAAACTGAAGCCTAGTCCCCATTTTGTGCCACAGTGTCTTCCAAAAGTAACTGACAAAATTGACATCGTGTTCAGACATTATAGTTTTAGGCAAACCATGCAGACGAACAACCTCATTAAAGAAAAGTGTAGCAATGGTACTTGCATCTGAGGTCTTCGAATACACGATGAAATGGGCCATTTGCAAAAAACGGTCCCTAACAACGAACACCGAATCGTGCTTTTGGAGGGTCTTGGGGAGGCCTAACACAAAGTCCATAGACAAGTCTTGCCACTGAGTGTGTGGCACTGGTAAAGGTGTGTATAATCCAGTGTTTGGCCTCTTTTGTTTTGTCAGTTAGCAAACAGGACACTGGTTGATGATTTTAACAATATTTTGGGTGAGATTGAGCCAATAAGACCGGTCTTCAACCAATGGCAAAAGTGGTTGGCAACCCCTCTAGCGTGTACTTTCCAAACAAGAAAGTCTCGTAGACGAGTGCGAGTAATACACAAGCGGTGTTTTAGGAATAGGTACTCATCCCGTAGGGTATATTTACTCTCTCACAAACTGTTCACTCAGAAGTGATGTGTACTGTTATCCAAAATCTGTACATGTGGGATAATCATCCACAAGATGATCGAATCCGGTCACCCCAACACTCAATGAGTGCAACGTTACCACTCTATTGCCAAACGCGTCAGCAACTCGATTCTCTACACCAGCCCTATGTTTCAGCACAAAGTGATGGGGACATCCCACAAGACAAAACAGAGGAGAGTGCAAAGAGAAAACAAGAAAGAAAGAAGAAAAAGAAGTAGCGCCCTCAACACTTGACAGACGCCCGTGACCCATTGACAGACGTCCATGGAAGCTCGCTGGTTTAGTGCACAATGTAGATGACGGACGTCCGTTGACACTTGAAGACATCTGTAAGATACGTCCAAGATTTGACAGAATAACGGATTTGTGGCGAAAACTTATCATTTTGAGTTTTATTTGTTTTAGTATTCTTCTATTTTTGAATTTTATGTTTGTTTATGACTTTTAGCTTATATAAAGGCTTGTAAAGACATTATTAGTTAGATGATTGATTATTGAATGAAAAGAGAGTTTACTTTTGTGTAAACCCTAGAAGGCTTGTGAAGAGTTTTCAACCGAGGGAGTGAATTCTTCAAGCCTGATAAGTGAGCAATCGTTTCTCATACGACTTGGTGCGAACCCGACGTACAGCCTTGGTGTGAAGCCTCATAATCATTGGTGTGAATTCTTGGAACTCTATCCTTTTATTTCTGTCTTTTCTAGAATCATTGTCAAATAATATCTTCCTTTATTTCCGTTGATAAAATCACAAAAAAATCCCAAAATTCTATTTCTTGCTATCGTTTGATGTCCCCTCTTTTATGGAATATTTCTTCAAGCCTTTTTTATTTAAAATCCCCGAGGAGTCCAGAGACGATATTGTAATTCTCGCTAGGTGTCCTAAACTAGAACAAAACTCGAGTTCACTCATCAGAGCCCTTTTTTTAGATCAGGAATCTACATGCATGCGAACGCTAAAATGGATTAATTTAATTATTTTATTGATTTTATGTGTTGGGTGGTTTTGAATATTTCCGCTATTCAATTCAATCTAAAGTTGATCCCAAATTTGCATAATTAGGGTTTTAGCGTTTGTCCCGCATCAGTTTTGGTATCATAGCACAATTTTTAGTTCAGGATTACCCATATTAAGTTTTAGGTTTTCATTGCATACAAGTGTTAGTGTTTTCTTGGTGTCACAATGAATCCGGACCAATTAGCTGCTTTCATTGAAAGCTTTAACACTCAGATGACTGCCATACAAGCCCAATTGCAAAATCAACTAGCCCAGTAGACTGATTTATCGACACAACTCCAAGAGTTCTCTAGATCGACTCATGAAGAATATCATAAGGTTAATCTTGATGAGAGAAGCAAGGATCCTCCTAGGCATGAAAATCGCTCCGACCCGAATGAGAGAGTCACAAAGGCAGTCAAGGTTGACTCTCCTACTTTCGAAGGAAAGATGGACCCAAAAATATTTATAGATTGGTAGCCGTCATGGATCATTATTTCAATTGGTATGAAATGACGGATGAGCGAAAAGTGCCTAGGAGAAGCAAGGATCCTCCTAGGCATGAAAATCGCTCCGACCCGAATGAGAGAGTCACAAAGGCAGTCAAGGTTGACTCTCCTACTTTCGAAGGAAAGATGGACCCAAAAATATTTATAGATTGGGTAGCCGTCATGGATCATTATTTCAATTGGTATGAAATGACGGATGAGCGAAAAGTGCGGTTTGCTAAAATGAAACTGGTAGGGCAAGCCAAACTTTATTGGACTAGTGTGGAACGGCGCCGAGAAGCTCTCGAGTGTAAATCCATCGTCACATGGGCGGACATGAAAGAAAAGTTTCATGATAAATATGTCCCCATGTCTTACAACCAACAACTTATGGATCAATGCCATGGATTGAAATAGGGAAGCATGTTGGTTGATGATTATATCAACAAGTTTGAGGAGTATGTACATCGAACTAACGCTTATGAGAGTCTACACGTCACCTTATCTAGGTTTCGCATTGGTCTATGTCCTGAGTTACGAAAAGAACTCGCCCATCATCCTGTTGAGAGTTTAGAAGAATGCTATGCTAGGGTGAAAGAGTTAGAGAGGTATCTCGACACCCCAGCCGATGGGCGATTTAATTCGTCCAAACCCGATTTTCGATCTAGTCCTATTGAAAAGGTGAACAATGCCTATGGTCAATCTTCAAAACCCGTAAGTGCTCAGATTGATAACGGCAAAGCAACACTGATTGACAATTCCAGGCGCCACACCCCAACAATGTTATAAGTGCCAAGGCTTTGGTCACTTTGTGTCTCTGTGCCCTAGTAAATCGCAAACCTTGATTATCCAACAAGATCTCGAAAAAGAGAACAATGAGTTGGGCGAAGAAGTTTATGAACTTGCTGAACCACCTAGCGACGAGGAGAATGAAACTCCCGTGAAACCCGTAGGTTGTCTTAGGTTCCTATTACCGAGGGCAGTGTTGGTAGTATGCTCGTTCCACGGGAGTCCTTAGAGTTAGTAGGAGCATATCATCATTCTAACTTGCATGGGATTAACAATCAAAATTTATTGAACATTGGAAATATGTCTGATCATACCGGCACATCTAATATGTTTAATGAATTTGATACTAATAGCTTTATATTAATTTCTGATAGTCCCGAGCATGTGGAATCATTTCCAATCTCGAACAGGGGTAATGATGGAGTTCTAAACCTTCCTCTAGACAAGGGCAACTATTCAATAGTTGCAGTATCGGATCTTACGCCTATTCTAGTTCCAACAACCACACTCGTTGATTCCTTCCTTTTTGAGCAGCCAATTGAACCATGCCCACTTACCCAATTTATATCCCATACCTTACCTGTGCAATATGAGATAAGGACGAATGAGGAGGTTATAGAAATTCCAAGCTTTAATGCCAATGCAGGTAAACATCATGAGTATCTCACAACGTAGAAAGGTAAGCCAAAAGTTGAGTTTCCAAAGCGTGACATCCGTGGGTTTCATAACTCATCGGAGATGAGTTTTTCCCACCGAGGAGTTTTGATGGGGACATCCCACAAGACAAAACAAAGGAAAGCGCAAAGAGAAAACAAGAAGAAAAAAAAAGAAGCAGCGCCGTTGTCCGTCTGGAAAGAACCACTCGCTGGTTTAGTGCACAACGTAGACGATGGGCGTCCGTGGACACTTGACGGACATCTGTGAGATACGTCCGAGATTTGACAAAAACACGGATTTATGGCGAAAACTTACCATTTTGAGTTTTATTTGTTTTAGGACTCTTCTATTTTCGAGTTTTATGTTTGTTTAAGGTTTTTAGCCTATATAAAGGCTTATAAAGACATTAGTTAGATGATTGATTATTGAATGAAAAGAGAGCTTGCTTTTGTGCAAACCCTAGAAGGCTTGTGTGGAATTTTTAACTGAGGGAGTAAATCCTTCAAACTTGAGAAGTGAGCAATCATTTCTTGTACGACTTGGTGCGAAGCTGACGTACAACTTTGGTGTGAAACCTCGAAATCCTTAGTGTGAAGCCTTGGAACTCTATCCTTTTATTTCTGTCTTTTCTAGAATCATTGTCAAGTAATATCTTCCTTTATTTTTGTTGATAAAATCACAAAAAAATCCCAAAAGCCTATTTCTTGATATCGTTTGATTGTCCCTCTTTTACGGACTATTTCTTCAAGTCTTTTTTTAAAAAAAAATCCTCGAGGGGCCGAGAGACGATATTGTAATTATCGCTTGGTGTCCTAAACTAGAACGAAACTCGAGTTCCCTCATCAGAGTCGTTTTTCTAGATCGAGAATCTTCATGCATGCAAACGCTAAAATGGATTAATCTAATTATATTATTGATTTCATTAAATTAATTTTATGTGTTGGGTGATTTTGAATATTTCTGCTATTCAATTCAATCTAAAGTTGATCCCAAATTCGCATCATTAGGGTTTTAGTGTTTGTCCCACATCGCAAAGGTAAACCCTTGAAGTTGCTCAACCCATTTCGCATGTCGCGGGTTTAACTTCTTTTGCGAACTCAATTAAGGGCTTCATGACCAGAGAATAAGACAAATTCATGTGATAGCAAATAGTGTTTCCAGTATTTAAGAAATTGTACTACCGCATAAATTTTTTTGTCGTAAGTAGAGTATTTCTGCCTGGCTTCATTTAGCTTCTCATTGAAATAAGCTATTGGGTGACCCTCTTAACTTAACATTCCCCCAATTCCTAAGCCTGACGAGTCACACGCTATCTCAAAGATTTTTGAAAAGTCCGGAAGGCACATGACAGGAGCTTTCGTCATTTGGGACTTATCTCCTTAAAGGCTTTTGCCGTAGCAGGTTAAACTCCTTTTTTTATGCAATCGGTGATATAAGACGTTATCGTACTGAAGTTACGGATGAAGCACTTGTAAAAAGTAGCTAATCCATGAAAGCAACGGACTTCGTGAATGTTTTGAGGGTCGGGCCATTCCACGATAGCTTTGACCTTTTCGAGTCCGTAGTCATTCATTCAGAGGTCACGACAAACCCTAAGAAGACAACGCTCTATGGCATGAAAGTACACTTCTTTAGGTTAGCGTACAACTTCTCTCCTCGGAGAGTCATGCAAACTTGCCTTAAGTAGCTTAAGTGTCATTCCTTGTTGTAGCTATAAATAAGAATGTTGTTGAAATAGACCACAAGGAACTTGCCTATGACAGGCCTCAACACCTGTGTCATGATACACATAAATGTGCCTGGAGCATTAGAATGCCCGGAAGGCATGACAAACCACTCATATAAACCATCATTGGTTTTAATGTTCGTTTCCATTCGTCTCCGGGACAAACTTGGATTTAATGGTATCCACTCTTCAAGTCGATCTTCGAAAATATAGTGGCACCGACCATCATGTCCAACATGTCGTCCAATCTCGGTATCAACACACATTCTCCAAGTTCCATCTTTGTTAGGTGTGAGCAGCGTTGGCACGACACATGAACTCATACTTTTTTTTTTAAACGATAACAAAACTAATATATTAATGAAAAAGAAGAGAAACATACCTGGTTGGGTAGTAAGATACTACCCAAAGAAAGACCCTCCAAAAAACTAACCCGGGAGCCCCAACAAGGCCGCAATGAACCGAAACCCCACTAACCCCCTCCATAGGCACCAACTCCGGCACCAATCAAACCGCACAAGAGTCCCACAGTAGCAGGAACTGCTGAACCCCTTCCCGGAAATCCTTCTTCATCACATTCCAGGCAACTACGAGGTCTCGAATATCGTGAATGACCATCCCCATTGTGTTAGCCCTTCTTCTAAAGACTACTATTTCTCTCAAGCCAAATTGCCCAAAACACCACAAACACGGTCACAATCCACATGTCCTTCGAAGCCTCGTCCACCTTGGCAGCCAACCACAATTTCATCATTTGAGCAGGCCCTTCTGGATTAACCCACGGTACTTTAAAGAATCCCAAAATCTTAGACCAAATGTTGCACGTAAACGGGCAATGAAGGAGGATATGAGCCGCTGATTCCCTCTCTCATACACATAGAGACACTTGTTTCTAACCAGAATATTCATTTTTGCTAGCTGATCCCGAGTTAGGATTCTTCTCCGCATGGCAGTCCATACAAAAAATTTAATTTTCGACGGAATCTTGATTTTCCAGAACCCGGCCCACCACCTCTGACAGATAGTGGTCCTCTCGGCCTTTAGCAGCTGATTATAAAGGGACTTAATGGAGAAATTCCCTTTGGCCGAGTGCTTCCAAACCTATGATCCCTGCTACTTACATTGGGGGTCAGCCCCCTAATGAGACACATTAGGTTCCGGAACTCCTCTTCCCACTGATCCCTGCCACTTACATTGGGGGTCAGCCCCCTAATGACACATTAGGTTCCGGAACTCCTCTTCCCACCCTGAGGCCACGACGAATTGGGATATTCCACACCCACGCTCCCTGCTTTAACTTTGAGTAATTACTGAACACCGCCTCCTTGGAGTTAGATAACTTAAAAACTGAAGGAAACCTATATTGCAGTTGCTGATCCCCCATCCAAATATCCTTCTAGAACCGGATCTGATTACCATCACCCCAGGAAAACCTAGTATCATTTAGGATTTATCTCTCCAATAGTTTCACCTCTTTCCACCAGGCCGACTTGTGATTGGTCCTGAAAGTAAGATGCCAAGGCTCCTCTGATGCTCTATATTTATTACTAACCAGCTGCCACCACAGCTTATCCCGTTCTCTAACTTCACCGAACCTCCAAAGCCACTTCTCGAGGAGGGCTGAGTTCAAAAGCCGAAGTCTCCTAATACCAAGGCCCCCTTTTTCCTTGAGATCGCAGCACTCCCCGCACTTGACAAGATGGAACTTCCTTCGGTCTCCATTATCATTCCATAGGAAGTCCCGCATAATTTTCTCTAGCTTTTTCGTCATGCTTGTCAGGGCCCTGAATATGGACATCATGAAAACCGGCATGGAAGCAAGCGTAGATTTAATGAGCATAAGCTGACCCCCATTACTGAGCATTTTACTCTTCCAAGTAGCCAACCTTTTCTGAAATCTTTGCACAAGACCCTCCCAACTTCTCGCTCGACACTTTCTGATACCCAACGATATCCCTAGATAGGTAATGGGGAAAGCATCTCTCTTACAGCCCACTGCCACCGCTAATCTCTCAGTTTCGTCATTGTCGATATTAATCCCAACCAGGCTGGACTTGTGTAGATTTATCTTTTGGCCAGACACCCCTTCAAAAATAACCATAATAATCAGTAATCGCCTTGACCTCCGACTCTCCCCGACTGCCATCGCAAAAGACCACCGTATCGTTTGCATATTGTAAATGGGAAATGGACAATCCATTATTCGCATCCCCGAGATGAGGTTCAACTCTTCCGCCCGTACCAGAAGTCTATGCAAAGCCTCGCCGATGCAGTTAAACAACATAGGAGATAGCGGGCATCCCTGTCTAAGCCCTCTTTTACTCCTGAAATACCCATGCGGCACCCCGTTAATCAAGACGAAGAACCTAATCGATGCGTAACACCCCTTCATCCAGTTCCTCCACACCTCCCCGAATCCCATTCTGGCCAACATGTAATCGAGAAACTCCCACTGCACTCGATCGTAAGCCTTTTCCATATTGATCTTGAAGACCCAACCCTTTTCCTTCCTTTTTTTAATCGAGTCTATCGTTTCCACTGCCGTAACCGCAATATCTAAGAGATGTCTACCGGGGATAAATGCTCCTTGAACATTCGAAATCCGTGAGCTTATCACTCCCTTCAGACGGGTGGCTAACACTTTCGCAACAATCTTGTACGTACATCTCGTGATGCCGATTGGTCTGAAATTTACAATGTCATTAGCCCCCGTACACTTAGGAATCAGCGCAATAAATGTAGAGTTGATGCTTTTAGCCAACTTCCCATAGCGATGAAACTCTTCTAAGAAAGCCATGAAATCCCCAACAATAATATGCCAAGCGTATATGAAGAACTCTATGGTGAAGCTATCCGGGCCGGGCGACTTATTACTCCCGAGATCCAAAGCGTCCTTTACTTCCTCGACCGAGAATGCCCTTTCAAGGATAGCTTCCTTGTCCGTGTCGATGGAGTTAAAAGCGACCCCCTCCAGAGATGGTCTGTCCATCCCCTGTGTCTCATACAACCCTTATAAAATTCCATAATCTTATCGTGCACGACCATATTATCCGTATACCTGATCCCATTAATCTCTATAGCCGAAATTTGATTATGTTTTCGCCTCCCATTTGCAATAGCGTGAAAAAACTTCGTATTGCCATCGCCCTCGCGCAGCCAATGCGCCTTCGCTTTCTGCCGCCATATCCTTTCCTCTTCCAACACTTTGGAGTTATACGCTTGTTTTAGCCCCAACCTAACCTCTCTGTCCTCCTCTGTTAGCGGTCCCCCTTCTTCCAGAAGGTCAAGCATTGCAATTTCCTCCAGTATGCTAGTATTTTGCCTGCTCCTTCCCCAGCCCTGTCTCTTCCACTTTTGAATATTGGCTTTCAACTGCTTCAGCTTGGTGGTGAAGATGTAAGATGGCGAGCGCACGATACCACCTTGGTTCCACCATCCATCGAGCCTATTGATGAAATCGTCGTTGGACAACCACACATTAACAAACCGGAAAGGCCCTGGAGAGTACCCATCTGCTGAACTGTCAAGGCAATATAGAGCAATAGGCTGGTGGTTCGATATAGAAGTGTGCCGAATTTGAACCTCAACGTTATTCATACGATCCAGAAACTCCGTCCCGCATAGAAATCGGTCCAATCTACAAAGGATGGGAACAACCTGCCCATTCGACCAAGTAAATCGGCCCCCAGTCATTCCCAAGTCGCATAGGGCTCCTTGCGAAATGTATTCCATAAAAAGGTCCTTTGCTGTGAGGTCGATCAACCCCATGTTTTTCTCCCCCTCGCAAGTTAGGGCATTGAAATACTCACCCACACACACTGGTGCCTCCCATCTATTGGTAATCACACTTAGTTCAAGGAAAAATTCGCACCTGAGACTATTGACGGTGGGGCCATAAACAGTTATGGCTACCCACAGGTTCCCATTCCCAATATCCTGCAGCAGAGCTGCAATAGCATAGTTGCCCATCTCCGACTCCACTAGCTTGAACGCCTTAGTATCCCACGTGAGAAGCACCCCTCCCCTATTGCCGACGGCCTCGATCGCTAACCAATCCCATGATGACACCCCAATAATCGATTGGACCGGCGCGTTAGTCACCGATTCCCACTTAGTCTCCTGCAACCAAGGATCAAAATTTCGGCTGAAATTATCGGTTTCGGTCCCCACCGAAACGATAATTTGGGACCAAAATTTCGGTTTCGGTCCCCTCCGAAACCAAAATGATACCCGAAATTTTGATTCTTGCCTGCAGCCCAATCACCTGATGATTTTGGCCTCTTATGAACGACTTGACAAGGGACCTTTTGTCCCTATCCCCCAAACCTCTCACATTCCAACTGAGAAATAACATAAATAAACCGATGAGAAGAAACAACCCGCAGAAACAACCCTGCTAGCACCTCTTCTGCGGCGTCCCATAAGGAGACACCTGTTGGAGAGCCCTCGCATTTTTCCCCTTCGATCTTCGCAATCCCCTCTTTTGTCTGGTGTAAAACAAACCCCATTTTGATATGAACCTACTCTTACTTCGACTATTTCGTTTCGCCTTACCCTCCGCCTTACCCCGCATCCTGCCGCTCTCAACAATATCCCTATAGATTTTAACTACGGTGTGCCGCGGACCGGAGAAAGACACCCCTAGACTTTCCCTGAGAGCAGCCAATCTCTCCCCGTTGGACCCATCTATGTGCACCTTGGAAGCCACAACAGTCTCTTTCCGAAGAAAACTGATTAATCGAATCCGATTCTAACGACTGATGGTGATCAAACTCATACTTTTCCTGTGCCGGAGGTACTTGTTGCGAAGTGGGGTATCGGTTATAGTTTGGCCTGCTCAGGATTCCATTACAGCTGCACTCATGACCCAGAGAGATATTAGAAAAACAAGAATGCAGCCCAGGCCCAATGTGCCCAGACTGCGAACCCACTTGTTCTTTAGAGAAAGGCCCACAACACTTACTAGCCGAGATGGGTGTGTCTATAAATGGCCATGAGCCATTGGGCCAAGCCCAATTGGCGATAGAAGACCGAGTCAGCTTAGTAGGGACCCTGATCTCATTGGATCCTACCGTTTCACAGACGCGAGAGCATGACGCATCGTCGGCTTGGGAACCCGTCACCCTTAAAGACTCACCACGTGGCATGCTTTTAGAGTTGACCGTAACTCGTGTCCACCTTCTGTCAGTGCGATGCGAGCCAACCTTCGAAATGATATCCGAGTCAAAGTTTCGCAAGTGAGTGGGTTCCACGTGTAGCCCACGTGTCTCACTCTCACCTACCACACCACCATCTTTAAATACATACTTTCCTTTCCACGTGTAGCCCACGACAAAGAAGCTATCGCCCTGCCGATCTTCGCCCAACCCTCCATCAGTCTTCCATCCGTCAACAACCTTAAATGCATCCTCCTCGAGGATATACGCGTCGTTGAGATGTCCCGTCCGACCATTCCTTTGCACAGTATAGTCGATACCTTCTGCTGTTGCTCCCGCCAGCTGTTCCCCAGCGTTGCGAACCGTCCGATATTCCACCTAAGTTCTATGAAGCCTGCAATGTCCTCTGTTGGCCAAATGTTCATCGGAAAACACCTTCTTCCAATGGTCCAAGACACTCCGATCCCTTTGCTCCATCTGTTGGTGCCACGTATCTTCGAATACACCTATGGCCTCCCCGGCATAGTCGTTCGTTACCGGAATCAGACCTCGATCGGAATGGAGGCTGATCCGCGCACGATTGAATTTGGGGAGCTCCGCCAGCTTCCGTCGTTCCCCTTTCCCGTTAATCTGGCTGTTCTTGCAAAAAATTTCAACCTGTCTGATCGCCGTATTTTGTACCTCACCGGACCTTACTTCACCGGCTCGTACTTTGGCGTTATCGGTTGTGAGCATCCTTTTACCCCTCTCTAGTTTCGGCCATCACCGGTAGCGGCACCCGTTGACGAGGACATCGCCCCTCCTCGGTATCTGGGCAACATCAACGGAGCACATCGCAATCCTTGCGCACCTGATATCCTCCCCCATGGCAGTGGTTGGATCAGTCTCGATGAAAGTCCCTACCTTCGTTTGATGCCACCGAGGACCTCATTAGTCCAGGTATGAGGCGGTAGTCAATGGATTCGTATCCAGAGATTGCTATCTCCATTTTGAAGCGATGTTTTCTACAGATCTTCCTCCCAACGAACGAATCGGGCGTCCGTGTCTCCCCATCTTGCCGTTCCCATTTTGAGTAAAAGATCCACCACCGGTGCACCTCCCTCGGAGAGCACCAACAGAAAGCACGCCGAAGAGATTTTTGAACAAGTGATATCTGTACTGTGATGGTTGCCAAGCAACCGCTATAATGCCTCTTTAATATAAATGCAGTTTTCGTTGAAAGTAAGTGTAGGTCGATCAAAATATAACAACACCCTTATGTTGTGGGTACTGTATTTAATCTCGTTATAAATGCTGCCATTAACTACCAAGGGGAATAACTCCGGTGCTAGACAAGGCTGAGATACTGGTGCTGGTGTAGCCCACGAGGAACGTTGTTCCCCAAACCGTTTCTCCTTCCCCTGTGATGCGAACTCAATGGCCCCCTTCCCTTCCCCGACTGGGATATTCCTCGGCTGCCCTTCTTTCTGCCTTCCCTCCACCCATAGAGGTAGTTAGCTCTCTTGAACTGCTTCCCCGCAATAGTCCATCCGTTACGTAAGTCCTTTCGCTGGTGCGATGTGATAGTAGTCTGTTTGTCTCCCCGCGCCCTCCCTTCGGTGGTGGTTTTCACATTCAGATAGTTCTTGATTGTAAGACCAGTGCTCCAGTGAGCGTCACACCCCTTTGCGTGGCATCGAATCCTCCTTCGGAAATTAAGGTTGCCACACCCCTGACATAGCCCGTCCCCAATCTGCACCACAACCACTGAACCACCACCCGTCATTTGCTTGCTCCAAACTAAGGGTTTCTGTATCATGACCAGATCATCAAAACTCCTCAAGTAACCTTTTTCAATATGGCATCCATGGACTCATAATTTCCTTGATGAATCCCTTCCGGAGAAGTTCATTAACTTGCCTTTTTAACTCTTGAGTGTTCGGATGGATTCATGCGTGTTGGATGTCCCGTAGAGGTGGTAACTCATTCGGAAGGTCTTTGGAAAAGACATCTAGAAACTCAAATTAGTTCAACCTGTTTCGGAATCTCAATGCTCGACTCTTTGGGTGTGTCAACTGTAACAAGGACATAGACAATGTCCTCTGTCTTAGTGCCTCATTCAAACTCTAAAGGGCTAACAATGTGAACGACCTTAGATTTGCTCTCTCTCTCTATCAGGCCTTTATCACTTGACCTAGTCGTTTTCACTGTGGGTGCTCTAGGAGGTGAAGGATTGATCTTTATTTTATTTCTATTGTGAGTGAAAGAACACATGTTCGATCTCCCGAACAGTGTAGCGTCCATGTCATACAACCACGACCTCCTAAGGATGATATGCCCCCACATCCCACATCCATAGGCACAACATCGCACCACAAGGTGTCCTTATAAGACCTGAATTGTATAGAAACCTGACAACTTCGTGAAATGAGGATTGATGATGAATCGATCCAAGCAATTTTATAAGGTCGTGGGTGAGCTACGGGTGCAAGTTCTAAGCGATAAGTTGTACTGTCGAAAACAACATTGGTACTGCCGCACTATCGACCATGACTTGACAGACTTGCTCACCACACTTGGCTACGATATAGAAGATGTTTTTCCGTTGAAAATCATCACTCTCCTTAGACTGGGCTAGAACAGATCTAACCACTAAAGCTCGCGATGTATTATTCTCCTCAACGGGGTAAGAGGCTTCCCTAAGACAAACCACTGTTCGTTCTCTTGCAAAATCTTCCTCATCACTAGGGAACAACTCAGGCTCATAAACTTCTTCTATCCCTTCATCGCGCTCATTCTTAGTGTCCTCTGTTATGAACAAGTTTCGGGACGGGCAATGTGCTGCAAAATGTCCGATGTCATGACACTTGTAACACTTGTTTTGACCACCACTCTTGGGGCCATCAAGCATTGGACCTTTGCCCTTCATGAAAAAAGGGATCAACAAGATGTTGCTGACCAGTTGTAACGTGCTTGATCAGCTGGTACCCTTCAGAAAAAAACAAGATCAGTAAGGTGTTACTGATCAGCTGGTTGGTAACCTCCAGCGAAAAATAATCAGTTAATCGAATATGTTAAATTTCGTTAACAGTAGTTAAAACTTAGGAAAAAATCCCTTCTGAGTTGGTATTAGGTACCCTTGCCCAAGCGGTGCTTGGATCAATCTCTTTCATCCCCAAATCGTCAAACCTTGAGGAGTGCACAACTATTTATGAGAATGCAAAGTCAGTGGAGGTGCTCAACCAAGCGCTGCCTAGAGTACTTGGGTTGGGTATCTAATATCTCTTTAAACAAGGAGGAAATGGTAAGATCTTTCCTCTAATTTTCTCCCAATTTTTTGGTTTGTGAAGGGGAAGTGGTGCAGATTGGGGCTGGGAGAGAGGATTTATCCCAATAGCTGAGAGAGAGGTGTTGTCAGGAGAGACTAAGAGAGAGCTGCCGTCGAGTGGTAGGGACGAGAGGCTGCGAGGGAAGTGAAGAAATAGTTGCCTTCAGGGCATTTAAGAGCTTTACAATCATAATGAGGGGGGTGAGTGTAAACTAGAGGGTTTAGAAGTGAAGAAATAACGGGGTGCTTCTCAATTGGATCCTCGAGGGGTATGAGTGTAATTATGATATGGAAAATTGCGCATATGTATGATTTCTTGGCTAAGGAGATTATATTTTTCCCAACAAAGTGGGGACAAACTGGTGGGTTTGGAAGTTAAAAAATGGGGGGTGCTTTTTGATTTGATCCTTTAAGGGGGATTCTGTTCCATTAGTTGAATGTTGGATATGATCTCAGCACACAACAGGATTGTCAATATTAACAATCTCCAACATCAATGCTTTATCGTCCATACGCACCTGTTAGGTGTCATAGTGCAAAAGTGAGGGTAGACCTTTTTTTTTCCAACAAATTGATGTGTGAGGGTCTGGTGTTTCTTTTGAGCCTCCTTGGTATGGAATGTGATGTGTCTGCGATGAAAAGTGAAAATTGATATGACAGATGGCTTGTCTTAAGCTCTTTCCTTGAGTGGTCATATATCCCAGGCATTTATGTTGCCAAGTGATCTTATGTTCATTTGATTTGGGTTTCCCAGGCAATGGTGTTTGGTATCGACTAGGCGATCGAGGTGATCAATTAGATCATCATCGTAATATCTTCGCCTTATTCCATCTATTTTGTGTTGGCGTTGTGAGTCGGATACTCTCCACTCATTTCTATTCGGGGCTAAACTCTATTATTTTGCAATCCTTCATGTCATTTCTCACTACTTGTAAGTCCTTTTTATTGGTCTTCCCGTTTCCTATTTTATATATATATATATATATATATATATATATATATATATATATATATATATATACACAAGCGAGCTAGGTTTTATGATAATAATTCATGGATCAGTTCCTATAAATGGGTCATTATTCATGATTTTTTTCTTTTTTCTCCTTTTTTTAATATATACTGCTTAGAGCTTAGGGTTGTCCTTAATCATTTATAGAATTGTATTTTAGTTTTATATCAGTAATTTTGTTTACAATAGTATATATAACAAATTCATGGAAATAATATTATGTTAATTTCACTTGAAGTTAACGTTAATGGAATTATGGCTTAACATGACCAAACAATTATATATCATCATCATTATTATTGCCTTTCCCATCTATTTGGGGTCGGCTTTGTGAGTCTTATTTCTCTACTCGTTTTTGCTTAGCGCTAAGCTCTCTATAACTTTACAATCCTTCATATCTCTTCTTTAGGCGTCCGCCTAGGTCTTCATTGGTCTTCCTTTTCTCCTACATCCTTGTTTGTAGAGTCTCAACCCTTCGTACATGATCTTAATTCTGGCCTCCAAGATGAATGTGTCCAAACCACCTCAACCGACACTCAGTAAGTTTTTCCCTTTATAGGTGTCACTCTCAAATTTTCTCTTATGTACTCATTTCGTATTTTATCCGTTCTCGTTATTCCACACATCCATCTCAACAGACGCATCTCGGCCACATGTACTCTATCTGCTTGCGTCTTTTTCGTGGCCCAACATTCCGCACCATATATCAATCTAAGTGGAACTCTTAGGTCGCATATACTCTACTAGCTTGCGTCCATTTCATTCATCCTGCATTAATCTTATTTGAGATAAAGATAAAAAATATATATATGATATACTATTATTATAGGCATGGGTCTTCGACCACATCTTGTCATCAGACCAGTATTGGTTCCCTTGGGTCCTTTACCACACAAGGGTATAAGGACAGGAGAACCAGAATTGTCAGAGGTGTTGTAGCAACCTAAACTTGTCAGCAGAGCAGAATTAGTGACAGATTTGTTTAGCTCTAATACCTGAAGAATGTTATGGCTTGATAAGAGACTGGATTAGTTTTGGTAATCAGATAGGTGCCTCTCTGACTTCAGTTATCATAAGTGAGATTCCTTTCGAAGCTTGATTGTAAGAGGGAAACAATATTGTCGTTTCTCTGGCTACAGATGGCATGACTAGAATGTTAATGATTCTGTATTTAATATTTCTCTTGTAAAAAATGAATATAATGAAACGAAAATTGAATACACTTGGAGCTTGAAAGGGCTTCTCTAAGTCTCTCATTTGCTAAATTACCGCAGGATTTGATTTCAGCAGTGAGGTTTAGGTCTGCATTCTACAGGGTTCGGTCTTTTAATCAACTATGATGAGACCAAAGCCTTTTAACGTGCACAGGGATCCAAGTTGGTAGCAAATTACTTAGTCAACAATGGGTGACACTCATGGTTCAGTGGTTGATGTTACCCATGTTCCAAAAATTTTTGGCTCTTTAATGTTTTTTTTTTATCTGGGCACTTAAATCTTATATATGTTGCAATCTTATCAAATACAATAAATCACAATCATATAAAGAAAGCATTGACATCATGTTACTGCAACTATTATAATGCATATGCCTTTGATCATGTTTGGATGTGAAGTGATTGTGGAATAATTGCTGCTTACAGCTATTAGAAGGACTACAAAGCTCTTTGATAATATCGAAAATCCCCCCTGTTCCGCATGAAAAGGGAGCCAAAGCTCAACACAGAAGTGCTGCATCTTCGAGGGGTAGTCTCTTGACCTCACTTTTCCTGTTTTCTCTACTCTATTTTGAAGTATGCTTGTATCTGACTCTTCTGTTGAAACAGGGAATAAAAACCATGGATGAGAGAACATCATTTTCTGAGGCTGGGATTCTGTCTCTAGAAATTCCCAGAGGCTGGGTGATGAAGAATCAAACATGTAGTGTTTTGTATATATATTATTATAGTATTTAGGAGATAGGAACTGAATCCTTGTTTTCATGCTCAGATGTAATCTCATAGAGGTTCGTATTAGTTTTTAATTTCTTAGCCTCAGATCTTTCAAATGTTGCTTTAGCAAATTGGTCTGAAATTCCATGTAGTATGACTTTTGCAGGAATTGAAGCCCCAGGAAATTGATACAAGCCGCATTGTCTTTGTTACCTGATGGCGTGAATGTAGTGTTTGAAAGTTCTGTCCCATTTATAGAATTTATGCGGGAAATAAATCTCATTTTATTTTTTGGGTAGGGTAAGTAGGGCTCGAACCTGCAATAAACCTCATATTTTTTCTGTTCCAGTTAATTTCGGTTGAATTGCTTGATTAAAGCATCAGATGGTTGACCTTTTTTTTTTTTAATTTCCTTTCTTTTCTGTATTTTAATAATATTATTTCTTTGTAATTTTTTCCACTGTTGCATGTATCTACTAGTGCAGAGGCAATGCTTATGCATCAATCAGTGTAGCTTTAGGGCAGTTGAAAACTTTACAAACTGCTGCGTTTGGATGATGCATTAAATCTAGTTAACAAGTGACGACCTGGTAAACACTAACAAGATGGATTGGCGGTTGTGATTGTCCAACATTTGACCTAATTGGATGGTGTGATACATTATGCACATCCAATAGTGGAGAAACATGATGGACGTGCTCTTCAGTATATATCATCTTTGAAGAAGCTAAGGCTGTGAATGGCATAGCTCTTTGGTAGCCCCCGCCACTGCGGAGTTCACCTGTTTTAGTTGGCTCCCATTTTCTTTTCTAATTCCCTGCAAATAAGGATTTACTTGTTGTAACAGCAACCTCCCTGCTCCCTACCAATTTCTTTTTAGAGCAAATAAAATCTGCTCTGTCAAGGAGCGCGTAGGGAGGAGGGTAAAATTGTTGAACATGTAAATCTTGCTATGCAAAGAATTATCAAAGAGAAGGGGTACTTGCTAAAGCAGGTAGCATGATTTTAGTAAAGAGGATGGGAACTTGCTAAAGTAGGTGAATTCTACTATAGTTGGGGCTAGTAGAGAGTTATGCCATACACAATGCAGGTAGCATGATTTTAGCATGATTTTAAGCTTTGTAACACATGAGCTCATTAGTTAGTGGCTTGGAACACAATCTGTTAGATTCTTCTTGTCGATGCCTTCACCCTCCATGTAGCAAAACAAGGGAAGTGAAAGAGCCAATACAACTTCAAATTAAATCACTCATTTTGTGAAGTGTTATTGGACGAGTACTGGTGGTGTTGGGTAGGGTCAATCTCCTTTGGTTAAGTCTCAGGAAGTGCCTTTGTTTGTGAGCACTCAAATCAGTGAAATTAAACCTGTGACCTTTAACCAAGGTATCAAAATTGGTATTGGTTTGCTGAGGACTGATGCTATTCTGTCGATTCTGATATGTATCGCCCCTTTTTTTTTTTTTTTTTTTTTTTAAAATCTGTCTCGTCTGAAATTGAGACGTATCAGCCGATGTCCGATATGTATTGGCTGATAAGAAACCGATATGTATCAGGCCGATATGTATTGGTTTACCGAGAAACCGATATGTATCGTAGATGTGTATTGGTATCGGCCGATTTTTGATACCTTGCCTTTAACTGATCTTGTGAAATTACTGAGTGCTGGTGGTGCTCATGAGGCACCATTTTGTTGCCATGTGAAATGATGTGAGAACCACAGGTTCATAATTTTGTTCATGCGGCACCTTTTTGTTGCCATGTGCAATCATGGGGTGCACTGGGCCGTTGTCTTAAGCTGTTCAAACGCATACAAAAATGAACGGCTACCATGCAATCTTCTAAGGATGTTTTAGCTCTTCATTTCTTGAGGCTTGTTGACTCTTAAAACACAATTTGGATGGCTTTTCGGTGGAATCATAGGGCTGAATCTGATCCATAACGGTGGTTTAGTGCATAGGCGATGAACTAATACCAGCTTATTATATGAACTGGCATTAGACAGAGACATGTGCCTCAGTGACTGGCGCATACTCAAGGTCCGTGCAGCTCAGGGGGTGTCCATTTGACCGTGTCAGCTACCTAGTCTGATACTAGAATTTAATAGGGTACTTCTGTTTGCGCCTAGAACTACAATATTTCACACAATGAATCTTGAGACCAGGGATACCTTCAGAGGTACAGGCAGGCTCTTTACTCTACATGACAGATAACAAAGATGCCCTTAAAATCATGCGGCACACATTATGCTCAAACGTGATTTTAGGGCTATTAATTTGAAGTCTGCCACATGAAATTAAAAAATGACTATCTGAAGCTAAGCTGATCCAAGACTGGCCCTGAGATTTAGGGGGCCCTAGACGAGTTCTTAAAATGGGGAATTGTTTCATTCTAAACTAGGTTACACATTTGGAGGGCAGGGTGGGGGGTAGGGGTGCGTATGGGGCAAACTTTTGGAGCCCTAGGCGACCGCCTCTTAAGCCTATACTTGGGGCTGCCCCCTTGCTAAAATCAGACTCAAGATCCTTTGTATAGAAAAGGTTACGATGAAAAGCAATCCCCATCATCTGAAGGTTAGGATGAAAAGAAATCCCCATCATCTGATTCCATGTAGTCGATGGATTTCAGTGAATTTGAAGGTGCAAATAGATGTTGGAAAAATTGAAATGTTGATCCGAAATAAAATAGGGAACCAATCCGAGATAGGAGAAATATCGTTATCTTTAAACCAATATTTGCCCCCATTACTTCGACAAAGTGGTCACCAACAACTTACCGACAAACTAGTTCTAGGATATAACGAACCGACTGTGTATTCTTGTAAAGGATTTGGCGAATCCGATCATGCTATCTGAACACCAAATATTACAAGAACGCTCTGATAAAAGACCTTTAAAAACATAATAAGAGAGAAGAAATAAGACTCTATTGTGATGTGTAAGACAATGATTTTAGATTTTTTAAATAGAAATCAAGTGGTGTGTTAATGCACCATTTTTCTATGAAAAGTTGTTACACACAACCCTTCAGAAAAGACACACTACTTTGGAAAGACACTTCTTTTGAAAAGACACTTCTTTTGAAACGATACACCTCTTTGAAAAGACACTTATTTTGAAAAGGCACATCACTTTGAAAGACATAAATTATAAAACTTTTAAATATCTAACAATCCCCCACTATTTAAAAGTTTTAAATATCCAAGAATCCCTCACTATTTAAAATTTTTGAAATCAGAGCAAAACAAAAAATATATGCATAAATGAAAATCCTTTACGGACTTGAATTTTCACTTTAGTGGAAATAACTCAAAGTTTGTCAAGGTCTTTAGTGAAACTAAATCTTGAACTAACGATCTTATACAACAAATCAGAACTATTCTATACACATATTTCATATATTTTGTGTTCAATAAATTAGTTAGTACATTTAGGCTATATGTTAGTACCCTAATTTTTATAAGTGTTTATGAGATAAAGTCACCTCTCATTGAAGGCGGCTCCACCCTTACACTTATATAGGTAGACCTATAAGAGATGCCCCTGTAACTGTAACATCTCAGCACATTGTGTTATAGCTTCTATTAAGAGCAATGTTCAACCTCCCTTTATTCATTATATGAAAAATACTACCCTTCTGAGGATGTTTTTGAGAATTTAATTCTTATCAATGTAGTGCCCATTTATCCGTCACGGATTTACAACCTGTTCTTCCCTTTAAACCTAAACATTGATCAACAAATATTAGGTAGGGTTTCCATCATAAGTGACTGTTTTGTTTTGATAAATGACTTTAAGCCCATCTCGATTTTTCTTTTAGTCTAATACTTTTCATAATTACTCATAATTATAATTATCAACACATAAAATATTTTTTCAAACATTTCTGCCTGAAACCACATATAATTTGTTTTTATTGTTTCTTGACAATGAAACATATTCCATAGAGAATTTAGAAGTTACCAATGGACCATAAGTCACTTCATTTCGCTATCGATTTTCATTCAAGCAACGCATTCAATGAGATTTATAAACACTTTTCATTAGAGGAATATCATCTTCAAATGATTTAGATTATCAAATTCAAACTCATTATCTTTCTAAGATATTCAAGCACAATTATTTGATCATTTCCATATAATCCTAACAATCTTTTCATAATAAGTCGATGCTGTCAAAAGTTTATGACCAAATAATTGATAATGATTTCAAGCCATGCCCACTTGATGAAAGCACTCAACTCCTATACGATTAAGGCATGGTCAACTGATCAATCAAACTATCCAAATGATCGAGCGCTAATCAATCATAAACACATAACGATGATGTATGAATCATGCTCATCCCATTATGCGGATACTTAATTTTAATATTTTAATTTGTTGCCAAAAAGAACGAACAATTGTCACTTGATCAATGTTGCACAAACATAATCACTAAAGAATGAGTAGGTGCCAAAATCATTGGCAACAAAGATGCCAATTGGTATTTACTAATGGAATATCAATAGAATAATTTGACTCAAAACCAACTTCGATGTCAACCCGTGTCAACCTAAAACTCATTCAATGGGCTCACCCCAAATAAAATAATTGAAAAACATATAATTATAATACACATTTTTATAGCAAGCATGTACGAAATAATTTTCGAAAATGATAATAATAAACTATCTCTTATACGTACCTTACATCAAGTGCACGTGTGTGTGATATGCCGACACACAACTACCACATGTGCGGGTGTTGTATACACACTCACACATTACTCATTTCGAAGGTTAGAGCAGCATTAGATATTAGTGAGAATATATAAATAACGAAAAAATAAAATTAGTGTCACTATGCTCACATTAATTCAAAATCCTTGGGTTGGAGAGACACCTGTAATTGTAACTGAATATTTAAAAGTAAGCTTACCGTTTTTTAATACAAAGAGTGCCTTATATTACAGTCACACCATTATCTCCTACAATTGCCTGTAGCCGATTCTCCAAATTCAAATTCTCAATGACTAATTCAATCTGGGTGCATTGATTGAACTTCATGATAAACGCGGAGCCCCTCAAATCATGGACACACTTGCTAACATAAATTGAGAATTTGAAATGTTGATCCGAAATAATACAGGGAACCGGTCTGAAGCACAAGAAATATCGTTGTCTTTAAACCAATATTTGCCCCCACCACTTCCATAAAGTGGTCACCAATAAATTACCGACAAACTGGTTCTAGAATACAACGAACCGATTGTATATTCTTATGAAGGATTTGGCGAATCCATTCACGCTATCCGAGCACCAAATATTACAAGCACACTCTGATAAAAGACCTTTAAAGACATAACAAGAGATAAAAAATAAGACTCTATTGTGGTATATAAGGCAATGATTTTAGATTCCTTAAATAAAAATCAAGTGATGTGTTAATACACCCTTTTCCTATGACAAGATGCTATATGTATCCCTTCGGAAAAGACACCACTTTGAAAAGGCACACCTCTTTGAAAAGACACATCATTTTGAAAAGACACAAATTATAAAACTTTTAAATATCTAACAACAGAGGTACCTGACTTTATATCATAGTGCTCCTACAACATGATTAAGCACCTGATTTTCTATTGCACAGGCAAAGGGTCCACCTAGATCCTAACCATGCTATTACAGCGTAAAGTAGTGGTTAATGTACTTTCACTGATTTGTGAGGTCATAGATAACTAGGCACTTTTCAAGGCCTGACCTTTTTGTTAAAATGAGACTGATCCTTGTTTGGAAAGGTGGCACTCAGGTAGGGTAGTTAATACCCACTCTACATGTGGACAAGAGACCTGCAAGTGTTCTTCCTGTGTGGCTAATGCGTTCACAATAAAAAAAGAGGATTGTTCAAATCATTAAAGTACATAAAAATCAGGGTCCCCTTTTCAATCTTCTGAGCTCAAACGGAAGACACAGATATATCCTTTATGGGAACACGCTTCAACAGAAGGAGCCTGTCTGAATGATTATATCAAACAACTAACAAAATCAGGCTCTTATATTCTAATATAAACAACTTACAAAGAAATCCAAAGCCCTGTTTAATGTCGGCTCACAGAAGCAGTTACAGACCTCCTTTGAGGCTCTGCTAAAAAAAGTCCCAACAAAGCAAACAAAATCACACCAGAAGAGGAACCTTCCAACTTACAAAACTCATGCAGCAATTGCATCCATCACCCAATTCCCTTTATCCACAACCCGCCCTCCAGTCGCACATTTCAGCTGACCTGACCAACACAAGAAGCCGATTTTTAGCACATCTTTTCCATTTTTTTTTCTTTTCTTCCGGCCTGTGCAGTATCTTGAAAACCAGATGGCTCTGCAGTCTTACTAAGTTGGCTCGCCATGGCACTCTGTGGGTCCGGTCTCCCCATTCAAAACTGATAGATCATTGGAGAGTGAAAATATTCAAACTCCTGTATTTAATCTATGTTTTTTAATCTGCCAATAACTCATCTTCAAAATCCCCTTCCAAAGATCCACTTTCTTGGCCAATATTCTCCTTATTCAGTCTCTGCAACCTCTCCTCACCTTCAATATCTCCATCGTCTTCTGACTCAACCAACCCTTTTGGCCCTCCTATGACATCATACTGTCCCACAGATTTTTCCATGGTATCGGCATCGTCATTGCCGTCGTCTTTGTTTGGTTTCTGGCAGATACAAGAGGATGGAAATTCATGGAATTCGCCTCGTCCTGGTCTCATCTCTTCGGGTTCCCCCATGAAACCTCTCTGGCAAGATTTCACCTTCTTGGCAAAGGTTTCCCATTCCATACTCTGACGTGCCATGAACAAGTGACTGAGCTTCTTAGCATTTGGCCTGATGGTCCTCTTGTGCCCCATGTACCTCCTTTAATCCAAAACATCAAGCAGAAAAATAATTAATAATGCGAGGTCTCAGAATCAGACAAATGAACACTAATGAATCTTCAAGTAACGAATGAATACAACAATAGACGTGCTCCTAAATTTGAACATTCAATTCAATGCCAATTAAATAAATCCAAGGATTTATCTCTTTATTTTCATAAGCATCTCCCTAGATTATCATTTCCTTTCATTCCAAGTGATATTAGATTTTTTGTCGAGTAAAACAGATTAATTAACTCGTGCAGATTCCTTATCTATATATCTCCAGGAAAAGAAAAAATCATAGTGGTGTAACGTTAACTTCTCCACTATCATCATTTGATCATCTAAAGCAAAAAAACATACCACTTTTAGCTTTCTAAAAGGCGCAATAATATACCATATATCTTCTTATCAATCTGTACAATGGTACACAATATAACAAAATTTATTGATTTGAGCCAAGCCAAAAGTACTACCTTCATTTCTAGATTAGATATTTTGTTATTTGCGTCAGAAACAAACAGTGTATAAGATCACCTGTGTCAAAGATGTTAAGTTTTACAAAGTGAAACTCTCGATATAGGCATAGGGAAACGCGACTGCATGAAAGAAATGGGGTAGAGACTCAGTATTTTTAAAAGATAAAATAAAAGATGTAAAGAACAATTGTCTTTTGTCATTTTGTTTATTTTTTTTGTTAGCTAAGCTGAGATTGAACCTGCGGCATCAAAGTTGCATCACGGTCATTTGGGGGATTTGAACCGTCCAATCTATGCACTCTCATATGGTCCCTTTTTTTAACAATCGATATTAAAGCGCCCTAATTGAATTGTTCCAATGCTCTGATATGTATAATTTTTTGTTTAAATGGTACCAGTGACAACCATCGATATGAAACAGTTAAAATGATAAAAAAATTTATGCCACGTAGTGTAAGTGAGTGTTTTAAACAGCAATATCTGTGTAAAGCAGTCATAGGAGTCAGGTCTCAAAAATATAATAAAAACACAATTATGAGTGTATTTTTTTCCCTGTTAGGTAAATTGGGATTAAGCCTGCAACATCGAGGTTGTGTCATCATGCAACTTCTAGTTGAGCAACAGGCCTACCCGCAATTGGCTTTTCATATTGGGTGCCTCACTAGATATTCTTAAAGACCAGAGTAAGAACTCTTTTTAGAATTGGCATTTTCTGACCTGTACATCTTCATTTTCTACGAAAAAAAAGGTGTGGCCTAAATACACAAAAAAAGTAGTGGAATGCTTGATGCTTTTGAAAGTACAAAGAAAGAAGACAGCATGACTGAATGGTAGAGGGTTGCCCCTTTTAAATTCAATCTAGAAGAGCATTTTCAAATGGTTCTAGATTGCATCCAGACTTAAAGAGATACCATTTTCACTACCTCTGGATCAGACTACCCATGCTTCCACTCTTTTGTTGGTTTCAAGCTGAAGTGCCCTTACATGCAGATGAACCCACGACACAGGTTGGGGCTCACTTATGCTCGCATTTGTGTATCAGTGGAGGCAGATTGCAAAATTTCCAATTCACCTGTTTGATGAGAGGAATAAAGAATTGCATCGACCACAAATAATCTACAAATGGAAGCTGAATGTGTATAAAAATTGCTAAGCTTTTCATCATGGAGATGGATAACGGACGAGAACTACAATCAAAATAACTATGGTGACAAAAAAGATCATGAATGTTTAAACATCAAATCAAGTGAATGATCTCAACCAAGAAACTGAAAACGATCAAAAGATCCAACACGAAACCAAAAACAAGGGGGGCAGATCCATTATCACTGGAAATTCAATGCGATGTTGGATGAGGTGCACTGAGATCGTCTCGAGCAACTCATGTGTGACCAGTATTGTGATGAGGAGAATCTCATGCATGATTCATACATAAGTCAGAAAAACCTGTTGGTCATATCGTTTTAGGCCATCTTCTCAACTAATGAACGAGTTCTCGAGGCTTTGGCGATTCTTTTAAAAAAGGGACATAAGCAGGTTGTGCTACTTGATGCTCCGATAAAAAACAAATTTGTGCTACTTGATGCTCTGGTATAGGAAAATGAAAACCGGGCCGAACTTCTAAAAAGCAGCTCGTCCACTTCCATGGAACAATGACATGGCAATGTAGACCTAAGTGGGAATATTGGATCTTGGGGAGCCATCACAAGTACAACCGGCCTATATTTGCACGAGAATTCAACATTGTTTAGCGGAGCCTAGAAGTAGGTGGCTTGCTTTTCTTTCGTAGCGACATTCAACATTTCAGTGTTCTGATAAAAACAAAAAGGGGCTGGTTTAATGTAAATCTTAGAGTTCGGTCAGTATACCAATGAATGAACCAACCCCCAAACCAAAACCAACTACTTTCTTGTCTGAAAAAGTCAACACGTAATCCATTTGACCAACAAAGGTAACGTAACTGACTATATAATCAATCTTCGTCAAGGCAGCAAGGAATTTAGATGCAAATCTACAGTTTCTATGTCTTAACAAACAGCTATCAATTGCTTGATGTGAGAAAAGTATCAAGATAACGTGGAGCCAATCACGTGTGAAAATCCTCAAACCACGTCGAGCATTTGATCCTAATCTTAATCTAGTGGAGCATATCCTATTAGTGGAAGGAATTTAAATAGTGGATAAATCTCCAAAATCTTGTTGTGAAAGAGTCAAGTCAGGAACTGCAAGTGGAGTTTCAAATTCAAGCTATAATTTAACTGTAGTTACTCCAAAATTCAAATATCTCAAATTTTGTCAATCGTAACAGAGTCGATAATAATATGATGGAAGACCATATGATTGTGGAGAAGATCAACAAATCTGGGGAAGATATTTATTATTTAAAAAAGTGTTAGAGAAAACTACGATAGAATTAACCGGATTTAGGTATGATGCATCATTGAATCTTGACACTCGTATTAATTTGGATAATAATGCAACATTGAGATAATCAAATTCTTGTAATCCCAAAATTGAGATAGGTGAACAGACCTTATTTTAGATCTACCAGATCTGAGGCAGAAGGATTTAAGGAGAGGGAATCAAACAAAAGCAAATAAGTATGAATCTTCCTTGTAGCTCTTTGTTCATTGATTTTGGTTCAATCAGCAGATGCATCCCAAGTGATTCTAAATTGTTGCAACTTTGAGCTGAAGTTGTCCCAGTGTCTTATAATCCTGCAGATTAATTGATTGTTATCCATAATTATTTGAAAAGTAATTGTTAATTATCTCCTATTCTGCTTCAATTATCTTGTCAGTGTCTTTGATGCTTAACTAGATGCATCCCAATGATTCTCCTTCATCAGATCCTTAACCACATTACGCTTTGTGAGACTAGGGAAAACGGAGAAGATGCATCCCAATGATTCTCCTTCATCAGATCCTTAACCACATTATGCTTTGTGAGACTAGGGAAAACGGAGAATATATAAATTTTCGAAATAGATCAGATATCCAAAATTATTGGAAAACAGAGAATATCCAAAATTGTGGTGGTAATTATCGAGGTATTAAACTCGCAATTCATATTATAAAACTCTGAGAGATAGTAGTGAGCCAACATCTAAGCCAAGAATCAAATATTTCTAATAATCAGTTTGGATTTATGCCAGAAAAAACATATGAAGCCATTTTCTTGTCAGCCAATTTACAGAAAAATTTAGAGAGACGAGGGAAAATTGACATAGTTTTTTTATCAACTTAGAGAAAGCTGATGATCAGGTGTCGAGACACATAATTTGGTGACCACTAAGGAGGAAATGCATTATGAATGAACATATTGAGATTATCCAAAACATGTATAAAGGAGCAATAACTAGTATAGGATTTTTCATGTGGAGAGACGACTGAATTCCCTGTCAAGGTTGTTCTGCATCAAGGGTTTGATTTGGATCCATTGTTTGCATTGATTATGGATGGATTGATAGTAGAAATACAAGCCCATGGTATATGTTGTTTGAAGATGTATGTCGCTTGAGATAGTTTGGGCATGTCCAACGAAGACTTGAAACAACCCCTATGAGAATGATTGAAACAATAGAAGCACAAGGAGGTGAAGAGGAAGATTAATAAAGACTTAAAGAGAAGTATTGAGAGACGATATGAAAGACTAGATCCCTAAACAAAATTTAGTGGAAAAATATGGCACAGGGAAATGATGATGATGATGGTGAATATGGTCTCAGGAAGGGTGATCCAATTTCTCCACATTCGTTTACGCTTGTGCTAGAAGCATTTATGTGTGTGATTGAAGAGAACTAATATAGGATTCAAAAGCTAATGATAACTTCTCTCCATAATCAACACGAAACCTCTCTCGTACTGAATATTCCACTTGAACTTGGCAAAATTTAAATACCATGCTAATATTATTCCCCAATATTTTTATTGTGTGGTTGGTGATTAATCAAAAGCTACTCACTTCTGAAAATTTATTGAAAGAGGCTTAATCATACGTCAAAGTGCGTATTTTGATGGCACGACCATATTTTTTAACTGCTCTTATTCCCCTTGGTTTTGGAGAACAATACTAGCAAGATTCAACTTGAAAAAAAGGAGGTTAAAGCCGTCGAAGAGAAAATGGAGTTCATGCTTAAGAACTCTAAATGCAAAATAAGATTTCATCAATATGATAAAACTGACGTTTTCCATGAAGAATTGGCATGTCTAGAACGAGAGGAATTGGCAGGTCTTCAACAACATTCAACTTGACAAATAAAGGTTGCTACACTATTGTAGAGAATATCACCATCCAGTTGGAGGGATCAATTATCGAGGATAAAGAATGCTGCAATAGCAACAAAATAGGGCATGGAATTAATTTCTAAGACGAGATCTATTATTCAATGTGAACATGGCTGAAACAATAGGATGTTTTCATGAAGCTGAATACAGATGAGTCCAATTCCAAAGTGAGTGGGATTTGCTGCAATTATTTATAAGAAATAGTATGTATGGGAGTTTTTTGCCAAGGTATCTTGGTTAAAGAAACAAAACAGATATCACGGATGAATTACAGGTGATATCTGTTTTCCCATGAAACAGATACTTCAAAAACCAGTGTTGGAAGATGCAAAATTTAAAAATAGATGGAGTCCAACAAATGTGTTGATTATATGACGAAATAGGGATGTGATTTGTCCAACAGTTAGATCGAGAAATATGGATGTAATTCCTCAAGCAATGTTAAGAAATGATGTACATGCTCCAGATTGTAACTCTCCTATGAAATTTTCTAATAAATTGGTGAGGACCCAAGAAGCTTGAGCTTATCAATTAGATATACGTCTTCTCCATTATTAAAAAAAAAACACAACTGGCTTTTCATATTGAGTGTCACTAGCTCTTCTAAAAAGACCAAAGTAAGAATTCTCTAGGAATCGGCATTTTCTAACCTGTATTTCTTCATTTTAGTGGATGGAAAAAAGGCTCTTGTCAAATCCAAAAAAATAGTGCTGGCTAAAGGGGGGAATGGAGTAAAAAATAAGATTTTTGACCATAGTCCATACCTTCGGCCAGCAAGAATCTTGGCCATGTTGCCATTGTTATTGGTAACAAATACGTCACTCTCGTCGCAGACAATGTAGTCTATGGCAGCAAGGCGTGAAGAGAACGGAAGAAAGGGTTTTAAATCTTGGTTGGCAAGTATCTCCTTGGTGTAGAAGTTTGGGAAGAGGTTTCTGAGAGGCTTCAAAGTTTCTTCCCCACCATATATCTCTCCAGATGCAACATAAAGGTATGAATCATTTCCAAAGCCGAGAGCTCTCAGCATCAAGCCCACTTCATGAGGAGTAAGTGGACATTTCCCTCGTCTCCGCTCACCCTCAGGGCTCATATCCTGTGAAAATAAAAATAAAAATTGGGAAATTTATGTCATTCTTAAATTAAGGTACATTTATATGCAATTATAGACATGTAAAATAATTTATTTTCATATGAACAAGAAAATAATATTAATTCATGTTTTGAACATGGTCAAACTAGTTTTATTTATTTATTTCAGAATTGAAATATAGTTAAAATAATTCCTAATTAATTATTAGACATAAAATTAAAAAATATATATGATTTGATGCCTAACTGTTTAAAGGGATATTTGGATCATTATCAACATGAATGAAAATTTGACACAGCAGCCTCACTACTACACTAAGGAATATATTGACTGACAAAATATTGGTTCTAAGCAGCTACATCAACCCTGACACTGGTGGATCTCGAAGTAATGAGCTTATGGATATAGAGGTGATATTAGTTACCGAGGCCATCTAGATTATACAGATGGCACATGCGGTCGACCGTCGACAATTCGAAGCTTCCATGGGTTGAGGCATCCCTTGGAATGGCTACATACACACAACAAAGCATTTAAGAAAATCCTGACCATCAGATTATATAGACTATTGTATACTAAATGACTATTACAGTAGTACCCATAGACCTTTTAATTCATCATTTCCAGGTTCTCTACCGGGTAGTTAAAATCATCTCACCACTTTTTTTCTCGGCTGTATTTTTATCCAAAGGACCTTCCCATGTGAAACCTTCAGATCAACAAACAGGTGTACCACCTATATAATATAGATGCTCTATGCACTATTGGTGTGAACCCTGCATCACCCAAAACAGACCCTAATAGAAAGCTGTTCCGGACAGGAAAAATGACGGGGATGCCACATACATGGACATTGGATTCGGACCGCATCGTTTCTACCAGCGTAGAAAGAAGCGGAATGAAAATCAAAACTAGGCGAAAGATGAAATTCTGGAAATTGAAGGAGCACAGAAAAAATCGATTGATCGAAATTAAAATTCAATCAATCGAAATGTCAATGACGATATTTTATGTATTTGAGAATTTCAGTCGAACGATTTTCAATTTCAATTGATCGAAATTAAATTTCGAACGAACGATTTTCAGTTTCGATCGATTGAAATTGCGATCGAACGATTTTCAATTTCGATCAAACGATTTTCAATTTTGATCGATCGAAATCGTGTCGGGTTGTTTTAGTTGTTTTAGAAGTTGAGTTTCAAACTTTTGCTTCAAGGGTTTATTTGTCTTTATTTAATATTCGTTTTAGGGTTTTCTTTTATTGTAAGACCTCCTATATAAGGTCATTAAGAAGAACATTGTAGTTAGTTGATTGATTATTGAAAGCTTTTATGCTTAAGTAATCTTTGCCTGAAATGGGTTTGGTGTGAGACCAAGGGAGTGATTCCCCTATATTTTCCTTATTGTTGTTGATTTGCGTGATTTGCTTATATTTGATATCTCTAAATCTCTGCGTGCTTCTCTAAACCATAGCCTAATTTCTTCTTTGTGATCCCCAAAACCCTAAACCCTTTTGAAACCCTAAACCACACAAAGCCAATACCTTTTCCAAAATCATAAACCGATCTAAAAGTCATAGGCCTTTTTCAAACCGTAAATCCCTTTCACAACCCAATTTGGAATCCGCGAATCTACATCGAACCGAAGACGAGCGCCTAATCCTAGAAAAGCTAGAGTACTATCTCTAGGCCAATCTCGCCTCGACTCTAAAGTACTTGCGCATCGGACTGGACCCTATCTAGATCTCTTGTGATCTACCCATCAGAATTCTGCAAACCTTAAGGTATCATAGATAATTTTGCGATTAAACTTGAATTAATTTATTTAATTTCAGCAAAATCTTCATTAAATCATATTCCACATTTTAGGGTCGTTGTCCCTCGTCAAAAAACAAATTCCCAACAGCTATAATAGTGTTAAAAAACATGTTAGCAGGGTTGTTAATGGACTTAAAACAAAGGGGCTGGAACTTAATTTGAATGGGCCTTTACTGGGATGTTTAAAAAATTCCACGGTACTTAAATATAGGTGATTACTAACCAAGATCAAGTAATCACTTACGTTATCACAAGAGCTGATGGAATTTTCACAGAAGAAATCAAAAGAACAATGGATCTTTGATTAGCAACAATATTGACTTTCTTACTCAAGCTTTATTCAGGAGTTTAAACCTATTAGGAAACGTTTTTTTTAAATATGTAGCTGAGTAGGAATAGGAAAGTAGGGATTACATCAGATACTTTTTACTTAAAGTAGGCAAGAATGCTCTTCAGCAGGTTTTTTTTTTGTTGCAAAATTTTATGAAAGAATACTGTTTTATCTTCTTTTCTCTTCTAGTTGCTCTCGAGGATTTCTTGCTTGCTGAATTGATCGTTCATCACCGAAGCAAGCAACTCTTCATAGTACTGAATTGAAGAAATTCGGGAATCCTAGTACTTTATTTTTTTTTATGGGTAAGCTGACCTTGAACCTGTGATCTTGAGGTTGCAATATTGTAAACCTACCATTGTGCTACAGACCCAAGCCCTGAATCCTTTTACTTTTGGAAAGGTAAAACCTCTGAGGGTGCTTTTTAGAGTTCTATCAAAGTAACTACAATTGTCCTGAAATTGGTACTTTGAGATAAGAATAAAGTAAAATTTTTCTATTAAAAAAAACACAAAGATAGATGTCTCACAGGAAGTGTTGCCCAACGCTTCCTGATTGACGCCAGCTCATTTCTTTCCTTGTCTCCTCCGCCATAGTAGCAACCAGAAAATGCAAGCATATCCGGTTCGAACCTGTAAAGATGTATTCACAGAAAGCTTAAGACCCGATAAACAACAAATGAAAAAGGACATCAAATTTCAAACAAAAAAAAATGCATTGGCTTATATAGAAGCCATGATGCATTTCTAAAGTCACCAAAAAAATTAACAATTTCCATCTACAAATAAATCATTTTCCACTGATAAAACTATTACATCAAGCCAAAGGGACAAACATAACATACACACACGCTTGCCCAGCAAACACAATCACTACCAAGTACCACCTATGCCACCCGTGTATGCACAAACAATGGAAATAACACACTCAAGATGAGGAAAATAAAAGAAGCAATAAAGGAAGGATGTTTTTGGTGTGTGTGTGTGTGTGGGGGGGGGGGTGTTGTTGAGAGGATGGGGGATGGTTACAGGTTGAACGGGTGACAAGTTAAGGTGCAGATATGAATGCATTCATAGGATGTGTGTAGAAAAGAACTTAATTATTTCTGACAAGGTGGTGGGTGCTAATGGGGCGAGAATGTGGGATGTCAGACTGAGGAGAATCTTAAAGAGGAGATGGACAGTTTTATGAACTTGGTGTCAAAATTTATAGTGCTAGTCCGAATCAGAGCAGGGTGGATAGAAGGGTGTGGATGCCTACGTTTCTTTGGGTAGGAAGCCAGTTGTTAATCACAAATGGGTGTGACTATGGAGAAATTGCGCCTCTCCTCTGATTCAATTTTTGTTGTTGGACAGTTGCTTGGGAGAGAATTCTGAGGGTGAATCAGCTTGGTAAGATAGGTACGGTTATATAGGGTAACTGCATCATGTGCGAGCTGCAAAGGGAGGATGTGAACCATCTTTTGCTGCATTGTAGGTTTGCAATGATATGTGGGCTATGATGTTGGCTCAGTTCCGAACGATGTGGTGCTTTTCGAGTACATGTAGTAAGCTGTTTGGATAATTGGAGGGTGTGCACCTCACTGGAATGTCAAAACAATTCTAGGGTGTGGCCCATATGGCTGTTATGTGGGTCATATGGCTGGAAAGAAACGATAAAACCTTTCGCGGAAGAGCAGACCAGTGGATGTGGTGATAAGGCTTGCCAAAGAAAATTCCCAAATGGGTTCGAGCCAAGACTATGAGGGGCCGTATCAGTGAAAAGAGTATGAAGGAGAAAGACTACGAAGGAGCAGTGGGATCTCATGGCTGAGTGATCTGTTTGGCTCCATATGCTCAGTCGTGCGCCTGCTTGTTGCTGGTGTCCTGGGTTTGAGGGTATTTGTTTTGTGACTATGTATCCTTTGCTTTTTTGCTTATTTCATGCGTAGCTCCTGACTATAGCACAGGTATGTACTCTTTTCTCTTCTAATATACTGCTTCGTTATCGATAAAAAAAACCAATAAAGGAAGGATACTCAGGGATTTGCACAAAGCATAAACCTGAGTAGTTAAAATTGGGAAGAACGAAATGAATTTTTTTATAAAAATCAGGAATTAGAAAAACTCATGAATTTTCCATATGGAATATAGTAAAGGAAAAAAAAAATGTAGATTATGCACTTACGAAAAGAGCTGATGTGATAAATGATTTATTGAAAATTCAATGTCTAGCCTTCATTAATAGAAGTAAAAAACAAAGGACAGTTTAGTGGGTGCAAAAACTAATGGCTAGTTTATACAACCAACTTCCTGCATAACAACTTATATATAAAAAAGAGGAAAAAAAATATATTAAAATCTAGCTATTCATTTCATATTTGTATACACATTATCACATATAAAAGTATTATATTCTGTTTTATGTAATATAGCACAAAGGTAGTATCTCTACTAATGTAAACCAGAAACCATTTAATGTAAATCGAAACCCGATTAGCGTAGCTCTGATACCTCTTGACGTAGACCACAGCCCACAATTATTAAAGAGATGAGAACGTATCTAAAATTGGCATTACTATATCAAAATCCAGTTAAATAGCCTCTAATACTTTGGTATTTGATCAACTATGACAGTCCTAAAGAGAGTGCTTGTCCAACACCGATAAAAAACAACACTTAGACCTGAATTTCTGTGTAAAAACACAGTCAAAACAGCAGCTATTAAGTTGAAATTACGTACATCAAATCTGTGGTAAATCTGGAAATCACACCCAAGCAGCAGAACCAACAATGACTAAATCACATACAAGCAAACTCAGCTTTCCAGCAGTTTAGTATACTGCAAAGTCTGCCACAGCATTCACAAATCTGAACTAAAATGCGGCAGTAAAGCTGGTGAGATTCCACGAAGTTACAGTCCCAAAATTTACATCAACAAAGATTTATGAGCACAGAAAATAGCAGCAGCAAAAAAAATCCGAAAGACTATACAATCAGCGGGAAATAGAGACTCAAAAATATCGAGAAACCCATCCCGGAAAACAGGGATCTCGCCTCTCTTTTTCTTTCACTTCCTCTCTATTTTATCATTAAAAATCTCCACTCTATTTATTTATCAAGCAATTAAAGATTTAGATATAAAAGAAAATAATCCCAACTCCTAAATTAGACCCCAAGAGCAATTACAACTCTAATATTCTATTATTAGACTTCTATTCTACTTAAAACTCCGAAAGACTGAAATAGGAACCATACCAACTTGTAATCTCCTAAGTTTTGGGACCTAAAATCTCAAGCAAATGAATAAAAAAATTTGACTTAAGACTCTCGAGAATGGGATTCTCAACCACAACAGGTCACGTGACTAGGGCTGTCAAGTGTCAGAGCTGAGCCAGCTCAAAGGCTCGACTCGATTCGGCTAAAAAACGGATTTTTTAGGGTCTTCAGCTCAGCTCGCGAGCTTAGCCAAGTTAGAGCACCTGAAGTTCGAGTAATATAGAGCCGAACTAGAACTGAGGCACCTGAAACTTGATACGATTTGACTCGGCTCAGCCCGGCTCGACATATATAAGTTATATATTCAATTTTTATATTCATGCTTATATATGTAAATGAAAGAAAGGAGTGTTAATTACTTTCATATTTTTAGTTTTTAGAAGACTAGAAGTGTTAACTACTTAGATATAGGTATCGATAGTTTAAAAAGTACCAACAAAATAAATAATAGAAATTATAACAACTTTATTACGGCTGGAGCTTGACGCAAGCTTGACTCAATCTCGGTAGAGCCGAGCTAGAGCTCAGGTTTTGTATGATAGAGCCGAGCTAGGGCTGACTTTGGCTCGACTTGAACTTGAATCCTTGACAGTTGTTACTTTTCTCTTTCAACCTACAATTTTATTGTTCAATCTGTCAACTGTTGCTTGCTAATTGTTAGTTGTCACTTTTCTCTTTCAACCTACAATTTTACAATTTTACATGACAATTAATACTTAATATTCATTATTTTTTACATATTTATTATTTAATATAGATACCTCTACATACTACTATAATAATTACAAAAATTGTAATAATACTAGGCTTCACCACATAGAGGCTCCGCCTAGCTACCAAGGGAGTCCGCCACTTGGGACTCACCTAGTGCCTTTAACAACTATGGGTAGTATTCCTCAATGAAAACTAGTAAACTTATCAAATGTGCATAATAAAATTATTAAGCATGGAACACAATATATCTTTGCTCCTAATATATTTCTATGACAATCTCCTTTGATGAAAGATACTGCAAGGGAACATTGCCAGCCCAGGATGCATTTATTGGCCAAAAAAGGTAAGCTGGGTCAACTCAACATTTCATAGCATAGCAGTTGGTCCATAGCTCACTTAGTTTTGAGTCTTCTATTGAAGCAGTTCTGTGGCAAGCCAATAGTCTCAAGCAAGAAGACATGTTGGGATTTGGAAATGCTGGTGTGAAAAGGCATTTTTCTTTGTCCTCATCTGCTTTGTACTCTGCTTGACTATTTGTCCATAACTGAGTCATGGGGTCAGGCTACTAGGATGGACTGGTAGAAGCTATCAGAACTAGCACAGTAGCTTTTTTCTGTAAGGAATTTTGATAATGCAGCTTCCTGGGGATTAACCTACACATGAACTACTACCTTCAGTGAACTGAGGAGCACAGTTGAACACCTCATTATACGTTCTGAGGACATTTCAAGTCACATGTACTCATATGGATAGATTTGACTTGGCAAATGGCAAATGGGTGTTGCTCAGCAGGGTACTGGCTGCAAATGATCGATTGCATTATTCTATTATTCAAAATGAAAATTTAATAACCGAATAGCAGACTCGCACTAAATGTCAAACATCTTATTAAAATACCTAAAAGACCAATGAAACATAAAAAATCGCCATCCCTTAGGTTCCTACCTCGATTGATATTCCACGCAATATTATCCCAATTCCTATCAAAGACATTACTACCCTTTCAACACCACTGACCAACACAAATCAAAGACATTACCACACCTAAGGGCATGGTTTAAAATCTCGGAATCGGTCTCAGTATCGGTCTTGATATCGGCCTGCACCAATACTGGGAAGTGTCGTCTTGGTATCGTCGATATAAACTCTGTATCGGAAATAAAGTAAAGAAAATGGGGGCAAAAATACTTATATTTTTATTAAATTAGTCCTCTCAGGACCTTTTGATACTGAGACGTCCTTGTATTCGACGAGATTTTGAACTAGGCAGAGAGGAGACTCATCCCACCATAAAATCTTTTCAAAATTTTACATGCTTCCCATCCACTACACCAAACCAAATTCCATTTTCAAACAACCATTTTTCCCTACAAACCAAACGTCCTTACACTAACCCAACTAAGAAGACCATACACTGACATAAATTTTCAGTTACTTTCTATAAAACCATGTTTCTTTGTGAAAAATGAATTTTTGTCTCCTGTCCATGATAACCATTTCCCCATAAAAGCAATGTTCATCTCTTTCTATCAACATATACCAAATCGACAAAAAATCAACATATATCCAATCCTCCATTCTTCTTAGGAATCTTAATACATCCCATTTTAGTAGATGATCCTTCCTTGTAGGCCTTCCTCAACTCCATAGAAATTGCCTTCCAAGTGTCTCGAAACTCTTTATCACATTTAATGGGCAATGGAACACCAACATAAAGTAAGCCAGTGATGCGGGACAGACGCTAAAACCCTAATTATGCAAGTTTGGGATTAACCGCAAATTAGATTGAATAATGAAAATATTTGAAATCGCCCAAACACATAAAGAAGTTCAAAGAATTTAATTAAACGATTAGAGTAACTCAATTTAGCATTCACATGCATTAAAATTTCCCGATCTAGAAAAACGGATCCAATGAAGGATTCGAGTTTCGCTCTAGTTTAGGGTACCAAGCGATAATCACGGTATCATCTCTTGATTCCTTTCGGGTGAATAAATATGGCTTGAAGGATTAAAACAAATAAAATGGTAGATTAAAAGATTGAAACTAATAATATTTTGGGGGTTTTGGAATTTATCAAAGCAAAGAAAAAATATTACCATATGCTAAATAGAGAAAAGATGGAATAAGAGGATAGAGGTCCAAGGCTTCACACCAAGGATTTCCAAAGCTTTGCACCAAGACTGCACGTCGCATGAGAAATGCATAAACACTCAAGTTTCGAAAGATTCGCTTCTTTGATCGAAAACTCTTCACAAGTTCTCTAGGGTTTGCACAAAAGCAACTCTCAAATTTTCTTTAATAAAAAAACTAGAATAAAGTTGTTTACAAGCCTTTAAATAGGCAAACCAAAACCCTAAGAATACTACTAAAAATAAAACTCTTAATCATTAAAACTTTCGAACCTAATAGTCACAATTAATTTCACTATTAATCCTTTTTTTATTGCGCGACCATTTTTGAAGGGTCAAACGATGTCCGATTGACTTGATATTGGTCTTGTTTGAAAGCTTATCGAAGTAGCTTTCCAATAAGACAAGAATCACACAATTCCGACACATATTGGTAGACTTATCACCACTTTTTCGATGGTTGCGTAGAAAGTAACGAAATTAACAGTCACAAATCACATATATGTGCACCCCTAATTGATGCAAGGAGGAAGCTAATCTTAAAACAAACCACTTATTAAAAGAATCCTAATCAACTAAAACGTTTTCAAATTCAAAGTCTGATGCTCTTGATCATGATGTCCCCATCAATTCTCCCCGGGTGGAAAAAACTCATCTCCGATGAGTTGCAGAACCCATGTGTGGTACCTTTCGGATGCTCAACTCTCAGCTTGCCCTTTCATGTTGTGAGATACGTCTAATTTTTATCCCCCTTGGTATCGAAGTTTGGATCCGCTAAAACCTGATCATCCACCCTTTTCTCATATTGTACAAGTAGGGTACGGGTTATGTATTGATTAAAGGGACCTGGCTTGATTGTTTGGGTAATAAGGAATGGATCAAAGGGTGTGGTAGCTGGACCTATAATAGGTATAAGATCCGCTAAGATCCGCTACTGATACTATCGGGTGATTGCCTTTGCCTAGAGGAATATCTAGACCTCCATCATTCTTTTTTCAAAATTGGAAGAGGTTCCACATGCTTAGGACTATCGTGAATCAACACAAAATTGCCATTATTAAATTCAGTAAACATATTCAATGTCTGTGCAATTATGAGTATTTCTATTGTTCAATAAAATCTAGTTGTTAATCCCATGCAAGTTAGAATGATGATATATTCCTACCGATTCTAATGACTCATGCGGTACGGACTTACTACCAACACTTTCTTCGGTAATAGGAACCCTTTTGACAAAACCTACGGTTCTCACAGGAACCTCATCCTCCTCATCACTTGGCATAACCGTAGGTTCGTAAACTTCTACCCCTAACTCTTCGTTCTCCTTCTTATTATCATGTTGGATAATCAAGGTTTGTGATTTACTGGGACACTGAGACGCGAAGTGACCAAAACTTTGGCACTTGTAACATTGTTATGGTGCGCGTCGAGAATTATCGACCAGTGGTCTTTTACCCTTGTCAATCTGAGAACTCACGGGTGTTGGGGATTGACCACAGGTATTATTCGTCTTTTCAGTAGGACTAGATCGAAAATCGGGATTAGAAGGCTTAGATCGATCGCTAACTGAAGCATCGAGATACTGACGGAGAATGCCAAGATCGAGAGCCTTGGATTTGGGCGTAACAGATTTCTAGCGCAAGAAGAAACAAAAAGGGCATCAGAACCAGGCTTAAGGGAGCATAATTTGTGTGCAGGAGCAATGCGCAATCGATTGATCGACCATTCTAGAAAGTTACTTGATAACTTCGATTGATCAAACTACGATTGATCTGATGCTTCGATTAATCGAGCTACAGTGCGAATTTTGAAGGAATTTAAGTTTTAAGGGCATACTTGTCTTTTTTTTAGTATTTGTTTTAGGGTGTTTTAGAGGCCTCCTATATAAGGTCTTTTAAAAAACAGTGTAATTAGTTTTTTATTATTGAATGAAAGAGTTTTTTGCTTTTGGAACTAGAGATGAGTTTCCTTGAAGAGTGAATCTTCTTCCCGAGAAGGGTTTGGTGTGAAGCCAAGGGTGTGAAGCCCACAATCTATCCTTTTATAGTTTTATCTCTTTTGATTCATCTTTCTCTGCTTTCTTTTGATCTCATAAATCCCAAATTCAGCCATCATCCTTTTAAATATCCCGAAAATCATCAACCTCAGTCTTCATCTAAACTGTTGAATCGATTGATCCAATACACCTTAAATCTCACCTTAACCAATAAACTATTCCGCATCAAAATCTCAGAGAAAGCCAGCGATCCCATTATTGAACTACGAGCGCCCTAATCTAGAAGCAGCTAGAGTTTTATCTCTAGGATCTTCCTTCTGCAAGGTTAACAAATCTAGCGCACGGACTGGACCCTACCCAAATCTACACGATCTTCTATAAGGAAACCTATAAACCTTAAGGTATTCACCATTATGTATTGATTTTTGCTTAATTAATTTCGTTTAATTTCGGCAAAATAATTATTTCATATTCATTCAGGTAGTCTAAGGTTTTGTCCCACGTCAATTTGGATATCAAAGCCTAGGTTCTAGGTTAGGGCATTTTTTGCATGTCATTATAATTTCCGTAAATTTTATATTCATTCATGTTCTTCAGTATACGTCTACTGTTTGACAAAATTCCTCATCCATTGTTGGTTCATATTTGTATGTCATTCAAAACCCGTGCAGGAAGACGTGATCACCATGGACATGAGCGAACTTGTTGATGCCCTTAGGGACATCAAAGCTCAAATGTGTGCGATTAATAATAGGCGCCGCTATACACCAAATTCTAAGCAAAGTCCCACAAGTCGTGATGAGACTAGAGTTAGGGGATACCCTCGTCATCGTGAACCCGAGTACGACCCTGCCGATAGGTTTCTAAAATCTATTCGGAATGAGGTTCCAAACTTTGAGGGATGGGGGAGCCCTAAAACCTTCGTAGAGTGGTTGTCTAATGTAGAGGAGTATTTTGATTGGTATGGCATACCGAATGAGTACAAAATTAGGCTAGCAAAAACCAAGTTGGAAGGTAATGCCAAAACTTTTTGGACTCTCACAAAGCACCGTACTGAATCTCTTCGGAGTAAACCCATCTCCACATGGGAGGAAATGAAGGTGAACTTTATAAAAAAGTATGTTCCTGTAACACACCGTCACCTTCTACGGTTTTTTAAAACCAAGACGGACAAATGTCCTAATTGTTCCAAGTGTCACGGATTTGGACACTTTGTTTGTCAATGCATTACAAAATTTTCCACTCCGAATTTATTGATTAAAAGGGTGAGTTCTAAGGAGCAGGAAAATTTGATAGTAGAAAAAGAAATAGAAGAAGCTGAAGAAAGTCTAGTTTGTGTTAAAGAGACTTCTATTTCCCTTGTGAGTAGTGATGTTGAATTGCCCACAGGTGAGTCAACCGAGTCACCCACGCAAAAATCTACTGAGTCACATACACACGATTTGTTAGTACCCATAGAACCCGTTGTCCACGAGTCCTTGTTGGTGGTAGGGTCGAGTGCACTTGAATCTTTGGTTTTTGTTGACACGAGCACACACGAGTTAATCGAGCCGAGTGTAAATGAGCCATTAATGTCACTTGATTTGATCACACATGAGTCACTAGTGTTGATAGAGTCCACTACACATGAGTCACTAGTGTTGATAGAGGTCAATGCATGTGAGTCGTTCGCGTCTCATGCACATGAGAGTATCGAGTTCATAGACACGCATGCACATCATAGTCTCGAGTCGCATACCACGTCACATTCCGAGTCTTATGGTGAGTCAACTTTTGAGTCTCATCCTACATTGCATGTCGAAATTATGCTTAAAATTTATTTATGCAATGAAACTCTCAAAATATCGATGCAGTTGCCTAAGGCTTTTATGAAATTCCAATTAAATGATCATGCAATGGTTCGGATTAGACCTGAACGATTCCCATCGGGAGTCGCAAGGAAGCTTTAGGCCCACAGCATAGAACCTTTTGAACTTGTGGTAAGGAATGGTCCTCGTGTGTGCATTCTTAAGCTTCCTCCATATACAAGAATTAGCTCAACGTTCAATGTGGAGGACCTAGTTCCTTCTCTAGGCTCAACCCTATGACCCTGCAATCATTTCCAAGCGCCCCCTATTCACGATCCCGTCCCAACTTTGCAGTCGATACCCCTTCCCCACCCAAGCAGGCAGAGGAAAGAAATAATTGAGGAAATTTGGAATGATCTTGTAGCATTCACCTGCGGCAAAGAGTTTCTAGTTTATGAGATGCAGAGGATTGATAAGTCGACTATCGAGAGTACATGGGCCAATCATGAGAGGGTTTGTGGCTTGCGTTCTTGTATTCCCGGCCTATATTGCGAGCACACGTCATCGGGGATGAATTCCTTCGGGTCCGGGAGAGTTGATGAGAAGCTTCAAAAATATTTGGTAGAGTGGGTTGGCGAGTCAGGTTATTTGGTTCGTCATGGAAATATTTACAGTGCGCGCTCCGATACAATCGACCGAGATGATACTCAGACGTTACCAGATGTCGAGATTGTTTGGATTAGTTGCGAGGAGTTCTATTGTTCAGGTCCCCATACACTTGATCCGTACTACATGTGTGTTTCATCGGTGATGAAACATTTTCAGTCGGGAAGAATGACGGGGAACAGCAAGATCGAGAGCCTTGGATTTGGGCGTAACAGATTTCCAGTGCAAGAAGAAACGAAAAGAGCATCAGAACCAGACTTAAAGGAGCAAAATTAGTGTGCGGGAGCAATGTGAAGTTGATTGATCGACCATTCCAGTTCAAATTCGGGCGAAAGTTACTCTGATGCTTTCGATTGATCGAGCTACGATTACTCTGATAATTCGATTCATCGAGCTCTGATAATTTTGAAGGAATTTAAGTTTTATTCAAGTTTTAAGGGCATACTTGTCTTTTTTTTAGTATTTGTTTTAGGGTTTTCTTATGTTTTAAAGGCCTCCTATATAAGGTCTTTTAAAAAATAATGTAATTAGTTTTTTATTATTGAATGAAAGAGTTTTTTACTTTTGGAACTTGAGATGAGTTTCCATGAAGAGTGAATCTTCTTCCCGAGAAGGGTTTGGTGTGAAGCCAAGGGTTTGGTGTGAAGCCCATAATCTATCCTTTTATATTTTTATCTCTTTTGATTCATCTTTCTCTGTTTTCTTTTGATCCCATAAATCCTAAATTCAGCCATCATCCTTTTAAATATCCTGAAAATCATCAACCCCAACCGTCATCTAAACCGTTGAATTGATTGATCCAATACACCTTAAATCTCACCTTAACCATTAAGCCATTCTGCATCAAAATCTCAGAGAAAACCAGCGATTCCATTATTGAACTACGAGCGCCCAAATCTGGAAGCGGCTAAAGTTCTATCTCTAGGATCTTCCTTCAGCAAGGTTAACGGATCTAGTGCACGGATTGGACCCTACCCAAATCTACATGATCTTCTATGAGGAAAACCATGAACTTTAAGGTATTCACCAATATGTATTGATTTTGCTTAATTAATTTCGTTTAATTTCGGCAAAATAATTATTTCATATTCATTCACATAGTCTAGGGTTTTGTCCCGTGACAGATACTTTTCTAACTCTTGCACTCTAGCGTAACACTCTTCCAGATCCTCGACAGGGTGAGGGATGAATTTTTTTCGCAACTCCGGACGTAAACCAGTGTGGAACCTAGCATTAACCAGATATAAATATTCCTCAAACTTATTGATATACTCATCAACGGACATGTTTCCTTGTTTCAAACCATACCATTGATCCATGAGTCGTTGATTGTAGGACAGGAGAACATATTTATCATGAAGTTTCTCCTTCATTTCCGTCCATGTGGCAATGGGTTCACGATCGAGGGCTTCTCGACGTCGTTCCACACTAATCCAATGAAGTTTGGCTTGCCCCACGAGTTTCATTTTGGCAAACTGTACCTTGTGCTCATCCGACATTTCATACCATTCAAAATAATGGTCCATGGCGGCTGCCCAATCTATGTAGATTTTGGGATCCATCTTTCCTTCGAAAGTTGGCGCATCAACCTTAACTGATTTTGTGATTCTCTCATACGGATCAGAACGATACTCACACCTAGGAGGATCCCTCCTCTCATCAAGATTAACCTTCGATATTCACCATGAGTCGATCCAGACAACTCTTGGAGTTGTGCCGATAAATCAGCTTGTTGGGTTTGTTTATTTTGACAATTGGGTTTGAATGGCAGTCATCTGGGTATTAAAGCTTTCCATGAAAGTGGCTAATTGCTCTGGATTCATTGCAACACACAAAAAGGAAAACATTAACTAATGCAAAGGAAACCTAAAGACAAAATTAGACTAAACTAGACAAAAATTTAGACAAAAGTTAGTCGAAAATTTTAACACAAAAGCTAGCCAAAATTTTCAGACAAAAGCTAGATGAAAACCAGACATAAGCTAGACGGGAAAAAAACTCAAACAAAAACCAGACAAAAGCTAGACAGATATGAAATAATGAATTTAAAATGATGTAAACAAAATAATAAAAGAAATAAACCCTAAAACCTATATGAACACCGACAACCCTAAACTAAAACTGTGCTCTGATACCAAACTGATGCGGGACAAACACTAAAACCCTAATTATGCAAGTGTGGGATTGACCACAAATTAAATTGAATAATGAAAATATTTGAAATCGCTCAAACACATAAAGAAGTTCAAACAATTTAATTAAACGACTAGAGTAACTCAATTTAGCGTTCGCAAGCATTAAAATTTCCCGATCTAGAAAAACAGATCCAATGAAGGATTCAAATTTCGCTCTAGTTTATAGTACCAAGCAATAATCACGGTATCGTCTCTTGATTCCTCTCGGGTGAATAAATATAGCTTAAAGGATTAAAACAAATAAAATGGTAGATCAAAAGATTGAAACTAATAATATTTTGGGGTTTTGAAATTTATCAAAGCAAAGGAAAAATATTACCATATGATAAATAGAGAAAAGATTGAATAAGAGTATAGAGGTCGAAGGCTTCGCACCAAGGCTACACGTCGGCTTCACACCAAGTTGCACGAGAAATGCATAAACATTCAAGTTTCGAAAGATTTGTTCCTTCAATCGAAAACCCTTCACAAGTTCTCTAGGGTTTGCACAAAAACAACTCTCAAATTTTCATTAATCAAAAAACCATAATAAAGTTGTTTACAAGCCTTTAAATAGGCCAAAACCCTAAGAATACTACTTAAAATCTAAATCTAAATCATTAAATCTTTCTAATCTAACGGTCACAATTAATTTCACAATTAATCCCATTTTTTATTACGCGGCCACTTTTGAAGGGTCACACGATGTCCGATTGACGTGAAATTAGTTTTGTGTGAAAGTTTATTGAAGTAGCTTTCCAACAAGACAAGAATCACACAATTCCGACACATATTGGTTGACTTATGACCATTTTCCGATGGTTGCGCAGAAAGTGAGGAAATTAACAGTCACATATCACATATATGTGTTTGACCTCTAATTGATTCAAGTAAGGAAACTAATCCTAAAGCAAACCACTTATTAAAAGAATCATAACCAACTAAAACGTTTTCACATTCAAAGTCCGATGCTCTTGATCGTGATGCCCCCATCAACCAGCAAGTTTGGGAATGGTGAGTGAATGAGCGATATTCTCCCATTCAATAATAGCATGCTACCATTACATGTGGGTAGTTTCTTATCATACCTCTGTACGATTGGATCCCATACTTTATGGCAGTTTTCCAATGCATAGTGTAAGACCAAGATAAGTAATTGGCAACGACTTATCCGTTAATCAAATAAAATCACATTTTCTTAGAAAGCATTATTCCCTAAATCTACTAATTTATTAAGGCCCAACCCAAAGCCGCCAGGCCTGACTAAATGGGCCAGGTCTAGTCCTGTTTTCAGGCTCAACTAATAGATGTCAGGTTTGGATCACTTTTAGGCCCAATTAAAACACTCCATTTAAGGTCCGGCCTGGCCCATTGCCACCCTAGAAGTAAAATATAGGTTAGGTATGTACATATTTCTCTTTTTCATACTCTTGTCAATGCATAGGTAAAGTGCCCTATTTCAAGTATCCACATAGTATTGCTTCATAGAATCGAAGGGAAATTTTTGGAAATACTAGCTCAACAACTTTTTTCATGTTCAAGTAAACAAAGAAAGCATACCTCAGGTGAACTGCAATAAAACGCTTGCTCATTTTCTGCATTCTCTTCGCCAGTTTTTTACCAATATCTCGTATAGGTTTTGTGAATCTTAATGCATGATAATTCACTCGGCAACGAAGTTTTTGTAATTCTTCGTTAAGGCTGTTTGTGAGTCTGTAGTCAAACTTTGTTAACTGGACAGCCTGAAAAATATCTGTCAGTGTTAGCTTTTGTACTAATAAACTCATCCCAAAGAATTCCATCAAAGTGAACTGGAACCAAAACTGACAATGGGAGTATAGGTCCAGCATGTATATCCTTTCTTATAAAAAGAACTCCAGCATGGAAATCAATCAATATAAGAGATTCCAAAACAGCGTAATAAATTTATTAGTAAAACTAGTAAAAAACATAAAACCTGACAAATCATAAGTAAAAAACTGATAATTTATTGAAAATTTCAAGAAGTTGCTTATTTTTTGTGTTTTTCGTAGGGTGGGTTTGCTTCTAAGTTGTTAATAATGGAAAAACAGGGGACACCATGTACAATTTTATAAACAATGAAGATAAAACCAAAAAGTATAAATAATTAACAATCCAAATAAATAAATAAAAGGCCAAGGTCCCTGGAAATTTTAAGTGATGCAAAATGTGAACTTTTTTGGATATGGTAGGCAACCTTAATTCCATCAATGCACCAAGAAATGTTTACGAAAAACCTATTTGGAAGGTAGATAACGAGGGTATCTTCTCAGTTTAATCTTTCTACCGGCATTTGACGAGAGTAGTCTATCCTATTTCATGTGTGGAGCATACCAGCTCCTTTTGGAGCTTATACTTCTTACAGAATGCAGCCTAGACCAAGATTCTTACCATCGATCATCTTCAAAATACAGGTCATCACATGCCTAATAGGTGTATATTATACTCAGTGTTTTTTTTTTTTAAATTTCATTTTATATATATATATACGTGCTACTTGCCAGAATAGGAGGGAAAAAAAAAAAAGAACAAAAAAAGATTGCGCTCACTGCGCTGAAAAAAAAGTGTTGTGCAAGATCATAAAAAACTGAGGAAGAAGAAAAAAACTAAGAAGAAAAAAAACTGAGGAAAAAGAAGAAAAACAGAGATAAAAAATAAAAAATAAAAATTGGGGACTGGGGTGACCCGGGGGGATCCGGGGCGGGCGCCCGGTCAGCCTCGGAGTCCCCCAGGCCTAAATCGGGGCGCCCGAGGGTCCGAACTGTCTGGGCGGGCGCCCTGGGCGGGCGCCCTGGGCGATTTTCAGAACAGTGATTATACTTCAATGATTCAGATTGGTTGACCATATTTTTCTCCATTGCCCCTTCAGCGCATGGCATGTGCAACATTTTCTCCACTTTTTTGGAGTTATGTGTTCTGCCCTCACAACTTCCTTAGTGCAGGAGGGTATCGAGCTTTTCCTCATTTGAGGTGTAGCCATTGACACTATGTCCAGCGGTGAGTATATGTTGTCTTTGTTGTCAAAAGTAGCGCCTTGGCAACTTGACCCCACCCCCCCTTTGCCCTCATCGGACGCCATAAGGACATGTCAAATTTCTAAGTGGGAATTGAAGTGGACCTGCGCATGTGGAGTCTTTGTTGTTGAAAGTTGTGTCTTGCCGCCTTGGCCTTTGGCTTAGCGAGCATAACCACCTAGGCATAGCCCACTTACACTTTGCCCTCCCTGGATGCCATAAGGAGACATGTCAAATTTGTAAGAGAGCATTTAAGTAGGCCTACCATATGTCCCCCACAAAGGTATCAACCGAGATGACATATATAGCTCCCAAGCTTTAGAAATGGTTCATTTTCTCCCTTTTAGGGAAACAAAATCTCCCAGGAAATAAGGGTAGCAATTTCAACCCTTGACCTCAAAGTACATGCCTGAGGGTATCACTACATCCACAAAAGCTCAATCTCATATGAACACTATTTTTCAGTCTTTTATAGATCAATCATAACAAAATTGGATCAAATCACTATCCTGATTTCTAATTCGTTTTCAATTGTATCAAACTTGAGATTTGATTATCGTTGATCAATAAATGTCCTTAAAACCTAAGGACTCTAAAAAGTATTATGTTTACAAATCTTGTTATTGTTTTTTATTCATTTAATTTGTTAATTGTTGTTTGCTAGTTGTTAATTGTTACTTTACTCTTTCGACCAACAATTTTACATGACAGTTAATGAGCATATGATCATATGTTCATCATTATTCGGTAATTTTCACACATTTATCATTTACTAAAGATTCTCTTCAGACTATTCTTATAAGTTTAAAACAAAATTTGAAACATCAACGGGCTTCACTACTTAAGCTCTGCCTAAACTTCAAAGTTACCATCAAGTGGATAATTGGCTATAAAAACCTATTAAATCCCTACAATGAGTTGTATTGTGAATCTATCAGAGACTTGAAACAGCCATGAATGAAGGACTAGGATACAAACACAAGGAAGTAGAAGAGAAAGACCAATAAAGACTGAGGAAAATAGTGATAAGCAACATGAAGGATTGTGGCACAACAAAGTTAATCCCTATACAGAAAAGAGTGGAGAAATAGGGCTCACAAAATTGACATTGATGAATTGATAAATGAAGTGTTCCTCCTTTTAGACCAGTTTGTGCGATGTAGTTAATTTCATATTTGACATGAGAAAATCATGCACCAAAAAAATGGCCACAATGAAAATATACATCTGCTTCGTAAAGATGAAGGATTCAGCAATGCCTAGTATGCAATCAAATAATAAAATCTACCAATGTTGGGGAGAAATTAATGCTTGACAATATTATTTTAAAATTTTCCATATATAGCATAAAACATGGGACCAGACTCTCCTGACTGTCATTTAAACACCAAAAATTGTGTTTAAATAATCTTACACCATCAATGGTTTAAGATGCGGCTGATCCGTACCATCAAAGTGATTGATCATAGATTGAAGTTGCAACATGCCTAAAAATGGTGTTTTAGGGAGATTTAAACCATCCGATCTGTGGACTATAATATGAACCATTGTTTTTAGTTGTAATAACTGCTATTAAAGTTCATAAATTGGATGGTTCACATCCACTTAGAGGCATGTTTCATTGAGCTGAGACATGTTCCAATGAAAGATTACCACTTGGAAAATTTAGATTGATCACCGATGTGTGCCACAACATAATGATAAATCACACTTCAATGGTATGAGATAGAAAAGTCTAATTTTAATGGTGTGAGATCATTTAAACACCATTTTGGTGTTTAAATGTTGGTCAGGAACCATTATCGCTAAAAACGTGTAATGTACATAGAGAACAGACCAAACTCCAGAGCTGATCCATTGCAGGGAAAAGCCTCAGAAAAACATCAAATCAATCATGACCTTCATCTTCAAAGTATTTTCTTCTTCAACCAACTGCTACAATAGCTACTGTTTTAACTTTTAAAGATCCCAAGAAATGGATCCATTGTAACAACAGGTATGAAATAGTACAACACCGTTAAAATTGTGGAAAACATGCATTAATACTGAAAATATAGCATTCAAAGCCCAACTGAAAAAATCAGGTATTCTGCCAGCTGCTAAATTAGAACAGCAATTTCATTCTCACATATAGCAGATAAAAGAATATCATAATGTGATTACAGATATGCCACAACAAGAGCATGGTGGCTAATGGCGATATTCTGTTTAAAAAAATTATTTCTTGAAACTTATCAAATGAGAATGACCTTCTAAGGAAGTTCCTAGCAACATTTAAAAAAATTGAAGTAGGTTGAATAAAGATTCCAAATTGAATACATAGTTCCAAAGAGAGCTTAAAAGGCCTCCTTACATGTCTCCTCAATAGTATTGGTAGCACTTGGTCCAGGTAGTATTCGGGAGTGGATTTCCTTGGGACACGCATAGTATATGGAGGTTTTTCCATTGATCTCATTACTTTATCAGGAATTCTTTTGACAATATTGACATCCTTTGAAACGAAGGAAATGAACCAGTCAATGTCGAAAATGTCGGCAAAGTCACTGCATGCCAAGGAAGGATCCGTCACAAACAATGATGAAACAATAATTGTCGTTGCTAATAATATCCTAAAAATGCAACTCACCTATCATCTTTCCAAAAAGAATGATGATCCAACTGAGGTACGACCAGTGTGGCATTCAAAATCCGTGCAACAACTACTGCGTCGGTTATCTGGATGTGGGAAAAGATTGATGAGTTCCATAGAAAGAAAAAACAAAGGACAATTGGACAAAACAGAAATACATTAGATATTGAATCATTTTCTCTTTATCGGTAAAATAATAATGAAACAACAGAGGAAGGCATGACTCATGGAATAATGTTCTATTTCAATGGTTCTGTTTATTTACATAGGTAAGCTGGGCTAGAACCTGTGACCTTGAGGTTGCAATATTGTCAACCTTCTATTTCAATGGTTCACAACAAATGGTGAAGGATTGCAATAAATAATGCAGCACGGGACACATTAAAATTGCGACTGCAAAGTACATTTGGTAGCAGTCAGTTTCAATCCTCATGATGGCAAGTCACCTGAATGCACTACGTCATGTAATTAATCTGTTTACTTACTCAATATTTGAATCCTTATCCAAGACTTTCATGAATAGTTTTGATTGCTTAACATAGAATTATATTGTGAACATGTTTAGATGCAGATTGAAACATGTCCTAATTATTTCATCATCGCGGTCCCCAACTGCGTTTCTTTAAGGGTTTATCCCAAAATGTGTCCGGAAAGCACAAATCCAATGTATTGATCTACTACAAAATCAATGTAACTTCTCAATGATTTCAATAAATAAAATGCTATGCGTGCTAAAGGGATTGGTTATAACTAAAAGACAAACACCTTCATGAAGTCAAGAGCACTGTTGGGAGGAAAAACTGTGGAACTCTAAAACTTGCAGCTCTCAAAAAATTTCACATGGGAATGATTAGGAATGACTAATAAGCGTTTGTATGGTATAACACAAAAAATTTAGATATGCCTTTTATATCCAACAGGATATAAAAATATATATATTTTTTAAACAATAAAAAATTGAACAAAGGAAATTTCACAGACCAAAATCAGCTTGAAAATTTGAAAAAGGTCTTAACTTCATAACCCAATTTTCTTCTCCCCATATGAAGATCCTAGTTCTTTCAATTTTTCATGCTGATTTTTATCCAGTGATTTTTTTTTTATCCCATTCAATCATATCAAGTAATGCCCCTCAGTCCGACGTGCCAAAGATTACTTTTCAAGAGGCATTACTTGTGAACCCAGTTCAAAGGGTTTCCCATTTGCTGTCATAGCATCCATCATGACAAAGTGAAGCCATCCATACATATGTATGGACAAGTCACTAATAGCCTTGCTCATCATGGAATCCTCTTCCAATGTCTGCTTCTAGAGTCTCTTCCTAATTGATTAAATTAACTGAATAAACCAATTTGGATTGCCCAGTGTTCGGTTGCATTTACAGATCTAATGTGTAGCACAATCAATCTACCAATCATTGCATAACTTCCATAGACAACAATCATGCCATTTTACCACCTTTGAAACTATAGTTATTGCCAGCTCCCCACTATCCACCATTTCTCTCCCAAAATGTTTTACTTACCTCTCCTTACATTCTTACAAGAGGATCGTCCAGACTAGGTTAATCAACCACACCAAAGTAAGTGTCATAACCTGTCTGACACTTAACAATGATAAGTGTAAAAGTCGTACCTACTGTGATTTGTCTCGTACCCAAGCAACATAGCCAAATCGAGATCATAATTTTTTTTCATTCTTTCCCAAAGTTTAATTAATAAATGGTAGCATTTATAGTAACATATATTGTACAATACTGTAAGTGGCTGTGTGATGCACGAGTGGAGAAAGAGACGCGTGAGAGATTAGAATGGGGAGAGATTGTTCCAGAAAGAGAGAGAGAGAGAGAGAGAGAGAGAGAGAGAGAGAGAGAGAGTTTAGGGATTAGCGGGTGCATAAAGTTTCCTTTTCTTTATTTTGGAAAGTAAATACAAAAAACTTTGATGCTCTTTTTTGAATAGTTTTAATTTACCTTAATAACCAAATGCTGCGCATTTTTGTCATTTTGAAAATTTGTGTATTCGGTCTTCTCTCATTAAAATAGTAAGATCTAAATTCTGAAACTGACAAAAAAATATGGATATTACTAAATTTTTATGAGTTCAAAAGTGTGCTTGATCTGAGTAAGATTGAACTTGAAGACTTCAATGGTAACAGTAACCGTCACTAACCGGTGATGGGGAAAACAATGGCCTGCCAAAATAGGTGCCAGAATTGACTCTGAAATAGTGCAGCACATTGAATAGAAGATTCCTCACACTAGTGTAATATAAATATATGTAGGGAAAAGTGATTATCAACTAGACAGTTGGAGTCAGAATGCATAGAACCTTCAAAATTGTTATGTTTAAAGAACCTATACAGGCATTTATTGCCGAAAAATTGAAAAGCTCAGTTGCTTCTAGCAGTAAATATTTTCCCAATTAGGCAGAGTTATAATAGAAAATTTGGTGCCCAGGCCCAAGAATGTTGACATTCGGTAACTTCACATGGGCGAGAGAATCTAGCACCCAGCTTTCTCACAAACTGGCACTAAAGGAGGTCTCACAAACATTTCATTTTTAGGGTACGGAACATTTATTGCCAACCAAAATTTTCAGAGTCACTTCTACCAGTAACTGTTTCCTAATTCAGCATATGGTTATGAAAGAAAATTTTGGTACCCATGCTCAGAAATGTTAGACATTAGGTAACCCTATATCTGACAGAAATAAAGTAGCACCGGGCTTTCTCACAAATGGGCACTGAAAGATATCTCTAATAAGAATATAAGAAAATCCTGGGTGAACAATAAAATTTTCAAAAAGTTTGTGATATCAAATCATAAAGAGTCATTCCACTTACCCCCGTTCTCTGTTGGTTTAGTCCCCCACTTGTTGCAATCAGCAAGTAACCATTAGACGAGCTTTCACGTATTGCAGCTATATTTCAAAGTGAAACAAGTGCAGACAGTTAGGCATGCTGCAGCCGCATGAATGGAAGCATGGAGTAAATATTTTCCATTTCTGTTGCTGGAAATAAAGGTATTCCAATCATCTTATAATTCACTTTCACCAATGGTAATAAATTTGAACATTTGGGCTACTGTTATTAATCATGATTAGACTATAAAGAAGATGTTTGTTTAGTATAAAATTATCTATCAAGAATCAGATAAATCAGTCACAGACATGAAGAGGCATATGTAACCTGAACACTACATTTTTTCCAAAAAATTGCCATGACTGACAATAGTCGACTCGAGGATCATAAATATATATATATATATATAGAGAGAGAGAGAGAGAGAGAGAGAGAGAACTAATATTTGAATGGTGATAATATGATATGTCTGTCAATATTATCATAAAACCTAGGAAGCACCGGTGCGGGTACGGCATACGGGTACTGCAATACGGCAATTTTCAAAAAATCAAAGTACGAGTACGGCGGGGGTACTTATATTAAAAATATTATTTTATATATATTTATATATATTTTAGGCTATTTTTAAATGTAAAAAATAGTTAACAAATAATTAAACATAAAACAACACAAAAAATAATAATTCGAGAGACAAATTCATTCCAAAAGATAAATTTAGAGTTGAAGGCTCAAATTAAAATGTAAGACATGGGTGTTACAATGCAAAATCCCAACAACACTTCAACCTCAACTTGTCATGAATTAAATGTAAAAATAAAAAACAAATTATAGAAACTATTTAGAAGCAACATCAAACGATGTCAATACCCATCTTAGCAGCATCCATGTCAGCGAATGTAATAGACTCCAAATCCGGTTTATCCAACGAGAGACTTGCAATCTCAAGTACCCCAGCACCTCCAAATGGTTCATCCCAAATGTCTCCTGCAATATCTCACATCTTGTTTGCTCCATTGGCGTATTCATGGATCAAAATATCGTCCGATACCGATACGTATCGGACGATACGTATCGGTATTGGACTCGAACGATACATTGAATGTATCGTTCGATACATTCAAATGTATTGAATGTATCGAACGATACATTCAATGTATCGTCCGATACAGACCGGTACCGATACGTATCGTTTTGGAGCTCGGACGATACGTATCGGTAACCCGATATTTTAACCCATGGGCGTATTCCTCATTCTTTCTCGATAGAAGTCGAAGATTAGTATGAACATAAACTAAATCTTCAACACGTTTTGACAAAATTTTGTTTCTCTTTGATGAATGAATGGAGTATGTACTCCAGCAGCTAGGAGATCTAAGAAATCAAGGGAAAAAAAAACCTTCGCAGGAGAGAAGAAGAAGAAGAAAGAAAGGAAAAATAAGTACATCAGGACGTCCTTCCAGATCTGAGAAGCAACAGACCTTCCCAGGGAGCGCAGAGGTACGTCCTTGCTACTTCTTCTAATCTTCTTCTTCTTCTTCTTTTCCCTCCTTTTGCAACCCTAAAAAAGAGCTAGAGCTTTTGCTCTTGTTCTTCTAATCTTCTTCGTCTTCGTATTTTTTCCCTTCCTTTTGCAACCCTAAAAAAGAGCCGGATTAAATCAGCCGTATACCAATTTCGGCCCCTAATAAGGCAATGCTAAAAAATAGGGATTAAATAATTTTTTTTAAAAATCAAATTAGTGAACTCTGTATCCCGGCCGTACCGTACCCGAATTTTAATTTTTTTGGGAAACTAGTGGGATACGCATGCAAGTGTATCCCACCCGTATCCCATACATATAGGATACGGGTATGGCGCCCTATTAGGCGTATCCGTGCTTCCTAGCATAAAACAGTGCGGAACTGTGTGTCTACTTTTCTGGGATCTCCATCAAACACCTCTTTTTATCCATGACTCAATTACATAGGATACGATGACAATGTAATAATTTCCTACAAAACAAGGAATGGTATCACCGTTTCAGAAAGAGACTCCACCCAAACTGAAACCAAGTTTGACTCATGTAGTCATGCTTTCAGAGCATATGACTAGGTTGAGTTGAACCTACTTCCAATTTAAGTCAACATCGAGACCGAGCCGACTCAGCGGAGTTGCTGCAACTTGGGGAAGTTTTGATACCTTGCTACAAGATATATGAAGCTTGTCTAGGAAATTCTTGAGGCGTTATTTGATGACAAGTTGACAACGTAAGTTTGAGCATCAATTTATCAATAAAATAGGGTAATACGAGCAGCATCGGTAATCTCTTGAAGATTCCATCAGGGAATTTAAAGAGTTCTTTCTGATTGGCAACATGGGAACAAAACAAATCCAGTAAATTTCTAATGAAAAGCGTACAAGATTGTTTTGCTAATGCACTGATGGCTGGTTACCCAAAGTGGATCAAACTTTACTAGATTATTAGAGCAGATTACGTACGTAAGTTATTACAGAGATAAAACATTTAGTTGCACGGGGACCCATTTGTGAAGCGTCCGGGCTGGACACACATCCAACACTATAACTCTCATTCTTCTCCTACAAATCCTGCTATAAGCTTAAAATAATTGTAACCTCTGATGCATAAAGATCCTTTATTATAGAGCGAGGCAGAATATCTCAGTTAAAATGGAAGTAAATAAAAAACAACGAGCATGGATAAGTTGCTCATGAACACAAAACAACCCTAATAAAAGAACTTTCTCACCAAAATAAAATGCTCTTTTTTTCTTTCGATGATTACGCTGGGATTGAACCTGAGACCAAAAAAAAATAAGTTGGGATCACTATTGGTTAGAGATCCCAACACCATGGCCACTACATTGTGACTTCATGAGACTGCTTGGAGTATGGGCCCTGCTTTGTTGTGTACAGACAAATTGGGAGTAGAAAAAATAAATTGAACTAGCGTAGAAGGAACACCATTATTTTTAGAGAGAGAAGAAAGTTCACAAAATTACAGCTCAATTTAAACACAAGTTAACACGGTTAATATAAATATAGCTCAATTTATAATGGGAAAGGTACCTCTTTGGTCATTGGGATGTATACTTAGTTATGGTGATCTTTAACTGAATTTTTGGGGTTGTATACTTATTTACAACGGCAATCTTAACAAGTTTGGGAAAAAAGGAGTCACCTTTCTCCAAGGATCAAAGTTTTGGTTCTCATTTCGGTTTCGGAGGGGACCCCGAAACGGAAATTTTGGCCGAAAATTTGACCCCCATACAAAAATGACCGAAATTTCGGTCATTTTGGCCGAAATTTTGATCCTTGCCTTTCTCGATTTTTGTGTTGAATTGGATTGCAACTTTTGTGGGGGGTGGTCTGTAGCATTTGGTGAGTATTTCATCTACTGACTCATTGGAATCCATTGAGTGTTAATGACACCGTTGGATTGCCTCGAGCAATATTGATCATTCCCATTGCTTTTGCAATTTTTGGGGATTATAATGTTTGGATGAGTGATCCAAGTCACTGTTGATACTAATTCATTTTTCTATCCAAAGGCCCTTTATCCAGTGTTTCAATTGAGGAATAAGCATGTAGAAGTATACTGTCAGTTTGTCAGGGATAAAGTAAAAACAGAGGAATTAGCACTCCCTTGGTGGAATGAGAAGACGGATTAGTGAAATATCTATTGAGTGTGTTGGGGAAAGTATCAACATAGGACTACAGTGAACAAGCTGGGTATGATTGACATCAATTCTCCAGCTTAATGGAGAATGTAGTGACACTTATATTATACTTCAGGGTACTTTTGTCTTAAAATGTATCTTGGGTAGATTATCGAACCTGTTATTTTAGTTGACACCAAATAGATGGGATAAGGAAATGATAAGGATGATGGAAAATATTATTTATGTAAGATCAGTTTGGTCATACATATAAAGTTTACTAAATCCTCAAAAAGTGAGGGACAAATATGCTTTTCCCAAAAAAAAATATCATCTTTGAACACGGTGAACAAGATTTATCTTTCACGAACAGCTTCGAAAAGAGGCATAGTAACAGCTCCTCAGTAAGAATAAATAATCAAGAGAATATATAAATACCCTAAGTTTTGCACAATGAGGTGGGTAAAAAAGGTCAAGGTGAAAGAAGATGAATTACTAAGTAATAACTTCAATAGTTCAACTTCAAACACACATTTTGAGCTTTTCACATAAACACAAATATATTACAAAAAGGGGTAACTTACAAGTAAAATGAAAGCCTCTATCGCTGCAACCGTAGTAGAAATCAGAAGACTCTGATTTCCATATATCAATTGATACATGACGACTCCTATCCTGCAACAGTATCACATAGGAAAAAATTTTAATACAATAGATTTTCTTTGAACAAATAAAAAAATCACTACTACAACGTAAAATTCAACAAAAAGGGAAAATAAAGGACACTAAAAAAGGGATTGAGCACAACGTGTGAGAAATTAAATAATTAGATAGATCAACTGAAAATCTTCTTAAAAAATAAAATTTTGGTATTTCATGCAAGGATTTCCTAATCATTTTCTTCCCGACCAAACCTAATTCAAGAATCTAGTGCAAGAAACACATTTCAAAAAATGCGCCTAAGGCGGCGGAAAACAAGGAATTAAGAGTGGGCCAAATATGATTTAATTCCCTCCGGTCAGTATTTCATATTGTTGCTAAAAGTAGATGTATGACACAAAATAATGCATAACCAAAGCACAGTCAACAAGAATAGCAATATAAAATGATTTCTTAAATTACACAATGAAAGAAATTAGAAATAATTTATTTGGTGGCAAGAAGCGGACTAAAAAAATGCACTAGAAATGAACAAAAGAAAAAAACAGAGGGCGCAAAAATAGTATTCATCATACAAATATTTTCACAGATGAATATCCTTAAGGGAGGCTCTAGAATGTCAAGCCCTGAATACCGTAGCTGTAATGCCAGGCAATGCAGTCAAACTCCGCATCTGAAACTACCAATCTCACCAAAGTCCATTAAGTCCTTCCAAACTTGTTTACACCACTTGAAACTACCAATCTCACCAAAGTCCAAGAGTGATTTTTTACCACTTTAACCCAACATGTTACAATTTATAAAACAAATGCTAAAGAAAAGCCTAACCAAAATTACGAAGAAACATTTCCAATCATCAGTTAAACTTTTTGCGAAAGTCTATGAGTTGTGTTAATTGGAGTAAAACTGATCATAAACAGTATAAAAAGCTGATTCAATCCCACAGTAAAATATTCCATCAACCCAAAATAAAACCGTAACTTATGATTAAGCATAATTACTACCACATTTTAATTCTATCTAAATAAAAACCAACGTGAAACGATTAATCGAACAATACCAGTTTAGAATACAAAGCACACTTCATCAATCAAACTTTTAGCGGAGCCTATGAATTGTGTTAATTTGAGTAAAACTGATCATAAACAGTATAAAAACCCGCCAGGTCGACTCAATCCCACGGTAAAATATACCATCAACCTAAAATAAAACTAGCAAATGCAAAATTACTGCTACATGTAAATTCTATATCGAAAGAACCAGCACTAATCGATTGTAATCGAACAATACCAGTTTAGAATACAAAGCTTTCTTCATTAGCCGTTGCGAATACCACTCGAGGTGGGACGCAACATGTCCAGTGAATAGAGAAATAAGTCCAAGAGCGAAAAGCATCAAGCCACATATAAAAGATCGAGAGATCGCCTTCTTCTGAAACTTCCAGTTCTGCTGAAATTGCTTCTGAGAAAGTAGTAAAGCCAGACTCGACGATGGAGAAATCTTCAATCTCTCAAGACTACATTTCAGAGCCATCCCGCCCTAATCTCATACTAACAAAAATAGTAAATAACACTAAAAAAGAAGAAGACCTCGCATTAAAACCTCGCTCTCCATTAAAGATCGGTCGTATGAAACGAAAACCGAGGATTCAGACGCCATTAAAGATGGAAGTGAAGGATCTACACATAAATGCGTTGAATAAATACTTCTCTGAGAGTTGCCATTAAGGAGAAGAGACCGTACTGAACTGAGGCGTGCTCGTTTTTCGCTTTCTGAACCCTAGTTTTCAGGAACTCGATTAGGGATTTTGGTTTTGAAAATGGAGAAGACGAAGTGGCATTAAATGGGGTGGGTTTGGTTGGGGGGAAGGGGAGAAGAAAGGAGACGAGAGTGGAAGCTGTAAAAAACATCTACAAAGATACCGTGGAGCTTGGTGGAGAGAGAAAATGAGGAGTGACGGGCTCTACTTGACGGTTTATACGGTGAGAGTGAATAACTAACCTTAACGGCGGGGCTTTGGTTTCTCCGTTGGAAAATCAAAATTTTAAAAACGAGTACTGGCACTCGGAAAGTTGGCCCCTGCACCAAACTTAAAAGACGACTCAGATATTTTTTGGGACACGTGACATATGAAAACACAATTTGGATCGTCTGATTTGAAGTTTACAATCTATAGATTCTCACTGCATAATATTAGAGCAAAACACAATATTTATCATATGATCTATTATAGTCAATTATCAAAATCAAATAATAGCCTTTATCTCCATTTAATCAAATGATAAGATTATATTTCTTGCTAATCTTTTACCCTTTATATCTTTTAATCATTGCCTTTGAATCAAACGACTTAGACTTAGGTGTTATTTTCACATAGTAGAAGTTGTCAAACTTACAAGTCTCTTTTTTAAATTCGGTACAAAAATGATCAACTTTTCGAGTGCAAGTAATGACTCCCAAAAAATATTTAGCGGTGAAAATAAGAAGTAGTTAGTGTCAATCTGTCACAGTCCAATGCCATTTGGATGGATAAAGTGAGTGAGAAATGAAAACAAATCCAGATCGTCCATTTTTTTTTAGTCGTCCATGATTTGATTCAACGAAATATTTATCAAATATTTGACAGATAAGAGACGGTTTAAGGCCGATACATATCTCGCATATTGGCAGGTTTTAGGCCGATATGGGCTTTGTCGCAAAATTCTTTGATTAATTAAAATTTTTGAAAAAAAATTGAACTTTTTGCCAAATATTTGCTTGATACATCAATTCCCCGAATTTTCTCAATTTTTTTTGCAAATATGATGATTTTTTTTTCGAATTTTTGTGATTGTAATGGACCCTTTAATCACATGGTATTATTTTCTGCTGCTTGTAAATTGTTAATGTATGGAGATTATATATGTCAACAATTTAACCTCTAAATTTTTCCGAATTTACTCGAATTTAACTGAATTGATATCCCACCGAATGATTGCCGAATCCGAACTTGGTTACTTCTATTTAGAGTCGGCTTTGGGAGTCATATTTTATTTCTTTTTTTATTTTATTAAAAACTATAAAAGCAATCTTAGTGCCTCGGAGGGTCCGAGTGATACATTAGGAAGCATCCAAGTATTGCTATTTGAAATATCGGACTTCTCAGCTATATTTATTTCTCCACTCGCTTCTGATCAATGTTAAGCTCTTTATAATTTCTCAATCTTTTATATCTCTTCTTACTGCTTTCTTCTTTATCTTTGGTGTCTCAACTCTTTGTACAAAATTTGTTTCGTACTTAAGACTTATTTATACTATAAGCAATTATCCATGTTAGCATATTTACTTGATATTGAACTAGCATAATAAGAAAATTTTCCATTCAGGCAAACATTCTAAATTTTTTAAGCAATTAATCATATTATAAGCAACTATCCATGTTGGCATATTTACTCGATAGTGACTTAGGCTGTGTATGACATAGCTCTTTGCTAGCCTCCGTCACAACAGATTTCACCTGCTTTAATTGATGCTTGTTCTCTTTTCTAACTTTCTGCAAAGGACGATTTACTTGTTCTAGCAACAATCTCCCTGCTCTCTACTAACTTCCTACCAAAGCAAATAAAATTTGTTCTGACAAAGTGAGTAGAGAGGAGGATAAAATTGTTGAACATGTAAATTTTGCTATGCAAGGAGTTATTATGAAGAAGAGATACATCTTAAAACAGGTAGCAAGATGTTAGCAAAGAGGATGGAAACCTGCTAAAGCAGGTGAACTTTGTTATGGCAGGAGCTAACAAAGAGCTATGTTATGCACAACCTTAGTATATACCTTATAGGGTATGGTCCAACGTATGAGCGTTTAACACCAGATCATAATCTTTGTATGTACCTTTTGACTGGCTTTGTGAAAATTGTAGATTGGTGTGTGGATGGTGCTTAGTTGCAAAGCACACCCTCTTCTATATTTAACTAAAGCATTTTATTTGATTAATAAATACAAATATATGATTGCACGCAAGTTTAAAGTTAAGAATAATGATAAAGGAAGCAAATGGAAGCCAAACATTTAACTAAACATACCCATCAAAAAATAAAAGACATTCAAATTTCAATTAAATTAAACATACTAACATAGCTTTCGTTACTCCTTATCAAAAAAACAAAACATAGCTTTCGTTTACGTTGACAGAAAACTTTGATTGCTATGCCTTTCTCGTTTGCCAAAAATAAATAACATTAACTCATTAAGGAAACCTTTATATACAACTTGAGACTTTTTCTTCTCAAATCGGGGTTTACTTGCTAAAACTAATGACTGCTTTGAATCGGTCTATGGAGACCATTTTTCATCTCAATCTACCATAGAACAGATCTTAAGATCATGGGTCTACACTTCGACGGTCAAATGTTAATTTCATTGCTACACATCCTAAAAAGTGAATATGAATCATGTTTGATGGAATGTGGTGATCACGTTCACATTTTGGGATGTGTAACACTTGAAACCGGCATCTTACCGTCTGGTGGCGCATGATCTCAATATATATCATGTGAAAGTTTGAGATAAAAAATGGTCTTTTATTATTTGATTTAAAGCAATGAACAATTTTAGCACATGAAGCCAGGTTCTGAAAAAATATAAGTTGTAAATAAATGTACCCTAAAATTGAGCAAAGCTTTGGTTATTACGATGGGCCCCTATTTAGGTGCATGTTGCTCCTTTTGAAATGGTTGAATGTTGGGTAGATACAACTCCACTCCATGTCTCCATCATTTGAAACTAAATTTAGTAACCCATTACTTGCCCCTTGCATGTAGTTTAAATGAACCGGGATATTTTGGGAAATGTGTCATGTGAAGATACTATTTATAGGGCTGTCAACGGGCCAACCGAGTCCGGTTTAGGCTAGGTTTTTCTATAGGCTCATTTTTTTTAAAGATACAATAAGAGCCCGAATCCGGCTCGATAGTTAATTGGGTCGGGCCGGGCTCAGCCCGATTTTTAAATGTTGTAGCCTGAATCTGACTCGATTAGTTATTCGGGCCGGACCGGATTTTTTATATTTTTTAAGAGTTTGTTTTTATAAGGGCCTCATTTTATCAGGTCAGGCCGGGTTCGGGCTTACACTTTGCAACCCGAATCCAAACCCGTTTCTTATCTGGGCTTAGCCTGGCCCGGCCCGTTTATTAAATGACTTAAAATATTGAGCCTAAACCCTACCCATTCGAGTCAGGCCCGAGCTGAAACCCGGCCCGTTGACAGACCTAACTATTTAACCTGTCTGATTTGAAGGCCATAATCTAAAGATCTATAATGAAAATTAGAACCAAACAATAATGTCCGATTGCTTAATTTTATTTTTTTTATCGATAGCATAGTAATTTTATTGAATCAATCAGGAAAAAGTACAAAAAACAGTGAAATGCTGCAAACAAAAGCAAAAAAAGAAACTCCAACCTTACCTGAAAAAAGAATAAATAAAAAAAGCACTCACCCTCAAATGAACAGCCCAACTAAGCAAAATAAGCTAGCCCTTATCAATACAATCCAAGAATCAATCTACTAAATTATCTCATTCTTCAATAGGATTAAAGGACTCTAAATTTTCTCCCAAGTGAGCCAAACAAACCCGGTAAGTTACCAGATCTTTAACTTTCTTCAACCACGTATACTTAGGAAGGCGAACTCTCCAAAAAGTTTTCATTTCTCTCTAGTCAAATAGCCCACACCACCGCAAACACAGTAATATGTCAGAAATCACCAATGATTCCATCGAAAGAGGCCCCACCCTATGTCTGACTGCTTAATAAGATAGTGGCCTTTGATTCCATTGAACCATATGATAAGGATCATATATAGGGTACGTTTGTTTCAATGTAAAGGGGGATATTACGTGTAAAGCTTGTAATATTACTCCAACAGTTCTATTTTTTACACCAAAAGTCGTTTATCTCACCATAATTTTTCGTGGATTGTGCTATAAAAATTACTTGTAATTTTTTTGACTTACGAGGGTGATAGCTCGTAATATTAAAATATTATTTGCAAAAGTAAAAAGTAAACCTCAAAGACTCTATTTTTTTACAAAAAGTGAACTTTACACCAAAATTTTACGGTGAAACAAACATGCATTTTACATGAGAAAAAGTAAAATCTACATGTAATCCAGTCAGCATCATTTTACAAGTAAAGTAATTTTTACAGGCAACCAATTACAATGAACCAAACGTACCCATAGTGTCATTCTTTTGAAACCTTAAGATCTTTAGACAATTGCCTTCAAATCAAAAGGCCTGGATAGTGTTTTCACATGGTACATGTTCCCAAAATTCCAAGTTTTTCATGTAGGGTTTTGGTCACGTCCAATCGATTGAACTTTAAATGGGCTTCAACTGATTTTTAAACTATTGGCATGCAAGGAAATTTTGACTTTAACTTTTCTAAGTTAACATACACTTCTGAATCCTTTGCATCAAACGATTTTCGATTCAGTTGAACCTCATTTAAAGTTTGGTCAGTTGGACATGAACGAAAGCCTTTCTTTTAAACTATATATGCAAGGGCTAACTTCTCTTTATAAGCCTTGCACCGGTCAGGTGCCATGTCGTACTAACTTGAATGAAAAAGAATACACCTACTTATTTGCAGAGATAGTCTCCAATGGAAGTCCACTCATCACAGACCACCCGTTTGTATGACTGTATAATGTGCATGAGCTTTCACGCGTTGGAAATCTGTGTATGTCACATAATCATTTGAAGGCTTCTGATCAGACAGTTATGATCCTCTAGCAATGTAACTTTTGTTCCGAACCCTATATTCCATGCCCTGGCACGTGAACATCATGGATTAATGACCAATTGTGCTAAGTGCACAATAAGGGGGACTAGGGTGACAATGTGCTAGGTAGTTCGGTCCGGCCCAGTTCAAGAGAGTTCGGGCTTGACATAAAGCCTACGGGCCAAGCTTGGGCTATTAGTTTGAGCCTAAAATTTAAATAAGTCGGCTTAGGCATAAGCCCTTAAGCTCGTTGGGCTCTTATATATGGCAAGTATATTAAGTTTCACTTGCAGAGTAACCATACAAATTTTGACCAAATTTTCCAACTTTTTAAAAAAGTTACGAATAATTTATGATATTTTGAAAAGGCAATAACATTTTAATTATTTGCGTCTTTTCGAAAAATAGTGAATTTTCATAATTTTTCTTTTTATTTTTTCAAATTTTGACAAGCTTTTTTCCCAAATTTGTCAAAATTTTCCAGATTTTTTTCCAAGCCGATTTAATTCCAAACGCCGAGTTCGTCACTATGCCTATACAAAAAAGAGTTTCATTAACAATATTAAAAAACTAATAATAATAATAATAAATGAAAATATAATCTTTAAAGATCTATAGATTTTCTATTTTAAATTCTAAATTATATTTGGAAATAGAGATTAAAAACTAATTTTTGAATATCTGAGCTAATTTTTGTAAAACAATAGCGAATTTATGAATAAAGGGTCCGGGTTGGGGCGAGCTTTGGCTTTGAAAGTTTATTACGTGCTGGGCTTCGGCTTGGGATTATAAGCCCGCCACAGGCTGGGTTAAGCTTGGGCCAAGTTTAAATCTGCCAAAATCAGGCTTGAGTTTACTCTATAGCCCAGCCCAAGTCCGGCCCATTACCACTAATAGCAGAGACACTCAGACGCCTGCACCACGATGGGCGAATGTCATATCATGCCACTAATATGAATTTGTTGGATAAAATAGGTGAGTGACTAGTTGGATATCAAAAGTCTGCCACAACCCTCTCCAAATTAAGATATCAACATGTTCAGCATCTAATATGCGGGCCATCATTAAAGATCTTTGTTGTAAAAGATTAAGAAGAAAAACATATCCATTATTTGATGAGTACCTTTAAATTTACCTACCAAATTTTTGAGTTCACCCAAACACATTGATTATATTAAATTGGACTATGGAAATTGTTTATCGTCCCAATCTTTCACTCGATGGATCTTGAGAACATGATTGTATCATCAGACGGTCGATTTTTTATTTCATATGGCACACACCCAAAAAAGCGACCTTAAAATCTATTTTGAGCGTGCATGTGATATTAAGGTCATTTTTCTAAGATATGTGCGATGAGAAATAAAACACTAACCGTCTGAAGGTAAGCCCATGATCTCAAGATCCATAGTGTGAAAGATTGGGAGGATAAACGATCTCAATCATCTGATTCTACCAGGTCAATGTGTTTCAGCGTGGGTGAACTCAAAGATTTGGTGGGTGGATTTAAAGGTACTCTTATTTGATTTAAAGCAATTATACGTCATCCGATATTAATGGCGATTATGTAAATCAAACATATCGTTGTTATCAGATGACATTTGTCCTCATTGGATCTTGAGGTTGTGGGCGTGCTGGTTCCACTTATGAAGTTTAGTCTCCCATTGGGTATAGCCTTATCTCTCCCCTTAAAATATAATACGCCCCTCCGCTCATTATCAATTGGTTTTGATTTGGATGCACATATTTATCATCGTATTAGAGTAGGCCTTATTCTACTTCACATCACCCAATTAAATTGTCCACGCGATTTGGCTCGGATAATTATAGCTTTGTCTCTCCCATCAAAATATCATAAACCCCTCCATTCATTGCAAAATTAATTTTGAATTGAATGCACATATTCATCATCCATGTGATGGCCTCCATCTAGCTCTATCACTGATAAAAAAATATAGGTTGGCCTTCCCCATCTTGCTTGAACCGAGGAGCAGGCACGCATCCACATATGACAGTTGGGGAGCTGAGGGAGCACCAACTACAGTGGTGAGGGTTAACTAACATAACCCAAAAGGGTGGGAAACAACGTGGAGAACGAGTATCAAACCCATGACCTCCTCTGCCACAATAGAGGAAGGGTAACAATTGGGCTAATGCCTCTTTAGTGCTTGCGGATTACTTCAATATGACCTTTTATTACCTTTTAGTGAGGCAATTGATCTTAAGGTCACATAGTCGCTAAAATCTCTGAATTTTCGAAAAATTTATGAAGAATTTGGATTCGAGGTTCTGCTAATTAATTCCAAATTACTCATGATTTATTTTTTAAATTGTATGTGTTTTAAAAATACATGAATAGTTAATATTTTAATTATTTTTTTTATAATTTTCTACTCTTAATATTTTTTTTCTCTGAAAATTTCTTCGAACTTGCCGAATTTTTGTTGAATTTCTGAATGCATGGTTCAAAATTTCGTTCGGCCGAAATGTTTTGATTTTGGTCATCATTGAAACTGAAACAAAATCCAATTTTTTAATCCTTAACTAAATGCCTGACTTGGCAAATTATTGCCGAACCCCAAACTTGGTGACTACAGGTGTGAAATTACAATGAACAGATGATGGTGCTACATAACACAATCATAAAAAGTCACCCTAAGTACCAAGATGCTAATCCAAAATTATAATGGCAATTTGTCATACTATACGTTTCCGCAGATGGCTTCGCGTATCATTCTCGCATCGGTGCCTAAATAGGCTAAAAGAATATAACAGATTAACAGTCTATACGATATTACTACTTTAGTCATAACAGCCCCTAAAAATTACTTTACTAGAAATCTTGGTGCTTTGTAAATGATAGCTGGTGTGCTTGAAATTTTTAAGAACAATACTTATAAGTCAAATTACCTCTTAATTAAGATTGTAATTTCAAAATCTAATTTTAAAAGAAGACTCACTTTTTTATAACAATAAAGCCCGAAGCCCGATCCTTGTTGCCCCTTAACTTGAAGCCCGATCCTTGTTGCCCCTTAACTTTTTAAAATCATTGTCCTAAGCTTATTAGGCGCAGTTAAGTTATAATATGAGCTACTTAGTTAAAAGCCTTAAACAATAGTTGCTCTCTGTTTTAATGGTTGGATTTCTTATAATTTTGTGCTAGTATTAGCTTGTTAGGTACCTGACCCAAGTTCTATCACTCATGGTACTCCGGTGACCTTTTAGATTTGAAGCAGGTGGAACCGTGGAACTATTGTTTTATGTGATTTGACACTCATGATCTCTGCAGATTGTGAGTTTGTCTACAACTAGTAGTGACCACTCATCATGAGTATAAAATTATGCAAGACTTTGGATATATTCGTTTCAACGTAATAGAAGTCTCGTAATATAGACATTACAAGTAATTTAATGCTGACTGGATTACCAACAATATCTATATTACATGTAATTTTTTGTCGTAATATGAGCATTTTTTTTAGCTGTAAGTTTTTCTTATAAAAACATTTTTTTATAGTCGTTATATATTACATTGAAGAGATCGACTTGCGTAAAAGTGGAAATAGGATAGATAATCTTACAATAAATAGAGCCGTTGGGTGGATTGTTGGAAAATTACAAGTAATTTTCATGCGTTACGAGGTCTTGGGCTCGTAAGCAAAAAAAATTACCTGCAATCGCTACAGTATACTACATGGGTGGAATACGGTGAAACAAACGATAAATGCGGGTAAAAAATCCGATCGTTTCTCCTAAAAACTCTATATTATGCGTGATTTCTCTTGATTACTGTGAAATGAACGTACCTTTATAGTACATGGAAGTCCATGCACATCACAAAGTCAAGTGGACATGCGGTCCACTTTCTGGGTGGTCCACTCATTTAGGACAAAAGAAAGATTCATTTTCTATATGCAAGTGGTCTAGATTATGGATCAAAATGCTGGAAAATCAGTACGTATCGTCCGAGCCTAAAATTGGTACGTATCAGACAATATGTACCAGAACAATAACTTATCTGACGATACATTGAATGTATCATCCGATTATTTTCATACAAAAGGGCGATACGGTATATTCAATGTATCATATCATCGATGACCAATACCGATATATATCATTCGATACCTATTGGTATCGGACGAAATTTTGATTCATGGTCTAAATCTTTGCAGCCAAATGTTATTTAAAATTGAAGGTATGTTAGATTTATATGACAACTCTTAATTTTAGATAGTGTTTAATAGCTTTGAATACCATGGAGATAATTTTCAGTTCCCATCGAAGATCTTTACGACGCACCTATCGATTGGAATACATTTAATTCAATAACGCATCTCAAAACGTGAACCGAGTACCAAATCACCTAGTGCTCCTTTTGCTTACCTAACACTAACTCATGAAATCCCTAGGAGGGTCCATCTCTTAAAAACATAAAGAAGAAAAAAAAAGAAAAAAAAAAAGAGGAGATGGTTGTTGAGCTTTGAAATCAACCATTCAAGGTGGACCTCAGGATCTGACCATGACCAAGGAGATTGAACTAAGTATGAAACCCTATACTCCTGCTTAGCATGCTATCGTTGTCACATAAATCGGTAACAAGCACACTTATTATATATATATATCATAAAGAATAATTAAGATCATTGTCTGTATCATTATACTCTGCCTTAAAAGACGTAACTATCCACTTTGAATGAAATAATATAATCAAAACGGACCCGTTCAATGATTCTGTCACGAGGACAACCCCCACTTTAACAAATGTTAAAGGCTGGATTCTCAGCAGCGTTGACCCGATAGCGACGGCTAGAGACATGTTTCTACAAATTCAGGAAATCAAATCAGGGACAGTTCGGTAAAAAGAACACTAGTGAAAATAAAATGATTTGGTGCGATGTGGAAAGCGAATTATTCTTACCATAGGATTTTGATCGAATAGCTGGTAGGGGAGGGGGTACTACCTGATTGAGTACTAGTACCGCTGTAAAAGAGTCAACCTGGGCTTAAATATTTTAGCATTTTACATAAGAGTACCTATCACCCACCAAATCTTTGAGTTCACCCAACCTGAACGCTTGACTGTATTGAATCGAACGATAGAGATTATTTATCATCCCAGTCTTTCACATGATGGATCTTGAGATCATGGATGTATCATCAGACGGTCGATTTTTTTATTTCAAGTGGTACACATCCAAAAAAGGGATCTTAAAATCAATTTTGAGCATGCATGTGGTGTTAAGAACACTTTTTTGAGATGTGTCGCATTAAATAAAACACTGACCGTCTAATGGTATATCCAGGATTGCAAGATCCATCGTGTGATAGATTGGGAGGATAAACTATCGCCAATGTCTTATTCAACGCAGTCAATGTATTTAAGCTTGGGTGAACTCAAAGAATCGGTGGGCGGATTTACAGGTGCTCTTTACATATGAGTACCATTACTTGCATCCAAGGTATCCGCACCTACTAGTAGTTACACCTCATAAGTTGGGCACTAATAAGTAGTCGCACCCTATTTCTTTCACTACCCATTATTTTTTTTCCTAAATGTAAAGGTGGGCATGTTAGGCTTTAGGGTGGTCGGACCCTAACCCGGCCCATTGACAGCCCTACGTAACAAATGTATCAACCAAAGAATCATGCCTATAAGATTAGAACCACCCAATTGAGAGGATAGACTATCGCCAATGTCTGATTCAATGCAATCAATGTATTTCTACTTGGGTGAACTCAAAGACTCGGTGAATGGACAAGTGCTCTTTACATATGAGTACCATTACTTTCATCCAAGGTATCTGCATACCTATAAGATTAGAACCACCCAATCGGGAGGATAAACTATCGTCAATGTCTGATTCAACGCAATCAATGTGTTTCAGCTTGGGCGAACTCAAAGAATCGGTGGGCGGATTTACAGGTGCTCTTTACATATGAGTACCATTACTTGCATCCAAGGTATCTGCACCTACTGGTAGTTACACCTCATAAGTTGGGCACTAATAAGTAGTTGCACCCTATTTCTTTCACCCATTATTATTTTTCCTAATTGTAAAGGTGGGCATGTTAGGTTTTAGGGTGGTCCGACCCTAATCTGGCCCATTGACAATCCTCACAAATGTTTCAACCAAAGAATCATGCCTATAAAATTAGAACCACCCAATTAGACGGTTTAAATTTCCATTGAGCCTATATTTAGGCCTATTTGAGCTCACCCATTTGACTTTGTATTGCTCAAAACATGTGGGACAAGCCAAAAAAATTGGACGTTCACACTATTTATATATGATATGGTGGTTACGCTTCCATTTGACCATCAAATAAAGTATCACCAACGAGTCTATAATATCTTAAGAGGTCGGACTTTAGTGAGATGGCAAGCCTTGCCTGCCCTGTTAAAGGGATGGGTCACAGGTTTAAATTTAGGAATCAGCCTTTCCAAAATAGGGATAATAAAACTGGCTACTATGTACTTTTCTCAGACTTATTTTTAATAAATCTCTTAATCTAGCAGCAGACTAGATGACAGCTGAGGCGATGAGTTATAAATCTTATAAATTCTTTTAATCTAACTCTTATCTAGCTATTGTTATTTGAAAAAAAAAAAAATCTTATCTAAGCTATCTTTAAAGTCAACCATTTATGGAGATGCGCGTTAGATAAGAGCCTAGTTGACCAGTTTATTTTTCCCAGCATGCGTGACATATGGATCGAGAAGGTGCAAAAGACCGAAGGACACGCCGGGCTATAGGAATGAATTCAGAGCTCATTAATTAGAGGCCAATGGGGTGGCGTGGAGTCCACTACATTTTACGGGATCTACAAAAGAAGGAATGAGAGACTACCGCCCACGATCTTTTAAGAAGTTGAAAGAAAGGATTTGTTGGCGTCACTGCTTTTTATTGGGTAATGGGGAGGTCTAATTAGGTTGAATTGAATTTCGAGTCCAATAACATCTCCGGCCTTTAAATATGAGAGAATCTTAATTTTTATGATTTTCACTTTTTATAGGATGATGTGAAGTAAAAAATCTCCTATTTCGAAGAAATGCAGATATTGTTAAACTTGAAATCCGGCTTACCATGAGTGGACTTTTTATAAATTAAGATAAAGTTTATGAAGGCCCTCTTTAGCAATTCTTTTCAAAAATCATTATCCAAAGTGCTGTAAAGTTGTGTATCACATATGACTTCAAATAACGGCCGATCCCGATCCAGATCGGCTTTGGCCCAAACGATATCAATTCTATAGATCATATCGTTTTTACAAGGGTATCAACTGAGAATCGGTTGGATCATTCTAGATCAGCTGATTCCAAGCAATATTTAAATTGGATCACTGATCCACCGATACAATGAGTTCGTATACCGGATCTAAATTTTAAAGTAAAAAAAAGGGAAATTTGCACTTTCGAGACGTGTCCTTCCTTTTGGATAGACTTCTTCTTACCACCAAATTTCATAGAAAATAGGTGGTGAAGAATGATAACAAAATTATCTTCACAGCCCTATTATGCATAATGAATAGGGGTTGCCCTAGCATAGAATTATCTAAATGTTTCAAAAAATTCTGGTTGTAGGTGATTTTGGAAAACATTGGAGAGAATACACCTGGGTGCACATGATGACCAGTGCACACGATGGCCAAATCACATGCCATGTGGCATGATCAACCCAAAATAAATCCCATTTTGTGTAGATCAGCCATGAGACATGTGCTTTTTTTTTTTTTAATTTATTATTTAGGCTCCCCCCGGGTCATTATTTAGACTCCCCCCTGGGTCAAAGATAAGGTAACGTCTCAAAACTTTGGTGCATTAATTTTCACCAAATATGACCACATTTTAACAGAGTAAAAGTCATAAAAATAATTATATTTTTTTTGAACGAGATCTGATCGACTTTGCCTAAGTTGATGTGGCACTCAATCCTTGTGATAGATGCCACATGATGGCCACTTGATGGTGGGCTTAGAAAAATCTCTACGCTCGGTTGTATAGTCCCTGACCTCTTTTAGAATTTGTCCTAATGTACGACCAATGGACTACAAAAAAATTAGATTCATTAGCGACTGATTTTAACAACTTATTTGACAGCTTAGATTAAAAATGTTTACCTATTTTAATTTTCGCCCTTAAACTTTTTTTTGCGTTGGGATCGTCCGATCCGATCCGCAGATATCGATCCGGATCGGTTTTTGGCTGACCGATCCGACGACCAATCCCGATATTTGAAACCATGGTATCACATGCTTCTTTTCAAGTGCTCCTTTTGGAAAAAATTTATTACATACTCAAAATAGTTTTGTATGAGAAACCGTATGACACAACTTCTCAACACAACACCATTTTCAATTAGAGGTGGTCAAGTCTTTGAGTGATATATACTTTTCACCCAATATTTTTTCCTTGAAACTAACATGGCCTAAGCCTACAAAGAACCTTTGGCTCTGAAAGTGTCAAAAGCCAACATCAAAGCACGTAAAGGCTCTTGAAGTTTGCATAAAATTAGTGCATATATTCGAGTGAAGGAAATTACAAGTGTGCAAAATATCCTTTCTTTTCAAGTATGAGATTTGAATCCTGACCTCAACACTACACGCTTGAGGGCATCACCACTAGGGCAAAGGTCCAGTCCTTATAAGCGTGCAAAATATCAGTTAATACCATCTGATAAGAGAAGTGGAGCTAAGTACCTTACTAAGGTTAGTCCTGTTAGGAATTCTACCGATACTACGAACTCCTTATGGCGATGAATGCGGAAAAATAAGAAGATTCAGGCAAAAATTAATCACACGCACAACACAAAGATTTACATGATTCACCCAATCGATGGCTACGTCTACGGGAGTATATGCACTAATTTTATGAATGTTTACAACACACACACTCTCTTCTCTCTAGTGCAAATTCAATCAAGATCTAATACGATCTTCAACAACAAATCCGTTGTTAAACTAAGGACACAGTCCTTCAAATAATAGAGAAGAGATCTGCCGGAATATAATCATGATTCCGACATGAGAACGGCATCAATCTCCAAGCTATTTTTCAATACTTTTTCTCTCAAAGTATTCTCACAAGTTTTCTCATATGAAACTTTCACCAAGCTCTCTCTGGATCCCTAGAGGAACTTTCGGCAAATAGACACCAAAACTCCTTTTGAAAACATGACTCACAAATCTCCTAAAACTTGCAAGTATTTAAAACACTTCCAAAAAAGTCTCCAAATCATATTATGGAATATTTTTGGCTAAAATAATATTCCAAAATAGCCACATATTTAAACCTGCGGATTTGAATCCGCTCAATAGTCAATCGATTGACTTTCCAAACTCAATCGATTGATTTACCAACCTCAATCGAATGACACCGGTGGTTGAGATTAAACCTTATTTAATAATCTCCACCAAGGTTTCATCCCCAACTACGTCACCACCCTAACGGGCATCAGCATCTTCGACAAGTGTTAATCAAGTTTAGGCAATGCCCAAACTTCTTCTGTGTAATCGATTTAATCAACATGTTCACTGCATTCTCTTTCATAAGTGCAAGTGTTAACGGGACCATGTCCTTAAACTTTTCAGGACGTTTCTTCATCCTCTCTGACCTTTTGAAGGTAATTTGAACCGGTACCTAGGACTGCGAGTCTTGAGAAATTGTGTCATCATGCTCTATCTCAGAATCTTTATTATCTTTCTCATCTTGCTCATGTCTCTCAACATCAACTTGTACCTTAGGTTCACCAGATGATTGAGGTCTGTCTTCTGCCTTTTTCATCGGAAACTCATCTTCGTTGAAAGTGACATCTCTTTCAACTATCACTTTGTGAGATTGTGTATCCCACAAACGATAACCCTTGACTCCTTCACCATAGCCAATCAAGACACACTTTTTGGATTTTGAATCCAATTTGGATCGTTCACTTCCCTGAAGTAATGCATAAGCCGCACATCCAAACACCCTCAAGTGAGAGTAGCTCCCATGTCTTCCATACCAAATCTCATTTGCAGTTCTTGAGTTCTATGCCGCTGAAGGTGATCGGTTGACCAAATAACATGCCGTGTTCACTGCCTCTGCCTAGAACCCATGACTCAAGCCGAAATGATTCAACATATACCGCGCTTTTTCCAATAGTATTCTGTTCATCCTCTCTGCTATACTATTTTGTTGAGGATTTCTAGGAATTGTTAAGTGCCTAACAATCCCTTGATTTTCGCAGTAAGTTTTGAACTCTGATGACAAGTATTTCCCATCATTATCTGATCTGAGAATCTTCACCTTTCTGTCTGTCTGCTTTTCAATCATACTCAGCCACTGCCTGAATTTCTGAAATATATCTGATTTATTTTTAATCGGATATATCCAAACTTTCCTGGAGTAGTCATCTATAAATGACACAAAGTAGTTGGCTCCACCTACTGAATTGACTTTAACCAACCCCCATACATCTGAATGTATGTAATCAATCAGCCCCTACGAAGTATATTTTTCAATGGAGAAACTGACTTTCTTCTATTTCTCGAAGATACAATCTTTACAAAAATTCAGTTTACAAGTTTGAATTTCAGAAATTGCCTTATTCTTTAAGAGCTCTGTCAGCCCACGTTCACTCATGTGACCAAGCCTCTTGTGCCATAAATCTGAGAGATTCTTGAAATCTTTTGTAGCCGCAACACCACTGCTGCTGATTGCGTTGCCTACTAAAGTATACAGATTCTCCATCTTTTCACCTTTCATCAAGGTCAGCACTACGTACAACCTTTAATTTATCGGATTATAGAATGACTCGACATCCTATCTCATCTAATGCCCCCAATGAGATCAGATTTTTCTTCAGATCAGACATATGCCTAACCTCAGTAAGAGTGCGAACACAACCATCAAACATCTTGATTCTGATCGAACCGATATCCACTGCTTCACATACACTATCATTCCCCATCAAAATTGTCCCACCATTGGCTACCTTATACTGGTCAAACCAATCTTTATACGGACACATGTGATATGATGCCCCTGAATCTAGGATCCATCTATCATCAAACTGACTGAAACTTAATAATGCACACAATAAGTCTTCATCGAAATCTGACTTAGCAACTCTAGCCTGTTGCGAAGTCCCTTTATCACCCTTATTATTATTCAATCTCTGCTTGTAATGTTTGCGAATATGTCCAGATTACTTACAGACGTAACAGATAATATCCTTTCTGTCACCCCTAGATTTGAACCTGTTGTTTTCTCTCGTTGATTTATTATCCCCTCTGGATTTGTCTCTTTTGCATTCATGGTTTCGACCTCTTTCGCTTAAGAGACTAATCCCTTCGGAGTTGGATTCAGACTGTTTTCTCAATTCGTCGGAAAGAAGTGCAACAGTCACTTCTTCGACGGTAATAGTATCTTTACCATAAATTAATGTGGTAACAAGATGCTCATAAGATGGTGGCAATGAGGTGAGCAAGAGAAGTGTTAGATCTTATTTTTCAAGTTTCACTTCAATGCTCAATAGTTCACTAACTATTTTATTAAACGAATTTAAATGGTCATAAATACGCGTACCGGCCTTCATACAAAGGGTGTAGAGTTGCTTCTTTATGAAGAGTCAGTTAGACAATGACTTTGTTATGTAGAGAGATTTCATCTTCTTCCACAGATCCACGGTCTTCTTTTAGTGAAGAACATTATACAGAACTTCATCGGACAAGCACAATCAGATAGTGCTTACGACCCTTTTATCAATAGAGTTCAACTCTTTATCTGACATCTTTGCCTTCTTTCCCATATCTTTTTCAAGTAGGGCATCATCAATGCCTTCTTAGAGAAGGAGATCGGTGACCTTGACTTGCCATAAATCGAAGTTATTCTTCCTAGAAAATTTCACCTCAAATCATACATTCGAGACCTTCATCGTCATTGTAGCGTAAATCTCGCTTTGATACCACTTGTTAGGAATTCTACCCACACTACAAACTCCCTATCACGATGAATGTGAAAAAATAAGAAGATTCAGGCAAAAATTAATCACACGCACAACACAGAAATTTATATGGTTCACCCAATCGAGGGCTACGTCCGCGAGAGTATATGCACTAATTTTATGAATGTTTACAACACACACACACTCTCTTTTCTCTAGTGCAAACTCAATCAAGATCTAATACGATCTTCAACAACAAATTTGTTGTTAAACCAAGGACAAAGTCCTTCAAATAATAGAGAAGAGATCTGTCGAAATATAATCACGATTCCGACACAAGAACTGCTTCAATCGGATCTTCAATCCCCAATCTATTCTTCAATACTTTTTCTCTCAAAGTATTCTCACAAGTTCTCACATAAAACTTTCACCAAGCTCTCTCTGGATCCCTAGAGGAACTTTCTGCAAATAGGCACCAAAAACCTCTTTTGAAAACATGACTCACAAATCTCTTAAAACTTACAAGTATTCAAAACACTTCCAAAAAAGTCTCCAAATCATATTATGAAATATTTTTGGCTAAAGCAATATTCCAAAATAGCCACATTCAAACCTGCGGATCTGAATCCGCTCAACAGTCAATCGATTGACTTCCCAATCTCAATCGATTGACTTTTCACACTCTATCGATTGATTTACCAACCTCAATCGATTGACACCGGTGGTTGAGATTAAACCTTATTCAATAAGCCCACTAAATCACCACACCACCTCTCAAACTTGACTGAGTTAGACCGTCAACTAATCTACTACACTTGTCCAATTATCACATAAATAAATCTCACTACTTGTTTGATATAGAGATAGCCGCTTAAACTTACATGGGGTGTTGGTGTGTAATAACCCAGATTTTTGAATTTTATTTAATGGTATTAGATAATGTACCACACAGTGCGTGGTGCTAACGCTCCACACCGGAATATTCCCACTTTAGAAATAGTCTGATTTTTTTTTATATTAATATTAGACTCATTGCGGAGTACTCGTCGATACGATTCCAACGATATATAATTTATCGATTTTCGATAAGAATATAAAAAATTATGCCCGTTTGAAGAGTAAAGCGGGTTAAAGGGCACAACTGTAAATTCGGGAGAGAATCACCATTTACCTTGGTGTTTACACAAAGCGCTGGAGCAAAACCTCTTCTCAAGCTTTTCAAGTCACGTATGAATTCTACTTGCGTGTAAAAATTACTATTTTATTAAATCTTATACGGAAAGTCTTAATTAGAGTTAACCTATACAGGGAATTAGATATATATATTTACTTCTTCTCTCAGTTGTCTCTCTTTATTCCCTCTTCTCTGCAAAAGCTCTGACAGTGCCATCTTTTATAATTACTCATCGGATCTCCATCGATTTTCGATCTTATAAGAGAATCTTACATCATCAAAGTTTCTCATTGCCGCGACCAATTTATCGTAAGAAAGGAATTCTCGCGAAAAGACTCGGGCATATCGTCTCTCGAATCCGATCTCCATCAACCCAAATCATCGTAGGATTCGAATCACGCTTCAACAGGTGGGTGCCTCTAAATCTATCTTAAATTATTTAGTTATTTCTAAAAAAAAAAAAAAAACCCTAATTTTTTCTTAACTTTTGATAAATTTCGGGTCTTAAAAACATAGAAATTAGGCCCAAAATCGATAGGATCGTTTTTCCCAGATTTTCGTGAAATTCAGTCAAACTCTTTAACAGACACAGCCTCGGTATTTTGGCCATAACGTTTTACTCCGAACTCGGATTGACGTGATTCTTAGGGCACTGGAAAGAAGACAACGAGATCTACAACTTTGTCTGAAATAACAATTTCACGAATTTAATATTTTTAAGGTAAAAATTGAGCTGCAAGTCGGGATACGTTTTAGATGATCCAAGGTTACACGGGTTTGACATTATTTTTTTAACTCTTGGGCTACTTTACGCTAAACTTATCTCTAGACTTATAAATCGCTAAAATTAAATAAAATACATTAAATAGTTTACATCGAATAACAATCTATAAGTTTAAGGGGTCAAATATGGATATTTTTTAATACTTACCATTCTATTACCTCCTCTAAGCCTCATACAATTCTTGAATTGACACATGCGCTCCTTTAGAATTTTAAAATAGGTTGAATCGCTATACCAGTCAATCATCAAATTTCATAAATATAATTAACCTTAATGAAGTATAGTTTCAACACTATTGTAAAATAAATATAGTTAAATATTTCTTATTTTCTGTTTTACTTTAATATTTCGTATGTTATGCTCTTTATTAATTTTCTTCAAAAATATGAAATGTTTAAGGTTTATATTATAATTCATTTTTATATATGTTCACCATTATCATTTGACATTCATTATATAGAAAATTACGATAGGGCATATGCATATAAGTTAAGAATAAAATATGACACATGACTTAAGCCTTCGTCACGGTGGGGTTTCTTTCACGGTCACGTGAAACTTGAAATGTAGGCATCCATGTACGGATGCAACCCCTCTATGGTAGTATGCGATACCACACGAAGTACATCTAGGTTACTACGGAACCCGTCCCTTGAAAAACGTGGTTTAGTGAAGCCTATCGCACCGTGGCCCATTCTCACTAAGTTTTAAGAAAAATAAGAAAAGAATATGTTAAGACACATGTATATTAAGAAAGTGGGAACTTAAGCCCACGCAAATATAAAATCGGGGCGGGGACCTAAGCCCAGAACCGAATAATGTTATGATATGTTAAGATACGCTGTGAAGGCCACCTAAATATAAATTAAGTTTTTACACGTGCCATACCTTACGAGCCACCGTAAGGGCTTAACGTCTGCAGCCAAGACGGGTCTTAAGGACATTATAGCCTTGTCTCGAACTAAGGGGACATCGTGGTTACTATGCCGGCAACCTCATCTGGCTAGATGACGGTTTATGTTATGATATGGAGGTTAGGTGATTATCTACACGTGGACCTCGCGTGGTAGGCTCGAGCAGCGATCCTGGCACAGATCGTTTAAATAAGATAAGATGTGAAGTACGTTGTGTAGGCGTATGGAGTAATTAATAAGACTTACGATATGTCACGCATGCTAAGTTGATGAGACAAATAGGAAAAAAGATAAGAAAATAGAAGCATCATGCACTCTTCATGTTATATTAGTATATTTTTCAGTCTTGATTATGATAGTCTATGAATTATGGATAAGTTTATTTCATTTATTTAAGATGTTGGTTATATTTTAAAAATGCACCACAATTCAAGCGATTGCACACACGCCCACCTGAGTAAGTTATGGTGGATCGATTGTGCAATTCACCGATTCTGTGATTGAGTAAACTCACCCCCCTCCCAAAATCTAACAGTTTCAGGTGAAGATTCTGCTTATCCCGTCCTTGATGATTTGAAAGCTGTTGATCCGGAGATGGCTCATATAAACAAAGATGTCGGCTGCCACCTTGATGAGAGCGTAGATCAAATGATTTTACGACGATGAGAACCCTTTTACTCTAGTTTTCATTATTTCTTGAGAGACTTGTTTTAGCCTTGATATATTGTGTGAGTTTACATTTGAGACCGTTTTACCCTATCTGAAACTGATTTTGATTTGATATTCTAGATGCATGGTTAGGATTAAATACTTCATTATTATTGTCTACGTTTTTCGTTATTAATTTATGAGTAAATTATTTTTAATGCTATCTTAAATGCCTCAATCCATATGCTAAATCAATTTATAGATTATGTGTATGTCCGCTTATCGCCTTAACCAGCGTGCGGTGTCATAACACGGAATTCTAGGCCCTCGATATCGGGTAAGGATTCTGGGTCGTGACATGGTACAATGGCCTAAACCATACCACAAGAAGCGGAAGTTCTGAATTACGTTTGACCCACTCCTTGTTGGCCACTCACAAAAATTTATCCCTAGTTATCTGTGATGTGCAGGTGTCACATGTATATGGAGACTTAATTGGGGACTTAGAAAAAAAGAAGGCCACTTAAACTTTAAAATAAATATAAGTGATTTATGTGCCAGAAAAGTTATGGAAATGGCAACAAGCACATAACTGGGATAATAGTACTAAGTTGGTTATCACAGATTGAGAGGAGAAAACATGTACGTAGACAATACTTTTAAAGATCTATGATATCTAAGATTTAAGCTATGTTTGAATAATTCAAGCCTATCGCTTTGTAATGCATTTATTTTGTAATACACCAATAGCTAAAATTTGTTTATTATCATTGCATTTTATTATAATTGTAATTTTATACATTACAATTTTTTAGCGTGGTTTTAAAAAGTATACAGAATATAGGTTAAGATCAATCTAATCTAAGATCAGAACACATTTTAAGAAGTTGGGTGAAATATATATGTATATATATATATATAGAAATTCCAATTTCTCGGTCTTTTAAGTGCTTTGGATCGATGATATCCTTCTCGGCGAGCTTTGTCAAAATTACATGAACTTGGATTGTAGAATTCAGGACATTTGGTTGGACAATGATTGGAACTTGGCTGCTCTTGCTTTTTTCCTTCCTAATATTAGAGGCAAATCTCCAATTATGTTTTGCAACCTCTAGCCAATGACAAAATCTGTTGGAAGCTTCAATCAAATAGAAATTTCAGTCTTAAATCTACTTGGAACCTCATTAGAGATTGTACACCCTCATGCAGCATGTGGAAAAGATTATAGAGCAATGAAGCGCCAACTAAGTTGAAATTGTTGGCGTGAAAAATTCTTCAACAATTGTATCGCTACTGATGATGCAATTTCCCGTCTTAGAGTTCCCTTGGCTTCTAGATGTTCCTTATGTAAGGACGAATCTGAGTCCCTTTCCCATCTGTTTTCTTCTTGCAAGATTGCAACCAACTTATGAAAATATATCTCTAATATATGTGGTATTCAGTATAGGCCTCACCAAACTTTAAGAGCTCGCTTTTGCTAATAGACCAAATCTTCTCATTCTCAACCTGAAGGTATCTGTAGCCTTGTCCTCTATGCTCTATGGTGAGAAATTTGGATTGGTCGTAATCTCTCTAAGTTCTAAAATATTTGCTAACAGCCTGCGGAGATTCTTGGAAAAAATTTAGGTTGGCTGAGAGAGCTCAACACCTCCCTATCAATCAATGTTCCACCTAATTTGAATGAGGGTTCTATGTTAAGTTCTTTGGGTATTCTTGTAATTTCTCGTAAAAGGCATCCTCTGATGATTGTGCATTGGAATAAACCCCCTCTCTATTGTTTGAAACGGAATACCGATTGGGCATCCTCTGATAATCCAGATGCTGCTGGGGGCGGTGGACTTATTAGAGATGATAAGGGTGATTTTGTTGTAAGCTTTAGTAATTTCTATGAGAATTACACCAATAATGACGCTGAAGCTTTTGCTCTATTGGATGACATTTAGATGTATAAATCTCTCCAGTGCCATCTCCTTATTTAAATTGATTCTACTTTCTTGGTTAATGCTCTCACGAATAAGAGTTTTCCTTGGAATTTGCTGAGGGTTGGTGATAGATTGATGAACTCTCTTCGGGATATGAGTTGGGAGATAGCTCATAGTCACCGTGAAATTAATTCGGTGGCAGATTACCTCGCTAAAATGACTTCTTCTTCGGATAACAATATTACTTTTCCGCACGCTTGTGATTTTCGTCGGATAACAATAGTGATTGTAGAGGGTTTGTTTTACTTGCTAAATCTGCTACTCTTTACCTCTGCAGTAGGTAATCTCTCTAGGACTTGTATTTCTCTTTTCCCTTTCCTTTATTATATTTTCTTATCTATCAAATTATATATATATATATAGTCAATAATTAATTGTTTGCCGTAATCTTTCACACATTAGGTACCTTAATTAAGATCATGCATGCCCACCTATCAGAAGATCAAATGTTTATTCTACGGGGCACACATCCATGATCATAGTGCACCATGGTACGTGATGATCACGATCAATTTGAGAATGTGTGCAACGTGTAATTGACATTTGACAGTTTGATATGTGGGCCATGATCTCAAGATCTAATGTATAAAAGATTAGGATAAAAAATGACCACGCAATAATCTGTGTTAAAAAAGCAGAACTAGCTACCATATTTTTATTTGGGTCCCTCTGTTTGCGCTGACACCATTATTGAAAGCGTCTATGTCGAGAGCCCACTAAAATCTATTGACGGCTTGAGATCTAATGATGCAAATTATTTTAATATTCCTCAAAAGGAATCTTGAGAATGTGAGCATACCATTATATGAGCAATTTTTTATTCTACGTACACATCACGCTCTAACATAATATTAGGGCCATTATTTTGGGATTTGTGTCATGTGAAATAGAAAACGCCTCGTCTTTTAATACGGTCGTGATCTCAAGATGTCTCGTGTGCATCGTCTATTCTCGAGCAATCAATTTGGACGTAGGCGCTTTCACCAATGGTATGGGCGCTAACAGAGATATCCCTTCTAGTTTCTATTATTAAGAAAGTGTCTTCCAGCCACCTTTGCTATTTCTCCACCTAATTAAATAGGATTAAATTAAGTATTAGGCAAAGGGGGAGGATGCACCTGGGGCGCACACGATGACCTTGAGTCAGGTTGGCATGATCACATGTCACGTGACATAATTAATCTAAAATAACTTATATATACTTTTTTACCCTCTGGTTGATGAGTCTAAAAATTTGATGCATTAATTTTTTTAAACTTTGACAATATTTTTAACAATGAAGAAGTCATAAAAATTATTTTATTTATTTTTGAATGAGATTTGATGGACCTTGCCTAAGTTTCTTAGACATCCAATCCTCATAATAAACACCGGGAAATTTACCTGACAGGCCCTGTCAGATACGCCTTTTACGTCAGAAGCTTTATAGTTTCACCTTTACCCAAACCGACCAGCTCCAAGCCTAGTCGACCCTTAGGTTAGCAAAATGCCTAAATTGCCCCCTTTCTTTAATGCACAAAAACATCATCTCCTTCCTCATTTTAATCTGGTACAGTTTTTAAAAGTCAGAGGTAGCGAAGATGATGGCGTTTTCTCCTCAATCCAAATTATTCCGATCTGCTATTTGGATCGACCCAGATAAACCTTTTTCTTCAGAGACTGTAGCAGATTAGAATAAGAAAGAAGAGGATACGCCTATATAGTTTAAAATTTTAAATATTTATATTTTTCTATATTTACGCGATGTGAAACGGGGTCTATACCGTCTGATTTGAAGGCTACAATATAAAATCGATAGTTCCAAAGATAGATATGAGAAAAAGGCGATATCGATTCTGTACACAGTCGATATCGACTCTGTACATAGTCGGTACATATCATTTTAAGAGTCGTCATCGATTCTATACAGAGTCGCCATCGATTATATTAAAAAATAAAAATAAAAATTTATGTAATCGATGACGATTCTGTACCGAGTCGATGACGACTCGGTACAGAGTCGTCATCGATTACATAAAATAAAAAAAAATTTAATTTTTTTTTATTTTTTATTTATTATTATTTTATGTAATCGATGACGACTCAGTACAGAGTCGTCATCGATTACATAAAAAAAAATATTATTTATTATTATTATTATTTTTTTTATGTAATCGATGACGACTCTATACCAAGTCGTCATCGACTCGGTACAGAATCGTCATCGATTACATTATTTTTATTTATTTATTTATTTTATTTTTATTTTTATATAATCGATGGCGACTCTGTATAGAGTCGATGACGACTTTGTACAGAGTCGATGACGACTCTTAAAATGATCGATACCGACTATGTACAGAGTCGATATCGACTGTGTACAGAATCGATATCGCCTTTTTCTCATATCTATCTTTGAAACTATCGATTTTATATTGTAGCCTTCAAATCAGACGACATAGATCTCGTTTCACATCGCGTAAATATAGAAAAATGTAAATATTTAAAATTTTAAATTATATAGGCGTATCCTCTTCTTCCGCATTCTAATCTGTTACAGTCTCTGACAAAAAAGGTGTATTTGAGTCGATCCAAATAATAGTTCGGTATAATTTGGATCGGAATAGATCTCGTTTCACATCGCGTAAACATAGAAAAATGTAAATATTTAAAATTTTAAATTATATAGGTGTATCCTCTTCTTCCTTATTCTAATCTGCTACAGTCTCTGACGAAAAAGGTGTATTTTGGTCGATCCAAATAGCAGATCGGAATAGTTTGAATTGAGGAGAAGACACCGTCACCTTCGCCACCTCTGATTTTTAAAAACTGCACCAGATTAAAATGAGGAAGAAGATGATATTTTTGTGCGTTAAAGAAAGGGGGTAATTTGGACTTTTTGCTATCCTTAGAGTTGGCTAGGCTCCCAACTGATCGATTTGGGTAAAGGTGAAAATATAAGGCCTCTGACGTAAAAGTTGTATCTGACAGGGCGGTCTGGTAAATTTCCCATAAACACCATATGATAGCCAACTCAAAGTGAGTGTAGAGATTTCTCTTTACTTGGGTGCACAGTAATGCTTTATGATAACTATCATATAAATGGTGGCGTTGTAATTTGTTAGTCTCATTTTCTACCCGTTAGATCTTTAGATTTGATAGTCTGTAAATCACATAGCATGCATGATAAAATCACATGCCACCTCCCGAAGTGAACGGTCCACGGGTAAGTAAAAGTAAAAGGGTTTGGTAAGTAAAATAAACGGACGGTCCACGGGTAAGTAAAAGTAAAAGGGTATGGTAGGTAAAAGGAACGGTCCGCGTTGGCATAAGTAAAGGTTAAATAATGTAAAAAAGGTCAAAAATATCGACTTATCAGAGCCAGGTTTCGATCCTGGGACCTGTGGGTTATGGGCCCACCACGCTTCCGCTGCGCCACTCTGATTTATTAATAAAGTAAGCGAATTATTTTATATAAATTTTATGTTTTGAACAACTCGTGAATAACACAACCCTAAAAACCGTTGACTTCCTTAACTTTGATAAAGGAAATCGTTTTTTATCCCAATATTCCACAACATAGATCGTGAGATCATGCTGCACCTATCAAATAGTCACATGTTGATTTTGCATGACACACATCTCCAAAAGTGACCATCTGATAGGTACGTCTATGATCACAATCACTTTTGGGGATGTGTCCAATATATGACCGTCTGATAAATGCACCATGATCTCAAGATCTACTGTATAGAAGATTGGAATGAAATACAATATCCATCGTCTCATTCAAGGAAGTCAATGATTTTTTATGGTGGGAAATCGTGTGTTCTTAGTTAGGTACAAGTTTTTGCAACCGAAAATTTAGACTCCGCATCTGATGATGCCATCACTGTTAATATTGTTGATTGTTTTGAATGAGACGGTGGAGGCATTTCTGTTCCAATCTTTCACAAATATATCTTGAAACCATGACCCATCTATCAAATAGTCAAATATTGATTCACATGGAGCACATCCTCAAAAGTGACCCAAGAAATCTTCTCATAGTACGCGATGATTACTCGTCACTTTAGAGAACTATACTACTTAAAGTCATTTGGCCATAGTATTAAGATCTGTTGTGTGAAAGTTTGGGATGAAAAAGGACATCATCTGATTCGAGTTAGTCACTGGTTTTAATGGCGCAAGTGTAATTTTTATTATTTGTAGTTTTATTATTTGTAGTTCGGTTGCGAAGATTGAAAAAGGAGTGGCACCAAACCTACTGCTTCATAAACAAAATTTTGCCTTGCTTTAGAGAGCTCTCATATCGTCTTGGATGAGCAAGTTTTTAATTGGTTAGTTTTTTCACAATTAAAAGGATGTTATTGAGTAGGCATTCGATGGATTAATTTCTATAGCCATTTTTTCCTTTTTTCATTATTTGTAAACGAGGTTACCCCAAGCTTAGGCTTCAACTAGTGCCTAAGGAATGCCCTCACCTCATCATGCCACGAGTAGTTTCCAATTTAGTAATTTCTATCGCGGTTGTTGTTTGGATTTGATCAATTGGATACCATTATATAGTCTTTGGCAGTAATGATCATATGTCCTTGATTCAATAGTAATGATTTAAGGTTGCTTATGGCATAGCTCTTTGCTAGCTCTTATCACAACATAGTTTACTTGTTGGTTCCTATTTTCTTTTCTAACTCTTTGCAAAGGAAGATTTATCTACTCTAACAGCAACCTTCATGCTCTCTACTAACTCCCTATCAGAGAACTACTGAACAGGTAAATCTTGTATAAAATTTTGGTAAATCTTATATAAAATTTTGCTATGCAAGGAGAAAAAATACCTTCTAAAGCAGGTAGCGGGATGTTAGCAAAGAGGATGAGAACCTGCTAAAGCAGGTGAACTTTGCCATGGCACGGGCTAGCAGAGAGTTATGTCATACACAAGGAGAAAGAGTACCTGCTAAAACAGGTAGCAGAATGTTAGCAAAGATGATGAGAACCTGCTAAAGCAGGTGAACTCTGCTATGGCAGAGGCTAGCAGAGAGTTATGCCATACACAACCTAAGTGATCATAATCATTTTGGTCAGGATAAAATAGCCGCCTATAGACAATGTCAAGATCAATTCATCAAATGAACACCGTTGAGTTCTTATATGGTATCAAATGAACGCCGTTGAGTTCTTATATGGTATTGATATCTATAAACCCGACTTGGAGGGGGGAAATTACCATTTTACCCTTGTGCCTGTGTTTGGGATTTGTGTGGGGTTTAACGCCTGAGATATAGCATTACTCTTATTAATGATTATTGAACCTTAACATATGTACATTAATGTGAGGCTAAATTACCGAAACATCTTGTGTGCCTATTTTATTTACCAAAATAATGGGGTTTATTTTTTATTACCAAAAAGTAGCAATACGGGTAAAATACAGGTTACTTCAGGACTAGCCTACCGAAGCGTGTTTTAGCATGTCAATTCATTTCATCCGAATTAAAAAAATTTCAAACTACTTCTGTGGGATGGCTTCGATATTATCGTACACCAAAGCTGATTTTCAGTTCACAACACAGGCGTGTACACCCGTATCGTGAAACGTTTTAGCCATAAAAAAAAACCTCGTTATTTTGGTGATTAAAATACGGGCATGAGACATTTTAGTCATGGTATCAAATATCAGCCGATACTGATACGTATAGGTTTTTCGGCAAACCGATACGTATTAGGTATCAACTCAGGTATCGGTATCGATATCGGCCGATTCGTATCGGGTATCGGCCGATACAGTATCGGTATCGGAAACGTATTGACCGATACGGTCTATTTCCTTATTTTTTTTTTTAAAGCACCGATAGAACTCGGTATCTGCCGATTCGTATCAGCCATCCATGGACCGATACCCGATATGGATACCGAGTTTGACGCCTTGGTTTTAATAATAAACCCTTAATATGATGTAATTAGTAATAGGTATATGTTATATGTATAAGAATCATGTTTTACTTGTACAAGTTTTAAAGTTATGAGACAAAAATATGGTTTTGACACTAACTCATACCACATATATATAGTTAAAGAGTGATTATTATGTTGGAAGCGTGCATGATCAAAATATTGGACTGAATGTAGCTCTGATATGATTTCTTCAAGTGTATGCATTCTAAGAGTAGAGAGAACTTTAATTTTATTTTATTTGCAATTCATAAATCTTTCAATGAACCCTATATGGGTTTGTGCCTTAAGATTTATGTACTGCAAATAAAGGCACCCTAATAGATAATCCTAGAGCAACATACTTTTAAAAGATGTAACTGACCCAAGGATCAAAATGTAGGATTTTATTTCGGTTTTGTTGGAGACCGAAATCGAAACATTTCGCCCGAAATTTTGAACCATGAATTGACCCATTTTCTTTAATTAGAAGGGCAATGGTCAGGTCCAATTGGTTGAACTTGATTTCGTGTTCAACAAAACCAGCAGCCATTGGATATGAGAGAATTTTGACTTTCCGCTGTTTCCAGCTTTATAAGATGATGTTTAGTCAATATTCTCTCATATCCAACGGCTGGAGATAGTTGAGGTTCAAACCTGCCCATTGCCCTAACTAGAATCTTTCTCAATTAATGAAAGTTGTGGGAACTACTTTTATTTTTATAATTTAAAATTGCAATTTCTTTCTAGTTCCAATGCTAATTTTTATTTACTTTGACACAATCATACGAGATATCTTGTAATCATTGACAAATATTTTAGGTTAAATGGATAAATGGATAAATCCTCATTTATGAAACTATCTATTGTTGGATAATTTCCAATTATCTTATAGGACATAGTACATATAATATTTCAGCTTTTTCTAAATCTGGGTTTGACCCTTGTTGATATTCACTGATTCTGATAAAAAATAATTTACTAAATACTTCCCCAAGTTCCTGGTTCCATGAAACCCAAATAAGAACTTTAGTGTACCAAATTTTCATTAATAAGGGTGTGTTTGATTGGTGGTATCATCGTTCAAAATTTTGGTTCCCCATTTAAACCGAAAGGAAATCTCAAAATTTTGGGATATTTACACTGTGCATCAAAAAAATTTCGGCAGAAATTTTGGATTACAATTTGGTCCCGATCGAAATTCAAACGAAATCCAATATTTTGATCTTTGGGTGGTATACACCAAATGCATTTAAGGGCCAATAGTGTAAATGTGTGAGGTCTTCTGTCGGCACGTATGGACACTGTTACATGAAGGACAAATTTTATGCAAACAAAGTGCAGGCGACTGATATGGCGGGACACAATTGGCTGGAAGTGCAGTGGAGTTCAATTAATGTAAGTTGGTGTAGCCAATCGCGTAGTGTCATATCAGCCTGCCTGCACTTTGTCCTCAATAAATCTGTTCTCTATTTATAATTTTCCTTACACGAACATATAATATATATATATATATATATATATATATATATATATATATATATATATATATATATATATATATATATATATATATTATATGTATTGGTCTAATATGCACAAGTATTTTGAGAGTAATGCTGTCATTAAGCATATCGGGAAAGACGCGTATCGGTAGCATTTGGCAAACATAGCACACCAAGTCAACTTAGTCCAAAGAATGTGTCATGGTATGTGTTAGCGCATGCAATTGGGTATTAATTGAGGTCAGATTTGCATGAAATTTTGCGAGCACGTAATTGGTACCGTACCAGAGGTTCTCAAAGGACCAGATTTATAAAAAATTGGGTACATATCAAATGCAGGCTATATTTATCGGCTATAGTGCTACACCATTTTAGATGGGGCAACCGCAACATCCTTTTGTGTTTTCTTTAATAAAAATACCAGATACATATATCCGCTTTGACTCCTTGTTACCATGAACTAGTAAGCAACAGAACCGAAAGGGCGATTGATCCCAAACCATTGATGTTGGGGACAGGATCAGCTAAACATTGATCCATCTTTTCCAACTTAAATTGCATTTTCTTTTCAGGCTCAAATTCTGGGCCCAAAATTCTAACTTGCTTCATATTCAAGTCCCAAAGGCCTAGTCCCATACCTTGCTCATAATCCAAGAATGCCTCTCTTTCAAGAATTGCCTCATTTGGGTTGATCATGCCATGTGGAATGTGAAATTGTGATCGGTTGCATTGGTCATTCCGTCCAATGCAACCGAGTGGATACTCCAAGAATGCCTATTTTTCAAGAATTGCCTCATTTGGGTTGATCATGCCATGTGGAATATAAAATTGTGACCGGTTGCACTGATCATCCCGACCAGTGCAACCGACAAATGTGTCAAGTAGATTAAAAAACAAGGACTATGGTTTTTGCCTGGGCATAATTGAATAACCCAAAGTACCGAAGTATCAAGTATCAACACAACCAGAGGTGGACCCAATTAAGGCCCAGCATGGGCGCCCCCTTTAGAAAGAACAAAAAAAAAGCTTCATTCAAAACTCCCCATTCGCTCTTTAGACTCATAGTGACAAATTTCACCGAAATTCGGTGAAATTTCGCGAAAATAGCCGAATTAGGGGTCAAGCAAAAATTTTGAAGAAATTTCGGTAATTTCGGCAATTTTGACGAAATTTCGATGCATTTCGGTATTTTTTTCCAACTTTTTTTTTTTTTTTTTCGTTTTTTAATTAAATTAGTAATTTAGTGATAAGTGGCGGTTGGGGAATAGCGCTCACCACACGACTGCATGCAGGTGTAGGAGAATGACACCTATTATATAGGTGGGCTAGAGTGGGGAGATTTCTCCCCTCACCGATGTGGGAATAAAGTGTAGGCAATCACTTCACCAGTTGCTTTCTCACCCCACCTGATTCAGCTGGCAATCATTGACCGCCCTTGAATCAGATGGTGGAGGTTGTTTTTCGTTCTCATCTTCTACACAATAGATCTATGGATCATGGGGGTAGCATCAAACAATCAGTTTTTTATTACATGTGACACAAAAGTGACCCTAAAATCATATAACTCCCCATCACGCTCAAGCATGATTTTAGCGTCACTTTTTGAGATGTGTACCATGTGTAATAAACCGTCTGATGGTACACTTATGATCCATAAATCCATTGCACAAAAGATGGGGATAAAAAATGGCCTCCACCATCTGATCAAAGGCGGTCAATGCATGCCTGGTGGAGGAGGTGGGGTGAAAAAGCATTCTTTGGGTGAGTATAACTGTACCCTTTGTCAATTTGTCTTCTATAGTTTTATGCTTGAGCTCTGTGTCAGTGTTTGGCCACTTGGATCAATTAGTAATTTTTTTTTTTAAATATTAAATATATTTTTTATATATATTTAATCCCCAAATTTTTTTCGAAATGTATCGAAATTAATCCAAAATGTACCAAAAGGACCCCCCACCAAAAAATTATAGAAAAGGAAATTTGTCACTATGCTTAGACTTGCTTTTTTATTCCACAAAAGCAATTGACGTGAGTTAGCACACCATATGTTATATCCTCAATTGTTTAATAAAAGGGTACTTCTATGGGTGTGCTATCTCCTTAATTGTTTAATAAAAGGGTGTGCTATCTCCTTAATTGCTTGGAATCAGGTGATGGAGATTGTTTTTCACCCCAATTTTTCACACATTGGATCTTGGTATCATGTTGCATCTATCAAATGGACAATTTTTTATTTCACATGTTACTGATCCTCAAAAAATGCCCCTTAAATTATGTGGCAGACATCACAGTCAAACATGATTTTAGGGCCAATGTTTGGGGATCTGTAACATGTGGAATCACATATTGACCGTATGATAGGTGAGACATAATCTCAAAATCCATTGTGTGGAAGATTGGCGTGAAACACGTTCTCCACAATTTGATCCAAAACAATCAATGATTTTGAAGGGATTTCCGATTATGATGCTTTGAGAGATTGAGTGAGGCGCTAATAGAGGTACTTTTAATAAAAACTCATAGTCACAAGTTGTCTTGTTCTGAAAAAAAATAAAAAACTACGTCTTTATTTCTCTTCACGTCTCAACGTTTTCTCCCTCATCCCTCTCTCTTAGTCTTACCTAAATAGCTCCAATTGAATGGATTCCCAACGACGATGGGCGATGGCAGACACACAACTGTTTCGGATAACGTGAGAAAGCGTCCAGAGTAATTGCCTTAAGAAATGTCCACTGAAGGTATCAAAATCGGTATCGGTCTCGGGTATCGGTTTGCCCAAGACCGATACGACTTGGCTGATATGTATCGGCCGATACCAAATTGTATCAACCTATTTTTTTTGTTTGAAAAAAAAGAAGAAAAATCTATGTCTCAATTGAAACCGAGACATATCAGCCGATACCCGATACGTATAAGCTGATACAGTATCAGATACCCGAGTTGGGATACTGATACGTATTGGTATTAGCCAAATTTTGATACCTTGTGTCCACTAGATTTTTTTTGTAATTTGAAAGTATATCATTGTAAATTTCAAATTACTGAGAGTTACATTTTGTAAGTGTATGATTTTTAGCTACCAATAATATTAAGCGAATTCAAAATATATTTTATATTTTTATATTTTTTAATTTTAAATATTAATTAATGTTATGCCCCCATAGAAAAAAATCTTAGGTCCGCCTCTGAACATAACTCATTCCCGGCAAATCCGAAAACACATCATCATATCATATCAGCAACAACCATCGGTTGCCCGTAGTTTCTTTTTTCAAATAAGGAAGTGGGCAAAAGAACAAATTCAGAGTTAGTTGTAGGCAATATACTTGGGAGTTGCACTGAACTTTTGGTACCCTTTGATGACCTTATTCACGGCATCAAGGAAGTCTTTCTCAGTTACAGTCTTTCTCCTTGCTCGAATGGCGTACATTCCTGCCTCTATACACACCCTCCTGATGTCCGCCGCTAATAAAATGAAACAAAACAATTACAAGGATATCCAAAAAAATCAACATTAAGTGGAAAATAGCGAATACACCGCACAAACAGTAGAGCACTTATTTCTTACCAGTGAAGTTGGAGAAAGGCGAGCAAGAAGCTCAAACCGGATATCTCTCTCACAGTTCATTGTTTTTGTGTGGATCTTGAAAATCTGTGTCCTGTTCTCCAAATCAGGCAGTCGAAACTCAACCTTATGGTCTAGCCATCCAGGACGTAATAGCGCTGGGTCTAATGTGTCAGGCCTGTGAAAATGACTCCAGTATATTAGGAAAACAAATGCAGATGAGAAAGATGCAACATTCATTTGTTACTGTAAGGTTCCAAGCATAAAGATGTAAGATATAATTTGATCTAAATCTTTCTAATGAAGGTAAGCTTGAAACACGTAAATCCCTTTGGTGATTCTTAACTGAAACTTAGAGCTGAGAATACAGTACCCTAGAACTCAAGTTTTTGGAGACAAGGGAATCCAAGTTCAGAGCATATGGCTATATATGCTCACAGTAAAGCTTACCTTCTAAAGGTATAAAGTGTATTACTGAACGAAGATAGTTTGCAAGGGCATGGAACTAAACATGGTCAGCTGTATATATATTTGAACTATTTAGAAACAGAAACTAGCAAAAGCAAAATGTTACCCAGCAGAGACTGACCTGTTTGTCGCCATTAGCACTTTGATGTTTGCACGAGCATCAAACCCATCAAGCTGATTGAAAATTTCAAGCATTGTACGATAACCTCATTGTCTCCTCCAACACCATCATCAAACCAAACACCACCAATGACATCCACTTCATCGAAAAAGACGATGCAAGCTTTTTTTGAACGAGCCATCTACATCAGAGCAATACAGAAGTTTTTTTTTTAAAATATTGATGTGAAGAATGAAGAAGCTTGCCTAAAAAACATTGCAGAGAAGCACATTTGGTTGGGTTGACATCTGAACCACAAGAAATGTAAAATTTGCTCAACATGTTTGGGAAGAGCATGTGACAGCAGGCAACCTGAAAAAGCTCACGAACCATCCGAGCACCCCCACCAACATATTTCTGCTCAAGCTCACTTCCAATAACAGGAATAAAGCAAGCATCAGTCCTGTTGGCTATAGCTCTAGCTAGAAGCGTTTTACCAGTGCCTGGAGGACCATAGCAAAGTACACCCTGACAGTGTCATCTGCAATCCTGACGATCTACAACCTGACGAAAGAAAGAAAGTAAAGGAGACAGAAGTAAAACACTTAGCGTCATCTGTAATCCTGAAGATCTACAACCTGACGAAAGAAAGAAAGTAAAGGAGACAGAAGTATCATATAGTGAAAGCTGAGTGGCATCTGTAAAATGATAAACTATAAATCAAGTCACAGACATTTAGCCAATTCAAGATTGAATCCATAAGTTTCCTTTATAATCCTGTCACACTATCAAGATATGATATTCATTTATAGTTTGATTAAAGCCCATGTAACTTCAGAAATAAGCGGTATAAAACATCATTATGAGTTTTTTTTTTTTGACCGGTATAAAAAATCTATTAAAAGAAAAAGAAAGTACAAAGAGACAATCACTGGAGCAAGGAGGAGCTGCACCAGAAACCAAAAACCTCACACACTCAAGCAGCCCAAGCCCAAAAAGCAGGCCAAAACCAAACCTGTGTTCCCTTCCTCCAATAGAAGGACTATAGGGTTAAAAGCAGGTTCTCCCACTCAAACTCAAAATTAATGCCCCTTCCCTCCTCCTTGGCAGCAAGCGTAACCAAGTTTACCGCATAATCCCTTACAAACTTCATAATTACCTGAATAGGTCTTCTAATCCTTCTAAACACCCTTTCATTCCTCTCCAGCCAAATAGCTCATATAACAGCAATGATTATTATATTCCAGAAGTCCCCTTTAACAGCTTAAAATTTCACTCCACCCACTACCGGCCAAAAAGTTGACTGCAGTCTTGAGGAAAAACTCAACTAACATTAAAAAAATTTAGCATAGCAAAGCACACCACGTATCTTTAGTGAACCATTAGTGAATAAGAAGATGATTAATGGACTCTTTTTCCTGAAAACAGAGAACACATATTTCTCAAGTTCACTCCCCTCTTAATCAACTTGATCAATTGTGAGGATTCTTCCCCAGGCTACACTCCACCCAAATAATTTATAATTTTATTTCAGTGTGCATTTTCACTCTCCATAACTTAGTCCCTCATGTCTCAAGAAGATTGAATACAAAGAAACCAATAAAATGATTTCCTCGAAAAGAAACCTTTGGACATTTGGCTCCATATCAAAAGAAACATGGCGAAACACGAACTACTTCCTGTCAGAAGAGTCGTAATATCGGTAACCCTTCTGCCCACTGTCCCATATCCACAAAAAAGAAAGATTCGTGCTTTAGAAGATAACATGTCCCTTAATTGATGTGGAACGGATTTTAACTAGTAGTGAAGCAAAGGGGGTTCTCACTAGTGGAGAGAATGAGCCAAGAAGAGCGAGAGAAGAGGTTAGCAGAAAATGTAGAGGTATCAAGACCACTCCTGCCGGACAAACAGAAGGAAGAAAAGAACTTGAGAGATAGAACCATCCCAGACAGTCCTTGGGGGCAGTTTACTGGAGGAAGGAAGCCCCTTGTTTGAAGACCAATTGAAGAGATGGAATAAGCTACCAAGTGAGTATCCACAAATCCAGTTACCTCTGTTTCTCCTGATGGAATTAAACATGTTAAGGAGCCTACCAAGCTCCTCGCACTCCTTATCCCGCAAGTTTCTTCTTGTGTAAATGTTCCATGCCACTTTATCATTGCAATTTCCATTAAGTCACCCACGTTAGCATCAGGGTTAACTGCCAATTAACCTGAGTTTTATATATACAGGCAGATGAGCAGGACATTGCAAAAGTGCAGCATGAGGGATCCCCGTAGCTAATCTTTATTCCAAATTTTCTGTACTTCATCCCTTGTTCAGAAGCCAGAAGGTCTTCCTATTACTTAACATGTACAATTAAGTTCTTAATAATGGCAATAGGTCATCTGCAATAATGAAGTACCACTGTATTTATTTCACATATGAAAATTTCTTAGATAGTATTTACATTTTATAAATTAAAAAATTATTATTCATCAAATAAATAATAAAATTAGTATCTTCAACAAGGTATTTCCAAATCACTTTTCCCAATTTCAACGGAGGACCTATGTATGATTGGTATTTGAATTATGCAAAAGAACATTCATAGTTTTCCAACAAAGGAGTGCAAAATTTACTTAATGAAAAGGTTTAAAGACTTAAGTCTAAGCCAATGGTGTACTCCCTTAAATAAAGTATCCTAAAACTTTGAGTATTTCCATTATCTTTATGCACTTGTATTAATATTGATTTAAAATCTCCGTGGCAGTGCTGATATCATTTCCCTTTCCTCGACTGTTACCGAAGCCCGAAGGTGTTATTCAAGTTGTTAGAGCAGCTGATCTAGTTGTTAGCATTGTCTAGTTGAAATAGTAACTACTCTTCTCTGTGGAAAGGGGCTAACTGGTACCAGTACATATTGTTTGTGCCGGATAGGACAAAGCAGTACAAATGGTATTTTCAATTTTTAATTGAAAACAAAGAAAACCCTAAAATGGTTTTTTTTTATTTAAATCCCTTAAAAAAAAAAAAAAAAACTAAATTCACAGTATGGTATAACTGGTTTTAAAATCCATATACAAGGGTTTCAAAATCTGAGAGAGAGAGAGAGAGCAGTCTAAAATCTCAAAAAAGAGATTATTAGGAAAATGTGTTTCCTATGCATGATGGACAAAAATATCGTTTATACCAAGCAGTAGAAGTGGTTTTTAAAATACCGGTTTGTCCTACACTGGTCAATCTGCACCTTAACAATACCGAGCAGCATAGTTGTTCATATGCAACCACATAATATTTTACACGATCAGATATGCCATTTTTGGTAAAAAAAAATAAGGGCTTGTACTTCCTGATTCAATCTGAACTTTAATAATACAGGGTAGCATAGTTGTCCATATGCACTGACATCACCTCTTGTGTGATCACATATGACATTTTTGGTCATAATATATTATAACAGTTGCTTTATATGCCATCACCTACAAAAGTATGTGAAGGCATAAGTGATAAGCATGCTATTATGGCATCGCATACTGAGTATGCGAAGGCATAATGCTCCAACAGTCATCATTTTGTTTATCCTTCCCTTTTCTATAAATAGGTCATCCACCTTAACCCTTTTGCTTCCGTTTTTTTCTTCCCCTTTTGAATAGCATAATTAATTCATTTTCCCAACTTATGAAAGCATTAATCATGAATTAAGAAGACTAAAGACTTAGGGACCTATAGTTTGATTCAAGAGGATTGAACGCACTAAATTTGGCAGCAATTCATGCATATTTCCAAAGAAAACTGAGTTCCAAAGAAAACCGAGTAGATCCATGAATCTTTTTCCATTCTTGTGAATGTGTGAAAGATCTTTGAGGTAAACTGCAAATTAGAATATGTAACAATTTTTTTATAAATGAATAACGCAATTATTAAGACAAAAAGGTCAGCACAAATACAATCAAAACAACATCAAGCAGTAGTGGGGTGGTACAAGTGTTGGATCTCCCTATAAATTTGCATGAACGTACAACTCCCTTACTAAATCATCTGTAGCACTAGTTGCTTCTCCCAAAACGTGGTTTAATAAGATGTCCACCACCTCAAGAAAGTTGCATACTTCATCTAAATAATGGGCACTGCCATGCTTTAAGGTGTGCACACGCTACCAGCCAGTGCTTAACCATGACCATTTGGGTGGGGGGGGGGGGGGGGGGGGAGCTTCTTCTTTCTTTCTTACTCTTTCTTCTCCATCTTTTTGTTTTTTTCCTTCACATTTCAAAAGATAGACGTTGAATGGAGAAGCACCTAAAGATGATACTGGGTTATGGTTGGAGAGAGACACGACATCTCTCTCCAACCATAACCCAGTATCATCTTTAGGTCATCATGCCCCCTCTTGTAACCTTTAGGACAAGATGCTATAAGTTCTAAAGAAAAAAAAAAAAAAACCAATATTCTTTTAAGGACAGAATATTTACTTTTAAATAAAAGCAAAAAAAATTTGGATTTTGCATGTAATGTCGTGTTTATGGTTCATTGTATGGATTTCTAAGCACCTTTGTTAGAATCTTTCAGTTTTGTTGTATTTTTTCATCTTTTTCAATATGATATTTGATTACTCCTCAAAAAAACAAAAAGGGTAGATGAATCAAAAGTTTGGTGGATTTATAAACAGCGTTCTAAAATTAACAAAAGAAAAAGTTCCAATATTCTTCTAAATGACAAAAAGCCCTCTTCCATATCAATTTTTTTCAATGTTCCTTCCATTTTTCTAAATGTAAAAAACGCCCCATTTAAAAAGCAAAAGAATCTTTTTAATATGCATAGAGGCATTGTATGTGTATACAGACAGGTCATCATATTTAAATTTTGAGGTAAAATTGTGAAAACGAAAAACTAGAATGAAGGATAGGAAACTTTTGTTGTTTGTCTCTCCTATTTATTGTCGGGTATAGATATAGATATGGTGCATTATATGATAAAATGATGATGCCCCTATCTCTATACGCCAATGATCGTAAATCCTAGACTGTCCATAACAGCCCATCTCTTGGATGGACAACAACCGCACACAATGTCATTTATCTGTGATTTGGTATATCTATGGATCGCCTTGACATTTGTTAACAATCATAGCATAGAAGAGCAAACATATATGCATTTATCAAGTACATAGTCAGTGACGTACGATCAAACTCAGTGTTAAACATAACAATCATAGCGCTTTGCTTAGTGATCTTCCTAAGTAAAATATGATCAAAGAGAAATAACTTCATGGTGTTCATGCTCCTTTTGTGCTGAACAAAAGATCAGGTCTTGCTTTTCTTTGATCAATGCATACATGAAGGCAAAAACTAAAAAACAATGGACAGAGTCAACACTTGCAAAACCATCTCAGGTCGTTGAAAATAGTCCGGAGAACATAGTTTATGGTCAAAGAAAATAAAAAACTGAACTCTGAAGTGACTCTATCTTGATGTCAGGGTTGCCAAACAGAAATCTACCGCTCTACCATGTGCACCACAGGTCCACAAGCAAGAAAAGCAATCTGTTAAAAGATCCGAAAGACTAGCTCAAATCCTTAACTACAATAAAGATGAACATTGCATTGATTACAACTATATCTATATAGACTGAATTAACTGTCTCTGACACATGTTGCCTAATTCTCTACCACACACATCACAGAAAAAAGAAACATCTGATATAGATTAAGAGATAATCAAATACTTAAGCCCTACAGAGAAACACTCATTTGAAATACCATTCATCATGTAGTTTTGATCGCCAGTAAATGGCCTGAGGTGCATACCCCAACAAAGAAATTATATTAAAAAAATGTAAGATGGGTAACTGACCTCTCTCTCTCTCTCTATCATCAAAATGAGATTGAGATGATCACCTTCGGTAACCACTAGTTAACAATTGTTACGAGCCAAAGAAGTAGGTAATCAACAAAGAATGGATATCTACAACACTTGAAGAGAACTAACTTCACACAATTGATGTTACAAGGAAATTGCTTCAGGGTACTCCCATCACTTAGGTTGTTCATACCTTGCAAATCTTCTCTATCCCCCTTTGCATGCTTCACTCAATCGGGAACCCGGGTTACAATAATTTTACTGATGTTTTGGACATATGATACACCGCCAAAAACAGATGATCCATTATACAAGCCCTCAAATGTTGGTTTCAAGGTTACATCCTATTCACGCATAAGATCTTCATGCAATTGTTTCATTCCCTTTAAGCTGTAACCCTCTCTATTTTATTTATTTAACCACATTAGATGAACTCTGGTGCTTCAATTCTCTAAGTGTTTTCGCATCTGAACGTATCAACTATTCAAATTTCGAATTGTCCTTCCTTGGAATCTTAGTTCTCCCCAACGCAGCATCTTGCATCAATGCTATTGCATTATCGTTTTCGAAGAAACGCAAAACTAAGGAGATGAATGTATGAAGCATTTATGTTTCTACCGTAATTTTCCTTGTCAGAACTTGAGAAAGTTCTTCGCACTTTTTGAGTCTTTTTTTTTTGTCACTCAGAAGCTGTGTGCTCCACTTGCTGCCCACTAACTCCTTCCTGCAAAAATATGAGAAACATGAGGGAAAAATAAAAACCTTAGATCAATTTTTTTGTGAATGGAAAGGATTGAAAATACATTAATTAATATAACAATGAGTCATTTTAAACCTGAATTAAGAAAATCAACAAAGGAAATATATTACAAGATAATGAAATATCCATAGGTCAGTAAAGTTATTGTAATTTATGCCAAGACTGCATGGGGATGACATTGGTAAACTAAGATTGCTGTCCATCAAGTTACATTCCATTTTTAAAGATTTATAACACCCAATGTCATAAGGACAACAATATTTTAAATTACGGACATGTACATGCATTGGACAAGAATTGACTCTGGTCACCAACAGGTATAGATACACTTCATTGTCCTACTTTTAAGCTAGGTGGTGCCACATGATTCATATTTTTTTTACCAATCCAGTTTGTCCAAGTGGCTAAATATCATATGAACTTCATTCAGCCCAGAAAATGCCCATCAGAGGATCCACACCATTCAATTCGAGAACTTCAATATGGACCCTACATTAGATTTGACAATGGTCCCTATTAAAGTGTCTGGATCGAATGGTGCGAATGCCCTTAGCCATATGAGGCTTAGCCACTCTGACAACTTGGATTGGTCCAAGAAGTCTGTACCCTATGAACTTCACTCAGCCCAAAAAATATCCATCATAGGATCCAACCATTCAATCTGAGCACTTCAATATGGGCATTGCATTAGATTTGAACCACTGTGTATATTAAAGTGCCCGGATTGAATGGTTTGAATGCCCTTATTTGTATGATGGTCAGCCACTTGGACAACTTGGATTCGTCAAAAAGTTCCTCCATGTGGCCTAAAAATATTGGGATAGTGAGGGTTTTATCTCAACCCTACAGTGAGCTTCAAATGACCCTTATTTATATAAAATAGTTATCGCTTACGATAGGGGTCAAGCCCATATCTTTCAACTAGACAGTGCTCTGTGTAGCAACCATCAGGTTCTTGGTCAATCCTATCTAATTTAACAGGCAAATAATAATTTGTAGGAAAAGTCAGCTTATTAGGTTTTCTATGATTCTTATGTTTGCTAACTCGTGTTCATCAGTTGGATGCTAAATACTTGTGTCAGAACTCAGAAGACATAAAAAATAAGGGAAAGAATAAATCAAAACTAGTGTTCTAGAAATAATAACAGAAACCTCCTTGCCCTTCTCCTAAATTTACCTTCTTCCGCACGAAGCAACTGACAGAAATGATGGATCTTCATTAACTTGGTGCAATAGAGGAGAGAACATACAAAGTAAGTCTTAGTATAAAAGATTTGATATTCATATTCCATTTAAGCATCATATGAACAATTAAAATTGCTGAAAACCCAAATAACATGAAGCTAAAAACCACCATGTGAGTAGTTGTAAACTTTACCTTTTCTAGGATTCATGTTTGATGCATCCTTCAACTGAATTGCATTGATCAGTATTTGAGACACCGTAGTGTCGAGCGTAAACCCGTTCTCCATCATATGATCCCAAACTGTACAAGCCAACGCAAGCTTCCCTTCTCGCACAAGTCCTCCAATTATCAGTTTATAGGTCACCGCATCGGGACTAAAACCATTACGAAGCATATTTTCGTACAACTCCATGGCTTCACTTATCCTAGAAGCCTTGCAAAGCCCATCTATAAGAGCATTATATGAAACTACATCGGGGGAGATTCGCTTCTCTATCATGTCAAAGAAAAATTTCTTTGCGAGCAAAATTCGACCAGTCTTACATAGGTTATCAACCATAATGGTATATACTTTAGCATTAGGAACCAAGCCAACCTCCAGCATTTGATCGAAAAGCTCCTCGGCTAGATCAGGATGACCTTCTCTAAAGAACCCATTTATCAAAGTGCCATATGTCACGACATCAGGGAGAATCCCCTTTCGTCCCATCTCCTTGAACAACTTGTAAGCTGTTCCAGTGCCTCGGCCCCTACAAAGCGCCCCAAATAGAGTGTTGCATGAGACCACGTCACACAATCCTTTAGCCTCCATCTTGTTGATCATTAGTGAGTATGCTTTATCTAGTTGATTAGCTTTACAAAGCCCATTCAGAAGGTGATTATAACTATACCTATCAGGCATGATGCCACGTTTTTCCATCTTTACCATCAACTTCTCTGCTTCATCTAACATGAGTTCATTACAATAATAATTCAAGTACATGTTGTAGGTAATCAAATCCGGTGTGCACCCATTTCTTTGCATGAACAAGGCGATCACTTGAGCTTTGTCAACTCTACCAACTTTATAAAACCCACTAATCAGTGCATTGTAAATTGGAGTACCCAGCTTGACTCTACACTTTACCATACCCATTGTAAGCTCGTAAGCGGAATCAACCTTCCCGTGATTACATAAACTAAAAATCAATGCTCCACAAGCTACATGATCCAGGGTAAGTCCCTTCTTCACCATTTCATGCCAAATGTCAATTGCAGATTGAAACCTTTCCGACTTACACAAACCGTCAATGATTGTTGTGTATGTAACAACATCAGGATCTCTTCCTTTTTGAATCATGGTATCCAATACCTCCATAGCGGAGTCTAATTTATTTCCCTTACACAAAACATTCAAATATATATTGTAAGCCCAAATATCTGGTACCAATCTTATTTTATACATGTCGTCCAGAAGTTGACGAACAAAGGCCAGATTTTTCATCTTACATAGACCAGAAACAAACCTCGAATACGTAAAAGAACTCAATGAAAACCCTTGCTGCGTCATTCTATGGTAGTAACGCTCAGCCAAATCGAACCTGCAATCTCGAATCAAAACTCCTATGAATCTATTATAATCTATACTAAACACGCGGCAATCGGATTCAATCATTTCATCAAAGGTTTGGATTGCAAAATCTATCAAATGAGCTCTAACATAGCCGGATATCAAAATCCGATATATAGAACGATGCAATGAAAACCCGTTATCCTTCAATCTCAGCAAAATTTCTTGTAAGATATCGAACTTGTGATCTTTTAACAACAAACTTATCATTGATTTATTGGTAAAGTAGTCATGCTTAAAACCAAGTTGGGATTCAGCCCATGAATAAAAACTAAAACCCAATGCAGAATCTGACAGATTGATCAAGACCCGGTTGACAACGTAGGTATTCAAGTCTAAATCTAATCTATGCAACTCCATCTCTTCTGATTCAGACCACACCTTGCACTGAAGTATTTTCTGTATTTTAAGAGCGGAGTGCGAAATAGAAGGCCTTTTGCTTGGTTTCAAGGAGTTCTGAAACTGAGTTTTCTTTCCCAATGAAATAAATTCATCTGGAATTGCATTTGAATCTAAATTTCTATCAGGGTCCGTAGTTTTATCGAAGGAGGTGAAGGTTCTGAAGTGATTTTTAGTGGAAAAACCGAAAAGTTTGTGATGATGGAAAGCCTTACTACCATAACTCTGCACAAATGGAGAGATTTGGGAGCTGCCCAATAGGGGCATTTCGTCGAACAGGTGGTTTGCAACACGAAGCTAGTTTTTCATTAGTTGTTTTGGGTGCAATTAGGAGAATCTACGGTCGACAATGACATCACTGACAGGTAGTTTACCTGTCGGTGGTGTTTGGCGTCCTAAATTTAACTTATACAAGGAAGAGGAAACTTCAGTTCTAACGTCTGTCTTAAAAGTTCGAAATCAGAACCAAGAAAGCTTAGCGTGTCTAATTTCGAGTGAAGAAGGAAGGCAAAGCTCGAAAAAATAAAAAAAGTGGGAACTGGGAAGTGGGTTGCTATTCGCCAACATCCATGCACCAAGGGAGATGCACGGCCCAATGCCCTCCAGGATCCAGGGGGAGCTGGAGCTGGAGCCTCCACGGATATTTTTCTCCCCAAATCGGCAAGGGTCAGAACATACCTCACGGATTTTCATGCACATAATCGTTGTGACATCCCCACGTTTGACAGTTTTTAATATCACAAATATCCTTCTATCAATAAATAAATATATATATATATATATATATATATAATCAAGGATCAAAATTTCGGGTTTCATTTCGATTTGGGAGGGAACTAAAACTGAAAATTTGAACCAAAATTTTGGCCGATAATTTTAATCCCATATAAAAATATGACTGTTTCGATCATTTCGGCCAAAATTTTGATCCTTGATTCTTAAGATGGGCTTTTGGTCAGGTGGTGATTCTAAATGCGGTTTAACTAATATTAGAGACCATTGGAGGCCCAGGTTCCAAAAGTGAAAGCAAACCATAAAGATAAAGGAGCCTCAAAATTGATTGACCTGCATTTAGAGTTCAACCAGCCGGACCTAATCAAACGCCTTTTTAAGATAGAAACCCGGCATGTCAATTAAGGCCCACCTTCCAGAGTACTCTATCTGAATCTTTGAGTGCAGATGATAAAAACATTTTCCATTCAAATCTTTCATACACTTGACCTTGAGATTATTAGCGTACCATCAAATGGTCAGATGTAATTTTGACATGACACAGATCCCAAAGTGACCTTAAAATCAAATTTAAACGTGATTAATGGCACATGATTTTATCAAATGTGATTTTACCTTTAAACACTCCCACCGAATCTATGAGGCCCATGGTTCAAAATTTTTTGTCCCCCAAAACAATAACATCAAAATTTCGGCATTGTTTTGGTTTCAAGCATATTATTGGCCGATAATTTGCTAATCACCAAATTATTGGCCGATATTTTGCTTCTCCAGTAATTTGAATTTTAAAAAAAAAAAAAAGTTGATCGAAATTTCAAATTTTTGGTTTCAGGCATGACCAAAATCGAAATTTTAATCCTCGATGAGGCCCCCATGTTAAAACAATTGATAGTTTTGATTCGAATGATGGAGAATATTTGTCGTTTCAATCTTTCACACACTTGATATCGAGATGATAGGCGTACCATTAGATGGTAATGTGAACCCTATGAAAATGAAAGGGCAAATCAAATGTAATTTTTCCTTTAAATACTCCCACGCCACTTAGAGAGTGCCCATGTTAAAAACACATCGACTGATATGAGACGGATGATTGAAAATGGTTTTGGTTACAATCTTTCACGCAGTTGATCTTGGGATTATGGGCATACCATCAGATGATCAGACATTAATTTGGCATAACATAAACCCTACAAACTGACCTTAAAACTCATTGATTGTTTTGAATAAGATGATGGGGAATGTTTTTTAATCACTTAATCCCCAGATCATGAGTTTACCGTCAGACGATTAGACATTGATTTGATGCGACATAAATCCCAAAAAGTGACCTTAAAGTCAATCCCTTGGGGTGTAAGAATCAACAACCAATCATGTCCTTCAAGTCGCGCATTGCGTTTTGAACGTGATGAATGGAACATGATTTAGTCTCAACCGTCGATGAAATCAAATGTGATTTTACCCTTCATTTTATCTTGTACTTAGTAACTTGATACCTTTCCGCGAAACTAACTACTTTTGAAAACCAGTCCTAAGCCAATCCTCAAACGCAGATGGTTCATTTTATCTGCTGCTTAGTTCGGTGATACATTTACTCAGGCTGTAAAGAAACTAACTGCTTTGAAAACATCCTCAAACGCAGATGTGATTAGCGTTAATCGATAGGGCTCATAAAAATTAGGAGCCACCTCTTGCAAACGAGATATATAATAATTTTTTTTCCGTTCAACGTGAAAAAATATCTAAAGTCGTTTGATTTGAAAGTTATGATGTAAAAATCTTCCGTGCGGTTGGATATAGTCAACTCAGATTATGGACTTTATTTTATTTTTGTCTCTTCTTATATATAATATTTTATATGAGAATATACAAGTTCTAGCCTACATCACAACCAATTAATTAAATGATACAAGATCATTATTAGCATTCGATTAATTGGATGACAAGATCATTGTTTTAAGATATTATTTGAGTATGGGTGATGCACGCCTTTTTATTAGTTAATAAAAAAATATAAAATTGTTGAAAGAGCATTATTGGTATTCTATCCGAGTCATATCCGATATATATCGATCGATATGACTTGATATGGGCTGACATGGTCTGATAATTGACATGTTCAACTCAATACTTGACCCATATAAAATCGGGGTATATATCCACATCGGATGGGGCCTAACTCGATACATTTCGGCTGGTATGATATTTCCGTACCCTAAAAGATTTGGTATCTTTGGGACCAGAGCTACTCAAAATCTCATTTAAACCATTTGATTTGATGGCTATGATGTAAAGATCTTTGGGGCTAAAGATTGGCAGAAAACATAATTGCTATCATATGATTCAACATAGTCAAAGACCATAATCCGAGCTAATATTTGGCATGAAAAAAATGTTTACATTTTCAAATCAAACAGCTTAGATTCACGTGGCACCGATTCCAAATATACCGGGTTTTTTCTTAAGGGAGCCGTTACTTGCACACAATTTTCAAGTTCTTTAACCAAATTAAAAAGAAAATAAAAATACTCATTGTTTTTTATGTTTTTTTATTGACTTTGAGACCTTATTGCTGCACCAAACATACAAAGTCGTAAACTAAAATCGCATGCATGAAATCACTAGTGTCGGAGAGTAACTGGAAAAAAGAGAACCATATTGAAAGCCAATCGAACGGGAAATTATAAATCGCGTGCACGAATAGATTCAAAGAGATTAAAGCGGAAAAAATCATTTGAAGAGATCGCTCGAGTGAATCTATATGAAGAAATCGTTCATGAATAGCCTCAAAGTAACTTTGGAAATTCTGGAGTTTCTTAATCAAATAGAAAATAATTGAAAAATTGCATGCACAAACAGATTCAAAGAGATTAAAACAACAAAAATTTATTTGAAGAAATTGCTCTGCCAAATCTATTTGAAGAAATCGCCCCAAAGAAACTCTGCAATTTCTACCTATTGGTGGCCGTAACTCCAATGTATTCAAGATTTCTCTCAATTCTTAAGCGTGATTCACCATGGCCAAACCCTATTTTCAACATCATAATCCTTTGAATTTGGAGTTTCAACACCCTAATTGGAACCCTAGGGGTTGAGATTGGTACTCTACAATTTGTTGATAAAAATTAGAATTGATAATGACTCCGAGGCACGTTCTTCACTACGTTATCTTAAAGACAATAGACACTTCACTCCGTTAGATAAATAAAGATACAATAGAGTTCCCAGGGAATCTGTCTTCAGGATACAACATAGTCCGGTCTTGTCAAGAACCATATGTTCTTTTCTAGATTATACTTTCTAGAGAAAAAACTTGTCACACATATTTTATGATATATAAAGATTCTTAAAAAATTAGAACGTAAAAGGAAAGGAGAAATAGATATTATATTTTTATTGTCTTGCATATTTTGTATGTGTAACAGAGATCTTATCTTTATTTATAGAGAAATTCTGGATCATTGTGTCTTTTCAGGTTCGGGTGAAAAGATTTAACAGGGATCTTATCACTATTTATAGAGAAATTTTAAATCATTGTATCTTTTTAGGTTACGATAAAAAGATTTCAGGTTTACTGTAAAAAGATGTCAGACTTGTGTCTTTTCACATTTACGATAAAGAGATAAATCCAAATGTGAAAAAACACTTATTTAGAGAGATAATATTTACAAGTTTGTCATTGAATTATTATCAATATATATCATAATAATTGCAAACTTAATTTTTAAACAATAAAATATATATTACTATATTAATATATATAACAATCCTCCACTTGTTTCAAAATAATAATAAAAATTATATATCAGAGCGATCATACTAAGCATCATTAGAGGTACCGATCAGTTTGAACCTTTGACTAGTATATGCAACTCAAAGTTTGTAAAAACTTTAAATAGCTTATAGCCTTGAATTTAAAACCTGTCTAACAAACCGAAATTACATATACACTTACGATAACCTAAATAATTAGAGACATAAGGCCTGGGCTTTACAATCATGTGCTAAAACCCTGATTTCATAAGTATCTCAAAGAGAATACCGAATATTTGTTGAAGCGGCTTCACTTTCATACTCATATAGGTGAATTTGTCATAGGTGCTCTTGTAACTACTTTACAGCAAATAAATGCATTAGAATAATTAAGAGTTAAACTCATTCTCTCACGTTACAAGAGATATGCATGAAATTGAACACCATAAGGATGGCCAATAGGTAATATACTTTTGTGCACTTTTAAGGACCACAGAGAGTTTCTTATCTCGTTGAACTTAGGATTTGAGATCTCCAACTCTACCAAGTTGAGGTTCAACCATTGCGCCTTTAAAGATATCGATCTTAAGCCCATCCCCTCGATGTTTTCAAAATTATATTTTTGGGTAGTATTTTTATAGACTTCGAAGCCATTTTGCCTCTTGTGTTCCCTCAAACAATGCTATATACTCTGATTCTACACTTGAATTATAAAGTCATGTTTGTTTCTAGACCCTCACAATATTGCTCCTCCTATCAAAGTAAAAATTCAACTGCTTGTGAATTCTAAATCAGAGGAGTCAGAAATTCAAGTAGCATCAGTAAACCTTCTAAGAGTTCAAATTTGTCACTATATTGTAAACTATAATGCATAGTTTCTTTCAAGTATCTTAATGCCTTACAAATAGCTTCCCAATGTTCCAACCTTGAGTTATTAGTCTATTCAATACCTCCACTATATATGCTATATTGAGTCTAGTACACTTCAGTAAATACATAAGACTTCTATCTCAGTAATGATAAACTATAATTCTTAAACTTGTTTAAGAATCGGTTTATCCCTAACCATTATCAAAATATTAGAGAGTGGAAAAGTCTTTGTACCTGTATCCTTAATTATACACTTCTTCGCTAATAAATCTCAAAATTTTAGTAATAGTGCACTTACAGAAAGTATTGAACAACCTATCGCTTAATGCATTGAAGATGTGGTCTCGATAATCTAGATCATCTTTCAGCCATTTGAGTCGAGCATTCAATCCTCTACTAATCGTACTTTTCTTTGTTTCCGCTACAGAAATTGGTGGACATGGTGTAGTGAGGACGTAAGCAATCTTGAATTATCGCAAGATAAATTACACATTTTGTTGCTATATTTGAAATTTGACTCGTTAAATCGGTCAAGTTTGATGGGATCTTGATTCACGAACATTATGCTCTGAGCCATTAGAACGAAATATTGTCCTTAAATTATTGATAAAAATTGGTATTGATAATGGCTCTGAGGCATGTTGTTCTACACTGCCTTAAAGATAATAGACGCTCCCACTCCGTCGAATAAATGAAGATGCAATAAGGTTCTAAGCGAATCTGCCTTCTTTTCAGATTTGAAGAGATGCCAGGCTTGTGTCTTTTCAAATTTACAGTAAAAAGATAAATCTAAATCTGAAAAAATACTTCTTTAGAGAGATAATATTTACAAGTTTGTCATTGAATTATTATTAATATATATAATGATAATTATAAACTTAATTTTAAAATAATAAAATATATATTACTATACTAATATATATATAACACAATCTTCATCGCAAGATCCTCTTTAAAAAATCTTAAGAGCTTTGAAAAAAATTCTAAGAGGTTTGAGAAATTTTCCTCCAACATTCTCAGCCAAAACTCGAGCGTGGGATTGAGATCTTAGGCACAACCCTTTGAAAGTGAGAAGAGGGAGAGAACAACTGACAAAAAGAACGAGATCAACATAGGAGGAGAAAGAGAGAGACTTGTGTTAACGACTTGGTGCAAGGATATGAAAAAAGTGTAAGTAACGACTTTTTTTTTTTTTTTTTTTTTCTTGAGAGAGAGAATCGACACCCTTTTCTAATTAGGTGCAACAACACATTTTTTTGGCATATTTTAGGGCTATTAATTCGAGCCGCTACCCAACCACCCAACTCCATTTATTAATGAGGCACATAGTCGAGCATCAAGCATCATCTGAACTCGCCCTTCTGATTGGGTTAGGTTAACTCAAAGTTTAGGTGAGGTCGTATCAATCGGGGTAAAAGTTTGTCTAGTTCATGACGACTAGGGGTGCAAGTTCGGTTAAGCAACCCATAACAAAACCATTTTTTTCTGTATTCTTTTCCTATCCGTCTGAACTGAAATCGAACCGAAACTACGAAAAAAAGGTTACGTTATATCAATTTTTTCGATTTAGATCGCTCTTTGATTTCGGCCACCCAAAACTGATGGGGAATCGGTTTCAGTTTTTTTTTGTTTTTATTGGGCTTTGTTCCAGTTTGGGGAACCGATTTTTCACCCTGTTTCAATTTTGAATACAAAACTTGCATCCTAATATACGCTGGCCCACTTCAATATTTTATGTATAATCTAAGAAATATGATGGGCTTAGGGATTTTTAACCGGATCCGTCCATCTATCTGTCGACCCATTATGCATTTTGACTAATTGACAACTCTAAATTACATTTTGGTGTCAAAACATTAGAGTGTCAAAAAAATACGCTCACGAAGCTCATAATATAAGTTAATTATTTGGCCAGAGAAGTGCGCCATTGAATGCTCAAGTCAATCCCTCGCAGCCTATCTTGTGAGATATGCAAATATTTTTGAGCTCGAGTGGAAGGTCAAAAGGAAGAGTAAAATGAGGTATCAGAATCATGTATCGATTCATAGAGGACTTATACGAATTGGCTGATACAGCTAAAAAACCTTAGTCTCGTCGTATCAAAGGCCTTCAGTGTTATTAGAAATTCATGAATGAATATCGGATGGAAAACCTTAGAGGGAGAGGCAGCAAGAGAGAGGAGAGGTGCATAACATCGAAAGGTTTGGGCAGGAATCCATTTGAGGTTTTTGCTGTATGCATTGAGACCCCACTTATAATTCTTACGGTTGCGTGGGCGGGAAGTCTTTTTGGGTGTCGGGTAGCAGCCCTCATAGGCGATGCTAGGTCAGTTGTGATGCATGGGTCAACCACATAGATTTGTTAAAACTTTTAAATTTTGTTTACTATGCGTGGTCCACCCATCTAATGTGACCATGTGACTTGCACGTACTTTGTAGTGTATGAGTGTCTATGCACGTCACAAGGTCAATTGAATGGATAGACCCCTTTCGAACCAATGATGGCTGAACCACCCATTGTAAATAAGCTCAAAACTTTTAATATCCTGAACACTAGAATTTGAGCATGATAGCTCCAGATTTCACTAACTTTCGGAGATATTTGCTTAGGTCATTTGTATGAGAAGCGGTAAATAAAACAAGTAAAATTGAGCGGAGATTTTTAATTTTAAGTAAGCATGGGCGGGAAGTCTCTTTTGGGAAAGGATAGTGTTAAATGGAGGAAAGATTTTATCGAGTAAAAAAATGTAAGTGATGGATGTGTCGTAATACAATTGGCTAGCGGTGCACAATCATTAATGACCTTTCTGTTGTTGTTGATTGCAATTCTCCAATCATGACAAGTCAGCCATGATTGCTTAATCGTGGCTGTTGGATCTTGGCCACTGATTTCTCAATCGTGGTTAGTAGCCACTAGATTGTGGCCATTCTATCAATCTATTATGGGACCTTGATTGTGGCAATCTGATTGTGACCTCTTTATCAATACCGTCCATTTACGATCACTTGATAGCAGCTGCCTCATCATGGATGCTTGTCTCATGACCACTTGATCGTGACCACTTGATGGTGGATGTAAATCATTGGTATATGTTGTGCAAAAATCAATCTAAAAAAATCACTAACAACAAGCGAAAATTTCTCGCGGAAACAAAACGATGCCCAAGTCGAAACCTAGGCTCTGATATTAATTGTTGTGCAAAACTCCCTCTAGATGGCATTTGCAGGTCTAATCTCATTTATGGCTTTTACGTGCGAAGAAGGCAATCAATAAACCAAATAACAAATAAAATACGAGATAGAGAAGGAAATCACACTACATACAAGAACAAGATTTACGTGGTTCGGCCTAAGTCTACGTCCACGGGCAGTCAAACAAAGTGTTTTCACTATCAAGATGAAGATGCACAAAGACTACAAAACAATGGAGATCGTATTCTCCAATCTTACCTAAACCAAAAAAACCACAAAAATCTAAGTCCAAAGTTCAAAACAAACACCAAGATTCTCCCAAACAAATACTCAAGTGTACTCTCACCAAAACCTAATAAAAGAGCCACCCAACCAAAACGAATCCCAAGTTCTCTCCATAAGAGAGACTAAAAAAATCCTAAATGAATTTTCCAAAGGGTTTACAAAACCAATGTCAAAAGCCCTTTCTCCAAAACCCTCATTTTCAAATCCAAGATTCAAACTCTATCTTGCCGGAAACAAAACCCAAAAATCCCTCCATTATTCCTTATCTTTCAAATCTTATATAATAAAATCCTATATTAGAGAATAATAAAAGTTTCCAAAATAAGTGACTTTCCTCACACAAAAGCAAACTAATATGAGATCATTTGATAATCTACCAAACCAAGTTCCAATAAGTAACTTTAGTTGCAACTGAAAATCAAGTCAAACCTAACAATCTCCACATTGGCGAGATTTACAAGCCAACAATAATTTTTCACATCGACATGAAATCTCATGTCATTCAAACAAATCAAGCATCTTCAATTTCAACTTCAAAAATTACCTTCAAACTTGCCCACCAACTCTAATGCACCTGAAAGTGCCTAAATTATAAGTATCAAACTGCCAACGCGCTCGAAAGTGTCCAAATTATCAATACACCCGAAGTATTAAATTGCTAATGCACACAAAAATGTGCAAACTGTCAATGCACTCAAAAGTGTCAAATTGCCAATACCAATACACCCGAAAGTGTCAAATGTGCCCTTAGACTCCACCACACCCGAAAGTGTCAAACTGCAAATTTTTGTAGTGTTATTTGCAGTACCAATCTTCATATCAACAATGGTGGTTGCTCCAACTAGCAAAGTGCTTCTTTGCAATTAGCATCCTTCATCACGAACTATTTATGATATTTTACAAAACACAACCGATTTGTGCCACAAGTTTGCCGATTAATCTTGTCCTAATCTTTCTCCATCACATCTAACCTTTTACACAACCAATCATAAAAAAATCACCAACAAAAAACAAAAATTTCTCATGAATATAAAAAAATATCCAAGTCGAAACCTAGACTCTGATACCAATTGTTGTGCAAAAACCCTTCTAGATGACCTTTGCACGTCTGATCTCATTGATGACTTTCACGTGCGAAGAAGAAAATCAATAAATCAAATAACAAATAAAATACGAGATAGAGAAAGAGATCACACCACATATAAGAACAAGATTTACGTGGTTTGACCTAAGCCTACGTCAACGGGCAGTCAAACAAAGTGTTTCCACTATCAAGATGAAGATGCACAAAGGCTATAAAACAATGGAGATCTTATTCTCCAATCTTACCCAAACCAAAGGAACCATAAAGATCTAAGCCCAAATAAATACCCAAGTGTACTCTCACCAAAACCTAACAAGAGAGCTACATAACCAAAACAAATCCTAAGTTCTCTCCATAAGAGAGACCCAAAAAACCAATGCCAAAAGCCCTTTCTCCAAAACCCTCATTTTCAGATCCAAGATTCAAACTCTTTCTTACCAAAAACAAAACTCAAAAATCCCTAAATTATTCCCAATCTTTTAGATCATGTATAATAGGACCCTATATTAAAGAATAATACAAGCTTACAAAACAAGTGACTGTTCTCGAACAAAAGCAAATTTATATAGGATCCTTTGACAATCCACCAAACCAAGTTCTAATTGGTAACTTTAGTTGCAACCAAAAATCGAGTCAAACCCTACCAGTATCTAATCATGGCCTCTCGATCTCTATTTAATCATGATTGATAGATCTTAGATGTGTAATCATCCTGTTCGTTAATTCATAAGTATTCAATTATAACCGATCAATCATGGACATTTAACAAGAAAAACATTAAAAAAAAAAATCAAAATCATGGACGCTTGGATGGGTTGATCATGAAGATCATGGCTTCTCGAACAAATCCCTTGCTTGACCTTCAATTGAAGACTGGTTGATCATGCATGCCTCATTATGGTCGATCGATTGTGACTGCTTGATTATAACTGTTCAAATGTGTCTCGATCATAGAAACTTGATCATGGTTGGTAACAGTGACTTGTTGACCATAACCGTTTAATCAGGCTCGCTCAGTCATAGTTGCCCAATCAATGGTCATTTGTTGCTAACAAAACCAATGCACTCAAGGCAGTGAGCTATAATTAGGTATTAATCTGATATATTATTAGGGTGACTGATCAATTCACTAGCAGCTGCCAGTTTTATGCTTTGATATGAAATTTTGATATTTCCTTCTTCGGAGTTTCTAGAATTCAAATTTCATCAATCTTTTGGGCTAACTCTTTAGTTACACCCTATAAAAGAGCAAATAGTGAACTTTTCTCTTTCCCTATCCGCATGCTTATTTCTCTTTTGCTATCCGCATTTTTTTTTTGATCAAATTTCATCAACGTTTATCTAATCTAATTCAATTCTTTGTCCAGCGATGCAAGTTCAGTTAACCACACCAGATTTTTTTTTTTTTTTTTTTTCCAATCTTCGGTTCAGCTCTGCTTGAACTGAAACAAATAGGTTTCAGTTTTGATTAACTGACATTTTTTAAAAATGGAAACTGAAGCAGAACCAAAAAAAATCAGTTTCGGTTTTGGTTAACCAAAACTGAACCTTAGTTTTTCGGTCTTTTTCAGTTTTGGCCAGTGTCATTACCCAACCCGACTGGTTTTTGTTTCCGGCCACCCAAAACCGAAACTGAATAGATTAAGAAAAGAGTACGCAAATAGCAAAATAAGCATATCTTCCAAAAGTCACAAAATACAATAACTAGGTCAAATCCAGAAAGGAGAAAAACTATAAACACAAGATTTTCGACAAAGTAAAGAAAATTGAAAGAAGATAAAAACTTTTGGCAAGCAAAATTTATGGAGTTTAGCCATCTCCAAGTAGATGTTGTGTTCAATATCCATACCCTCCGAATGTATACAAAAATCATAAATGGTGGCAATTCTTGACCCACCTGATCTCTATAATTAATTGGGCTCTAAAAGCCATACAGTAAATTAGTCACATTTGAATCATCGGGTAATTCTGTAAGCCTGCAAAATAGAAAAACATTTTGTAAGTTCTAAATTTGTTTTCACAACTCAAGAGATCCCTTGTGGTTCTAGCTGAATGATTGCAACTGAGTTTACCAAGAGAAAAGGCCATACAAGAAAGAGTTGGTAGTAGGTACCTGACCAAGTACTGCCGGTGGTGCCAGGTTATCTCCCCTTGGCCACTTAGTCAAGCCTTGGGAGGTGCACAGCTATTTATGAGCGCACAAATTAGTGAAGTATGCTTTGACCTTTCACTAATTTGGCACTAAAAAATATGCATGCTTTTCCCAAGATTGGCAGAGGGAGATTGACCTGACCACCACCATCAGATACCGAATACCACTCTGAAGGAGAAGTATAAAGGGTTGGTGCCTATTATAAAACACTTAAATCAGATGGATAAAGATGTGCCTTCTAACATTCATTCCATGGTCTATGGAGTGAGTTCCACTTAAATCTAGCTAAGATATAAATGTGTGTAGGAAACATTAACCCTATGTATAATGATGTTAAGTCTGGGAATTTTAAGAAACTTTTTGGTTCTTCTGGTCAGTCATTTTGATTCTTGATTCCCAGATAAACAATAAAGTGAAATGGGAAAGCCTCCCAGCAAAAGGATAAATTAAATAGAGATAAGAACTGATTTGAAGGAGCATTCAAATATACCTTGACAGTTTTCAATAGTTCTTTGGCTTCCTTGTTGTTTTTGAAGTGATCTCGCACGGGCTGTGAAACAAAGAGGTACTAATTAGTTCAGAAAAACAAAGCAAAAATAACATGAACTTTTAGTTAATCAAGGAGATATAACTGAACATTGCAGGAGAAAAGATTTGTAAAGCAGTAAACTTCCATCCAAGATGGATATTTTTCCAAGACTATTGGCATCGAGGCAGATGATTCTACAAGAAGCACATGCATAAACTCACATTTGGATAGACACTATCGTTGCAGATTTAAACACTACAGAAGAAAGACACCAATATTCAAAGAACAGAAAAAAAAAATGCCTGCATAATGAGACTGACTCCTATGACCGCTTGACAGGTATATTGCCATGAAAGGGCACCCATTTAGACAACGTGACATACATCTTTGACCATTTTAAGCGTTTCATGTGTATGGTCTTCATTTGTTCCACATTCAGACCAAAAGCATATATCAAAGAATTGGAACCATCCAATTAGAGAGCTCTAATATTGACTGTTACGAAATTTTGCACAACCATCGATTATAGAATGCATACATTGGACAGTTCAAATCCCTCAATGACCGTGATTTTTTGAGCACCACAGTGGCTCCCAGTACGAGCTATAACTTTGATAACTTGGATTGCTCGAAAGATGTGCTATGGTCCCTGTCTACATCTGCTTCTCAGTGCCCAATATTCCTTCATAATACAATAGGGGAAAATTTTCTGGTGGCTTTACAGTTTAAAACTTAATCGATACAGCCTTTAACTTCGAAAAATTAACTGGCCAGCTTGGCTGGTCAACTAATATTTGACCAATACATGATGACACTACTAATGGGCTATTTGTGAATGGGAGCTACAACTTACACACGAGGTTTGTACCGTGGCACATAATTTAAAAGAAATATTTGATATTTATGGGATATGTGTCACGTGGAACACCATATAAGCAGCCTGATTTTAGGGCCATGATGTAGAGATCTCTGATGCCAAAATTTGGCATGAAATGCGATCTCTATCATCTGGTTCAACACAGTCAAAACCCATTATCTAATTCAATGGTGACTGTGACTAATCAGATGATAGAGATCGTGATTCAGGTTATCTATATTATCCATGGCACTGACAGTCCAAAATTGTTTTGCATTCCAATCAGCTAATCAAAGCACTGTTCAGTGCATTAAATGTGGACTATTGACTACATTTGTTATAAAAATCCATTGCATTCCTCATGCAGGCACTTGAGCAGTCCAACGGTCTGAATTTTCTGGGCTAAATCCAATCTATATTATGACCACCCGCATGTATCTCTAACATAATAGGACCATATGGCACTCAGGATGGAGCTCCTATTACCAACTCCAAAAAATTTAGGACATTTAAAAAGAATTGGGTAAGCTTCATTTGTATAATATATGAAACCAAATTTAAAAGGTGACAAAAATTTCTTCGTTGACAGGAAGATAGGTAAGATTTTACAGAAATTAGCATGGTTTTGACTTTTGAGCACCCTGAAAAATGGTGTGCCCCGTCTCTATTTAAATGCGTGGTGTATATCTAATACCCAGAAGTCCCTAACAATGTGCCACCTCTTTTTCATTATTATTTTAAACATATGGCAATAAATCAATCCTCCATTAAAAGTTTGAGAATGCTTTAAATATTATAACAAATTACTATAATGTGCATGATGTGTGTGCTATGAGTGACCATACGCCATCCTTGATTCTTCTGTCCAACACCTAATACTAACACTTTGTTTATTCTCAGGGTCCTACATATGTTTTTATCTTTGTATTAATATGAATGCCCAATAAAATGGGTATTTATGCTATTCAGATCAAATATGAGTTCACTGGTCTCTAGGAGAGACATCAAATGTTAATTTTTTCAAAGGGCTGGGAATCTTTCATGTAAACTATAGGGATATATGTGCTATATAGGTTGCGCTATATAATCACCATTGAAATTTGACCAAAAAATGAAGGATATGACCACATGCACCAGGAGCAAAGGTGGAATGTGATTTTACCATATCGGATCAGAAAAGTATGGTGTTTCCACACCCAAGGAATAATCAAATATACCAATTTTCACAATTCAGAAGAATGTTGAGTAGGTCAGAGTGAATGGCAAGAGATTACCTGCAAAATCTTATTTAAAGCCTTTGAAAGAGCAGGCTTAACATCAGCTGGATGCAATTCCTCCTTTTCATAATCAGCAATTAGTTCCTCAATGCTGGAGAATGTCCTGAATAAAGGGTGATTTATTCAAGATAAGTCGCTAGTTATAGATCTAGACATTAAAATTGGCTGTCATTGATTGTTATATCAGACATACATCAGTTGAAACTTAATAACTACTCCCAAAAATTTATGCTGTCTTGAACTATTTAAATATGAAGCCATGTATATGTTGAATTCCCATGCCTACCAAGATGCAAACTTTTAGCAAGTATTGGATAAAATTCTAAAAAAAAGAGATCTGCAACAATAAACCAAAGGGAAAGCCAAAGATGTTAAATTAGTGACAAACAATGTTTCAAAATTTGAGTCGGATCATAAGACTGTTGGGGGGTTGCAGTGTTGTCAAAGGCACGCCTAGGCACACCCTTTGCGCATGAGCCGTGCAAATTAAGTACAGATGCAATGAGGCGCGCCTAGGCGTGCAACTCTTATGCATAGGGACAAAAGCGCTAAAGTATGCCTAGGCACGCCTCGAGTTACTTTGAAAAAAAAAAGATTAAAGATCTTATATAACTTAAAACTAGTACACTTGTTATAAGTAACCTTTAGATCTCCTAAGTCTTAACTTTTAAAACTTATATCTCTGAAGTCTATAAGCTACAGGTGCTACAAGCAAGAGTCGAGAATTAGAGTTCGTTTGCTAGTTACTCAGAACCTACTTGCTAGTTTGTTAAATCGTATGTTTGTTTTTAGTGAACATAAATACATAATGTCCAATTGTTTAAGATTTTATTTGCTTCTTGCATTTCAAATTTGTTAATCATTATATTGCTATTATATATTTGCACCTCAGCCTCACCAAGGCCCCGGAGACCCTTGTCACCTGGGGTGCCCCTAACACTTTTGACAACTCTAGGGGGTTGATTGAAATCAAATCAGGTCAGGTTGTACGCCAATTGTAAGATTTATATATAAATTTTTTAAATAATATTAAATAAGTCTGAAAAATAATATGGCCAAATCTTCCACAATCTATTATAATCCTGACATATCATGTCACAAACCAATTGAAATTAACATCTGTACTGCAAATTATGTTTAATTTCTAACCAAACAAAGCAAAATGAATATCTATCCCACATATCAATGTCTACTACATATTAACTTAAAAGGTTGCTAGTATAAAAAGTACATAAAGTAATATATCTTGAACTGCCAAGTTCTTTAGTATTATTACTTTTGTCATTTGAATTGATAACCTGGTAAACCCTTTGATTAAAATAGAAAATCATATAATGCTACATTGCTATAGATTTCACTATTTAGGATCTACTTTACAATCAGATGGTGGATATGAGAACATCTAAAACTAGTTAATTGCAGGTTGGATGAAATGGAGGCAAGCAAGCGGAGTATTGTGCGACCCAAGAGTTTCACTTAGACTGAAGGGAAGTATTTATAAGACGGCAGTTAAATTTGCCCTGTTATATGGTGCAAAGTGTTGGGCTGCAGAAAAGCCAAAAATAGATAGAGTACATGCAGCTGAGATGGATGTGAGGAGCATGTTTGTCAAGGCGATGCCCTAGCCTTGCCATGGCGAATAGCGAGGGAAATCGCTATATAGAGGTAAATGGCTAAACTCTCCAAATAGTGACGTTATGGCGAGAGCATCATGGCTCCGCCATAAACGCAATTTGGCAATTAGTTTTTTTTTTTAAGTAGGTGGCAATCTTGTATTATAATTGGTTATAACTTATAACACTTTTTTTTAATATATAAATTATGACTCTTTTAAGTTATAACTTATAACGTAAGTTAAAAAAAAGGCAGCCATACCCTATTAGTGGAACTGTGCCACCTAAAATACCATCTAAGTCATCTGATTTGAAGGCAATCATATCAAGTTTTTTATTGCCAAATATTGGCATGAAACATGATCTCTATCATCTGATTTGTCCCAATCAACCATTGACTCAGATGATCTTCTTTGACTATATTGAATCAGATGATAGAGATCATTTTTAGTGTCAAAACTTTGGCAAAAAAGTTCTTTACACCATGGCCCCCAAATTAGACGGCTTTGATGGTTCACATGGCACAGATACGAAAATTATTTGATAATTAATGTTTGAATTGATGTTCCATATTTGATCATTAATATTTGATTTATATTTATTGATATTTGTTTATGCCTGATGTCTAAGTAGATGAATTTTTTGGTCCTCTATGAAAGATATAAAACTAAAAAAATAAAAAAGAATATTAATGATTACTAAATAAAAATTAAAAATTATTAAAGAATTAAAAACTAAGAATAAATAGCCTCACCATGACCTCGCCATACCTCCTTAACTACCTTGGTGAGCAGTAACAAAAAAAGGATAATATGCGAAACAAGTACATACAATAAATTTGAGAGTGACACCAATAAAGGAAAAAGTTACAAAATGTCCCATAAGGTGGTTCGGGCACGTCCATTGGAGGCCAGAAGCAGACCATGTACGAAGGGTTGAGATACTTCAAATGCAAGGAAGAGAAGAGGAAGACCAGTCAAGATCAATGAAGCACTAAGGAACATAAAGGATTGATAAGCAACGAATGGGCCAACCCCATCCCAAATAGATTGGATAAGGCTGTGATGATGACTTTCGTCATCTAAATCATCAATAGAGTATCCATATCTTATTTTCAACCATTAGCACGAAACCTTGAAATCTTCATGGGCATATGATAGTCCTCGATTTCAGAAATATTTAAAAAGATAAGGTGTTTAGTGTTGAAGGAGATGATGTCTTCAAAAGAGAATACAACAAAAGGAACTGAGCATGAACATATACAAATATACTTGAAAAGTCTAAAAAGTACTAAAAATAATTAGTCAGAGCCTAATATTATTTTCTCATTTCTAAGTTAAGTCAATGTGAAATGCTTGCCAAACATCCTAGACATACAGATAAATTTCCATTTTTATCAATAACTTAAAGTTTTTATTATAAAAGATATTATTCATAATTTCAAAATCATAGTACAAAGGATCCTTTCTCATTCAAAGAAGTTTGACAAATTTGAGTTACTATCTATAACTTTAAATTTTCAATACAAAAGTTATACACCTTTCCCATTAAAAAAGTCCAGGATATTGAAAATTGCCTTCAAAACAAAGCCTACGAGAATTAGGAGTCACTATCATTCTTAACGTGATATCTCATTCTTAATATCTTATTTGGCTCGAATTGGTAATAGTACAATTTTAAATGAATTACATCATGAATCAGACAATTTTTATAACAATGCTTATGAAAATATGCAAATACACATACATCATACATAGCTATGGTAAGGTAGCTTTTAGAGTGTGGTAACACTTAGAGATGAAAGGAAGTGTAACCATTATTTCTTCACATAAGCCTGACAATCAAGTGTCAACATCTACCCAAACAAACAAACAAACAATCATCATCATCATCATTGCCTAGTCCCAAATATTTGTTGCCAGCTTTGCATGTTCCATTTTTCCATTCAATGTTATTTAGGATTAAACTCGCTCTTCAATCATCTATGTTGCTTCTCACTGTCACGCCCCCAGCCCCTGGCCTCGCACATTTGGGCGGCTCTTGCGCCCTGCACGTTCCAATCCACGAGTCGGGTCGGCACAACATACCTCCATTCAATTTCAATTTCTGATTAAATCATTCTGTTCCTTTTTAAAAGAATTTACAATATTTGCGGAAGCATTTTGCAGAAGATTTCCCATTTTCGGTAACCTGGTCGAGCTATTTCGGTTTTCAAAATGTAAAAATCCTACTTATCGCGGAATTATAAGACAAATAAACCATAGTAAAAAAGTTCAACTGTAAAACCAAATATTTACAATAAGTCCAGTTATAAAAGTACATCAATGATTTCAAAAGAACTGGACTTAACAAAAACAACCCAAAAGAAAAGATCCAATAAACATATGAACCGGTCACATGTGTACATGTGTTGGTAGCTCTATAGACAAAACGAGCTCAAACTATTAGCTCAATGATCGCACCTGAATCTCTCCTCGTCCTGCTCCCCTAGCTCTGACCGGGTGGCTGTTAGCTCAAGGAATTCTGTTTCTTTCTTCTGTCTTTATGCTTTAGTGAAATATGCTTGGTAAAAGAAACTTACGAATCGCAGCCACAGTATGGGAAATTTGTCTGTTGAGATTCCTTCTTCTATCTTTGCCCAACAGTTTCTGGCCTCTCATTCGGAAGGAAAAGTTGCCGGTTCTACCCATTTGGTTTCGGGACATCTGAGAACCGTCAGGAGTCTCTCGACTCTCTTTAACCAACTGTATGTTGCCATGGGCTCGCAGGTTCCCATAAATGCTAGTGGCTTCATCTGATGGAATCACTCTACCATTGAATGTCCTCGGTCTTGATGTGCGGCCATCGCAGCCATCATTCGTTCCATGTGCCGATACAGTTCAACCCATGGTTCAAGAGCTCCTTCGGGATTATGTTTCGGGGTTGACGATTCTAGAGGGGGTTGTCTGATTCTCCTAGTGTTTACCATCCTAATGGATAAATGGAACACATAAGGCTTTTCCTTGGCAGACTAATTAAAAGAATCTCAACCTATCATTACTAAAGGCTACTATTCTTAGAGACGAGCAATCTAAGAAAGGTATTTTAATTTCTTCTTATTTAGGTTGAATGTGTTTCATACAACAACCAATCAAGAGGCGTTTTATTATATTGTTCAATTTAATTCATGTTGTCACTCCTCTTAACAGACGTAATACTTCATCAGGTTTTTCCAATTTCCAGAGAGAGATCCGTTAGCCGAGCTTCCAGTCATTGCCTTCAGTCAGGGACGTCGATCAATCCTATCATAAAGACCTTCTAAGGAATATACTTCCTAGATGAGTACACTATCTAAGTTTAGATGACTTGAGCATCCAAACAGTGCCAGGTGCAGCTTTTGTTTTTGTTTTTTTTTTTTTTTTAAATTCGACTACACTCATTCCGTTTCAAGAAAACAAATTTTCAAAAGCGATGTTCATAACATAAAAGGAATTTTAAAAACTTTTAGCTTTGATACCAACTTCGATATGTCACGCCCCCAGCTCCTAGCCTAGCACGTTCGGACGGCTCTCGCGCTCCGCACGTTCCGATCCACGAGTCGGATAGGTGCGACATATGCCCACTCAATTTCAATTTTCAGTTAAATCATTCTTTTCCTTTTGAAAAGAATTTACAATATTTGCGGAAGCATTCTGCGGAAGATTTCCCATTTTTATTAGCCTGGTCGAGCTATTTCGATTTTCAAAATTCAGAATGTAAAAATCCTACTTATCGCGGAATTATAAGTAAGACAAACCGTAGTAAGAAAGTTCAACCTTAAAATCAAATATTTACAAGAAGTCCAATTACAAAAGTACATTAGCGATTTTAAAAGAACTGGACTTAACAAAAACAACCCAAAACAAAAGATCCAATAAACATGTGAATCGGTCACACGTGTACAGGTGTTGTAGATCTATAGACAAAACGAGCTCAAACCATCAGCTCAGTGATCGCTCTTGGATCTCTCCTCGTCCTGCTCCCCTAGCTCTGACTAGGTGGCTACTGGCTTGCCTTTGGAATTTTTGGGTCATGAAAGGACAGTAAGCGGTGAACCTTAATTATTTTGAGTTACAGTTTACATACACGAGGGTTTCACATTGTGATTTGTGCAAAGTGAGGTTTAAAACATGTCGTGATATCAACAGAATAATAAAGATAATTCACAATCAATATTAAGCAGGAAAGATTCTAAGTATGATGCACAAGCACAGCATACGGTTACTATCTACACAAGAATTATTTAGTTTCAACTACTATCAGTATGATGGAAACAACATACTATAAATTTCCATTTTAGTAAAGATTATAGAATTAACAAGTTTAAGAGGTTGGCAAGGTTTATTCATCAAATTATTGGTTCCTTGGTTATCAATTTACTGATTTATTAAGTGCCATTTTCATTCAATTATTTATTGGTTTATTAATTATCAATTGAATGGTTTATTAAATACCTTTTAATTAATTCGGTGCGATACTAGACACCAATTAGGGTCCGATATCAATATCAATTGCCAAAGTCACGTAAATAGAGGCTGACACTTTTCGCCATTTAGTCAATCAAGATAGGAATCAATGATCATGTTGGTCTAATGAGACCCAATCCTCAACTGATATTTCAAACTCGTCTGAATATGAGTTGCTCATAACGAGTATGTTCGCAAGAATAGTGGTCAGCTAAGTGAGGTTCAATATTCAATGCAGTATCATCTCTCCACTTTCAATATCAATATTCGATAGTTCGATTTCAATTCTGATTTCTTTAATAAGATTTCGGTAATCATTATTAGATTTCAATGTTCAATCATCAATATCAATTTCGGTAATTTCATTACCCCTTTTCAATTCAATATAATTCAATTTATCCCATTATTGGGTTCAATATTCAGCAGGTTTCTATTACCTCATACTTCTTTTTAGAATTTCAATAATTAGTTTAGATCATTATTCAGTATCAATGTGGTGACTTTATCTCTTTAAGTTCGTCAATCATTTTTCAATGTGTGTTTCATTGTTCAATATCATTATCAAATGTCTCACATCATTCAAATCCTCAATCATCATTTATCTTCATCAATCAATCATCACTTATCCATGTCAATCAATCCATTTCTATCTATGTCAATCAATTGCCATCAATCAAACATTATCTATCTATATTAATCAATCGTTGATCAAACTCAATCCTTAGGGAGGATTGGCATAGGATTAGCTTACACTATGTCTAGTGATGCTTTAGTTTAGAGTCCTTATTGGATTTATACTTGTTGTCATTCGTAAGAAGGAAGTATTTATTCCTATCGTGAGTTATTTTCAAGGCACCCTAAGGTATGTTCTTACTATTCTAGTACCTCTAGGTAGTTTTAGCTAGACTTCATTAATACCGGAGTCAGGTCAAACTTTGACTAAGAGTATGCTCTTAATATTCTAGCACCTCTAGGTAGTTTTAGCTAGACTTCATTAATACCCGAGTCAAGTCAAACTTTGACTAAGATTCCTATCGGTATGTTAGTTGAACATTTCCATTGGGGGGATTAATCACGATGTTCATCGAGTGTATCCCCTCCTACAATTATACTAACTTATTCTCAAGTTTCTGCTTGGTTGCCAGGTCACTTGCCCAGTTCCATTATAGTTCTTTAAAGGTTCGGGTAAGTGCTCATAAAGCATTTTTAAGCTTGTGAGGGTTACACGTGGTGACTATTAATTCTGGTGAGGACAATGGGTCCATACCTTTTTATTCGAAGGTTCTAGAATTAATTAAGTTGAGCTTAGGACCCAATAGGCTAAGATTACAAGGGTGGTCCAATTTCTATTTGTGGTCTTTGTTAAGCATGAGGATGCTAGCAGTACAGCCCATATCAGGCTTTGGGTCGGGCCATCGGGCTTAATCTCTTCAAAGTTCACAACTTAGAGGTTCATGGGTCATTTCCTAGGCCCATATCAGGTTTTGGGTCGGGCCATCGGACTTGATCTCTTCTAAGTTTGCAACTTAGAGGTTCATGGGTCATTTCCTAGGTCTCTTGGGCCTTCACTAGGACCAAATCTAGGTATAAGGGCATTTTCAAAGTCCGAGTCTACGAGTGCGTGTGCACAAATTCTGAAGAGTGTCATTATCAAATTTTCAAAGGATGGTTTGAGCTAGGCCATTTGTTATTTTGTCTTAGACTCACAATTCACCCAGCCATGGGCCGGGCATCGGGTCATTTAGTCTTAGTCAATTGGTCATTGTGATCTGGTGTTTCTTTAGATCATCACGAGTTTCCAGGAAAAGTCAAGATATTGACTTCATTCCTATTTTTACATATTTATTCTTAAAGGTATCGGACACTTTACAGTAAAATTGCCATCATTTTTTACTCCGATTGAATTTTTGAGTCCTTCCAAAACTGAGCGGAAGAGCATTGACAACTTCATCTTCCCCAAGTGGTGGCACTCAAAATCTGATCAGGGTTGATCAAGGCCGTCAGATTATAGAGATCTGTTTTCTCCTCAATGGACCATTAGACCAGATTCGATGATCTCTGATGTCGGGTCTATATCTTTTGATGTTGATATCGAAATCGGACGCTTAATAGCTTGTTGGAAAGCTTTAATAGTTATTTAAATTTTCTCTATATATTTCTAAGATAAAAAAATTCACAGATCATGATGGAATCAGGTCCATCTGATTAGGGGTCAGTTCTAGTCAGAGGTGATGTGCCACTTGACACAATTTTGTGTCCCAAATTTCCGGAATTTCTAGCCATCAAAACAGATGGAGATTTCCTATGAAATTTCACGAAGTGCTGGGGCATAGATCAAACTTTGACCAAAATTTTCACAGATTTATTGGAGGAGTCCTTGCACATGAAATCACAGCCTTTCTGAGGCACAGATTTCTGATGCAAACTGCAAACAGGGCAGATTTGCTATCTTCCGCTCCAAACTCTGTATAGGTCAAACTATAGAGAACTAAGATCTAATTTTTGACTGGGTTATTGGGAGCCCATTTACTTAACTAATTAAATTTTCCTAGATTTTTCCTTAATCTATTTCTCACAATTTCACACTCATCTCAGTGAGTTTTCTGTTTTGGGCCTTAAGGCCTTTAAATTTGGCATTTAATGCGGTCCACCTAGTGGTCCATCATATACCACAAGTATTTCTAATCTGATCTGGGGACAGTCCAGATCAATCACAGATCAACCATAAACCTTTTAGGCTCTAACCTATCGATCTAACGGCACAATTAGCCGTAGCACTATCCTAATCGCAAACAATCAAATTTCTAGTTCTATATCGATGGTATTAGATCTAGCCTTTAGGGGTCATCCGATCAAACCAATCTCTAACTCATTTTAGTTTTAAAAACCATTATTCAAGAGAATAATTTTTCCAAATCAGTTTGTTTGTGACCATTAGATCACCAATCATGCAAGTTAAAACAATAATTTTTCCTATGCTTTAGTCATTGGCAATTTACAAGGATTAATTAAATCATAGATCAATCACCATTAATTTATCATGATCAAAACAGTGAACATCAGTTTTTGAAATCTGGAATTTCATCAAGAAATCAAGCAATCTAAACCATTCAATGCAAATATTCTATCTTTTCTAACTACAATCATCAATAAGTGAGCAAGGCATAAAATTTCATATTCAATGCAACTATTCCTAACACATGCAATCTATCACCATTGGATGGCCATACATGATCATAGAGATCACATGCAAGGTCTTCCTAGCCTTCATCTACATCTCAGCTTTCATATCTCTAACAAAAATCAAAGAAAATCAAAGAGACTTCAAAGAATTCTAGCTAAAGCCTACACTACCCTATACCAAAAATCATAAACTATAAACAACTAAGGGTACGTTCGTTTTGCTGTAAAGGGGAGAAAACACGCGTAATTTGTAGAAATTAGGGGTAACGGTCGGAATTTTTACGCCGGATTGTCGTTTGTTTCACCGTCTTCCACCCTCGTAATCAACTGTAACGATTGCCTGTAATTTTTCAGCCACACAACGGCTATTTTTATTACAGCTCTATCACCTTTCCGCTGTAGCCTTTAAGCCCTCTTCAATGGCTTTTTGGAGTTCATTGCAGATATGGATTTTGCAACCACTGATCGTCAACGATAGAGTATAAACCCTATTTCGATGGTGGGTACACAAAGAAGTAGCACGTATAAATTTTTAAAATTAAATTCAAGGGCATAACTGAAATCAGATCATGATTAAAGGACCTACCTGAAAATCGCATACACTCCATTTTATTGGGTAATCAAAAGAGAGAAAGAAGAAGGTAGAAGAGGAGTTTTGGGTGTCCGAGGATGATCACATATAGAAGAAGAATTTGTATTTGATGCACGGCTCCGGGCACCAAGATCTGTGTACGGATCTATCCTCCTCAGACAATAACACAAATATTGAAGGCTGTAAAAGCGGTGACAGTCAACTTTTAATAACAGTATGGTGTGAGATTGATACGTGCAGTGCAAGACCTTGCACGTTATGTGAGTTTTTATTAGATGGTATGACTCAGGTACCTAGAATGGTGGTATTAAGATTGCTTAGTAGGGGTGCCAATGGACTGGCTTGTTTAAACCCAAGCCCGGCCCACATGTTTAAACTTGGTCCAATCCCGGGTCGCAATAAACTTTCTAGGCTCAAGCCCGGCCCTACCCCTTTACTCATAAATTATTTATTAATTTACAAAAAATTGTTCTATATTCCTAGGATAAGAAAAAACTGATAAATAGCAACTATTTAATAAGAAGTTAAGATCTATCTCCAAGAAAATTTAGAGTTTAAAGATAGAAAATTTATAGTTCTTTTAAAATATGAAACTCAATTTACATGTCAGCTATGGCTGTTCTTGGGATTGCTCTTTGGACGCAAATAGCAGCTCTCCGCTCTGACGCAAAACACTTTAGTATGAGATTGTGTTGGTTATAAGTGCTCTTAGCACTTTTAAAGAGTGAAAGAGATGAATTCGGCCTGCCGCATAAACCCAATTTACTGGGATAGTAATGCTTCATGAGGCAAAATATCTTAATTTTGGAGATTCTACAAAAAAATTTACGCAAACCATTCTTTTCAATGTAATATATAACAGCTATAAAAAGGTGTTTTTACGAGGTAAAATTACGGCGAAAAGAATGCTCATGTTACAACAGGAAATTATATGCAATAATCCAATCAGCATTATATTACATGTAATGTCTATATTACGAGTAATTATTACGCTAAAACAAACATACCCTAAGTCTTTACCTTGGTTTTCTTCATGGTGCTTGCTGGTTTGGACGAATTTCAATGGGGTTGAGCTTACACTATGTTGAACTAGAGGCGAAGGGGGTTGCAATGGTGGTGGATGTGGGTTTCAATGGCTAGATAAAGAGGGGCTTGAGATTGAAGATGGGAGCTCTAATGGAGTTGAGAGAGGAAGATGGAGTGAGGAGAGAGGATGGAATTCGAAAATTGCGAGGGGATGGGCTTTAAGCCCTTTGTGAGACAAGCTTGCCAAGTGGCAAGCTTGGTCTTCCCCAAGCTTCACTTTCTGTCTTTCTTCTCTCTTTCTTCATGAACATGGGAGAGTGGGGCCCACACGGGCTCACTCACCACCATGTATTTGATCACCATCTTGGCTTTTGTCTCCCCTGGTGCCCTCAAAATATGTGAATGCCCACATTTCTATGGATCTTGTGGTTGCATGGTTTCACCTTGATCTATCACCATAGATTTCCCCAAGGTGAAACCAATGGCTATAGATGTGGTCCAACTTGGCCAACTAGATCAAGGGCTAGGATTTGTTAAAAAAAGTATATTTATTAATTTCTAATTTATAAATTAAAGAAATTCTTTACAAATGCCCTACGAGTTCATCCCTATTTACCTCAAATGCCATTGCTCCATGCTAAGCTCATACTCTTAACAATGTGTGTGTTCTTTTTGCTCCCTTGGATCTTGAGGTCCAAGTTTGACTTGTTTTATTGGTCACCACTATGATGATCATCAAAATCCACACCATTGATGATTATCTCCACATCATCACCCTGGCTCAGTCCTACTGTGTGGGTGGATTCTCGGGTCAAGATCAATCAAAATTCAGTTCGGGTCCTCATGCGTGGTTCAAGATGGAAGGTGTGTGGCTCATTTAATTGGGCTACCACACCTATCTAATTAAGTGGGGTGTCCTATGGGTGCTATTAGGAATAGCCTTTTCTCATCAGGCTGTAGGTGGATGTTCAATATTTTTGGGTGGACTTGGCCTCAGGCTGTCATCTCGTGCAGTCAGGTCTCATCAAGTCTCAGTCAACTGATTGACTGACACAGGTTCTAAGGGGTAGGTGTTACACTCACTACTTGACAGGGACATCAACCAATATGCTTTGTATGGAGAGCACAAGAGGAAGATTCAAAGACTCGGAACATCTTGAAGACCCATGTGTATGCATGCGACATGTGAAAAAACATAATACTTGGAATGCATGCACGTGGAAGCAAAGGAAATAAAGAAGTCGTCATATGACAGACTTCCGTGCTCAAGGCATGGACTTCCGTGAAATAAAGCAATTCTGGAATTTAAGGCATGGATTTTTGTGCTCAAGGACCGATTTCCGTGAATAACCCACGGACATCCGTGAATAAGATCAATTCTAATCTTAAACGTATCCGTCAAGGACGGACGCCCGTGGACATAGGACGGACGGACGTGAGTTTCATCCCCAAATTGGTGACTAGACGAGTTTTGAGGAAAAACTTTCTTAGCCTTTATAAAGGCATGTAAAGACTTTATTTGAATTAATGATTGATGAATGAAATTGAGAGTTTTGCTTTGTGCAAAATCCAAGAGAGCTTGTGAAGAGTTTTCACCCGAAAAAGCGACTCTTTCAAACTCGGAGGGTGAATCTTTGATTCCACGTGCAATTTAGTGTGAAGCCAATTATCTCCTCGGTGCAAAGCCTTGGATCTTCTATCCCTTTTCTATTCATCTTTTTTTGTACTATTGTCAGGTAACTTATTTAGTTGTTTCTTTACCAAAAATCAAGCCTAAATATAGTTTTCACCTAATTATTGTTGTTGGGATTTGGTCTCTAATTTCATATCATAACCCGTTGCTTTCAAACTCGGAGAGTGAATCTTTGATTCCACGTGCAGTTTGGTGTGAAGCCAATTATCTCCTCGGTGCAAAGCCTAGGACCTTCTATCCCTTTTCTATTCAACTTTTTTTGTACTATTGTCAGGTAACTTATTTAGTTGTTTCTTTACCAAAAACCAAGCCTAAATACTTTTTCTCCTAATTATTGTTGTTGGGATTTGGTCTCTAATTTCATATCATAACCCGTTACTTTCCTTTGAACGTTTAAACCCTTCGGGCCTTAAAATATTCAAACCCTAGCAAGGAGTCAAGAAACATCATCTTGATAATCGCTTGGTGCCCTAGATTAGACGTAAATCAGAATTCTATTCGTAGGACATTATTTTCCAGAACAAAAAAATTCATATGCTAACATACGCTAGATCGGAGCAGTTGAATTGCCATACAGAGTTATTAAATCTTTTATGTGTTTTGAGATTAATTTATATATTTCCATTGCTCAATTAAATCTCAAATGGATTTCAAAATTGCATAATTAGGGTTTTAGCGTTTGTCATGCATCAACTTGGTATCAGAGAACAGTAAGTCTAGGGTTTGAGTTCATTCAAGATATCAGGTCTCATTTCATTCACTATATACAAGTCTCTTTGCTTTTTATTTTTGTTCTTCTTTTTGTCATGGTCACCATGAATCCGGAACAGATGGAAGCCTTCATACAAGGTATCCAAACTCAATTAGAAACCCTAAACACCAAGTACCAAACGTTGTCAGACCAATTTCAGAACATGAATGGACGACGTGATGGCGATTTCGATAGAGTTAATGATCGAAGAAGAGATCCTCCACGACGCGATGCCCTAATCGATCTGTATAACAAAATAGTGAAAGTCATTAAGATCAAATCTCCAACCTATGATGGGACGAGACCCAAAGATCTTCCAAGATTGGGTCTCAAACAAGGATACCTATTTTGATTGGTATAAGATGTCAGAGGAGCGAAAGGTCCTGTTTGCAAAAATGAAACTTGTCAGTCAGGCAAGGCTTTATTGGACTAGTGTCGAACGTCGTCGCCTTACCCTTGGTGGCAATCCCATCACCACATAGGCTGGAATGAGAAATCAATTGCATGAGAAGTATGTTTCCATAGCCTACAATAAATGTCTCTTGGACGTATGGTTAAAAATATTGGCCGATAATTGAAATTATAAGTTGATATGTACCTTCTTCGACCAAGCTCGAAACGAAGAGCCAAAAATTTCGCCCGAAATGTACCAACCCTCACATTATCGGCCGATAATTTGATCACTGTTCAACATACCAATTTTTTCAAAAAAAAAAATTGACCGAAATCCTCAAATTATCGGCCAAACTTTTGGCAGATAATTCAAATTATCGGTCAAATTTTGAATATTTGACCAATATTTTGATCGTAGCTTGGACCAATGGCACGTTCTCCGACAAGGAAACTTGTCGGTCTTGCAATACATCCACCAGTTTGAGGAACATCCAGTACACACTGACGTATCAGAACTTGAAGATGCTACTCTATCTAGGTTTAAGACCTGCCTTCGCACAGAGTTATCGAGGGAGCTTATTCTGCACCCTGTGAACAATCTCGACAAATGTAACGCTAGGGTGATTGAATTAGAGAGGTATACAGACACTCCGACCAAGGGGCTCTCTAATTCCTCAAATTTGAAAATTCAGAATATTCCCAATGAGAAGGTAAACAATTCCTATGGTCAACCTTGAAACCCGTGACTTCCCAGATTGACAAGGGAAAGGGAAAATTAATTAAGGGTCCTAAGAGTAGTCAAACCCAATGTTATAAGTGTCAAGGGTTCAAACACTTTGTCACTCAATGTCCAACAAAAGTTATGATTGTTAAAGACAAGCACGGCAAAGAGCAAGGGGAAATTGAAGAAAAAGTTTATGAGCCTGAAAGTCCGAGTGATGAAGAAGATGAAGTGGTTGAACAGTTTGTATTAGAAAAGTTTGTAGTTCCAATGAGGATAACGGTATTGTGTCCAAAACGCATGAGTCGTTAGAGTTGGTAGGATCATATCATCACCATGAGTTATATGAAATCAATGAACAGATTATATGAGCAACGACGGCATGGAAAAATTGTCTAATGCACACAATTTATTTAATGATTTTACAACAGGTAAATTTATAACGGTTCAGTTTAGACCTGAGCAAATCCTGCAAAAAATTGCTAAAGGTTTGCAAACTTGAAATATTGAATTATTTTCGCTCTTTAAAATGGGTCACTGTGATAGTCTAGATTTTCCTCTAGACATGAGTACTAATGCACTGATTACGTTGAGGGATCTTACGCTTTTTCTAGGTCCAACAACAAAATTTCAAGACCTATTCCTTATTGAATCATTTGAGTCCACTCCTATCTCCCAATTTGTTCTCCGAATAATTCCAGACCAATATCAGAAAGGATTAGATGGAAAAGTGTTGGAAGATCCAGATTTTGTTACCAAGGTAAAGGTACACCAAAACACCAACAATACCTTACAAAGTGGAAAGGAAAGTCGAGAGTTGAGAAGCAAGTGTTTGCAATGGGTAGGCTCTACAAGTCATTGAAGATGAGTTTCTCCCACCCGGGGAGAATTGATGGGAACATCAACCAAAGATCAAAATATCGGATTTTGTTTCGGCTTCAGTCATGACCAAAACCAAAACTTTCCCCTCAATACATTTAGTAACCGAAATTTTGGATTTCGGTTTCAGTTTTGATCCATGACATCAACAGATACGCTTTGTATGGAGAGCGCAAGAGGAAGATTCAAAGCTTAAAAACATCTCGAAGACCCATGTGTATGCATGTGATGTGTGAGAAGACCCAATACTTGGAAGGCATGCACATAGAAGCAAAGGAAAGAAAGAAAATGTAATCATATGACAGACTTCCATTCCCAAGGCATGGACTTCCATGAAATAAAGCAGTTCTGAAATTTAAGGCACAGACTTTCGTGCCCAAGGGCGGACTTCTGTGAATAAGACCAAGTCTAGTCTTAAAAGTATCCGTCAAGGACGAACGTCCGTGGGCATAGGATGGATGTCTGTGAGTTTCGTCTGCAAATTGGTGGCTCAACGAGTTTTGCGGCAAAACTTTTCGTTTTAGCATTTTAGTTGTTTAGGGACTTTCTTATTTCGAATTATTGGTTTAGTTAAAGTTTCTTAGCCTATATAAAGGCATATAAAGACTCTATTTGAGTTAATGATTGATTAATGAAATTGAGAACCTTGCTTTGTGCAAAACTCAAGAGAGCTTGTGAAGAGTTTTCTCCCGAAAGAGCGAATCTTTCAAACTCGGAGAGTGAATCTTCGATTCCGCATGCGGTATGGTGTGAAGCCAGTTATCTCCTTAGTGTGAAGCCTTGGACCTTCTATCCCTTTTCTATTTATCTTTTTTTGGACTATTGTCAGGTAACTTATTCAGTTGATTCTTTACCAAAAATCAAGCCTATATATATATTTCTCCTAGTTATTGTTGTTGGGATTTGTTCTCTAATTTCATATCCTAACCCATTACTTTTCTTTGAACGATTTAAACCCTCTGAACCTTAAATTATTCAAACCCTAGCAAGGAGTCAAGAAACATCTTCTTGATAGTCGTTTAGTGTCCTAGACTAGACAAAAATTTGAGTTCTATTCATAGGACCTTATTTTCTAGATTGAGAAAATTTATACGCTAGATCGGATCAATTGAATTGTCATAACAAAGTTATTAAATCTTTTATGTGTTTTGGGAATTATTTCTATATTTACACTGCTCAATTAAATCTCAAATTGATTTTAAAATTGCATAATTTGGGTTTTAGTGCTTGTCCTGGATCACTACTTCCTCCAAAGTCTTTATTGGTCTTCCCCTTGTGCTTTTATCCTAGTCCTTTGTACAAGGTTTCTTTTTTTATGTCTCCAATGAACATGCCCAAACAATCTCAAACAATGCTCATTGATTTTCTCTTTTACCCAGGATAGCTAAGGCGGTGTGGAGAGGTCATGGCGAAGAGACTTGCTACGCCATGGCGTGGCCATAGCTAGGCTATTTATTATTGTAATTTTAAAAAAAAATTATTTTATCTATTAATTAGTAGTATTCTTTTTTATATTTTTTTTTTATATAAGAAAAAAATTCAACTACTAAAGCATCATACTTCTAATATTGAGGATTTCATGTTCTAGGAATAAACAAATATCAATAAATGCAAATCAACATCAACAAATTTGCAACATTGTAAGTATAAATAAATATATATGAAATTTCAACAAATATAGAATATTAAAAAATATGAAATATTAAGTACACATACGGTAATGTCGCCAACGCTAAGGGTTCAATGACGCTGGTGTTGGTAGGTGTTGTGACGAGAGAGAGAGAGAGAGAGAGAGGGGGGGGGGAGGATTTTGTAACATATAAGTTGAAGTTTTGTGACTTGTAAGTTAACTTTTGTAACTTAAATTATAAAAAATTTTATAACTTATAAGTCTTATACGTTATTATCCAAAAAATAAAATAGCGTGCATAAGGGCGCCATAATGCTATTCTACCATGGTGATGTTATGACGTCGTTATTTAGCCATCATGGCTATTTGATTATATATGGCGTTTCCCATCACCATTCGCTATGGCGAGGCCATAGCGAGGCTAAAGCGTTGACAACCATGATTTTAGCAATGGCTACTCCTAAACTTCCTATTACATACTCTCATTCCTAATTGGCTAATTCTATTATCGTTCTTCCACACATCCACCTTAGCATTTATATCATAAACCAGGTGTGTTTTGTCTTGTCACTCCTTTTTAGTCAACCGTTGCACCATAAAATAATGCAGGCTTATCACCAACTAATAAAAATACTTATTTAATCAAAGAAAACACTCCTTGATTACAAGAAACTTTGCCCACCTTGCACCATCTTATTTATATGTCCTCAAATCTACCACAAAAGGATAAATAACTGAACACAATACCAAAATCTATCACATTGTGATAATGATACTAAATGGTTTTTTTATTTTTATTTTGACTAAATCATCCTCCTTGATTTAGTTTTCACTAAATGTGAACTTCATATATTCTGTTTTATTATGTTAATTTTTAAGCCTCTTAACTATGAAGCTATTATCCATAATACCCAATTACCATTTACTTGCTTGCTTGTCTGGCGAATTAGTACCATATCATAGGCAAACAACATACACCATGATAACCCATCGTTTATTTCTGTTGTCAATTCATTCAGAAGGACCATAACCAATGTAAACTATTTTAAATTTTTAACCCAAACAAACAAACAGATGAAAAAAAATGTAAACAGCATGAAACTGTGAAATACATAGCTGACAAAACTTACTTGTTTCCACCATTCTTTGCATCTCGTTCTACTTCAAAGTTCTGAAACCATGGGAAAATAATGTACTTGATGTACTCTAGACACGGATTTCCTTCCACGATCTTTGGAGGGCAGTAGGCTTTCTTTATCTTCACATTCACTTCAGCCTACATTATGCAACACCAAAATAATAAAAAAAATGTCTGCCAAAAAATTGATGATGAGTTGAACTCTAAGTAAGTCTCTAAAGCCAGGACCGGATGAAGAGTCAATTCAGTAAGGATTCACATCTATTACAAATTCATGCAAAAGGGATCTGATATCTTTCCTAAAACAAATTCGTAGTTGATGATCTGAAGATCTATCGTGCTAAAGATTGGGACGAAAAACAATCTCCAAAGTCTGATTCAAAGCAGTCAACGATCTATGGCAGGTGAAAACAAGCTTGAAAAGGAAGAATATTGGGTTGAAAATAAAAGTACAGTAGGGCTGCCAGGGGTCGGGTCAACCCAATACCTGACTCGAAATTTTACCAGGTCGGACACATTAACTTGACCTGCCAAGTCGGATCGTGGTTACAGGTATGAGTCTGCCATATCGCATAGACATGTCATATACAACTCCGGGGAAAAAAACTTAAAAACAAAGTAAGAAGGCATGGCATGGGGCCACAGATAATGTTGTTGTCGAAAACATAATATAGATGTTTAAGTCAATGTTAGGTATAGAAAGGTGCATGGAGATTTCTGGGAAAAGCTTGCTAGGGATACCAATGAGCCACACAAAAACATTACGGTTGCCACCTATAACACAAAATCCACCAGCAGGAAGGATACAGAGGCAGTAATCAAAGTGTCAGGAGCTTTAAAGTTTAAACATATCAATGCCCAAACAAGTCAAATCAGTACAGGTATGAATTAAAGTATCAAATTAAGATAACTTGGAATAACTGAGTTGCCCAAGTAGAAATATAAGACAGGAAGCTCTAAATATCTCAGGAATAACCGACTTACCATCACTAGGATAATTTCTAAATGTCTCAGGAAGCTCTAATACAAATTACATGGTTACTCCTAAAAATAGAACAGAAAGATTTCTTCCTCTTGTACAATACGTACCTCCTCGTCCTCCATAAAGATGGAAGATGATGGATCACTTTTCGACATCTTCTCTTGCCCCTGCTGTAAACCAGGAAGCATGTCTAGGATTCAGCAGCACTTAAGGCTAACTGAATAAACCACAAGTAGAGATAAAGAGATAAAAACAGCTGCAAGTAGGATACGGTGTGATAGGATAATAGGCTTGTTCTTCCTTTTGATATCGTCACAATATTCTCTTGCTAGTACATTTACTTTCCGCTGATCCATGCCCAATTGGCATATGTCAGCCTGTATAATAAAAAAAAGAAGAAAGCACTATGTAGTTGCATGAAATGAATAGTTTTAAGTTTTCAAATTAAAACGGACAAAGCTATAAATAACAGCCTAATATGAGCAAATCGAATTCAAGCTGAAGCCGAGAGTATAGGATATCCTTGATGCACCAATGAGTCATGTCAAACCATAGTCACAAAGTCGGGGTTGGGCATGTTTAAAATTCGGAAAAATTCGGCAAGTTCGGGAAAAAACGGAGAAGAAATTTTATAAATAAAAATAAGATTAAAAAGCATAAAAATATTTTAAAAACACTTCAAAGTGAAGTTGAAAAGGTTGTGAATTAATTGGGAATTATTCGTGAACTTTGACAATTTATGAAAAACACACGGAATTTTGAAAAAATTACGAATAATTCGCGATTAATTCGATACACCAAAATATCACAAATAATTCGATATTTCTTAAAATTCGGCAATTTTGTGACTATGTTACTTGAGCGTTTCAATAAGTGGGAAATTAGGAAGACAAACCTTCAGGAAAAAAATGTCAGCACATTGCATGCAGGGGTAGAAAATCTGGGCTGCTGTCAACTCATCCTGCTCACTGCGGCCCATAATCTGACAACACCTACAAATTTGAGCAAAGCATAAATACATCTTAAAACTCTGTATTAGCAAATGGAAATCACATTTTCAGGTTCGATTAAATCAGATGAACACTGAAGCACAAGCAACATGTGCATGCACCAGAGTGCACATAAAAAATCGGTGATGCCAGTAACATGCCTTAATATCCTCGGAAGCTTGTTCCGTCGAGCTATATCCATTACAAGAGGCCAGTACTCGTGGGCCCGTGCATTAATTTCTTCCGAAGACCACAAAAACTCGACTCTATCAAGATCCATTCCCACAGCTTTCCAAATCTCGATTAGATAACGACCAACGGTTTGAATTTTCTTCAAATCACCCCCCATTTTGTTGTTTAGTTGAGCAAACCAATCCGCAATCCATATTTTTACTTTGCATCCAGCAGATGTGAGCTTGTTCACATTTATCGCCTTCACAACACCCTACTCAGCAGTAAAAAAACTTTCATTTGAGTCCTGTAAGTTTCAACACAGTCTGGGCAGACCTCAGCTTTCCATTAATACTAACTCTAACAGAGGTCTAACTTTCTTAACATACGTAATACAACGAATCAAATAACCTATATTTTTGTTAACAAACATAATAAAATGAATTAAATAACTTATAGAGTAGCTCTATGAGCACCTAACAAATTACAGAGGGCACCTATGCTAAAACCATTGACCGCTTTGAATTAGACAATGGATACTACAGTCAGTTTTTTGTTCCATTTGGCACACATCCCAAGAAGTTGCCTGAAAATCACGTTTGACCGTGATGTGTGCCACGTGATTTTCAGACCATCTTTTGGGATGTGTACCACATGGAAAAAAACACTGATAGTTCGATAGGACGCCCATGGTCTCAAGATAAAATGATCTCCATTGTCTAATTCAAAGCAGTCAATTGTGCCCTCACTAATTTTGTAGGTGCTAATAGAGCTATCCTAACGTATATTTTTTCGTAACAAACATAATAAAACGAATCAAATAACCATCAATGAAAGTTTCGTGGATTTCCTGCGCATACATTTATTTATTTTCCAAAAGTAAGAGATTTGTTCGAAGGTTATAATTTTCCGATGAGTATAAATTTACATCATGGTTCATCGAAGAAGTAGTAAAACCCTAAATTTAATTATCTAAATTAAAGGGGCAAGCACCAAGAGATCGACATGGAAGCAACATTTACATCATCTAATTTGATTTAATTTTATTTTTTTTTACAAGAATTGACCTGAGCGATGTGCATTCTTCCGGAGGGTTCAAAGCCGTCATAGCAGATGGGGTCCTTCTTCTTAGCCAGCAGATTCATCAACTCATCTTCCTGTATACACTCTTCTCCAACACTCCTCACTAGCTTGAACTTCTCTTCTAACGACAATCTAAACAAAAAACAAACAAAATAAATAAATAAATGAAAATAAATCAAATGGAGATTATCGAGCGCTAAATTAGCAGAAGATTGCTATCGAATTGAGCAATCCAAGCTTTCTTACTCGATCTGCGGTTCTGAATTGTTTGCAGCAGCTTCTGAATGCTCCGCCAATGGTTCTGAATCGTGTGCGCCAGCTTCTGATTGTTCCGCCAATGGTTCCGAATCGTGTGCAGCAGTTTCTGATTGTTCCGCCATTAGAGTAGGAGATAATGCGAACCTCTATCTATAATTAGGGTTTTGGATGCAAACGAGGGAGATGTAAGAGAAAGCTAGGGTTTTGTTGTATTTGGACTTTGGAGACGAAGCTTTTTTGTTATTTATATTTCCTGATTCTCGAATACGAGGGTAAATCTCTCCGCAAAATCAACGATCATACAAGTCAAGCGATAAAATGGACTGATAATGGCTCCTGATGAGTGATGAGGACATTTAAAACACCATTAAAAAGTCACCTTTTTTTTTTTTTTTTTTTTTAATTTAAAGATTAAAAAGTCACTTTTTATCTGACAACATGTAGGGAAATTAACCTGACCGACCCTCTCACATGTACCTTTTATTACATAGACCCTATAGTTTCAACTTTATCCAAATCGTCGTGCTGCGTGCCGAACCATCTTCCGCCTTTAGAAAATATCATATTTACCCCCAATGTAATAAATAGCTGCCTTCATCAAACCCTTCACTATTTATCTTTTTACTTTTTTACATTTTCGTTCGAAGTCGGTGGAGAGGCGATCGAGAGTCGCTAGCATTTCGTTCTTTAATCTTCAAGCTACCAAACCTGTAAGTAGCTAGTAAATTAACATTAATTTCTGTTAAGTTTTTTCTTCTTCTTTCGTTGGTGCCCATTTTGTAGTAATTTTTATCGTTATCGATTGTATATATAATCGATATCGATTTCGCCAAAATTTTCATTACTTCATCGTTTTTGTCCCCGACGAATGATGGGTCCTCCCATACATGATCGAACTTGATTGGGTTATAATAAGTTTTAAAGTGTTTTATCGTCATCGTTTGACATTGGAAAATATAAGGGCTGGTAGAGATAATATAAAAAAATCATTTGCTGCTGATGGTGGAAAATCATTTGCTGGTAATGGTTAGGGATAATATCGATATCGATTGCATATACAATCGATAGCGATTGCATATACAATCGAAATTGATATTATCCCTAATGATTTTCCACCATCACCAACAAAAATATTTCCATCATCACCAGCAAATGATTTTCCCTATTATCCTTACCAATCCCCATATTTCTCAATATCAAACAATGACGATAAAACACCTTAAAACCTACTATAACCCAATTAAGTTTGATCATATATGGGAGGACCACCACCACCACCAGAACCAGATCCTCTTCAGTTCCTTTGGGACGAAAACGATGAAGTAATGAAAATTTTAGCGAAAGAAGAAAAGAATAAGACAAAGAAAATGAAAAAGAAGAAAAAAGGAAAAGAAATTGGACAATTGTATATACGGTCGATTGTTAATGCGATTGATATCGATTGTATAAACAATCGATGACGATTGTGTACATAGTCGATGACGATTGTTTAGGGAATCAGTGATTTTTTTCTCTTTCAATTTTATTACAGTTCATATACAGAAGCCAGCAAAATGGTTGTACAACGTGCTGTTGGCAACTGTTCTCCTACTGACATTTCGAGGATCTACGAAGACGCTAGCCCACAGCGGAAGAAGATGCTAAGTGCATAAGTTTTCGGGGGAATATTCCAAATGCCAAAGGGTGTTAGTTTTGCTGGAGATGTTGTGGATGCCATGTTAAGTTTTTGGGTTGAGAAGAACAACCTTCGAATCGGGAGGAGAGATGTCTATCTTCGGGAGATGGATGTTACCTTAATACTGGGCCTTGTGGTAGTTGAACCCTAACAGTATTCCCCTTCCATTAAAGCACCTGAAGTGGAAACCATTCGATACAAATATTTTCGGGGACTACCGGCCGGGAAAATTCTTCGGTCTCATATTGATAGTGGATTGAGGCTAGCGCAAAGTAATGACGACTTTGTCAAGTTGGCTCTTCTTTTTGTTCTATGTACATTCCTTTTTCTCGGGTCCTATCTTCAATTGTCGGAAGCTCACGTTGAACTCATCGATGACGTGAAAAAGTTTTTAAAAACCCCGTGGGGTCTCTACGTCTTCAAAGACTTGCTAGAGTATATAGAGAAGGGCGTAGCAAATAGAAAGACTGCCGACTATGATAAAGCCCTTAAGCCGTATAATATTTATGGTTGTATGTGTGTACTTCAGTGGTGGGCCTATGAGATGCTGCCTGACGTCTCACCTCAAAGAACGTCAATGCTAAACCCTTTCCCCCAATTGTTGAAGTGGGCGGAGAAGCCCCAAACGAGGAATAAAGGCTACACTCTTGCAAAGATGATTGACAGCAAGGTACGATGTCGTTTTAACTAATTCAAATTTGTAAAGGTAAATTTGGAAGAACTTTAAAGAGTAATGTAGAGGATTCCGATTACCAAATTAATCGATATCGATTGCCTACGTAGTCGGAAACGATTGACTACGGAATCGGATGATTGCTTAAGCAATCGATATCGATTACTTACGTAGTCAGAAACGACTGACTACGGAATCGAATGATTAATTAAGCAATTGGTATCGACTGCCTACACAGTCGGTGTCGACTGCCTACATAGTCGGTGTCGACTTCCTACACAATCGGTGTCGACTTCCTACACAATCGGTAACGACTGTAAATGGAATCGGTTTCCACTCTTTAAGCAGTCGTTATATTACAGTGATTTTTCAATTTCTGTAATTTTTCTATGTTATTTTACAACCTGTCCTTTTTCGTAACAGATTTACGCTCCCCTCAAACCCGTTACCTTCGAGTTGGACATACCCCTCGTAAGGGATTATCAGCGGGTTCTAAAAGCTGTTGGGAGGGAAATTGGGGGGAAGAGGAAAGAGGTTGAGGAGGTTAAGAAAGTTGTGGAAGTTGATCTGCGGCCCAAGAAGAAAGAAATATTCCGGTCAAAGAAGTTGAAGAGGAAGAATTTGAGGACCAAACAACGTCTGACGAAGGCTCTTCGTCAGATGAGGCCCAAGTCCAATTAGACCGGCCTAAAAGGGTCGTCGCGAAGACAAGCAGCAGTACACCAAGCTCCTCTAATCAAGAGTTGTTGAGGAGGATTGATGATTTGAAGTTGGATAACTTGAAACTCAACCAAAAAGCCAGCCATTTGGAAGAGTTAGTTAACCAATTGGTGGAAGGGAATAAGCGGTTGGTAGCGGAGAATAAGCTCCTCCGGACACAATGCAACTCCTTTGAAGAACAGCTCACTTCAAGGGATGTTCAATTGCAAACGGCGGATCACTTCAACAGGTTGATCCGGAAAGAGCAAGGAAAAATTATAGAACTCCTTCAAACGATCATGAAGGTGACACCCAATGTATGATTGGAAGTGTAGTCTGCTTTAGTTTAATTCGATTTTTTATTGATTCGATTTTTTACCAATCGTATGTACAATCGATAACGATTGCATTTACAATCGATACCGATCGTATGTGCAATTGATACCGATCGTATGTGCAATCGTTATCGATTGTAAATGCAATCGTTATGCGATCGGTACCGAATGTAAATATGATCGGTATCGATTGTAATTACGATCGGTTTAGATTCAGAATCGATTTATATTATTTTTAGAGGTCATTCTATTCTCAATTTTTCTTATTTATCAATTTTATGTCTATCGATGTTCAAGATGGTGCAGTTTCAAAGTTGCTATCGGAAGTGTCTCTCACTGCCGATATGGGACCAGAATCTGCTAGTCCAACCGACTAGGGATCAGCAGATGTGGCACCAGCTCCTCCCACCCAAGAGGAGTTGGCAGCAGCTGATAACCAATCCCACGATTATGATGATAAGGGTGGTCCGGCTGGTAATGAGCAATCCGAGCAACCATTAGATGCTCGCCTGAGGCTTAGGATTAAAGTCAAACATGTTGCCTTGAAGCCTAGGACAGGAAAAAAGCGGGCGATAAAAAAATCGTCAACCGAGACGATGCCCCCTCCGTGGGTGATTATACACTCCGGATGCATACGTTCAAATGTCTGGAAGACACGATATACTTAGACAATCTTGTAAGTAACCAAATCTCTCATATTTAATTTCTTAATGCTTTCTTTCCAAAGTTATTTTCTTTTCAAGTTTTCTAAAAGTAACGACTGATTAAAAAAATAGAACGATTGCCCAGATAGTCTATCGTGATTGTTTACACAATCGATGACAATTGTGTACACAATCGATGACAATTGTGTACACAATCGATGATGATTGTCTTAATAGTCGATACCGATTGTCTAGAAAATCGATAACGATCGTCTTGACAGTCGATACCGCCTCTCTACGCAATCGTTCACGATTGTCTTAACAGTCGATACCGACTATCTAGACAATTGTTAACAATTGTCTGAACAGTCGATACCGACTCTGTATAGAATCGATAACGAATGAAGTGTGTGTTGATTACTGAAATTTGTTATCTTTCATATCATGGGAGCCTACCTAAGACTTTTGGAAGTCATGGATGATGTTGCTCATCCTGAAGTTGGGGATAAATTCTTCCTGATGAACCCCACTGGTTTGTCATATATCGCCATGGATTATAACGATTTCAAATTCTTTGTTGATACTGAAAAACTCAACCAAAAATTGATGACCACGCAAATTGAATGGTGGGCTACCCTTAAGGAAGAAACCAACCCAGGCAAGAAGGTGCTCCAAAACTTCTTTAATAGGTTGAGAAATATGTGGGCTCACCAATGCAACACGGTACATTACGGTCTCTGCAAACTTTGTTTATAATTTTTACCATTGTATCCTTTAATATATTTTTCATTTCAGATATTTGTCCCAGTCCATAGTCACGCTTCTTTACATTGGGCCCTTGCGATCATTAAGGTTTTAGAACGATCGATAATGATCGTTGATCCAATTTTGGATAGGCCCTCGAAGGACAAGTATCCCCTACAAATCAACCTCCTGGTAAGAATTGTCCACACTTTTAAATCAATTAATTTCCAATTTATGCTTATTTAATCTCGCCCTCAGAATACAATTATGTAAGCAGTCAAATGGGATTGATTATACAATCGCTAACGATTACCTAAACAATCGCTAACGATTGATTATACAATCGCTACAATTGCTTATACAATCGCCAACGATTGATTATGCAATCGTTGTCGATTGTTTGGGCAATCAATCACACATTATCTGTAGATATTTTTTCTGCTTATCTTAAGTAGCTTATCTTATCAAACATTATCTGACATTGTACTTTTCAAAACAGACCAAATATCTTTCCACGCTTTTACATGTACACGGAGACTCCACTGCATTGGAAGCTGGGACCTTTCTGTGGTCAAGTTCTGATTGCAGGGTCAATTTCGTGCCCCGACAGAGCAATGGTTGGGACTGTGTGGTATTTGTTTTGAAGTACATAGAGTACTTCATGTTGGGGAAGAAATTTGACTTCAGCCAAGGCAATATGAGTCAGATCAGGACAGAAATTGGCCAAGCCCTCGCTAAATTTACTATCGATAGAGAAGTCGAGAAAGCCACCGATGAAGAGCCTACAACTGATACAGTAGCATCTTAGTTTTTTTCAAAAGTTAAAACTGTATGTAGTTGTATCTTTAGAACATTCAAGGATATTTGTAAACGAAAATTTTAAATTTTAATTATAAAACAATCATTATTTTTTTTTAAATTAATCTCAAGTATGTAAAATTTTTATATAAATTTGGCGGGTTTTGGGCTTATGCAGACTTTATTAAAAGTGCTCAAGCGATTTAGATTGCGAAGCAATTCTTTGTCGATTAGAGATCATGTCGATTAAAAGCAATTGACATCGACTATATTCGCAGTCAATATCGACCGTATTTACAGTCGATATCGACTCTCTGTGACAAAACGTTTCAAAATTTCTTAAGAGTACCAAGCTTGCCTTAAATTCGTCAGGTTGGATACAACCCCAATGAAGTTACAAGTCAAACCCAATTCTCACCAGGGCTATCTATCAACGCTTCTTTATATTTTTTGGGAAATTTACAGCTAGTGGACTGTGGGGTGTAGTTAAATATTTAGCCGACTTCTTGTACTGTATCAACCCATGGGCCCAATTGTCGTGCAACTCCTGCGATTGTGACCATACTCACTGCACCTGCCACACTGTAGGGCCCTAACTTCACCCTTAGATCTTATCCTTCTCTTTCTCGGATGGCTGGCTTGCTTTCTATAATTATATGGTGGTCTTACTTTCATATTTTCAGGCAGTTGCTCAGCTTGGAATGCCCATTGGCTTTTATCAAGAGTCAGAAGCCATTGTTCGTCGTATGTTTGTCTAAAGCAAGCAGTGAAAAACTACTTCTCACAAAAGTTATGGTAATCGTAACTTTTTCGATTGATAGCTGCCATGGCATGAGAGCAAGGCAAGCCATGAATAAGCCAACGGCAGCAAGTACAGGTCTTGTGTTCCAAGTCGATATGATGAATGAAATTTTTGGAATTGACCTGAAATTGATCGAGCCCGTATGATTGAGCTCTCTTCCTACCAACCCATTGCAGTACCTTCTTCATGTGCTCATCTGCTTTTGGACAGAGTAGGGTGGTCCATTTATCAGATATCTGTCTGCGCTTTTGAAAATGACCGGCGACTTTCTCTCTAGTAGTTCTGATTGGGTCAATAATTGGTCTCTCTTGAGCTATCTTTAGTATGTTGTTTAAGCTTTCGACATTATTCGTAGTCAGAGAATCATATTGCCTTCCTTTCATATATGCGCGTGCCCAATGCTTTGGGTCTATTTTCAAAATATACTTTACGGTCCGAGGATCAGCAGAATCTTCCTTTATTTTGTTAATAAAATAATCAAATTTCTCTACTGAATATGCACGCACGGCGCACCACCATAAATCCTTCACATTGTTCATGGGACACTTGTGTTGTAAATTTTGTGCCTTATGTCGCATGCAATAGTTATGGTGTGCGTTAGGGAAGATATGTTTGATCGTCTTAATTAAACCCTTCGACCTATCCGTTATAAAAATGAAATCTTCGGTAAATTCACCGATCACGAACGCACCTACTCATTCAAGAAATCACATCCACGTATCCTCTTCTTCTAATTCGACAATGGCAAATGCTAACGGTAATATATAGCCATTACCGTCTTGCCCCGAGGTAATAAGTAGGATCCCTTCGTAACATCCTCGTAGGTGTGTGCCATCTACAAGCAGTGTGTGACGAAGTGTATTACGATAGCTTCCGATGCACGGGTCGAAACTTTAAAAAAATCTTTGAAATTTACCGTCAAGCGTTAGTTGAAAGGATGCTCATACATTAGGATCTACCATCTCTATCTCCTTCACGTAGGTTGGTAGATCCACAAATTGTTGTTTCCAACTGCCTCTAATATTATTAAGGGCAAGTTCTTTCCCCCTCCAAGCCTTAGCATATGAGATTTACACATTATAAGCTTTTGCAATATCAAATATTATCGACGCCGGAGTGTAATCGAATCCTTCCATAAGTTTCTCCCGTACATAATTGGCTACGAACGAGATTGTTGCATTACGGTGACCGTGCGGTCTGATCTTAGCGGCCCCGCATGTGTGAGTACTATTAAACGTCTTGATTTGAAAAGTGTCGAGCCCATTTAATTTAGACGCATGTATTCACCATGAGCAACCGGTTTCGTAGCATGTGGCTGTCACTCGATAATTAGCAGTCTTCAAAGGTCGAATTTGAAAGTTTTTCTTCATCGCATGCTCTTTCAATGCTCTTTGAAATGTTTGTTTATCTTTGAAGATCTCTTCAACTTCAAACGTCCAATTTCGATATTCGGTTTCCACCTCTTGATCGCAAGACTCGTCCGATGTCTCTGACACTTCATAAGCTCTATCTACTAATGGATTATCAATGCCCCTCGTAAAACATTTCAGATCCTCTTTTATAAACTCATTCGGTTCATCATCATAATCTTCTACGTTCTCTTCACCAGGAGTATTTTGAGGTGGTTCTCTAGATCCTTCTTCACCGAAGGGGTTCTGATGTGGTTGACTAGGCCCTTCACGGAACGGGTCATGACATGGTTGACTAAGCCCTTCACCGAACGGGTTCTGACATGTTTGATTAGCCCCTTCACCGAAGAGGTGATTATATGTATGGAAATAGGGTTGAGCTCCTTCGTTAATCCTCATCGATGGCATAGTAGAACATAATTCGTGAGTCATCCAAGTTGTGAATCCACCAGGAAAGATATGATGAAAATCGTCTTCATCTCCCACTCTTAGAGACGTGTAGTCTAACTCTTGACTACAATGTGCCCCATACATATTTTATAGTGGGTCATCATATGATTCAACTGGGGCATAGTTTAGATCAATAGTTATCTTCATGGTGGATATGTTTGCCCTCAAAATCGTCGTCATCACCTAACTGAATAGTATCATATGTAAGTCCTTCCTCCTCAAACTCACATGGCTGGAAGGAATAGTTACTCACAAAATCAGTTCCACCTAGAGGTACTTGTTCAGCTTCGAATAGGAAGGAGGATGGTTCTTTAATGATAAATACCTTTATAATGTCCGACCTGAATTTATAAAACGAAGATAGGGTGGCCAAATCATCCGAATCTAAAACGTCGGCAAGCACAGGGGTGTTCACTATCTTCATAGAGAACTTTATGGAAATTGTTTCATCTGCTTTCGTAAAACTGACAGCAGAAATTCGCCTTCTGAACTGTTCATAAGATATACCCGTCGAAATTGTAATAACCCTCCGGCGGCTACCTTGATATAAACCATCATCGTTTACAATATGGCTATCAAAATGACAGAGAAGAGGAATTTCCACACTAGATATCGCCTGTTTAAGAAGGAGAAGAAAGGAGTCATAAGACGGATGAATATGACAAATTGGTAGCAAAATAACTGATATCCAATCGTAATCGATTGAGTATCCAATCGTTACCGATTGAGTATCCAATCGCTATCGATTGCGTATCCAATCGTTACTGATTGCGTATCTAATCGGCACCGACTTCATAAACAATCGATATCGATTGGATACTCAATCGAATACGCAATCGGTAACGATTGTTTATAACGTCGGTGCCGATTGGATAAGCAATCGGTAACGATTGGATACGCAATCGGTAGCGATTGGATACTTAATCGGTAACGATTGGATACTCAGTAAATATATGCAAAGATATTTACAATCGACCGGCTCCTTCATTTATTTACAATCGATATCGATATACCTTTTCCAAAATAACTTTCAATATGGTTTTCACTGGATCTGAACATACCTCGCGTCGGAATGGAAAACTGCAGGATCTTCAACTCCTAATGGCAAAATGCAGGAGCTTCTTCTCCCAAACCTCTGTTTTCTTATTCCAGTTAGCAGATCTGAGGCAGAAGACGTCGTCACCTTCACCACCTCTAACTTCTTGTAACTTTAGCGCATATTAAAATGAGGAAAAAGGAGATGTATTTGGGTTAAAGAAAGTGAGAGAAGGGGGGAATATGGACTTTTTATTCTCCTTAGGGTCGACTCGGCTTCGAGCTGGTCGATTTGGGTAAAGGTGAAACTATAGGGTCTCTACAGTAAAAGGTACATCTGACAGGGTCGATCAGGTAAATTTCTCATAAATGTATACCATCCCATTGATAAACTTTAACATTAGTTATCAAAATTAAGAACAATTGTTGATATTAGAGTGTAATAATTCCAAATTCATAAGCCAATAAATCATGTAAGCGTTTAAACACCATTTGGTGTTTAAATGATGGTATGGAGAGTTGGTCCCTAAAATGTAATAGATTAATGACCCTTCAAGTAGGTGTGTTATCAGGTTGGGTTGGTTTTAAAGCAACTGAAATCGAACCGATATGTGTTGGTTTCAAGTTTGACCAAATAGAAACCGACCCGAAATTGATCCCAATCGATTCGGTTCAATTTTCGGCTTTTAAATCTAAATATTTATCGTTATATAAAAAAAGTTATAAAAAAAAAAAAAAAAAAAAAACGAACAAAATATTTCTCAACTGCGGCGAGGGTGAAGGGGAGTTGGGAAGTGGGAGCCGAAATAGGGTTTTAACTTTTAAGGTTTAATTTTTTAAATAAATTTGTCGATTGCAACCAATCTTTGTGTATTTGCACATCGGTTTCATAATGGAAGAGGATAAAAGGGAGGCTGCTATTTTGAAATAGAAAAAATAACAATCTTTAAAAGAATATGGTTTTCATGATTGGTAGGAGGATTGGAAGAAGATAAAGGGGAGGTTGCCCTTTGAAATAGGAAAAACAACAATTTTTAAAAGAATATGATTTTCATGCTCTTTTAAAGAGAATATTTTTCATATTTCAAAGAGTAGCCTCCCCTTTTTCCTTCCTTCATTCTTCTCTCTCCCGTATTCATTTAAAAGAACAAAAAGTAAAAGGTGCTCTTTTCTACTCTTCTAAAGAACAATACCAAATATAACCTTTGTGAAAATAGAAATTAAATAAATAAATTAGACAAATCATTCACTAACTGAAAAATGTTCCTAACTAAACCCGCTATGTTCTAGGTTCATATACGTGTGTAGCGTAGAACCATATATGAGGTTATAAGCATCAAATTAGACAATTTGTACCCAACCCAAAACGATGCACTATCAACATGGATCAAAATATCGTTCGATACCGATACATATCGGTATCGGTATCGGACATTAATGTATCGTATCGTCCAATTTGTATGGGAAGGCTCAGACAATATATTCAATGTATCGTCTGATAAGTTACTATTCCGATACGTATCGTCCGATACATATCGGTTTGGAGCTCGGACGATACATATCAGAAAGGCGAGATTTTGACCCTTGACTATCAACCTGCGCTGCATCCCTCTCGCTTGCTATACAATGTTTTTATAAAGACTCTCAATCTTGTGTCCCATCATTATTTTCACTACTTTTGTAGAATTTGGTTTACAGTTTCTTATTGTGGGTCTCATAAATAAATTTCAACGGAAAACCACATGAAGCATGAGGCTGCTAGCTCGAATGGACCGAATTTAATTCTCTAAGAATTTATTTACTATGGGTGGTGACTGGTTCACCCATCATGAGTGGGTAAGTGATGCACCCATCTATGGGAGTGGATGAGTCTACGTGCACGTCACATGGATGGGTGGAGCACTTTCGAACCCATGATGGCCGGACCAGCCATTGCAAACAAACTCAAAACTTTCTAATATCCTGAATGCTAGAATATGAGCATGAAATTTCACTAACTTTAGGAGATAATTGCATGGGTCATGGACTATGTAGTGTCCACGTGTTAGCGAGTGTCCTTAGTAGTGTATAGTGTGTCCTTATTTAAGTAGAGTTGTTCCTTTATAGGAGGAGTATATTTTATGTAACTTTGCTAACACATTAGTAAAAATGTAACTATTTTGATTCTCACTGTCTCTTTCTCTTGTCTTCATCTCTTTTTCTTTCATTACCCTAACGAGGGTAATCTTTTCGTAGTTATTTCTCTTACTATATTAGTCCATTATTGGTTTTATTATGGTATCAGAACGCGTTCGCTCCGCGCGTTGTGTCTAGCATAAGATTTTTCCAATAGTTCCGTTCATTTTCATTTAAGGTTCAGATCTACTGTATTTTTTAATTTTTTTAGGGGGAAAAATATGAGGAGATGATGATGTAGAGGAGGGATGTTGTGTGGCAACCATTGAAAGCTATTCTGCAACCTTGGTGGGCTATTTCTTAGCCTACCTAAACAGTTTTTGATTTTCTCCACCCAAAATTGAAACCCAACCGAAATATGTTCGATTCAGTCTGAATCAGTTTTCAAGCCAATTCGGAACAATTTTCAGTTTTCACTACCCAAAACCGAACCGAAATCTCTTTGATTCAGTCTGAATCACTTTTCGAACCAATACAATACGCTTGATTTTTGGTTCGAGTTCAGGGTTCGAGTCAAAACTTTTATCCCTAGCCATCATCGTCATAATTATTTATGTCAAACCTTTGGAGATCTTTTGGATTTGCAAGTTGATGTTTTTCCTCCTTTTTTGGATTAAGGGATAATGGCTCCCGACTGACATTTAAACACCAAAATGGTGTGAGCTAAAAAGTTTAATTTTGATGGCGTAAGATTATTTAAACACCATTTTGGTGTTTAAATGATGGTCAAGAGAGTTGGGTCCGACGATTTATGGGTGTCACCAGCTTCTGGAAAGACTTTTACTCCATCACTTGTATCGAAAACCTACTTTGAGCGATGCTAGATCCAACATAAACTTGGTTTGTTGGTTTGGGTCGGGCATGAGGCATCTAATTTGACCTGCGATGCTAGACCCAAAATTTTAGTGGGTCGAGCGCATACATTTGGTTTGTTGGTTTGGGTTGGCCATGAGACACCTAACTTCACCTTCGGGTTGGGTCGGATTGACCCTACCCGGCCCAGTATTTTATGTATTAAAAAACAGAGGGGTTTTATTGGCTTTGGTCGGATTTTTGGGAGCCAGAACAGGTCAGATATACCATTTTCTCGTTAGGCAGCTACAATTTGGTTTCAACCCGACCCAAGAAACCTTCCTTGAGACGGGAAGAGCCCACAATGCTAATTAGTGAAGATTTACTCTCATCCCCACTTTGATTTTCGATCTTATATATAGTTTTTCAGTCACCAAATCATTTCAAAAGCTGACTTTCACAGACTTGCATGCCGCTAACATCTGTAAAAGTCATCAAATGAAGCCGTGACGACCTATTAATCTTTCCTATAAGAAGGCCAAACATCAATATCCAATATTTTAGAAAATAGGCATTCCTTGCCCTACATCAGTCAATTTGCTGGAGAATCAGAACCAAGGATCAAAATTTCAGCCAAAATGATTAAAATTTCGGCTTCGGACCTCACCGAAATGGAACTGAAATCTAAAATTTCGATCATTTTTGTATGGGGTTCAAAATTTCAGATTTTGGTTTTGGTTTCGGTCATACCCAAACATTTCGTTTTTGTGTAGGTTGGTCCGGTCTATTGTTCTATTCGTGTGCTTATTTCATTTTAGGATTGATTATTCACGATGTACAAGGATCCCATTAAGAATCCTCGCTTTACAAGAATTCCAGTTAAGCATCCCTGGCTTTATTGTTATAGTGCCCAATTTATAATTAGCGAACTCATACGTTCAATTCCTGCTGGATGGACGCTAATAGGAAACGCTCAATAATATCAAATGTTTCCTTTTCCTTCACCTACCTTATATTTTTTCCTCTAACCTCCAAACAAAGACTACTTATAGGTTTAGAGTATTATTATTTACAGTCCTGAAACTGTGATCTCACCCTATCTCCTCCGACATGTAATGATCGCTTTGAATCAAAGCAGTGAAAATGTTTTAAATAAAGACATTACATGCATTGATCGCTTTGAATCAAAGCAGTGAAAATGTTGTAAATAAAGACATTAAAGGCACATGTCAAATTTTGACATGCAAATTCGCTTGCCACACTCCTGAACCAAAACCAATTTTTGATTTACATACATATATGACATTCAACTAACTGCTCACATGTACTATTTGTTTAGAGAAGTAAAACTGGGAATGCCTAAACCAAAATCTAACAGTAAATGAAGAAAATGAAGCTTTCTTGAATATTTTCTTCGCCAAGGCAAACTAATTTGACAAGTTTTATAACGTGAGTATCTAGGGGCTCTTAGAGCACCCGCCTAATCTCAGCATAAGATATAAATCCTTAAGACGGCCTTGGAGGAGGGAATTGAAACTCAAGTCTCTTACTTTGAAAGCGAGTACCTATATATATATATAATAAAGATATAAGTATTATGGATCCTATCCTTCAATCATAGACAAGGCCTTGGATCTTGTGGAGAATGGTATTATATGAAACCGTCAGTAATAAGGGAGGATAATCAGGCCAAAGAGCAGCTCTTTTGCTGCTTTACGTTTGATAACACAGCTACTCTCCTCATTTGCTCTTATGAGAGGAGCTATTTTAGGTGATAAAACGGCTCTATGGCAGAGCAAATTTTATCTACTCTGACAAAGAGCAAACAAAGAGCTGCGTTTGCTTTTATAATAGTCAAGGATCAAAATTTCAAATTAAATTTCGGTTTCGGGCATGACCAAAATCGAAACCGAAATTTTGGCTGAAATCCAAAATTTTGAACCCCCATACAAAAATGACCGAAATTTTGGATTTTGGTTCCGTTTCAATGGGGTCCAAAACCAAAATTTTGGACCTAAATTTCGGTCATTTCGGGCGAAACTTTGATCCTTGATAAGAGTTAATCCAAACGCAGGAACATTTACATGCACCTATCAAATCTTTGGGCAGCTACGAGAAAACCATAGACAATGCTTTGGACCTTATGCATAATGTTATATATTTATATGAAAAAAACAGTAGTATGAGTGGATAATAGGTAAATGGAGAAAGAAAGGCAATAGAAACATCCCTTTTTGGAGTAGGAATTATATTATTCGACCAAAACTCTTGGGCAGCATTTGGGTTAGCTCTTTGGAGCCAAAGGACGGCTTTTCCTCTCTTTGGCTCCAGCAGAGAACTACTTTTATGTGAGGTAACACAGCTCCTCTCCCCATTTGCTCTGATGGGGAGCTGTTTTAAGTGATAAAGACTCAATGCCATAGAAGATTTTATCCGAGGCCAAGAGTAGACAGAGAACTGCGTTTCTTTTATAAGAGCTAACCCAAATGCATGTAAATTTATTTGCACTTACCAAATCTTTGAGGGCACCTACGCCAAAACTGTTGGCTGATTTAAATCAGACGTTGGAGATCATTTTCACCCCAATCTTCCACACAACAGATCTTGTACCATCAAACGACGAGTTTTTCGTTTCATGTCGTACACATCCCAAAAAGTGACCTGAAAATCACGTTTGAGAGTAATATGCACCACGTGGTTTCCGGTCACCTTCTTTGGATGTGTGCTTCAGGGAATAAAAAACTGACCACCTGATGGTCATAATGCACCTTCCAGAATACATACAAGGCTGCCCAAGCATTTGCCTCCATGTACAGATTTATAATTGACCAATTTCCTACAGAGTTTGTGGTTGGACAAGATTAAAGTTCATGAACATAGAATACAAACGAAAGATCAATAAGCACTCAAACTTCTCATCAAAATTATCCTCCATTGGTCAATTGTTATACAAAACATAGTGGCTCAGGATTTTTTTTTTTTTTTTTGAGATGAGCTCAGGATATTTTCGCTTCGCACAGTTTTGCACCAATTAGGGTCAGTACATATCCCAAATTCGTCCCTTGGAAGATTGATTCAAGAAAGAAATTGCTGTCAGCAAGCTATTTCTAGATTCATCTCTGTGGTCAAAACTGGAACATAAAGCAACTTTCAGGAGAGAATAAAATAAAAATAATCCTCACATATCACTCACTAACCATATTAATTTAAGCATGTCATAAAATATTTTAAATGGGCCAGGAAAACCACCCAGACGGAAGCAAAAGACCTTGACAGAATCTGCACGTGGTCATTTCTTAAATTTAACTTAAAAGAACGGGAGAAATGCCTGATAAAAATAAACAAATAAATAGTCAGACAAGGTACCATAAGAAATGGTAGAGAAAAAGAGGGAGATGAGGGAAACCTGCCTGTGGAAACTGCTTCAGTCATCAAGGTAGTAATATGATCCGGCAGATTTTTGTTCCCTGTCTTTTGTGGAATCCATTTTGTTTATTCGTGGCCTAAAATTAGTTGGGTCCCGCCTAAATGTAATATCCAGATGCTGCAAAACATGGATCAAGTCACAGTAGTCATGCTCAGAATTAGACAGTACTTAGAGGACAGTGAAGTCTCAAGACAGAATAAGTATTTATTTATTTATTTTATAACGGGGTATTTGGCCTCTTAGAGCACCCGATTAAGCCCCCGGCTTCTTAGAGCACCCAACTAACTTCATTTACATATTCCCAACCAAAGGATAATTTAAGAATCATAGAAAGGATAAAATGGACAGAGGAGAAGCTATCTTAGAGAATCACAATGAGGTAGGTACAAAGAGAATCTGTTTTATCGGTACGAATAGCAGCAGAAAAAAATTGGTAAAAAGATCTCTCCGGCAAGTGACTTTGTTTGTAACAAAAACATATAAATAAATACACACATAATGAAAAGTAGACACAAAACGGGGACGGATGCTTACAGATAAGAAGAGGTTCATTCCAGTCAACAAGGATTGAGGAGCATTGGCAATGCAATCCACGGATGCTCTCCCCTCGTAAACTATAACTCTGTCTGCCAGATAAGTCGCCATTATGAAGTCATGCTCAACGACAAAAGCAGTCTTCTTTGCATGAAGGATGAACCTCTTTATGACTTTTGAAGCAACAATACGCTGCTCCGAATCAAGATAAGCACTAGGTTCATCTATCAAATAAATGTCTGCAGGCTGCATCAAGACCACGGAAAACAAATTATTGTAATAACACTCAGAAAGATCGAACCAAACTGAACATCAAGTATTTGGACAAGGAAATGCTTTTCAAACTATTCAGAAATCCCTTTCCAGGATTTATGCTTTTTTTCTCACCGGGTTCAGTGGATGCATATTCAAGACCATCCAAAAATTTAATTTATCAGGATTCAAGCACCACTTTTCATTTTTTTTGTTTAATGAAATAATTTAGGTAATAGATTTCCACTAGGAAGCCACCTAGCAACAAACCCCACATCTAGTCAGAAGAACAAAGAGACGAAAAAATCACATTCTATATTGGAGACAACATTCTCTCTAACCGCATGCAGTTCCTATTCCTAAAACCATAGGTATTATTTCAATCAACAACTTCAATACAAACTTAAGTGAAATCTATGAAGAACTTGGTAGCAATATTCCTAACTGATAGGGAATACCTCAGCCATGATTAGAAAAGTGAAGAGTAACTTTAATGAAAATTAAAATGGAAAAAATAAATAAAAATGCTTGCTCAATGAAGGAACTGCGTTTTACAGATGAGTTGTGCTTGGATCATTGTTCTCAAAATCTTACCATTCCATGATATATTTTAAACGTTCTTTTACATAAATTTACCTTGAAAAAAAACAAAGGCTTACTCTTGTAAAATGTTTCTGTGATTGTCTTCTTCAAAAATCTTTTTGCTTGTTTTTTTAATATTCTTGAGATGCAAATATGAATTCAATTCCCATTTGTCGAGAGCTATAACAGGCATAGATTCGCGAATAATTCGTGAATTTAAGGTTCTGCGAATTATTCGCCATCTGTTCACAAAAATTCGTGAATAATTCGCGAATTATTCCCGAATAATTCCCAAATTTTTCAAAATTTGCATTTTTTTTATATCTTATAATTTTTTTTAGAGTTTTAAATCTTTTATTTTTAACTTTTCCCCCCGATCTTTTCACCAAATATTTCCCTGAACTTGCCGGATTTTTCCAAATTTTAACCTCACCGAATTATTGCCGAACCCTGACTTTGTGACTATTATTACAGGCACACATGATTTTGAAGTTCGAAGGTCTCTAGTGGATAATACATCTCAACCAATTTGTTTTCATGTTTCTATATTTTTTAAAGTTCTTTTGTTATATATTGGTCTCTAAAGATTTTGATGATCGAGGTTTTAAGATGGCGTAGGCCCAACGCGGCATGATAACGTCTGGTTATGCCATGGGATGGTCTGTTCCCGTAGCTTCGGAGAAGAGGACCCGGAGTTGTGACCATGTTCTCGCTATCGGATGCCCTATTCCCAACTAATGGGATGCTCAGTCCACATCGATTGCAAACTCGTCCAGGACCTGAGCTATAAGTAAGCCTCTTCTCCTTCCAGGTATGATGTGTTATAAAACCGGGGAGCCCAGTATGATAGTACCAGACAATATCATGTCAGGTCGGGCCTGGGTCTTCAGAAATGGTATCAGAGCCAAGGACGGCTCTACAATCGGGTAGGGAGAGGAGTGGAGGCTCCGACGGGGGGTAGAGGCTCCAACGTTCTGACCCTGTTACCGGTATGGGATGCTTTGTTCCCAACTAATGGGATGCTTTTGTCCCACATCGGTCGCAAACTTGTCCAGGACCTGGGCTATAAATGAGTACTTTACCCTTCCAAGTATGGCATGCTTAAAAACCAGGGAGCCCAGTGCAGCAAAACCAGACCATATCATGTGGGCTCAGGCCTTGGTCATCACAAGTTTGAATATTATTAATTAAATAATATTCAAAACATATCACCGAAGAATCTACTGAAGAACAACACTCCCAACCATAAAGATATGTACTCGAGACATATTCAGAAGCGAATGAACTGCAAAAAAATTGTACCTTTCCAAGACAGAGACACAATGCAACTCTTTGTAACTCCCCACCAGAGAGGTTCACAACTTCTTGGTCCATTAATTGCTCAATTTGTAGGGGTTTCATAACATCTGATACAAACTGAGGATGCATATATGAATCACGTATTTTTTGGTGCAACAAGTGTCTGACACTAGATTGAAATTTCGGACTGATCTTCTGAGGTTTGTAAGAAACATTAAATTCAGGAATTTCAACATCAGAATCTTCCACTATATCAGGCTTCAATAATCCAGCCTGCAGAAGTTACAACAGAATAAAGATGAGATTACTGAGATAAAAGATTCAACTTTGATGAAAAGATAACTTAATGTAATAAAATGTTGAAACTAAAAGCCCTTCACATATAAAACTTCAAGAGACTATATCCCACAAGACAGAGAAGGCTACCTATACTAATTTGGTTAACCGAACCGAAACTTCTGTTTTCGGGTCGGTTCTTGCTATCAGCTATACCGAACCCGAACCAATCGTAGCCGATCCGATTTCTGTTTCGGTTCAGCTCAGTTTTTGGTTTGTCTTCATATTATTTTATTTTTCTTTTTTGAAGAAACTTTTTTAATTTTTCGGTTTTCTTCAATATTTCTTCAGTTTTCTCACCTTACCCTGTCGGTTTTCAGCTACAGAAACCGAAACGAAACTGGTTCAGTTGGGTGTCGGTTTTCAGTTGGTTTCGGTCTGGTTCGGGTCAGTTCAGAAGGCAAGGTTTTCGGGTTTCAGTTTTAATTTACACCCCTACCTATACTATACAAAGACTACCACAGTCACAAGTTCACAACAAAATGTACCAGCATACGGATGAACGTAGTCTTCCCTGTCCCATTTTCACCCAGCATTACGATAATCTGAGAATCAGTGAATTCACCCTCAACCACAGCAAGCTTGAATCCACCCTGAGTTTTACTCATGGATGGATATCGGTATCTAGCATACGTCTGAATCTCCTCAGCACTTTCCTGTGGAGTCTCTGCAACCTAAAAATTTTATGAGTGTTACTACAAAACATAGGCACATCAGGGAACGATACATACACCCCAATAGGAAGTCATTACCTTAAACGTAAGCGATTCATCGCGGAATCGTAGGTTCTCAGTAGGCACAAATCCAGCCAAAAAGATGTTAATACCTTCTCTAACAGAAAAGGGAAGGGTTACAACTCCGTATGCTCCTGGCTTCCCATATAAGCAGCAAATGAAGTCTGATAAATAATCTAGGACACTGAGGTCGTGTTCCACAACAATCACATAGCTGAAAAAAGGAAACATAACAGAGAGTTATAGTTTTACTTATCTTGGATCAAAGTAACACAGGAAACACAGGAGAAAGGTTAAAAAATCAAACATGGAAGCCTTTGCACCTGTTAGGCCTGAGCAAAGATCTAACAACTTGTGCAGCTTTAAGCCTCTGTTTAACATCCAGATAACTTGATGGCTCATCAAACATATATATCTCTGCATGCTGTACTGCAACCACAGCAATAGCAAATCTCTGCAGCTCTCCACCTGACAAATCTCCCACGTTCCGGTCTATAACCTGATTCAACTCAAGATCATGACAAAGTTCGGCCTTCATATCTCTCTCATCTTTTTGGTCAAGAACCTGACCAACATTCCCTTGGACTGCTTTTGGAATGTGATCAACATACTGGGGCTTGATGATTGCCTGATGGATAATAAATTACAACATCAAAAGAAAGAAAGAGCAATAGAATCTTAGATATTTTACCAAGGGTGGAAGCATGAAACTAAAAAGGGACATAAAAAACAATCCACAGGAGTAAGTTCGTATATGCAGGCAGTACTTTATAAATTGCTAGTGAAATTTGTTTTACTGGGAAACTAATTTCAAGATCTACCTGATGGAGTGGATTTTGTAACCTATGAAGTTTAACTTTCAATGATCGGGGGCATTAAATGGTCAAGGCTTCCTTTACTCAACTTTTTCTAAATGTTAATAACGAAGCCTCATCTATGTTGGTCAACATTGTTGCTACATTTTCAGTGATCTTAGGATTAAATTCCTAGAAACCACAGAAAAGTCCCAATGTAATTCCATAATAGCATCTGCATGATGGGGCAAATGTCCATGAAACATCTACAATCACAATTACTCGGAGGGAGGACATGCAGATGGGGCAACCCAAACTCCCCTTTCATAGGGGTAGAATCAAATGGGTCACGTGAAGAACCCTTGGTTCCTTAAGATACACCACTTGATTTGCACTTGCAAAACATTAAGGTTAACAGGTTAGGGTTACCCTCTACATCACATACACACCCAATATTATGTCCAACACCCAATAATATGTATGTATGAGTGTGTGTGTATATATATATATATATATATATATATACCGGATGATGGCTCTTGACCGACATTTAAACACCAGAAGTGTGTTTAATGGTCTTATACCATTAAAGTTAGACTTTGAATCTCACGCCATTGAAGTGTGATTATAAATGCCATGTGGCGAACTCTGTGATCAATCTAAATTGTCCAAGTGGCAATCTACCATTGGAACATGTCTCAGCCCAAAGAAGCATGCCTATTAAAACTGATTGATGAACTTTAATACCAGCCATTAAAACTGAAAACAATGGTTGATATTAAAGTACACAGATCAGATGGTTTAAATCTCCAGAAAACACCATTTTTGGGCATGTTGCATGTCAACCTAGGATCTATCACTTTGACCTTAAATATCACTCACATCTAAAACTATCGATGGTGTAAGATGACTTAAACACCATTTTAGTATTTAAATGATGGTCAGGAGAGTAGGTCTCTCTCTCTCTCTCTCTTTATATATATATATGCCATGCACAACCATAGTGACAAATTTTGTTTTCAGCAACATTTTGGTAGGGGGTATTTCGGTTCATTTCGGATAAATTTCGAGAAAATTTTGAAAAGTTTCGGGAAAATTTTGGGGAGTACAAAAAATAATAAAATATAAATTATATTTAAACTTCATAAAAAATTTATTTATTATTTTAAAATTGACAAAATTTAGAAAAGATTTATTAATTTCGGAGAAATTTCTTTAATTTCGGCGAAATTTCAGCGATTTCGGAGAAATCATCGAAATTTCGCCAAAAGTTTCGCCCGATCCCTATTTCGGTAAATTTCAAAGAAATTTTAGAGAATTTCGGAGAAATTTGTCACTATGTGCACAACATCTATATGCAGCACTCGTTGGGCACGCATGAACTAAGAATGTAAGATCTGGCCTGTTATTAGTAAAGATAGATAAGGCCTCGAACAAGACGGTAATACTCAGATGAGTCTGAAAGTAGCTCTCCAATATTAACATGAAGATGGTGTTTAGGATCCATGGGGGACTTGGCAGGTCTACAGCCAAGAATGCTAGTTTTCCGCAGCAAATCAATAGTGTCTTTCCTCTGTGAGAGAGATATCCCACAAGGAGAACAAGAAATTTATACACCGATAAAGAATCTCAGGCCCAAGTCTATTTACATCAAATGCCCGACTTAATTCTGCCTAATACATTAGTGATAAGGCAGTGTCATCACCCGGAGATTATAATGTTGTCAATACACCGATAAGATAATCCCCAGGCCTCCTGATTCAGTATGAATAAAGCATGTGTGCTCCGAGTGGCAACGGATGAAACACATAGTAAGAACAACAATAAATCTATAAACCAAGCCCTAGGAGACTGCTTCAGCCCATAAATTGATTTGTGAAGGCGACAAACCTTCCCTGAAATACTCCTCTTTAAGGGAATAGCCAGGTGGGATGTCCATGTATATATCTTTGCTCAATATAAAGGAGGGCATTCTCACATCTAGTTGACATAAAGGACAATGATAACAAGTTGTTAAAGAGATGATGACACCAACTTAAGTGAGTTTAGCAACAAGAGCAAATGTTGTACTGAAATCCAATCCAAGCATCTGAGTAAATTTTTGGCTATAAGGCGAGATTTATAACGCTCCACACTCCACAGTACCATACTCTATATTTAACTGCAAACACCATCTACAACCGAGTGTTTGTGAAAGGGGAGATCAACATGTTAACATGTTTAATTTTTCTCAAGAGCCTTCAATCCTCCATGCATTGCATCAAATAGTAGGGTTATTGAAGAGCCTTACATGAAGCGGGGAATAGAAATAGTAGAAGCTCTAGCCACAGAGGCATGATATGAGGGACAAAGAACCTTATAAAGATATTGAGCAGTAGGATGAGCAATAACACGACTCCTTTAAGAAGGGTAATATGTAAGGAGAGGTCGTCAACAATGGGAGAAGCTGACATGATAATAGGGAAGCTAAAGGAGAGGATGATGCAAGCATACTTGAAGGATTGGTCAGTTGGCACAGGGGTTTGAGTGGGTAACTTGCTTCGGCACTGATAGGTATACTTAAGAGGAAGATGACCAGACGTAGATGTTGGCAGAACTGGCAATACTATGTACGAGGAGAAGACACTGGAAGAGGCAAAACAGCAGATAGCTCTTATAAAGTAAACGATGGAGGAATTACCTGCATATGAGAAGCATTAAAGAAGTATGGAACATCCTCAAAAAAGAACATCCATAGAAACAAATAACTGCCTGGTCTTAGGATCATAACATTAAATATCCTTTAGATGATGCAGAGTATCTGAGAAAAACGCAGAGAATGGCTTTGTTATCAAGTTTATGTCTTTGGGGATGAGGATCTTGGACAAAACAGGTGCACCCAACGACTTTGGGCTCAATCTCAAAAAAAGTAACATCAAGTTTAGGAAGATGGAAAGGAGTTTGGCCCTTCAAAATTCGACTTAGAGTACAATTAATCAGATGGGTTGCAATAAGGAAAGCAACTGACCCGTCGAATTGGAGAACATGTATCCTTCGTATAAAAGATCTTGTAACATCCATAAGATGCATATTCTTACGCTCCGCAACACCATTGTATCGTAGAGTGTAAGGAAATGAAAGTTGATGCATGATTCTCATATTTCAAGATATGATTCGTAAGCATTAGAAGTGCACTCTCCACCATTATCAGTTTTTAAAGCTTTAATAGATTTGCTAAACTGGGTTTGGATCATAGTAGAAAAGTTGATGAAGGTAGAAAGAACATCCTTACGAATCTTAAGATACACACAACTACAACGAGAGTGATCAGAAATAAATGTGTCAATAGTATCCAAAGCTATCAAAAGAATGAGAGGGGCAGGTCCCCAAACCTCACTATGAACAAAATCAAAGAAGCTATCACTACGATGCATGTGAATAGGAAAGGAAGTACGAGCATGCTCGAATTTCATATTATTACAAACCTCTTTGAATGATGGACACAACAAACAAATGCTGAATATTAGCATGTACGGGCATGCCACAAACCCAAGGTACCTCTAGTAAATTTAGCAGGATTAGATAAAGGTAAAACGTGAACACTAGAAGCAAGGGAAACACTCCTATCATCGCCAAAGTGGTAAAGACCGTGGCTTTCATATGTCGTGCTAATGACCCTTTTAGTACTCAGGTTCTCAAGAATACAGTTAGAGGGAAACAAAGGCGTAGAACATTTTGACATTTGGCTAAACGATGAACAAAAAATAGACGACGAGAAACATGAACATCTGTAATAGTAAGTTTGGCTGCAAGAGGAATACTACCCATACTGGAAACAGGAGTGAAGGAGTCATCAGCCAATCATACCTGTGGAGATAAAGTATGAGGAAGCAAGGAAAGGTAAGGCTTCATGGTCGGAAAACAACACAAATTTTTGCGGTCTAAGGTAATGTTTCCAACACCAAAGAGATCGGACGACCACATAGAACTCCTTATCATAGATGAAGTATTTTTGCTTTGCCTCATTGAGTTTTCCACTAAAGTAGGCCACGGGGTGGCCTTCTTGGCTAAGCACTCCTCCTATGCCCACACCTGAAGCATCGCATGCAACATCAAAGACTTTAGAAAAGTTTGGTAGGCGCATGACGGGTGCACTAGTCATCTTCTCTTTTATCTCGGCAAAGGCCTGTGTCGCGGCTTTGCTCCATTGAAATTCCCCTTTCTTCATGCAATCAGTGATGGGAGCCATGATGATGCTAAAGCTTCGAATGAAACGACGATAAAAAAGCTACGAACATCGTGTATGTTCTTAGGCTCGGGCCATTTTACAATAGCCTTTACCTTTTTTGGGTCTGCGATTCATCCCATTGGCCAAAACAATGAACCCTAAGAAGACAACGGATCGTTGAACGTGCACTTCTTGAAATTCGCATATAGCTCCTCAAGGTCTCACAAACCAACCGAAGGTGGGTCAAGTGTTGCTCCTTATCGCGACTATAAATCAAGATGTCATCGAAATACACAAGGAATTTCCCCATAAATGGTCGCAACAATTGGGTCATGAGCCTCATGAAGGTGCTCGGGGCATTTGAAAGCTCAAAAGGCATGACCATCCACTCATAAAGACCATCTTTGGTCTTGAAGGCGGTTTTCCACTCATCATCGGGGTGGATACGGACTTGATTGTAGCCACTTTTAAGGTCTATCTTGGAGAATATAGTGGCACCAACCATCATATCAACCATGTCGTCGAGCCTCGGTATGGGGAACAGATACTTGACCGTAATCTTGTTGATGGCCCGACTATCCACACACATTCGCCAAGTGTCATCTTCCTTAGGTGTGAGTAGTGCGGGTACGGTACAAGGGCTCAAACTCTCTTGAATGAACACCTTCCGAAGGAGCTCATCGACTTGTCGCACTAATTCGGCATGTTCAACCTATAATGAGGCAGGTTCGGTAGAGTAGATCCGGGAACTAAGTCTATGGCGTGTTGGATGTCACGCATTGGAGGGAGCCCATTGGGCAAGTCATCCGGGGAGACATCCACAAACTCTTTCAAATTGGCTCAACCTCTTTAGAATCGCCCATAGACTCGAGAGCATGCTCAACGGTGACGACAACATACACCACACTCTCATCTAACGACGCTCTCTTAAACTCTAGAGGGCTCACAACATTGATGGTCTTAGATTGACCGCCCTTCTTCTCAATTTTCTTGTCTGATGGTGTCTTGGGAGGCAAGGGGTGTAATTTTATCTTTTTGCCCTCATGCATGAACGTGCACATATTAGACCGCCCAAGGAGGGTCAAGTCATGTCATAGAGCCAAGGCCTCCCCAAGATGATGTAGCCCACATCAATTGGCACCACATCGCACCACAATGTGTCCGAATACGAGGCTAATTGTATCGGCACACGATATCTTTGGGACACGAGAATGGAAGAGGAGTCGACCCATGCAACTTTGTACGGTCTCCGGTGTGAGCCATAAGCGAGTAATAGTGTGTGTCGACACAACGTTCATGCAACTCCTGCTATCCACGATGACCCTACAACTCTTCTCACCACACTTGGCATAAGTATAGAAAATGTTATTTCTACACCAATCGCCATTCTCATCACGTTGAGGTTGTGTAAGGGCACACCTCACAACCAAACAATCCTGGAAGCAAGCTAGTGCACGGTTACCATCGTCGCCCTCCTCATCACTAGGTGACTTCTGGTTCATACACTTCCTCTTCAACACCTTCACCTTCATTGACCTCTTCTTCAACCAAGAGAGTTCTTTGGAGGTCTCTTATAGGGCATTGGGCGGCAAAGTGGCCAAACCCATGACATTTATGACACTCGGTTTAAGAGCCACCCCTTAAGGATTCTCCCACCACACCTTTCCCCTTACCAAGCCTTACACTTGTAGGAATGGGTTGTGTAGGCTTGGGAGGTGGGTTCTCGCACTAGGCCTCCCTTCTCCGGCTCGATGGCTACCGACATGTAGCTCAAATTGTCTCACCACCGTCACTTTCAAATACCGTTCAAGGTCTTGCACAACGGCGTAACACTCCTCAAGAGTGTCAACGGGGTAGGAGATCAACTCTTTTTGCAGCTCCATTCACAACCCAGTGCAGAGCCTAGAAAGAGTGACTTGAGGATCTTCTGACACATTGGCTTTCATCATGAACTCCTCAAACTTGCCAATGCACTCGGTTACGGACATACTACTTTGGCGTAAATTTTGCCATTAGTCAAGTAGGCGATGGTAGTATGATAAAGGAACGTACTTCTCCGTAAGTCGTTCCTTCATCTCCTCCCAATGGGTAATGGGAGCACGACCCGCATTTGCCCGCATACGCTCGACGTTGACCCAAAAAAATCGAGTTTGACTAATGAGCTTCATTTTGGCAAGCCTAATACACCACTCATTGTCCATGCCATACCACTCAAAGTGATGATCCATATCAGAGACCCAATTGAGGAAAACTTTAGGGTCCATTCTTCCATCGAAGGTCGAAAACTCAACTCGGACATTTTTAAGGAGTTTCTCATATGGGTCGTAGTCATCTCCTCAATGAATCGCTTTCTTTTGATTCTGATTTCGGCCCTCGGGTCGGCCGTCGTGCTCAAAACGCGAACTGTTACGCTCATGGCGTCGATCTTGTTGCTCCTCGTCTCTTTCCAACCGTTTCAAACGGTCGAGAAGCTCACCATTAGAGGTCGCCATAGCCATTTAGGCTTCCTCCATAGCATGCATTCTCTCATTCATGGTGACCATCATGGCTTGGATGTCTTTAAGAACATCGGCAATCACATTCGAGTCCATGGTGACCACGACTCACTATGACACGCAACTATGAAATGCAAATGAATGAGTAATTTTACCAAACACACAATTTGCATGCAAATGAACACACAAATGAACACGTAAATGCCCTAACCTAGAACCTAAGCTTTGGTACCAAAATTGACGCAGGACAACGACCCTAAAATCCGTGAATGCCCATGATATGCTAATTTGATGAAATTAAACTAATTAATTGAACAATTAATCACAAGTTAAAGTGATACCTTAGGGTTTTGCAGAATTCCGCTTAGGTGGCCATGCTCTGTTCACGTAGGGTCCATGCCGACGCGCGAGATCCGTTAGGAAATGCGGAAGAGGCGATCCGAGATAGAACTCTCACTTCGTCTAGATTGAGGCGTTAGATGGTAGTTCATGGTGGAATCGAGAGCTCCTCGCTAGGGCTTTTGAATTGAAGCGATTAATGGCACAAAAGAACAAGCTCAAGCCCAACAACGGTCATGGATCGACGGGCTAAGATCAAATTTAATCCACAATGATGGACATCAAGGTTGTTTTAGATCTAGGGTTTGGGAGTTGGGACAATCAATTAAAAGGGGAAAAATTGGATGCAAGAGATTGATAAGATTGGAGCAAATTAGACAAGAATAAGAAGTAAAGAGAAGATCAAGATAACATGGGCATCACAATCCTTGGCCTCACACCAAACCCACATGAGGGAGAAGACTCACTCTTCAAAGCTCAAAATGCAATGCACTTTCATTAATTTTAATCAACTGCCAAAATGGCTTACAAAAATATGTTTTATAGTAATTACAAAGGGAATAACCCTAAAATGAAAAAGTACTATGTTACCCTCAAAGGGTGACTTACATTTGACACAAAAGAAAACAAGAAAAAAGATTTAAAAAAAAACGGTAAATCCCGTCACTTGGCTTGCTTGGGCGGATTTGGTTCCCGCTCGAGCGATTACAGGATTTCGCTCGAGCGAATATAGGATTTTCGGTCGAGTGGCTACAGGGTTTTGCTCGAGCGAGTTCAGACAGAAATTTTTGGCCTTGAATCCTGATGCCACTTCGCTCGAGCGACCAAAGACAGAAAGTTTTGGTCCTGATTCTGAAGCACTCTCGCTCGAGCGAACCCTGGGCAGTGATCCTCTATTTGACTGTTCCTTTAAGGCCCTTCTTCGGTGGATCTTGGCACTCCATGGTTCCTCCGTGACTTCTTCCATCGGTACACCTTGTATGGCCTAAAACCTAGGTCCTTGTTGGCGGTGTCCCCATCACTAATAAAGAGCACAAATGAGGCTTACCAGTCATATTATCTGTGGCACCAAAATAAATGATCCAAGTAGAGGAAGGGGGACAATATATAGCAGGGTATGTGTATGATGCAAAAGTATTTGGTGGCCAGTACCAGGAGATGGAAGAAGTCGCCCCTGAAATTAGCACGTTTGATGAGCAAAGAAACCAACTCTTCCATCAAGTTAGAATCAATCTTTAATCCGATAGAAGTAACCAGCAACCAAAAACTTGATGGAGTATAAAGCAACTATGTGGGAAATGATTTCCTTATGCACCATAAATAGTGTCAATCTTCACTATTCAGCCACAGATGGCTATGCACCATTGATAATACTAAAAAACCATCAGAAATCAGTCATAGAAATATGGAAATCCTTGTAGTTTCCCAAACAATCCAAAATATGTCCAAACATCCAGTAAACCATTAGCAATAACAAAAGGCTAAAGAAAGGGTTAGTCAATTCGGATGAAAGGGCTAGAGAAATCGACATCACTCAACCAAATCTGGTTCAAACAGCATGAGACCACAGACAAATGGTAGGTCTATGCATTACCCCTCAAAGAAATTTCATCCATTCAATGCACAACTTGAGAACCGCGAAAAATGGGAAATTGATGAAGCATATGTTTGAATCTTGATCCATACAACTCCAGATCATACAACTGCCATACCAGCAGATTCTAGAAAGAATACTCATGCAAACCCATAGTACTTTGCATGTCCAGGACTCCATGGAGATCAAGAGCTTAAAAAAACGTGAAAGGAGGGTTAGAAGTTCAAAACTGCAGTAAGGAGGCCTCATAATCATAATACTGCAAGAGAGAAAGATGAGAAGGTAGAAATTCCGATCCAAACCATGTAGGGTTCACTCAAGGGGTCAAATTCTGACCTTGTTGACGTTAGCATGATGTCATGCTGATATCTGCACTGACGAAGTGGCAGGAGATGGTCAACATGGACGGATTGGCTCCAATACCAACTTGACTTGTGAATTGCCCAATTAGGGTTAACTAGTTAGAGTTTAGTTAAAGAAGTTAGGTTATTCCAAGGTAGGAGAAGAAAAAAGGAGAGAGAGAGAGAATGACCTAGATAGGATTTGAGTCGCTATTGGCCTTTCTATTTAAACCTAAAGAGAAAATTACCCTTACATCACATATACACCCAATATTATGTCTAACCTACTACTTTATATATACATACATAGGCATAGATATGTCCCAATCACACCAAATCATCCACTCACGATCCACCTGCACAGACCACATGAAGGAGTTGAAAGAGTGGACCCCCATCTGATCAGACTTCCGAAGAAGGAGCAAAGAAAACATGGCTTGCTTAAGTCACATCCGCTCAACCTCAATTATCACTTGGAGGACCAAGCATGGCAATCAAAGGGGTGCTAGATAGTTTACGGATGTCTAATCAGATAAAAGGTTCTACGCAGAGAGAGAACAACAAGAATTTGGAGCTGATACAAGGCATTATTCTTTATCTAATACTTGAGGGCATTGATTGCCTAGTAATATGTGATCCAAACCATCACCCCCCATAAGAGAACAATGTCTAAACAGAAGTTCCATGCTATAAAATCTTATCCACACCAAGTTATAAAAGGAAACAAAGAATTAGATCAGAAACAATAATGTTCAAGCTATGCAACAAGGAAACAGGCATTTTATACTTTTTAGCTGTGTAAACATACATATTCATATCCTCTTTTTTTCTTTTTCTTTTTCTTCTTGACAGGTTTTATTAATAAAAATACCAGTTACAAGCTAGCAACACATCATAAAGAACAAGAATTGACAAAATAGCAAAGCCAATAAGGAGATTGCACAAAATACAGTGACCATTGGCCAAAAACAGTCATGGCTTGAAACATCATCCCAAGCTTCAAAAAAGAGTTGTATGACAGATGTCCATGGTCACATGGTCAATGTCCAGGGCAGCTCCAAAAAAGAATTGTTTGACAGATCTCCATGGTCGCATGGTCAGCGTCTAGGGAAGCTCTGGCCCAACCAAAGTTGGAACTCGGTCCAGATTTTGCGTTCACTTTTTTTTGCCAGGGTAAGGTGGGTGGGGGGGTGGGGGTAGGATTTGGCCCTCATACTGTGTTTTATCCCACTTTATTTGGTCTGTCAATTCCTTTTACGGGCTCGATGTTATCAGGCCTGATATTGGGCCTCTTCAAATTCTGCAACCACTTTTTTCTTCCTTCTTTCTCCTTTATCCGCACACCCTATTTCCTTCCCAAGATTCAAACTTCTTTCTTGTTCTTCCTCCCATCAGAAACTCTAGACAGATTGATCTCAGGATATATGGCGCTGCTAAGCCGAGCTGGGATCAGGGGAGTCTTTTCTAACAAGTTTTGGGTGAACTGACGTCTTTTACAGATCCTATTGTCCTGCAAGAATCAAAGGACCTTCTGAAGCAAAAGTAAAGGCACTTTGTACCGGATTACTTCACTGAGGGGGACTCTTCCCAACCCAATTACATCTCACCCCCTCCAAGGGATGTTCTTTATCCTTTTAGGGTTGGAAACTTTGAGAATCCTCATACTCACAAGCAAGGTAATAAGGCGATGAGGCGAGGCCATGGTGAAGAGGCTCGCTACGCCATGGCGAGGCTATTTATTATATTTTTTATTTTTTATTTAGTAATCATTAATATTCTTTTTTATTTTTTTATCTTTATATCTGTCAAAGAGGACGGAAAAAATTCAACTGCTTAGACATCAGGCATAAACAAATATCAATAAATACAATTCAAATATTAATTATCAAATATGGAACATCAATTCAAACATTAATTATCAAATACTTTTTGTATCTATGTCATGCATGGATCAAAATATCGGAAGATACCGATATGTATCGTCCGATACGTATCGTTTTTAAGAGGGGGCGATATGATAAAAAGCCTCTTTAGCGGGTACCTATTGAAACAGTCAAATTGTCGTCCAATACGGGCAAATTATCGCCCGTATCGTCCAATAATTTCAAACTATCATCCGATAATTTGGTAGTTTGACATGTGGCCCCCTATGAATGTGATGCACGAAAGAGGGTTTTAAAACCCCCATTTCCTTCCTTTTTTCCCCAGCTGCTTCTTATTTTTTCTTGTTATTCTTCCACCGGAGAACAAGATTTTGTATTTAATGTGTCGAATTGACGCCGAATCACCACCAGAAAAGTGCGGGATCGCCGCCGAATCGCCGAAAATCATAGAGAAGGTACGTGTTCTATCATTTTTCCCCCATTTTCTTACATATTAGGGGTTTATTTATTCAAGATCTACCCTTAAATATGGTAGATCTTGAAATTTTAATCCCAAATTTGAGGGTTTTGTGTTAAACCCCCCTAATTTGAGCCTCTATTATCATATTTGGGGGCTTATTTTTTGTGTTAGTAAAATTAATTTTAAAACTTAATTTATTTTTTTGTGTTAGTAAATAATGTCTATAATAATTAATATATGTTAGTAATACTTATTTTATTTATTATATAAAAATTATTTTTAAATCTTAAACAATAATTTAGGTATTTAATAAATAATAATACTTAAAAATTAATTTAAAAACATACGAGCTTTCCCATACCGGCCTCAACCAACCTACCCCGGGCCATATGACTTAGTTGGTCAAATTTTTGAAGGACCGACCTTTACCTATTACACTGAGCCATATTCATCGCTAATGCCTCATTCATATGATCATTGGTATCAATATGGCCAACACTATAGGGAAAGCTCGTGCACTGATGATGATGATCACGAGGGTCAGGAACCACCACGGAATTCAATGTGGCTTTAAAGTAAGTTCTTCATAATTCATATACAATGTACCTTTTAATTTTGATCATGATTCATGTACAATGTAATTTAGGTTCTGCGTTGATCAAATTCGGAAATATGCATCAAATAAGCCTTAAATAAAATTTAAAAAAATTAAAATAAATAGAAAACCATTAAATATAATTTTTCGGATTTTTGAGTATTTTTGAGGACTTTTTTGAAAAAAAAAATGTATCAAAACGATACATTCAATGTATCGCCGATACATTGAATGTATCAGACGATATCCTGATACGTATCGTCCTGGGGGCAGGACGATACGTATCGAAAATCCGATATTTTGACCCATGATGCCATGTGTAAAGAACTATTTTTGCCAAAGTTTGGCACTAAAAATGATCTCTATCATTTGATTCAATATAGTCAAAGAAAATCATCTGATTCAATCGTTGATTGGGACAAATCAGATGATAGAAATCATGTTTCATGCCAATCGTTGGCAACAAAAATCTTTATATGATTGCTTTCAAATCAGACGACTTAGAAGGTGTTTTACGCAGCACAGTTCCACTAATAGGGTTTGACTGCATTTGGTTTAACTTACGTTATAAGTTATAACTTACAAGAGTTATAAAATTTATATAAGTAAACAGTGCAATTTAAAACCAATTCTAATACAAGATTGCCACCTCCTTTAAAAAAAAACTAATTGCCAAATTGCACTTATGGCGGAGCTATGATGCTATACCGCCATAGCTACGCCATAGCATCACTATTTGGAGAGTTTAACCATTTACCTCTATATGGCGATTTCCCTCGCCATTCGCTATGGTGAGGCCATAGCGTCGCCTTGACAACCATGCCCACAAGATGGGAACTCAAAAGCGAACAAGGTAGCAAATGGAAGAGTTCCCTAAGGCACTGGTGAAAAAGGGTTGTGTCGTCAGGGTCCAGATTTTGGACCGACACCTAACCCGACCTGGAAATAGTTGAGACCTGTTGGGATGGACTACATTTGGATATCCGAACCTATGTGGATTCAAGTCCAGGTCGGTCTGTTGGGCTAAACCCAGAATTGAAACAGTTCTCAACTTAGCCCACCCATCAGGTCCAATGCCGAGACCGAGATCTGTTTCCAACTGGGTTGGTCCAGAAATTGGAGGACGAAAAATATTGTGCTAGTTCTTGGGCTGTGATGTTTACAGTTAAACTTTTAAGCCATGGTTTTAAAACGCGAAGACTCAACTCGACTCGAAAGTCCGTTGAGTCGAGTTAAACTTGACTTGCTTCAATTCGGCAATTTAGTGTATATCTTGAAAAATATTATCTTATAAAAACAAAAGATTATTTTAAAAGGAATAAGATGGAAAGATATGTTAATACAATTAGTAATGTAATACTTTTTAAAAAGATAGGGTTTCTAAGACCTTATCTCCTGAAAATATTTTATATATAAGCGTGGTTTATGACCCCTGCTTGCATCATCCTAGCGAAATCTTGACTCGACTCGGACCCAACTCGAAATCCCGACGACTTGAGTAACTCAGCCTAGTTAACTCGTTGACTTGCCGAGTTTTAGAACTATGTTTTGAGCTTCCCCTGTAAGGCCATTTTGATTGAAGATCGTGCACTAGTTTTTTCATTGTATTATATTTCCTGTTGGCTTCATAAATAAAATTTACATATACTCAAACTATATAAATTTGAATAAACAATAAGTAATTACGGATACTGGAATATATAAATATATTATATAAATAAATAATATTGTTATTTGACAAGATATATTATAGAAAATTACGAAAATATAAAAACAACAGATATTTGGAAAAAACAATAAATATTATTTTGTTTATGAAAAGAGAGATTTAAAATTAAACTGCCAATAAACCATCAGCTAGCTCGGTTGATCTTCTAAGAAGCTTTTTCATTCACATGAATTTCTAATTTAAAAAAATAAAAAATTATGCACTTAAAAATAATATATGCTTATTTGCTGACTATTCTTATATGGGCATGTATGGGCATCAAGTCTCTTTAAACTGCTACATCCTACACCGACATTTATCAAATACTCAAATCACTTGCCCAAGTAACACTATCCACATAAAAGGAAAGAAATATGCAAAGGAAATTTAGCTTGAAACCAGTCAAACATCCACTCATTCACCAGGTAAAGATATCTATGTAAAAGCCCATGATTTTAAATTCATGAAACAATGGTAAAAAAGAATCATCAGTTGTTAGGAGGTTGTTTAATGTAAAATAAAAGGATTTACAGATAATAAAGTTGATCTACCGCTGTGAGAAGAAAAAAAAAAAAAGAGGGAAAAAAACTTTTACGGCCAGACCCATCCTTTTCTTTATAACTAAGAGAAAATGTGCTTCGTATATATATATATATATATATATATATATATATATATATATATATATATATATATATATATATATATATATATATATATATATATATACACAACAGTTCATGGGATAATTCCATGGAAGAGTTATTGAGCACCCAAATGGTGTTATTCAGATACTCCATTAGTCCCTTGCAACAAAATTGAAGAATGTACCTTATAGAAGCTATCAGAAAAAGCAAACATACACTGAACACCAGAATGATGAGGTTCACAGTTGGTAAAGTGGATTATAAAATTACAAAAGCTACGTCTAATAGGAGAAAACCTTAAGATTGTCTTCCAGGATACGAGTAAAATAATTCTGAAGCTCAGATCCTCGGAAGTATGTTAATATTTCCTGCCAATCAGGAGGATTCTGCAAAAAAGGGACAGAGAGAGAAGCATATGATGCACATGTCAAGGAAGTAGTTCAATTGAAATTGTTCTAAGGATAAGGTTTTACATTGAATCGACCCAAATTAGGTTTCAGTTTCCCAGCCAACACTTTGAGGGCAGTCGACTTCCCAATGCCATTTGTTCCAACTAGGCCTAGAACTTGACCAGGCCTTGGGACTGGCAACCTGTAATTGAACTTTTCAGAAGGTAGAACAAACAACAGGCCAACTTTCATGTTCACAAGAAGCTACACTGACCGATGCAATTTGAAGGTGTTTGGGCCATAACGATGGGTTGTATCCCTATCCAAATCTTTTGGCAGATTGATGATTTGAATGGCTTCGAAAGGGCATTTCTGCATCCAAAATGCATAACAAATGGTTCAAGTCGTCCAGTATGCACGTCAGCCAAATTTACTGACTGAAATTATGAATGCATAAGCAATACTGCCTGAAGTACATACCTTCACACAAATACCACATCCAATACATAATTCCTCTGAGATGTAAGCAATTTTGGAGGCAGGGGTGACCTCAATACATAGTTTTCCTACAGATAAGATGAAATGAAGGCAGTTAAATGAGTAATATAGCACTAAAAAGTCCTAAAATTCAAATCAAACAGCACTAATAGCGACCCTGTTTATATTAAGAATTGTTGCGTAGTTTTAAACCATCACTAATTAAAATGCAGCTGCATATGATGAAATAATCATCATCACAGCCACTGTTGTTAAATGCGACTGCATATGCAAATATGTGGTCACATATGCTATTTTGGGAGGCTAGATGGATCGCATATGCCATGTTGGCATATGCGATCCACTGCAGTATGCAATAGCATACTGCTCCAACAGTCATAAAGATGATTGTTGGACTTCTTTTTTCATGGCGGCCCCTCTACCTTTATAAATAGAGGGGCTCTCTTCCTCCCGTCACCACAACTCTCTCTCTCTCTCTCTCTCTCTCTCTCTCTCTCTCTCATTTTTTTAAGTTGTAATCTTCTTCAAGCAATAAGGGGGGGTTCCTTCCACCACTCCACCGGCATGCTAAAGTTCCTTCTGAGGCTCCCACTATCCTTCCTCCATCTCCAAGCAAGAAAGCATCAAATCAAGATTGAAGCTTTTTCCTTTGTGTGGGAGGTTTGAGAATTGAATTTTAGTTTTTTCTTTTTAATTTTACATCAAATCTTCTTTCATTTTTCAACTTCTTAAACTTATATTATTATTATGTCTTCGTCCACGTCAAATGATCCTCATAGACCGAAGTCTAACGATTCAGGGGAAGTATGGGCATTATAAAAGTCCTACGTAGAAGACCAAGATCCAATGTACCTTGTGTCCCCATGTTAGCATAGGTGGAATATCGCGACATAAGCGACACTTGGTTGACCAAGCCGGATAGATGCCAAAGCATATCCAAATGTAACTCCTGAGATTGTAAGGGAGATTTTACAATGGAATAATAAGATTTCAAGGAAGAAATATAATGATGATGTAATTTTAGGAAACTATCGGGAAGGGGGTAATCAACATTATCATTATGAGGTGGAGAATGATAGATCCACTTCCTCCACCACGGCCCGTAGTAGTAGACCACTAGTTCCACCTCATAAAAGCATGGTTTTAAAACTCGTCGAGTCGACTCGGAACTCGGGCGAGTCGACTCGGCTCGACCAAGTTCTAAGTCGGATCACCTCAATACTCGTTTAGCTTTGAGGATCGATTGACTCGCCGAGTCAGCACGAAAACTCGATTGACTTTGTTGACTCGGCGAGTCGACCCAGAGCAACTTAAAACAGAGGTCGGCAGAGGTTTTCTTTATTCAAAAGGGCATTTAAGTTTTTTTCCCTTTAACATAAACCTCACGAGTTCTGCCTAATCCCCTCCACTCTGTCTCCTCTCGACTTTTGCTCTAACCCCCTGCACTCTTCACTCAAGAACTGCCCAACCCTAATCCCCTCCTCTCGACTCTCAGTCGACTTCTAGAAGAAGAAGACTGAGAAAAAGAAAAAGAAGAAACATAAGAAAATGAAGAATAAGAAAGAGAAGAAGCTCTTCTTCTCCACTCTCACTGTGAGTTTATTTTCTTTCTCTTCTTTTTTTTACGTTTAATTTTTTGTTTTGTTGGAGATGTGGTTGATTACAAATCACAGCTCACTGTGATTACAAATAATCACAATTATTCATGGTTAATCACTATGATTACAATGAGTTGGGCCTATTATAATTATTTATTTCTGAATCACAGCTCGCTGTTTTTTGTTTTTTTTTTAAGGATGAGCACAGATAATTATTTTGAACGTGATACATTATGATTCACGAGTTCTGCCCTAATCCTTTTTTAAAGGATACCTGGGCCTCTTATAATTATTTTGAAGGTGAAGCACTGTGATTCACAGTTAAGCACTTGAACTTTGTTTTGAAATATGGTTGGATGCAATGGTTAAACCTTATACGGATGGATATTTTGATGAATTAGTCTAATATTTTATTATTATTATTAATTTATTATTATTATTATTACATATAATATATATTTAGCAATTTATTAAATAACCCGAGTCGGAGCGATTCGAGTGGGAGCGAGTTTCCAAGTTGACACTACTCAGCTGACTTTCGAATCAAGTTTTCATGTTTTAAAACCATGCGTAAAAGAGCTCGTGGTAGTGGCAGTGGTAGTGGTAGTGGTAGTAGTACAAAAGGTAGAGGTGGTATAGAAAGATTTTTCTCTTATAGACCACATCCCGAGGATGCGGTTTGATGCAAGAGAAAAAGGTGGACCGGTTCAAACTACTATAGGAAATCAGTTTAAAGATAAAGATAGACCCACAACTATTCAATTTGTGGCTAAGTGGATGTACAAAACTGGTATTGCCTTCAACACCGTTAAATTAAAGAGCTTGGGAGTTATGGTTGAAGCTCTACAACAATTTGATTTAGGACTTAAACCGCCCTCATATCATGAAATAAGACACACTTGACTTAAAAAAGAGGAACACGCAACCAATAGTTTTCTTGACGAGTATAGAGAAGCAAGGTACTTAGGGCGGTGTGGCGAGGCCATTTATTAAATTTTTTTAAATATATTTTTATTCTATTTATTAATCATCAGTATATATTTTTAATTTTTTACTAATTTTTATATTTTTTATAGAGGACAAAAAAATTCAACTAATTAATCAGGGAGATCGCTTATGGGGAAAGATTGGAACGACCATCTAATGATATTTTTATGATCTCAAGATCAGTTGTGAGGAAGATTGCAACAAAAAACGATCTCTGTCAATCCAATTCAAAGAACATATTAATAAATAAACAATAGTAAAAAAATTAATTGTTGATATTAAAATTCATCAAAAAGAAAAAAGATAAATACAAAAATAATACCAAAACAGAAAAAACAAAATCATACATGCACGTGAGTATGCGAAGAACTTGAGCATTGACAGTCGTGGATTGATTGCGAAGGCGCTAATTGAATTTTTTTAAAATGGAAGAGAAAGAGACAAGAGAGTATCGATAAGAGAGAGAGAGAGATTTTTAAATATATATATATATATAAACCTGCATTGAGAGAGAGAATAGTTATGAGAGAGATGAGAGAGGAGTTGCGATAGAGCGACTGCGAGAGAGACTAGAGGGTTTCACTTTAAAACCCTAAACATGATGGATATAACTTAGCAAATAATAAGTTATGCATAAAACTTATAAGTTTTATCATTTATAACGTTATAAATAAATTTATAAAAAAAAAAAAATGAAAGTAGCGGCACCATGGCAGAATAGTGCCACCATGGTGTCGCCATACATACATTCTCGCCATATAGGTTCATATGACGATTTACCTCGCCATTCACCATGGTGTCACCACATGGCCTCGCCTTGACAACCATGTAGAGAGGATTGGAAAACATATGGTTGCACGGTTATGGCCGATGGATGGGCGGATAGGATCAGTAGGCCACTAATTAAGTTTTTGGTTAATTGTCCTATTCCGCTATGTTCCTATGGTCGGTGGACGCTTCGGCCGAATCATACACGGCCGAATATCTTTTTGGCCTCCTAAATAAAGTTGTGGAGGTTAGAGAAGAGCATGTTATCCAAGTTTGTATGGTCAATGTCGCGAATTACGTGGTTGCGGGTCTGCTTCTTATGCAAAAGAGACCTCGCATATATTAGACCTATGAGCGGCCCATTGCCTTGACTTAATTATAGAAGACATAGGCAAGGTCCACATTAAAACTGTAGCTAAGGCTAGGAGAATAATAATTTTCTCTTATAAGCATGTCCAACTACTCCACCATATGCGCAAAGTATTGGGTGAAAACATTTTACCAGTTGTCGCCACCCGTTTTCCTATGGCCTTCTTAACCTTACAAAGCTTATACGGTAAAAGAGAACAATTACGTAGATTTGTAACAGGAGCCAAATGGAGGAATGGGCCATGGTCTAAGAAGAGCGAGGGAAAGTGGGTGGCCCAAACCATTCTTACACCAACGTTTTGGAATAGTGTTACGCAAACGCTAAGAGACTTTAAACCATTCGTAGAAGTACTACAATTGGTTGATAGTGATGAGAATCCCTATAGGTTATATTTATAGCTTTATGGAGAAAGCTATAGAGAAAGTTAAATCAAATAATAATCAAAGAGGCCGACTCTATCAACCTAGTATAGATATAATGAATAAGAGATGGGATAGCCAAATGTCATCCCCGTCATATTCGACCACGTACATCCTAAATCCAGTGATATATTTTTCAAGTACCGATTGGGATGATGCGGTTGGGACAAATATGATTAGTTTTCTTGATTTGTTAGAGTGAATGGTTCTAGATAAGAATAACCAAGATAGGAAAAGTAACCTATTGGACCGCGTCAAGAAGTCGTTGGGGATGTTCGAAAGGGATATCGTCATCCCTTCCGTCGTCCGACGTAGGAATAGGAAAATACCGAATAAGTGTCAAACGTGTAAAAGCAATCCTTATTCATTTAATCATTTTAAGTCTTTAAGCTTTTGAAATGATTACTAATTTATTCAAATCAATGTGTAGCCGATTGGTGGGCCCCTTATGAAGTGGGTCCAAACAATAAAGATCCGTATTTGAAGAAATTGGCCATAAGAGTTCTATGGCCTTGTTCGGCATTAGACTGTGAGCGTAATTGGAGCTCATTCAAGATGGAAAGCGTCTTGTTAATTGTTATACTTATATAAATTTTAGATAAAAAATTTAGATTAAATTTTAATATATTTTTAATGTCTTTGTCTTAAATAGATTCTTACAAAGAAGAGAAACAAACTTGAGCAATCTAAGCTCAATGATTTGGTCTCCGTGCAATACAACCAAAAGCTACAAGAACGTTTTCTCAAAGCAAGAGAAATTCGAGAATTTATGATCCCATTTCGATTGACGACTTGCCTGCCAATGATCCTCGGGTGGCGAATGCAAGGGATGAGCCAGTTTTTGCGGGTGAAGATCTTACATGGGGTTAAGTCAGGGAGACCTCTTTCGGTGATGAAGAAGAAAACACTACTCGACGTAGGAGATCAGTGGGAGAGTTCTTCAAGCCAAAGAAGAAATGAAGAAGATGAAATCCAAGAAGAAGAGGATTTGGATGATATAGGCTTCATCTTGGTGAAATAGCATGAAGAAGAAACGAGGAATAATACTTTGAAGAAGGTTATGATTCGGAAGATGACAAAAATGCTAGTGATGATGATCACCATGCCGGAGGTGGAGGAGCCAATCAAGTACCACGATCGGTTAGAGAGCAATAAGTAGAGTACAAGGTCAGAGGAAATACAACCCTTAAAATGTAAGTTCTCAAGTTTTTAAAATTTTCATATAGTTAATGCATTTATTTTTTTATTTCTCTTAATAAAATGAAAGTTTTTTACCTTTATTGAATGAGTTTTTTTTGTATTATAAAGACCACAATGTATGTATTTTACTTGAAAAACCTTATATTATTCCCAAATTTTTTCAGATTTTTTACATATTTTTTGTATTCTTTTTTTTTTTTTAATTTCGAAAATCAATATGCCATCACATATGCGATTATCCGAAACGCACATTCGATGACACGGTGAAATCGCATATCATAGAATATAAAATATTACAACAACTCACAGCCTTATCCTGTCTATAATGGCATTATATAACATCCGTTTCGCTGGCTTCCTATAAAGACGTGAAAGATACCACTACTTCTAGAATGTCAAATTCTAGTAAAGGGCCTCAAAATCTACAAGCAGGTTGGAACCATGGTTACCTATCATTAAGAGACTCTCAAGGATAAGTTAATGGACCTCCATTGGAAAAAGTTGAGTACAACAAAAACTGCACCTCAGAGCCTCCACTTACACATACACACAATTTTCCATCACCACTACGGAAAAAGAGCATGATGCTTTTGCTGCTAGGCTCCACAAACAACAAGGCCCAACATCAAATATAGTATTCACTGAAACTTCAAACCAGTTGGAAGTTAAAAGGACAGTACTTCTGAAAGAGGGACGCCCTTTCCTTTTCCCTATGTACAACCATAGTGATCAAATGCGGATACATGCTTATTACGGGAAGCAAAAAAAGTTGATAAAACTGCAAAATATGAAAAAGTTCGGAAAAGGGGAAAAATCGGAAGCTAAGAAAAACTATCAAACATATTAGACAGAAAAAAAAAAAAGGTATTATATGTGTTTTTGAGTTCTGTGGTATTTTTAAAAGAAAAATCAAAACAGCAATTTTAAATTTCAATAAAATATAGGAATAAAATGTATAATACATTAAATATGTGTTGAACATATGAAATACATGTATTATACTCATGCGCTTTTTAAAAATACCGGTTTAGTACTTTTGAGTCAAAAAGACGTGTACTATATGCCTACTTAAAAAAAAATGCCACATTATGTTCGCATGTATACAACTTTGAAGATTACAAAAGTGACTCCATATCTTGACAAAGATTTATACATTACGCCCATGACAGAGATTACAATTTAGCAATGAAATCAGGCATATATGAGGACCACTACCTTTTATAGGAGTGTAAGATTTGATTGACACCCTGGCCTCACATTGGGAACATTGCATCCCTTTTCTTCTTCATTGGAACCAACACAACCAAAGACTGATGAGCAAGCATAGTATATTCGAATATTAAATAATGAATGATCCCACATGCCACATGCAACATCATGAAGAACATGACAAATGGGGATCATGATCTGCCTGCCAAGTGAATAGTGCCGCCACAACATCATGGCTCCTACAAGCCCCCACACGGGCTACATGTGTGGATTAGCTTGTACAAACTAGAGGGTTACAAAATACTTTATAACTTTCTACTATTCTGTTTGATAAATTAAACTTCTCTTCAACTTAGTTTGTACAAAGAAACTCCTCACCCTTCCTATCCTTGTTAACTGGATCAATACAAATCCAATTAATCACCAGATCCCAACTAGATTTCAGGATCATAGCAACCGGTTTTTGAATGCTGTTGAAGATACGATTATTTCTTTCCGACTAAATTGCCCACCAGACCAGTAGAATGGTGAGAATCCAGAAATCCATCTTATTTCCTTCCATATGAACACCGCTCCAAGCAGCGATAAGACTCCCAGAGTCCTCAGGGAACACCCAGATCATGTCAAAGAATTGGAGGACTGAGTACCAAATTTGTCTACCATTACTATGATGAAGAAGAAGATCTGGTGATATTATTGTTTAAAATCAAAGTCACACATTTAAACTTTATATGTAATCATAGGTAATCATATACCAATAAGTCATTGTATTGGTGCATCAGCTTGAAAGTTACGCATGCAACATAGAAACTCTAGGGTTAAAATCAAGAGGCAGATACGTCTACCATACCTATTTTGATAAATCTGTGCATCCAACTCAAAACCAATTGAGTGGAGGGGCCCATGACAAAGGGGAGAGGTAAGGCTACAATTTAGTAAGCTTCAACACGCCCCCGCACGTGTTGGCAGGAATGAGCCAAATCATGTGGATAATTGAATTGGGTGACGTGAAGTGGAAAAGGGCCTGCTCTTATACCATTATAAATTTATGCATCCAACTCAAAACCAATTGGCAATGAGTGGAGTGGCCAGGATATTATAAGGGGAGAGACAATGCTATAATTTACCCAATGTGGGACTAAATTTCAACATATTTCCTGCTGCGTAAATAAATAATACTATATAGCAAACGCACAAAATCATAACCCTTAGGAGAAATTAACTTCTCCAATCTAAATTATTTCTAAACCACTCGATTCACATGTTAATACTACATAAAACTCAGTTCTTGCGCATAAATCTGCTAGCCTCAAACAAGTACATTTTAAACTAAAAACAAAAAAATCATGTACCTCAGCTCCTTTTTAATTTAATCTTTCTATTAACAAATAAACAAGTCGCTATAACTCCCATACTCATGCTATCCATATACCAATCTTCAATAAATATAAATAAACGGTTATTAAACAAATCAAATCCAATAATTTCACTTCTCAGCAATCAAATCTCGTACTAAAACAAGCTCCCACCTCACTTCGCCCATCAGATCGCGAAAAAGGTAAACCAAATGCTTATTTTTAACAAAACAAGTGCAAAAACAATCAATCACATACTGGAAACAAGAAAAAGGAGCAAATTTCCGATCTTCCCAGGAAACTATCAGAAAAAAGTTAAAAATAAATATAAATAAAAATTGATCGAACCTGTTTTAACGACGGGGCAACTTTTTTTACATTCCTGGCGACACTTTTTCGGCTTGCATCGATCAGAGCTGACGATGGCGATTCGGGTTAATCGATCCGCCATTTTTTTATTTTTGTCTTTTTTAAATATTTTCTAAGATAAAGGTGAACGACCACGCCTGAAAGAAGCAGAGGTATTGAATTCGAATCTCGGCCCTGGTATGCGTGACGTGCGAGTGTTGCATGTGCCGAGGATTTAGTTGGTTGCTCTAGAAGAAGGCCGACATACTGGCGCGTGCCCAATCACCCTGTATACCAACTTTTATATATATATATATATATATATATATATATGACAAAGATAAAATGCACACGTAACGTCTTTTTTTGTAAAATGATGGGCGGCATAAAAATCAATTTACTGGGTAGGGTTACACTTCCAAAATATTTTAATACCTTTCCAATTATCATTTTTGATTTCTTTTTAAAGTCTATTTCTTAAAAAAAAATATTTACTAACATCTTTTTTAATACCTTTTAATTTTTCTAAGAAAGTGTCAAATATATTTTTTTAGGTATATTTTAATAAAAAAATATGGTCTTTCGATAGCGAAGCGCTATCACCTCGACAGCGAAACGCTGACACCCCTAACGTTGAGGTGTCGACGCTTTGCTAAAAGAAGAATAAAGTGTCGATGCCTTGTTTTAATGGCGTCAACGCTTCGATTATATATATATATATATATATATATATATATATATATATATATATATATATATCGAAGCTTTGACGCTCCTAAAACGAAGTGTCGACGCTTAGATTAATTATTTTTTTTATCGAAGCGCTGACGCACTTAAAACGAAGTGTTGACGCTTTTGATTTATTTTTATTTATTATTTATATTAAATCATTGACGTCCTTAAAATGAAGCGTTGGCGCCCTTAAAATGAGGGATCTGCGCTGTGGTGCCAAGACTTCGCTATCGGGTGTCAAGACTCGCCATTCTCGTGTCGACACTTCACTACATATTTTTATTAAAATATATATAAAAAAGTATGTCTCACACTTTCTTAGAAAAATAGAGAAAAAAAAATACTTTAAAAAAGTCAAAATAACGGTTAGAAGAGTATTAAAATATTTTAAAAGTTTAACTCGGAACCACTTTACTAACGAGAGTTACACTTTTAAAATATTTTAAAAGTGTAATACCTTTCAGCAGTCATTCTAGACTTTTTTAAAGTCTCTTTTCTCTTTCTACTCTCCACTTTTTTAAGAAATTGTCAAAGTTAATTACCTTTTTATATACATTTTACTCAAAGAATGTGAGCGCCTGATAGCGAAGTGCTAGTACCTTGGTAGCGAAGCACTAGCACCTCGATAGTGAGGTGTTGGCACCTCTGCGCTGAGGTGCTAGTTCCGGGGTGTCGATGCGCGACGCTTTACTATAAATAAAAAAAAGGGGGCATCGGGGCCTCGTTTCATGGGCGTCAACACCTCTATATCGAGGTGTTGGCTGTCACGAGGGCACAGCCTGACACCGACTATCACACTCGTGCAGCGCCTCGTTGTCGCTACAACGAGGCCAGCCTATCTAAGTATCACTCTGATACCACTCGCTTAGAGGGCAGGAACTCCTATTCATGGTTGCCGGCTCCCAAGGCCAACCATTTCAACACATCATGTCTCCTCGCGACACGTATGAAAGCACCTCCTTGCCTCGCTTGGCTTGCTCAGCTTCACCCTGTGTTAGTGCTTCGCCCGCAACAGTAGCATGCAACTCCTCATGTGGTCTCATTTCATATATGTATCGCCGACATAATGAACCAACCCCACCATCATGTGTGGCCCACGCGACCAACACATATCCACATCTGGTTCTCAGTTGACATACACCACAGTATCTCACGCAGCCTATAAGTGTCTCCCTCGTTGTCGACCCATATACACCGCGACACATAAATCGGGGCCATATGACAACCTCACATTGGGTGACACACGACATCGTTGCAGCAACGTTCTAAGCCCACCCTTTCAGACCTAGGTGATCAATGTGCACCCTCTAGCAACTCAAGGTCCCGTGTGTGGGGAAATAGCTCCACAGCTCTCTTCCCCCAAGTATGGTCTAAACACCACCTCAAGCTATCCAACAGGAGAACCTCAAAGGTATTGGTTTAACATACAATCATGGCACACGAACCTCAGCTCATGGCACACTGTGTCATCTTCCACACCAACACGCTCCTGAGACCAGCTTCCACGCCCCATGCGCGTCTAGTCGTCACACTAGATCCACACTTAGCTCGAATCACTCTCGCACCATACATATGAGGAAACACGCTCGTGCCGCAAGTCCTCATACCTCCGCGCGCACGCGCCACACAGCTAGCTCCAAGGCCCGCCCACCTTCCTTCTAGCCAAACGCCCAACTCCAAGGCCACCATGCCTTCTTGCTGGTACCCAAAGTAATGACATGTCACATCCTCCCCTACTCCATAAGGTCAATATCCTTATTGACTCAGTATCTCAAGGAAATGACCACGCCACCTCCACCAATCTGGTAATGCCAACACCCATGCTGACACTAAAACCTACATTAGTATTTTGACCACTATCTTCACCCCATGCAAAATTTCCACAAATACCTAGCCCCGAGGTTTGAACTCTAGTTCAACTTGGTCTCATCCACACCCACGAATGAGAAGCACATTGATTCTTCACGCGGCTCCACACCAACGCTTTCCATCACTATGTCATGCACCAAACATTTGTGACCACTACTCGCACTAATACCTCGACACCACGTGTCTTCACCCAAGAGTTTGCACACCAAAATTTACTTTCAAAACACCTTAGTACATCGATCACACCTTCACAACTCTATTTCTCAAGCTCGCCTTTGGCTCAACCTAGCTGTAAAGTCCTCCCACCTTCCTGCTATATCAAATGTGTATCTTTATGCACAAGGGTCGTGACCACGTCACCTCCCCCATTCAAATGCGTCGACGACCTCATCAATACCTGAACTCCTACGTCAGTTCCTCAACACAATCTCGGTCTTCACCCAAACACAATCCGCGTCCAAATCACAGTTACTACACATTACTGCTTTCATCTGTCATTCTGTGTTGGTACATTGACCATTCTGTTGCTCTTTGACTCATGCGACTCTGCGAGTTCCTCGACTACTACCCTTCCCCTTCACTCAGACATTGTCACACCAGCCATATAACAAGCAACGCTCATCAAACTGTATCTGCACCAGTACATCGACTACTAACCTTCGTCTTCACCCGGGCACAATCACAATAGTTCCTCGCAACGACCTACATGCATCTTCACCTCATGCCTCTGCATCAGTTCCTCGATGGCGTAATTGGTTTTCGCCTCATTCCTCGACATAACGGCTTAACCACCTTTTTTGTGTCTTCACCTCACGTAGTGTTCTAAATAACTTGGTCCGATCTGTATTTCACCTCATACAACCAGAAGCAACCCAATCCTTAACATCATTCTTGTTATTCCTCGAATTGACTGCCGAAACCAAGCAATCCACGCCATTGATGCCCACATCGTTGGCTCCAGGTTTACACAACTCATTAAGCATCGCAGCTCACTAGTTTCTCAATATTATGTCTTCACCCAAGAGGCTAGCTTTCATTTGAACTGTCGTACTCTAGCACTTCAACACATCTGTGTCTTTGCCCAAGAGTCCAACCCTGGTCTGATTTGTAGACCTCCAGTACCTCGACATATCTTCTCAACCATGAGTGTGCTACCCACGTTGTTTCAAGCCTGCTCAATTTTTGTAGCGCTCTAATACCTCGACCATCTGTCTTCACCTAAAAGTATGCCGGTGAGCGCCCACGCTCAACCCAACGAAGCACCACACTTTTCACTATTGTAGGCCGCAACACTGCCCATATCTTTCAACTGTAGTAATCGACGGAACCCAATTATCTCAGACCATTAGACTTAATCACCACCACAAGCCTCAATTGTCTTGCAATGCTCTAGTACCTCAACACCACTGTGCCTTCACCTAAGAGCCAACCACGAGCACCTTGCTCAATCAACGAAGCTTCATGCTTCTCACACTATAGTATCTTGACACCTGTCTTCACCCATAACGTTACACACTTGCATTGAACTGTTCCGCTTCAATACTTTGACCACACTGCCTCTGTCATGCTCAGAAACTACCTTCGACCCTTTCTCGTAGACCAAAGATCTCAACTATCACCTAAGACTTGCTTCCTTTGAAGATACTCATTTGGCTCTCGCATCTGCTTCCTCTGAAGTCACACTGGATCACCCATCCAACCATCTGTCTCTCATGGACAAACCATGCCTTGTCGTCCCACAACAAAGCAACGAGCTTTTGACCACTTCACTAGTTCAGCCTAGCCCATTCCAATTCTCGCAACATCCTGCTTAATTGAATCCTCGATCATGGCCCATCACAACACCCTGATCATTCACGTTGTTATCCCATACCAATGGTCTTGATCATCTGTCATATACCAGCAACCGATTCTAAAAATCTCAACTTCTTCATAAAGAGAGAACGGTGCATCCTACTTGCTCCATGTCATCCATGGAAACGATACACATAACACCTGTATGACCCAACGTCTCATGTCAGAAGTCACTAGCGTTCATCCATCTCGGACTGACTTGCTACCTCAATGTATGGCCCTCATGGCCAACAAGCATCAAGCATCATAAATTTTTGCAACACCATATCCCAACAATGCATCTCTCTGCATGTGACCAAACTCCGAAACTCATTATAACAGAGTGCATCCAAACCGTATCTCAACTGCAGACGTGTAGTTCAACTGCACAAGAGTAACCCTGGTTATCACAGAATCAGAGTGCACCTCATCTCCTTGGCTCACCAACGTAGTCCCATTCGGAATGATCTGGCTCTAATACCAACTGTCACGGGGGCACAACCAAACATCAGCTATCACACTCGTGCTGCATCTCACGGTCGCTACAGCGAGGCCAACCTACCCAACCATCTCTCTGATACCACCCGCCTAAAGGACAGGAGCTCCCGTTCATGGTTGTCTGCTCCTGAGGTCAACAATATCAACGCTTCGTGTCTCCTCACAATATGCATGCAAGCACCTCCGTGCCTCGCTTGGCCTGCCCAACTTCACCCTGTGCCACACACTAGTACTTCGCCCGCAAGAGTAGCATACAGCTCCTCATGTTGTCTCATTCCATACATGTATCTCCGATATACTAAATCAAGCCCACCATCGTGTGTGGCCTACACGACCAACACACATCCGCATCTAGCCCTCATTTGACATGCACCACAGTGTCTCATGCAGCCTACGAGTGCCTCCCTTGTTGCCGACCCATATACACCGTGAAGCATAGCGTAGGGCAATATGACAACTTCACCTTGGGTGACACACGACATCACCGCAGCGATGTCCTAGGCCCACCCTTTCATACCTAAGAGACCAATGTGCACCCTCTAGCAACGCAAGGCTCCGTGTGTGGGAAAATAACTTCACAACTCTCTTCCCCCAAGTATGGTCTAAACACCACCTCAGGCCATCCAACAAGAGAACTTCAAAGGTATTGGTTTGACATACAATCATGGTACACGAACCTCAGCCCATGGCACACAGTGTCATCCTCCACACCAACACGCCCATGAGACTAGCTTCCACGCCCCATGCGCGTCTAGTCACCACACTAGATCCACAATTAGCTCGAGTCACCGTTGCACCATGCATATGGGGAAACACAAACGCACCGCAAGGCCTCATGCCTCCGTGCTCACGTGCCACACAGCTAGCTCCAAGGGCCGCCCGCCTTCATGCTAGCCAAACGCCCAACTCCAAGGCCACCATGCCTTCTTATTGGTACCCAAAGTAATGACGTCATCACATCCTCCCCTACTCTGTAAGGTCCACATCCTCGTTGACGCAGTATTTCAAGGGAATGACCATGTCACCTCCACCAATCTGGTAACGCCAGCACCCATGCTGACACCAAACCCTGCATCAGTACTTCGACCTCCGTCTTTACCTTATACAAAGTCTCCACAAAATACCTAGCTCGGAGGTTTGACGCCTCCTCGCTAGTTCAACTTGGTCTCATTCGCACCCACGAACGAAAAACACACCGATTCTTCGCGTGACTCCGCACCAACGCTTTCCATCACTATGCCATGCACCAAATATTTGTGACCACGGTTCGCTCTAGTACCTCGACACCACATGTCTTCACCCAAGAGTTCGCCTACCAAATTCTGCCTTCAAAACACATTAGAACATCGATCACGCTTTCATAACTCTGTTTCTCAAGCTCGCCTTCAGCTCAACCTAGCTGCAACGTCCTCTCACCTTTCTGCTAGATCAAATGTGCATCTCTATGCATCAAGGTTGTGACCACGTCACATGTCACTTTGATAAAAAATAAATAAATAAATAAATAAATTTTAAAATTAGCAAAGCGCTAGCGCCCCTACGCTGGTGCCTTGGCGTCCCTAATTTTTTTTTTGTTTTTATCATAGCACCGACACTTGATAATAGAGGCATTGACGCCCTTTTTTTTTTTTAGTGAAGCGTTGACACCTCAATATAGAGGCACCGACTCCCCAGCATTGGCACCTTGACGTTGACACCTCGTTTCATGGTCGTCAATGCCTCTATATCGATGTGTCGGCGCTTTGCTGCTGAGGTGCTAGTGCTTTGCTATCGAGCACTTATATTTTTTTGAGTAAAATATACCTGAAAAAGTAAGTTTGACACTTTCTTAAAAAAATTGAGAGAAGAAAGAGACTTTAAAAAGACTTTTAAAAATGTCAAGAATGACGATTGAAAGGAAATATAACTTTTAAAATATTTAAAAAGTTTAACCCTAGTTAGTAAAGTGGGCCCTATGCCACCCATCACTTCAAAAAAAGGAGCTACGTGTCGCGCCGATATCAATTGGCATTGAGATATCTCTATGCCAGGAAGCATTTTCTCCTTTCCCTATATATATATATATATATATATATATATATATATATATATATATATCTATATATGTGTGTGTGTGTGTGTGTGTGTGTGTGGCTATGCAGAAAATCGACCGACGAATGGCAAAAACTCACTCTAAAATAGGGAGATTTCATCAGAAATCTTTTTCCTCCATCCCTTTCCCTCTTTTTGTTGTGCGAGAACTCTCTTTCTCTCCTCTCTCTCCGTCAGATTTCTCTATATATAAATTATTCTCTCTCACCGAGTCTCTCTCTCACCCAAATATCGAAAATACCCTCATCCATAAAGCGTTGCAAGGATATCTTATTTGGTTCCTCTCTACAGTGATATGAGATATGATATCTTCTCCTCTCAGCTGATTTTCTCTACTCTATACAGCTACTGGATTGTCCACCAATACTAAACGATAAATGATATTGCAAGAAACAATTTTGTATCAGACTATCAGTTGATCTTCTCCTCTCGCCAGAAATAAACGTTTTTGCAAGAAATTCCACTACCACTTACCAGCTCAGGACCCAAGGTACGAAATGCTCTTATTTTTTATGGTTCTTGAGATAAATAAGGGAAATGTTTCTTTAAAAGAAATTATTTTATTTTATTTTTATTTTTGGATTCTCTAAACTTTTATTTTACCCAATGCTGATCATTTTGCCCTCGTTGTTATTTTATATATGTTGTGTTTTTGGTGGTCAAATAGGATTATTTTCTATGGATATTGATACAAATTACAACCCCCTCCTTCCCCTCTCCCTCTCTCTGAATTCTAATGATATTGCACATTTATTGGTACGTGGCCCTCAAAACTTCTCCCTGTAACTGTTTGTCAGAATGTCGTAGACAAAATTTAGTCTTTTATTTAATATTCTCTTGGGTAGCTCTCTCTCTTTCTCTCTCTCTCTCTGTAATCTGAATTCTAGTGATGTTGCACATTTCTTTGTACGCTCCACTCGAAACTTCTCCTTGTAACTATTTGTAGGAATGCTTATGCAGGATAAAAGCTAAAATCAAATTATGCGAATTTGGTATTAACTTCATATTAAGTTGAATAACGGAAATATTCAAATTACCCAACCACAAAAAATAATTTAATAAATTTAATTAAAATAATTATGTTTAATTCTGGCGCTCACATGCATTGAAAATTTTCAATCTAGAAAAATGACTCCTATGAGGGAACTCGAGTTTCGGTCTAGTTTAAGGCATCAAGCGACAATTACGATTCTGCATCTAGCCCTCAGTTGGCGTGTCCCATGAAGCCTACGAGTGCCTCCCTCGTTACCGACCCATATACATCGTGGCGTGTAGCTCGGGGCCATATGACAACTTCACCTTAGGTGACACATGGCATCACCGCAACGATGTCCTAGGCCCACCCTTTCATACCCAAGAGACTAATGCGCACCCTCTAGCAACGCAAGGCCCCGTGTGTGAGAAAATAATTTCACAACTCTCTTCCCCCAAGTATGGTCTAAACACTACCTCAAGCCATCCAACAAGAGAACCTCTAATGTATCGGCTTGACATACAATCATGGCACACGAACCTCAGCCTGTGGCACACAATGCCATCCTCCACACCAACACGCCCCTAAGACTAGCTTCCACTCCCATTGCGCGTCTAGTCGTCACATTAGATCCACATTTAGCTCGAGTCACCGTCACACCATACATGTAGGGAAACACGCACGCTCCGCAAGACCTCATGCCTCCTCGCTCACGTGCCACACAACTAGCTCCAAGGCCCGCCCGCCTTCCTGCTAGCCAAACACGCAACTCCAAGGCCACCATGCCTTCTTGCTGGTACCCGAAGTAATGATGTCGTCACATCCTCCCCTACTCCATAAGGTTCACGTCCTCATTGACACAGTATCTCAAGGGAATGATCACGTCACCTCCACCAATCAGGTAATGCCAATACCTATGCTGACACCAAAACCAGCATCAGTACTTCGACCTCCGTCTTTACCCCATGCATAGTCTCCACAAAATACCTAGCCTCGAGGTTTGACACATCCTCGCTAGTTCAACTTGGTCTCATTCGCACCCAAGAACAAAAAACACGCTGATTTTTCGCGCGGCTTCGCACCAGTGCTTTCCATCACTATGCCATACACCAAAGATTTGTGACCACGACTTGCTCTAGTACCTCGACACCACTTGTCTTTACCCAATAGTGCACCCACCAAATTCTGCCTTCGAAACACCTTAGTATATCGGCCACGCTTTCATAACTCTGTTTCTCAAGCTCGCCTTCGGCTCAACCTAGCTGCAACGTCCTCCCACCTTTCTGCTAGATTAAATGTGCATCTCTATGCATCAGGGTTGTGACCACATCACATGACACTTTGATAAAAAAAAAATTAATTAATTAAAATTTTAAAAAATTAGCAAAGCTCTAGCACCCCTACGCTGGCGCCTCGGCGCCCCTGAATTTTTTTTTATCAAAGAGTCGATGCCCTTTTTTTTTTTTTTTTTTTTAGCGAAGCGCTGACACCTCAATATAGAGGCACTGACTCCCTAACACTGACACCTCGACGTTGACTCCTCGTTTCAGGGTCGCCAATATGCTATATCGATGTGTCGGCACTTGCTGCTGAGGTGCTAGCGCTTTGCTACTGAGCGCTTATATTTTTTTGAGTAAAAAATACTTGAAAAAGTAAGTTTGACACTTTCTTAAAAAAATAGAGAGAAAAGGAAGAGACTTTAAAAATACTTCTAAAAATATCAAGAATGACGACTGAAAGGAAATATAACTTTTATAATATTTTAAAAGTTTAACCCTAGTTAGTAAAGTGGGCCCCATGCCACCCATCACTTCAAAAAAAAGGCGCTACATGTCACGCCGATATCAATTGGCGTAGAGATATCTCTAGACCGATGAACGGCGAAAACTCACTCTAAAATAGGGAGATTTCATCGAAAATCTTTTTCCTCCATCCGTTTCCCTCTTTTTGTTGTGTGAGAACTCTCTTTCTCTCCTCTCTCTTCGACAGATTTCTCTATCTACAAATTTTTCTCTCTCACTGAGTCTCTCTCTCACCCAAATATCGAAAATACCCTCATCAATAAAACACTGCAAGGATATCTTATTTGGTTCCTCTCTACAGCGATATGAGATATGATATCTTCTCCTCTCAGCCGATTTTCTCTACTCTATATAGCTACTGGATCGTCCACTGGTACTAAACGATAAATGATATTGCAAGAAACAATTTTGTATTAGACTATCAGTTCATCTTCTCCTCTCGTCAGAAATAAACATTTTTGCAAGAAATTCCACTACCACTTACCAGCTCAGGTCCCGAGGTACGAAATGCTCTTATTTTTTATGATTCTTGAGATAAATAAGGGAAATGTTTTTTTAAAAGAAATTTTTATTTTTTAGATTCTCTAAACTTTTATTTTACCCAATGCTGATCATTTTGCCTTCATTGTTATTTTATATATGTTGTGTTTTTGGTGGCCAAATAGGATTATTTTCTATGGATATTGATACAAATTACAATCCCCTCCTTCCCCTCTCCCTCTCTTTAAATTCTAGTGATATTGTACATTTATTGGTACGTAGCTCTCAAAACTTCTCCTTGTAACTGTTTGTCGGAATGTCGTAGACAAATTTTAGTCTTTTATTTGATGTTCTCTTAGGTAGCTCTCTCTCTCTCTCTCTAATATGAATTCTAGTAATGTTGCACATTTCTTTGTACGCTGCACTCGAAACTTCTCCTTGTAACTATTTGTAGGAATGTTTATGCAGGATAAACGCTAAAATCAAATTATGCGAATTTAGGATTAACTTCTGATTAAGTTGAATAACGAAAATATTCAAATTACCTAATCACATAAAATAATTTAATAAATTTAATTAAAACAATTATGTTGAATTAATTATGGCACTCACATGCATTGAAAGTTTCTGATCTTGAAAAATGGCTCCTATGAGGGAACTCGAGTTTCATTCTAGTTTAGGACATTAAACGACAATTACGATATCGTCTCTTGACTCCTCTAGGATTTGAAGAATTAAAGGCCCGATGGGTTAATTCAATCAAAGGGTAAAATCAAAATATAGCAATTAATATGGTGTGAATAAAATTACAACAACTAATTAACTAGGGATTTTGAGTTTTTGATTTTATCAAAGGAAATAAGGTAAATAATTACCTGACAATAATTAAAAAGAGACAAACTATAAATATAGGGTTTCAAGGCTTCACTCAAAAGATTCCAAGGCTTCACACCAAGGATGTATGTCGGCTTCACGCCAAACGTACGAAAAACGAAGATTCACTCCTTGTGTTTTGAACGATTCGCTCTTTCGAGTGAAAACTCTTTTCAAGTTCTTTAAAGTTTGCACAAAGCAACTCTTAAATTCATTAATTCAAATAAAGACTTTACATGCTTTTATATAGGCTAAGAAAGCCCTAACTAAACATAAAGTTAGAAATAAGAAAGTTCTAAACCAATTAAAACTCTAAATGACAAGTTTTTTTGCCTAAAATTCGTGTAATTACCAATTTGCGAAAGACTTTCACGGGCGTCCATCATATATTCACAAATGTCCGTCCTCTATTCACGGACGTCCGTCGTATACGACGTGCACAAAACAGAAAGGTATGCCCATCTGAATGTCACGGACGTCTGTTCAGAATCCACAGATGTCCATTCTGAAGCCATAGACGTCCGTCATATGTTGACAAACTTCGCTTCCTTTCTTCGTTCTTCCTTGTTTTCTCTTGTTGCTTTCTCCTTCCATTTTCTATCCGCCTTGTACCATGAGATGTTCCCATCAAATGTTTTAAACAAAATTTAATCTTTTATTTGATATTCTATTGGATAAACTTTGTCATTGTAATAATACGATTTTTACATAACTATCTAAAATGAAAGAATTCAAAAGACCTATCTCTGGACAAAATATAATCATTAGACAAATGTTGAAGTTTTTGAACGTTCATGCCTTCAACTTTATTTCAGTTGTATCTCGTCCCATGAGACTTTGGTAGATTTGAAGCAGGCATGCCATGTTTTTAAGATAGCCTTATTTCAGTTATATCTCGTTCCATGATGGATTAGCAGTTGGAGGCAGACGTGCCATATTTTTGGGATTTACACTAAAATCCCAAGCAATTGGAGAGGTTCACACATGAGACTCATTGACCAAATAGAACTTCCACGAAAATAAATGGAAACTATTATATAAACATGTAATCATTGATCCAAAGTTTTATTCTAAGCAATTATGTGGAAACTATTTAGAACAAAATTGTGATATTATTGAGTGATTTTCATATTGGTATATTTCCTCATATATGTTTTTTTTTTTGTTGATGTATATGTTAATATTTCTTTTAATTAAATTCTATACTGTACAATATTATAATTTACTATCTTACACAGCACAAGTCCTTGAAATTGCTTTGTGTACACTATTAGCGCCATTTTGGTCAATTAATCATAATATGCTATCCAAGATTTGTTGCTACCAAGCAACAATTTTTGTAAGGCCTCATTCAAGTGTTTCCTGATTTTTCCTAGAAAAGCTCAGATCTTGAAAACTCAGATTCCTGGCTTTTCCCATACGCGCTCTTAAGTCACTCTGATTCCTGGTTTTCCCATATCGTTCTTAAGTTCATCTAAGAAAAACTCAGAATTGGAAGATATGATGATTGTCGTAGGACCGTAGAAACGTTATTAATTCATTGGTATATGGCATGACCTCGAATTTGGTCAAAATTTAACGGGTTGTCCATCCATGCAAGGTCCAACATATTGGACGGTGTTTTTTTAGAATACGACATGTAGAAGGACAATACTAAAAACCTCATATACATATATTAAGAAGCTAATTAAACTTATGAAGATGTAAGGGCGGAGCACAATAAAGCATAACTAATATACGTTCATATATTTACAAAAAAAGTATTAACATATTTGATTAGGCCATAATAATTAAATTGGCCAAATTTTTTTTTCTAAAAAAAAAGAAGAAAAAGTAATACAAAAGATCACCCTCCCAACAACTACTAAGTACTAACATCAGAGTGATTATCATCTTCCATAGAGTACGAGGTCGTTGCAGTGTGTGTCGGGGAGCCGGTGGCATCATCAAAGTTGTCGAAGAGCTCTTGATGATGGAGGGGTAGTTGCTCCTCTGAATCCAAGGAGTCAGATCTCACTACCATAGGCCCGCGACGATTACCCTGAGCTCGGGCGATCCCGATATCCAGGTTGATAGGGGGAGAGGCTGGGGCTAGAGTTGGTGCTAGGGCGATTACGATGCTGCCGCGAACCCCGTGCGCAGGGGGGGGGGGGTGGGTGGTTGTGCAAGTGCACGAACCAAAGGCGGGGCGAGAGCATGGACTAGTGGTGGAACAAGGGGACGAAGTACAGGGGGTGCGGGGCCCTACCCCCAAGACTTGGAGGCACAAGGGGGGCAACTATAGCGGGCTCGACGTCAACAATAACTACTACCTCGATCCTATGCCTTGCAACTGCCAAGGGTGCTTGACATATCTGCACATTTCATATCATATCTAATTTGTTAAAACATATTCGGAATGAAAGATTGAATTTTTTTCATTAATTATATAAACTGTAATATATAGAAAAATAAAATGCGTAGTACAAGGACAATAACAACACGTGCAAACAATCCATACACAATGTATGTGCACACCAGTATCTGGGGTTCTATCTACAACCCTATCTATGATGTATGGGAGTTTGTGCATTGTAGATAGTTGGGGAAAACAGAGTGGGTTATATGTAGGATCGTTTAGGTGTGTCCGTTGCGCGCTCAATGCTTTGTCATAGGAATGGAATGAGCATGACAAACCCCATAATATCCTGTTACTTCCTTTGAGCAATCCTCCCAAGTTCAATATATACTAGGTCCCCTACCAATGAAGTTGACGACGTAATATTTACCCATAACTTCTAATATTTTCAATTGCTTAATGAGTGCCAAACAATAAAGCCTAAGTTGAGATGTTTTGCAACATTTTCTTTTATATCGAGGCAAACGTAAAAATTATACAATATATGTCAAAGTGATTGTGCATCCCACATTGTATTCACTATATTATATTGGGGAATGCATTCATCCATTCACGATTTGCAGTGATTTGAGTGCAACGAACGTCCGGGTCAATTTCGTGAACCATATAATAAGAGGCTTTACTATACATTCCTCTATCCATTCTTGGAAGAATGGATCTTGTGGGTCCTACAACTTTATAAATTTGAGAAGAATACAATATGCAGTGACTATCCTCACTTGTGTTTGAATCGATAACCTCGTTGCGATTTTTAGTATTGTAAACCGTTGTTTGAGTACCCCAAATGTGCGTTCTATGATTGTGTAAGGATGCATGTCGCTTGTTGAAAAGTTCTTGAGGAGTTGATGGCGAATTCAAGCTGTTGAATTCCTTAATATGGTAATGAACTCCACGATAAAAAGCTACTGCATATTGGAATAACCCACATCAACAAGGTAAAAGTTATCCAGTGGCACTGAAAGCCGGTTTTGTGACCTAGAGAGAGCACTGGCAAGCACTTCCAAGTCTAGGCTAGACCCCTCCCATACATATTGGAAGAAAATGTTGAAGATGACGACTTACAAAACATTATGTGATGTCGCTTTGTGACAATTACGATATCTTCGTGAGTCCCTCTTTGAAACTGTGATGTCCACATGTGTACCATCAAGAGCTCTTACAACACCCTTGAACCAAAACCATGATCTGTTTATAATCTCCAGGGGAATAGTCGTAGTGGGCTACTTCACAAAGTCATCATACAAGTCCAAGATAGCAGTAAGTACACTATTAAAACATAGGCTAATGGTTGAGCTTGAATGCTAGAATATATCTTGGACGACCCTATTTTTTTTGTTTTGTGCTACCGTATACATGGATATTGCAATTGCCTTCACCTTCATCCTCTCTTAATCTTCTAAAAGACCCCTTGACCTTAGGCCATCACTTAAACTCCTAAATGCAGGCGTACACATGCAAAAGAGTTCATATGCAATATCTGGATGGTCATTCAGGGTTTCCTGAACATATAAGGGATCGATGTTATTAAGATGTAGGCAATGGAAGTCAGGATGAAGCCCATTGTACACATCGCGATCAATTCATCATCGAACACGAGGGGGGTGGCCATTAAATCTAAGCGTCAAAACGAATTTTATGCAAAAGTAAATAGTCGATATATTATTTTGATCATGTGGTAGACATTGATTTTTGTTTATTAGTTTTCATAGGTCGTCTCGCTCGCTCTTGGATTAGCAAATCTATCTCTTCTACTTGTCTTGAATGGTAGAGGTAAGAACACTTTCTCAGAGGTAATCACTTGACATCATCAACTAGCTGGATATTTCCCACGAGCGGAATAGGACGAATAAAAAAAGGCCACATGTCATAGTTCAAGCTATGAGTTTCACCTTTCTTTTTTTATTTTTTACCCTTTTTTTTACCTTCAAGTTTAAGAAAGGACAGGTACTAAAGACTAAGCGGTTGCTCTCTTGGCATACGATACTGTGTATGACTTAGGTAACATGCTAGTTACCATGGCACTATTTGTCTTCAATTAAGCCTTCTCTCGGGATATAGTCCATGTCCCTACTCTGTTAAAGCTAATTGAAGGCAGCCAATACAAAAGGAGCCACCATGTGTTGTGAAAGCTTTGTGTTTATTTTATTTTAGTGTTTTCTGTTAGGTCTCATACACATGCATGTGACACATGACCATTAAATTTATCACTTTCAACACAACCTCTAGAAAAATGATTATACCTTCTTCAATACTCGTCAGAACTATACGATTCTTAATTTGTTGGAAAGCTACTTTAATAAGTTTTCAAATAAGAACAATTTTGAATCAATCAGATATCGTTTGATGTTTAAAAGTGGCCGCATGTGAAAAAATATAATTGAAGGTTGAGTTATTTGTGGCTGTTAGATTATAACCTTTTAATGGTTAGCTTAGTTTTTTTAATTTCAGTCAAAGGTTTTTTTACTTATTATAAATAGTTGTAATGAGAGTTTGTTTAAGAGAAGTTGATGAATGAATGAATGAATAGGAACTTGCGAGAAGTTTTAATGGAAGAGTGATTATTCTTGTTTTCGGAGATGAGTTTGGACTTTGTGAGGCCCAAAATTCTATTTGTTTTTTTTCGCTTTTTTTTTTGTTATTCTTTAATTTGTTCCATGATTATCATCAGGGCCGGCTGTGGACAAGGCTAGCAGGCGGCTGACTTGGGCCAAAAAAGAAAAGAAAAATAAAAAAGGCCCCCCAGCCATCTCTGTCTATTTTCTCCAAACCCTCTCGACTCCGAGACTCCGCGTAGACGCCTCTCTCATCTCCGTCTCTCTCGACTCCAAACCCTCACTCTCTCTCCAGCCCCTCTCTTTCCAAACCCTCCCTTCTCTAGTCTCTTCAGCCGTCTAGCGCCTTGCGGCTTTGACGGAAAGGGGAAGGCACTTTGCTGGCAAAAGGCGGAGGTGGTGCTGGGGCGACACACAGAGAGGTGGCGCAAAGATCAAGATGCAGCTGGTAACATAGTTTGCAAGCGCTTCCGCAACTGCCATCGTTGCATCTGTTTCGAATACGACCATATCATACCCTTCTCCAAAGGTTTCACTATCTTCTCTCTCAATACCTTTCCTTTATCTTACTGAAACTGTGGATGATTTATGGTTCAATTTTATTTATTTATTTTTCGGTGTTGGGTATTTAAAAGTGGTCGTTTTTATTAATTTAAATATTTATTTCGAGTTTGGCCTTGTGTTATTGATCTTATTTGGCAGTCGGTTACAATTTTGTTGACAAATTTTGAAACTGGATTCATGTTTTTCAATTGTTTAAGTAGAAAGATAAATTAGATACCTTGTAGAATGCATAATTCATAATAATTAATCCATGGTGGGAAATGGAAACTGTGGGTCAATTATCGACGGATTTTGTATTATTATTTAGTATGCATATTGCAGCTCTAAAATATTGTGAATGATTTATGCATATATTGTAAAAATTGTCTCATGTATGTGAATTTGATTTTGATACTTGCAAACTAAAATGCCTCTGTTGTAACTATGCAAGCTAATGTGAAATAAATCAAAATTTAAGAAGTGAAAGGATGATCTAGAGTTTATCCTTGGCTGTATAGATCTTGATATGAGTTTACCTTGGGGAGATAGTGAAATATCATATAAAACTCGATAAACGGGAATAGTCAAATCATATGTGTATAATGATTATGAAACATTCTATCTTTGAGGCCATCAAAGGATAGATTCATGTAAAATTGAACGCTAAAGTATTCTGAGAGCTATTAGTAAGCAATTGATTCAGTCACAGAAGGTTAAACTTTCAAATCTTTTGCATAAACTTATATACATGAGTTATAATGGTCGGGACAACGTGCGTGAACATATTGTGAGAATGACTAATTTAGGGTCTTAGATTAAGGCGTAGTGTATGAATCTTCCAGATAACTATTTGGTTTATATTGCACTTAATTTTCTTCATGTATAATTTTCTTAGTTGAAGCTAACATATAATGTGGAGAAAGAAACATTGACTATATATGAGCGAATTGATTTCACTAATTTTCTATGAAGAAGAACGCTCGTCGTGGTGAAAGGGTTGAAAGTGTAGATATGATCATCAGTGCACCTATTAGAAAGGGCCATTTTAAGAATAACTGCCAGAATTGTTGTCCGAACTAAAGGTTTGTCCAAAAATTTGACATATATCAGGTATTAACAACATCAAAAACTGATGTTAAAAACAGTTTTACTGTCAAGAAACTGACCATTTTTTGAAACATTGCCGCAAACTTCTCAAAAAGAAAGAAAAGAAAAGTAGTTTGATAGTTAATATTTATTTTGACATCGACATAAATCTAAGTGAGGTGGAAAGAAAATTTTATAGGAGAAATTGAGTAGAGATAGAAGTACAAGCAAGTGGGCTTTGCTGAATCAGATTGAATAGCAGTTTTATTTTATACCTTGTGGATACTTTGTATGTGTGAGTGGGTGAACCAACCATTCATAAAAGCTCATAATATTTTATTTGATTTTAATATTCAAAGTCATATAGGCATATAATATTCAAACTCATAATAGCAGTTTATAATAATAGCATGTTCAAACCCAGCTCACCCATTAAATAATATAAAATAATGCAAGAGAAACCAATTGACAATTAACAAGACAGAACAGATAGAAAAACAAAATGGGTTATTGAGATTTGTGCTTTTAACTAGGTAGCTACTATAAAGTATAAGCTATTATTAGTGCAAACGTTTAATTGTGTAGCCTTGTATTGATATTTGTATGTGGTGAGTTAACATCTTCTCTATAATGAGGGCCAACAATATTTGGCGTACTAATACAGTAATATTAACAAATATTTTGAAGTACCAAATCTAGTTCAAGTACTTCAAATTCAAGTTCAGAATAGGAGTATTTTTTTTTTGTCAAAAAAAAATAGTGGCAATTTTTTTATATATTATAAAATAATATGAAATAGGGGCCCCATTTTAGGAACTCGTCTTGGGCCCCAAAATGTCAGGGCCGGCCCTGATTATCATGCATCAATCGTGGAATCGAAACCCTAAATATCTCTTGCTGGATTGAAACACTGTTTTAGGGTTTTAGTGTGTTTGTCATGCATCACCTATCCTTCTTAGGATACGCCGGATTGACAACTCTGATACCACTTGATATAGGATACCCTATATCCTATTTTCCTTTTAGTGGTGTTATCATTCAGGAAAGATCTAAACTCCTCATTTTTTTTTATTAAAATTTCCTAGCCCTCGACATACAAGTAGTTTTCGTGTAACTTGGGGGAGTTTGGGCGGGCTCATAAATCACTCTTAAGCGTGATTTTTGGTCAACTTTTAAAATATAAAATGGCTATTTAGGAATGCATGGGGTTTGACTTCAAAACATGCTTTTACATATTCGCCAAATTAATAAGAATCATGCTTTCTGAAAATTCTACTCCAATTAGAATTTTTAATTATCACTATTGGAAAATCATGAAACTCTAGATCGCTCCTTCTAAAATTTCTTTCTCCCTCACTCCCACGACTCTCCCTCCCACTGACAACTCTCTTATTTTCACAACTTTCTTTTGCTCTTTCGCTCTCTCACGACTCTATTCTTCTCGCCTCTCTCTCTCTCTCTCTCTTATTTTTGTGGTTTTCTTTTCTAGCTCGAACAAACTTGCGTATCAGACAACATGCAATCAATGATTACACTTGCGAGACCTGCGTGGCCAACAACAATCTCTGGCCGAGATGCACTGAAATCCAACCGTCCAATCCACAATCGAAGGTAGAAATATCCTTCGAATTTGAATGTTCAGATTTCAAGTTTCCGAGAGTTTATTATTATTATTTTTTGAAATTTTCAGGCGATGGGGCTTCCTTTTAATCTGTATTCATGGCCAACGACACATAATCCACTTACTCTAGCGATTTAACATAAAGAGACAAATAAAGTACAAAGAAAGGAACCTTGTGAGAATACTTATATTAACACCTTAACAAGTTTCAGTGTCATTCACAAAGTTATACCAATCACTTGTTGAAGATTCTTTTGCTTATTTTATTTGATTTTTTATAGGAAAAATGCTATAATATTACTAATAATAACGAAAATCACAGTAGATGAAAGCAGCCGAGCGAGAAGCTAAAGGAAAAGAACAAAAGAAAAACATATACAAGGAAAAATACACCATCAAGCCACCGTAAGTCGTGAGTAACGTCAAGGTGGGCTAAGAAGACTCATTAAAGATTCATAGTCACTCTTTTTCTTTTTGATAGTTAAAGCTGGACTTGAACCTCAGGCCGTAGGTTCAAGTCCAGCTTACCTATCAGAAATAAATAAATAAATAATAAGGGCCAACCACATGTGAGCATGACTAGCAAACCTGGGAAGCGAGAGCTCTTAGAGAAGATCACGTGCAAGCATGACTCGGTAACCTGGCAAGCTAGAGCTCTTAGAGAAGGAAGCACTTTAACAAGTTACATACCAAAAATTACTGAGGAAGTCATTTGAAGATATAATATTGTAAACCAATAATATCATTCCCTTTGCGATTCTTGATGGTATTGACACAAATGCGATGGTATCAATACATTTAAAATGCATGAGTGAAACACAAACTGGGAGGTTTGTAGTTATGATTTTATATTGACCTTCCAAACAGTAAAAGATGTTTGATTTTGAAAATTGCCATTTTACAGAATTCAATTTTTTTTGATTTCATAAAAACAGAAAATCACTATTAAGCGCGATGACATCCAAACTCGCCCATAGCAACTTCCTAAGATCACTCTAAACAGCCACCTAATCCATTCCAATCCGATCTCTCGGTTACAAAGATACCCTTTATCTGAACCTCAAATGAAACTTTCAAACTAATGGGCTGCATATGATTAGATCTTGCACGTGAATTATGGGGAGCCCATCACACATTCAAATCAATGATTGGGTTGGTAAATCTACACCACCAACTTCCTTACCTTGTAGAGTTGGATCTTGAGAAGAGGTGGAGAGCCAAAAACAAGAAAAATGGTGATGACCTTTTACGTCTTCTTCTTCTTTGATGTATTCTTATTGCCCAACATAGATTTGCAGCTTCGAAGTAGATAATGGCGATGTAAAAATGGGTTGATGGCACTGTAAAATCCCTAAGAATAGAGCATTGGAAGAGGTTGCAGTCAAGGTTGTCAACTCGTGAATCGGATCGTAAATCGTAAGATTTAATCGGGTTTTTGGAAAAAATGTAAAAAATATGAGAATATTTAAAAAAAAAATCAGAAAATTAGATAAATGCAGTACATATAAAAATTTCAACCATTTCTGATACATTTGACTCCCAAAGAGGCCAAAAAACATTTTAATTTCATCATTTGATTAATCGTTGTTCATTCATGTAAGTTCTCATGTAATTCGGTATGTGTATGACATCTATGTATATAAAATATGTATGTATGAGTGTATGAGACACTATGATCATATGAGACTATACTATAAGTATGTCAAAAAACCCACAAAAATTGATAGAGAACATCGATAAAGAACAATCACTCCAATGACTTAAAATATATAAGACGTAATAAAAGTTCACTTTAGAAAATCTTAAAAGTCATCCGTCAATGGAGGATTTTGTTAAAGACACCAATTCTTAGTAAAAAAATAGTCTTCTGTTCCCATACAATGTAAAACGATAAAAAAAGACATTTGATTATTTCAACGATCATGGAGATACTTAAAATATAGTGTTTTCCCTAAAAAAACCCGTAAAAACTCTAAAGAAGCCTTTTACAACCTAAAAAGATATTTAATAAGCATAAAATAAGATGTGCATTAGGATTTATAAGGGTTTAGGGGATGTTTTAGTAAAAAACAAAACAAACAAAAATGATTTTAAGTGACATTGTGCAAGTTGTCACATGACAGACTCAAATGGTACGATTTGATTTGAATCTACGATTCAAACGATTTTGACGATTCAAAAACGATTTGACTGATTCGATTTGAATGTACGATTCAAAAACGATTTCACTGATTTATGGTAGATTATGATTTAAATCTCTGATTCAAATCGAAAAAGGTACGATTCGATTTGAATCGTATGATTCAAATCATAAATCGTTCCGATTTGACCACCATGGTTGCAATACACTAGAAGGTTTTGGTGTAGAAGAAGAATGTATTTGCCCTCAAAAGTGGTTCTCTTGTTTTGTTTTAAAGAAAAGTCGGAAGAAAAAAAAAGCCATTGCTCATTGTTGTTCCCATCATGGGGTGCTGGGAGGGATGGACGTGATACAGACCTAGCCTTTTAGCTTTTTATGCATAAAGTGGCTGCTCTCTGGTCCCGAACCTGGATTTTCACGCTTGACTGCCCAAGCTTGTACCATTGCACCAAGCAATATCCCCTTAGCAAAAAAGAGGAAAGGGGTCTAATTTTTTCTTAGATTTTGCTTAGTGTTAATACTTATTTGTTAGAGCATTTGAGTAGTTCGACAATTAATTTCTAATTAATTGATGGAGAGGTGATTTATTTATAATTTTCTCTTTGATCTCCAACCCCTACAACCAATCCACACACTCTAGTATCTCTCTCTCTCTCTCTCTCTCTTAACTCTATTCTTTTTTTTCTTCTTCTTCACTCCTGCTGCTTCTCTTAATGAAAGGTCTTGTGTGCAACTGAATGGCGTAAAAGAATAGGTCGAAACCAAAGCAGATCAACTTATCCGACCTATTCAACGATCTTTCCCCATAAAACCTCATACTCATATGTTCCCCTGTATGGAGCCACAATCACAATATAGGAATAGCGTTTCCCGACGTGATCCCTGCCTTCCTTTCGGTAGGGAATTGGTATTAGGGCTCCCTAGGCAGCTGCAGGTAGTGCTCGTTCCTTACCAATCTCAGGCAAGTTTGCCATCGGCTCCTGCAACTGATAATAGTCTTCTTGTTCTTTTGGGCAGTAGAGCACTCATAAAGTTCGTAAGCTCAGTTATTGCTTGTGTCAATCAGATGACTCGATGTCGTTCCCCCACTCATAATGGTTATTGGACAACAGGCTAGTCTGGCAACACTCGCTAAACATAGCATAACTGTGTGAGTTATCCAGAGGTTTAAAAGCCTGCACTATTATCTGAAGCACCAGAAGTGTTTTGTTATCACTTACGATAATAGGAGAACAAACCAATGTAACTAAACTCAACTCCCCCTGAGGGGAAACGTTCTACTCTATGAACTACTGTTAGGAAAGGGGCCCAACCCTAACCCTAACCCATTTTGCCCTCCTTCATCTGCCGATTTTTAGATTTTATTTTTTCAGGCTTGTTGATGCTCTATTTCTTTGTATGGATTTATGTGAAAAGGGTTACATGCAAGGTAGTTAAGGCGGTGCGGAGAGGCTCTCTAGGCCATAGTGAGGCCACGGTGAAGCTATTTATTATTATTTTTTAATTTTTATTTATTAATCATTAACATTTTTTTTTATATTTTTTATAGAGGATGGAAAAAATTCAACTACTTAGGCATCATTCTTTAATTCTATATTGAGGATTTCTTGTTCTAGGCATAAAAAATATCAATAAATGCAAATTAAATATGAAACATCATCAAAGTTGCAACGTGAGCAAGTATAATAAATATGAAATATCAATTACACATACTGTAATGTCGTCCCTCTCTCAATTCATGATAGGGTTAAATTTACAATATTGAGGTTGACAAATTTACAATATTGTTGTCGACATGAGGTTCCATCGATGTGATGTGTTGTCGTCATTGTTGACGTGAGGTGCTGTCGACTGATAGCCCATTGAGGTGTTGTTGACGCTGGTGTTGGTAGTTGCCATAACAAGAGAGAGTGTTGTTGACGCTGGTGTTAGTAGCTGCCATAACAAGAGAGAGAGAGAGAGAGAGAGAGAGAGAGAGAGAGAGAGAGAGAGAGTCAAGGCTTTACTCTTTTACTCTTTAGGGTTTTGTAACTTGTAAGTTAACTTTGGTAACTTATAAGTTATAATATAAGTATTATAAATTATCACAATGCTATAACTTATGTATTTTACAAAACTGCCATTCTCTTAAAGAAAAATTTATTTTATTTTTAATCCAAAAAGATTAAATAGCATGCATAGCGACGCCATAGCGCTATTCCACTATGACGCAACTATTTAGCCATCCTTGCTATTTGGTTCTATATGGCGTTTCCCATCACCATTTGCCATAGCAACGCTATAGCGTTGCCTTGACAACCATGGTTACATGTAGTTGGGTTTGTCTTTGTAACTCTGATTTCTAAGAATGGGAGTGATTTAAATGATGGTGAGACACTGTCATTGATTTTCTTTCGTGTTATGCGTAGCTGGTTGAATAGCTGACTTCTTTCTCTGTTTTTGGTTTTGGTATCCCAATGGGGTAAATAGCTAGCTTCTCTAGCATGTCACAATTTTACACAAGCTCTTTGTAGGCTTTTGGAATGCATTACTTCATGGTGTCTAGGTCCTCTCCTGTTCTAATCCCATAAACTACAACTTCTCCCTATTCAAATGCACCCTTTAACTTAATAGTACGAACTATCTAACATTGATACACACTCCTTCAATAAGAAAAATCCGAAAGGTTTTCAACCTTGATATCGAATCCCCACCAAATTAAATGTGCAATAAACTAAAAAGGTGATGCAGGAAAAGCACACGCTAACCTAAAAATAGTGTAAATCCCATACGATAGGGGTTAGGGTTGTCAATCTTTAATTAAAACAAAAAAGAAGAATAAGATAGAAGATCTTCAGATTCGCTCCAAAGAGGCTTGTCGGCTTCGCACCAACGATAGCTTTGAAGAATCACTCCTCAAAGGCGAAAATACTTTGCAAGTTTTCTACGAAAGATTCACTCTTTCACAAGACACACAAAAGCAACCTGAAATTTTCATTCATCATTCACCTCTAAAATTGTATTTACAGTGTCTTTATATAGGCAAACAAAACCCTAACTAGGCATATAATCGAATTTAGAAAGAGTCCTAGTCTAAAAGGAAACTAAAGCCTGAATTTTCTGAGTGAAAATTGGACTCCATGTGTCGTTTTCGTGCAAGGTCGCTTGAGCGAGCTTGGTTGTCGCTCGAGTGAATGTTCAAAGTGCTCACGCCCAATCTTTTTGTTGATTCTTGCTCGATCTTGAACCGACGTCGCTCGAGTGAGTTTGGGCAGAGGGCTTTCGCTCAACTCGACGTTCAATCTCGCTCTAGTGGAAACCATCGTTGCTCGAGCTTTCACGGGTCGTTTGAAAGCCCATTTATGGATCTACTTCTTCCTTGCTAACTTTCTTCGTTTGACCCGGCCACTATCCAAACATGCAGATCTAGATTCCGCATCAAAAAGTTAATTTCAATAGTAGATACTGGGTTTGAGTATCTTCTAATAATGAGACCCAACACCACGTTAAGCAATGTTCAATGGAAAATATATCTCTTCTTCATTTGAATCACTTATCTATGATCATCTCTCCTCTCCTTTGTTAGGATTGTAAATAATGGCCTAGAATCAAATTGAGCTTGAGCATTGGTGAGAAACTCTCCATACAACTGTTTGTCTCCAGTGTTTGAATTCCCAGTGAAGAGCACACCAGCCATTGAAGTATTTCTCATATTCCCCAAACACCATGCATTCAACATTAACAACTGTTCGCTGCTATGAAGCACAGATACGAAAACGAGACATGGGTACGATATGATACGGGTTCGGCGATACGTCACTTTTCAAAAAGTAAGATACGATGCGGGGAATACGTGTATTTAAAATTTTTTTGTTATATATTTTAGGTTAGTTTTAACTTCTGAATGTAAAAACATATAATAAGTACAAAACAACTAAAAATAAATTCGCTAAGAAACACGTTCATTCCACAAGTTATATTTAGTGGTCAAAATAAAAACTTAAAAGAGTACAACTACCAACACATTCAAATCCAAAATAAGAACCTAGAGTACCAAATTATCTATACTTTCAACCCCAAAATCTCTTCAACAATATTAAAAAAAGAGAGTATGAGAGAGCAATAAACCATAAAAAAAGAGTATGAGAGAGCAATAAAGTGCCAGTAAGTTATGTTTCTTCTTCTGCTGTTTTTTTTTTCTTTCTTTTTAATAATAAACCGTAAATTGCAGAGAGCCAGAGACTCTGGTTTAGAATGGGGGAATGGCTTTAGTTATGGTGTCTTGGGTTTTATACCCAGGGGGAAAATGTGGAAAACGAGGAAAAAAAAGGGAAAACAAAATGAAAAAATGGCGTCCGTATCCTGCCGAATTCAGTTTTTTTTTTCTTCCCGGAAACTCCAGGGATACGCAGGCACACATATCCCCCACGTATCTGTATCCGATACGTGCAGGATATGGATATGTGGCCCAAAATGCCGTGTCGGTGCTTCATAGGTTCACTGCAATCCACTTATTTGATTAATGCTCCTATACATGATAGTGCTTATACTTTCCATGAATCAAAAACTGCTAGAGCAGCCAAATATAACTGCTTTCTAGGATCTGCAAGAAATATTTTAAAAAAAGTTTAAAGCTATGTATAAAATTTTCTGTATTCATCCTTTTAGGTGTAAAGAAATATTAATTTGAGTAAAATGACCTAAGAACTCTTTAACTATTAGAGGAGGCTTCAATATGGTTTTAGAAATCGCTTTGGTACATGTGATTTACTTTTGTACTTATTTTAATGACGTGGTTAGGTTTTTTTTTTTTCTATATTATGGTGTTTGGTTACTTATGTCATTTTATAAATTATACATCTCTTGAGTACTGTGGTTTGTGTAATCACGTGGTTGCACGGTTTGTGTAATCACGTGGTTGCACAGTTTGTGTTGGTCCTTTCAATGGTTCTCCACAACAATTTTTTGTTCTTTTTCTTTCTGCTGTAATGGTCTAAAGATTGAAATGCGTTCTCACGCATATTTCTCTCTTTTGTTTCACAGAAAATTCTAATGGATGCTAGTATGAATCACCTACAACAGAGTCTCATCGAGGTCGAAACAGAAGCAGAGCACCTTCTTTTAGCACGACACCAGGTGAGTAAACCTAATTTATCCAGTTCTAGAGCACCTTCTTGCTTGTCATCAAGTGAGTAAAACCCTAAATTATTAAGTTCTATATCCTCAACATCTTGTCTATTTATTTATACATTGATTTGAGACTCCAAATGCAGCTAATTGAAAATGATAAAGCAAGAAATGGAAACAGAGAAGCCCTAACAGCTCTTCGTAAGAAGGCCCGCACGACAAAGAGCAGTGTTCCATCTCCATTTGAAGCAATCATGAGAGAAATGGAAGGGAGTGAATCGGGGCCGTTGGTTAAGGAGATTTGCCGGACGTGTGGCGATCACGACTCCAAGGAGCACACCTGGATGATGTTCCCAGGGTCAGATGTGTTTGCTCGTGTTCCTTTTCATGCAGCGCATACCATCTTAGAAAAAGGTATACATTTCCTTGCTACGAGTCTTTTTTTTATAACTTGGGTATCCGGGCCTCTTAGAGCACCCTCCTAATCCCAGGGGCACATGCGCACCCCAAATTCAGCATATGCCGGGTCAGCACAGGATATAAATCCCTAGGGTGGCCTCAAGGGGGGGAGGGGATTCGAACTCAGGTCTCCTGCTTTTGGAAGCAGGTACCTGGCCAGCTCACCTAACCCCTTGAGGTTCTTGCTACGAGTCTGTTGTGACATGTGTCACGACAAAAAGGTCGCTGAGTTTCGTATGGCGTCTACAGAATAGTAAGAGAATTAGGGGCGATGAACAAGCTGCCAGATGAAGGATGTGTAACAACGTACAACAGATTCATACTGAAGGAGATTGTGAAGTGGGCCTGTCGGTTGGGTCGGCCTGTTATCCTAGCCCACCCGACCCGGTTTTTGAACCTGCTCAGGCATATAAACTTCACCCAGGTCAAGTCGGGTTGGGCCAAAATTCAGGTAAAACTAAGCCCACCTTACCCTACCCTTCGGTGCACTTTGACCCGACCGACCGACTGTACAAGCAAAGATTAAATGCACAACCTGACCAGAAAAACCGGGTCAAATTAAATGCTTCTGAGACCTTATGGCTGAAGTTTATATGCCTGAGCAGATTAAAAAACCTGGCCGGGTGGGCTAGAGTAACAGGCCGACCCAACCAGTTGATAGCCCTCCTTCGCAATCTCCTTCACTATGACTTTGCACTTTGTTACACATCCCTTCATCTGGCAGCTTGTTCATTGTGCATTTCAATTGGGTAGTGAACGGAGCTCATTCTTAACCGACTGCAATATTATATATTTTAGTCATTATACCGGTTTTGGATAGCTCCACTAAATCTCTTAAAATTTATGTACTCTTTTATCACTGTATGTTCTTGCCCATCAAAATCCGCATGCAGATAAGGCGTATGAATGACATCGTACATGATATGCTTGCATCAAGTTAAAAAAAGAGTCTCTTCTCTCTTCTTGCTTCTGTAATAGCTTATTTTTGTTTCTCCTTGTTCAGATGCAAAAGTCCTTGCCCATCAAAATTTACATTGAAAAAGTCAACATATTTTCTCTTATTTTTCTTAATACAATTTATCAAAGACAATCTCTTCCTACCTACGAAAATACACATTAAAAAGCCATACCAACAAATATTAAGTCTGAAAACAAACATTTTTCAAAAAAATAAAAATGCACGTATACCTTATAATTATCCGTCTGAAGGCTGCTTGTTTTATGAACATGATTTTTCTGAACTGTTACTTAAAAATAAGATGTGCTTCCATATGGAAAATGCATATCTTATGATTACGAGTGCCACACAGATACAATTTGGGTGGAGTTGAGACATGATTAGTCAAGAAATTTTCATATTTAAACACAGAATTTGAGCTTGAGCTCTCTTAGCCTTCATATTTGAAGCTTCGATGTAATTGGCTTAGTTGAATTCTCCCTCATGGATGCCTATTGGTAATTGCAAGCATATTTGGTTATCATTATTATATCATCTATTCGATTAAGTTTTATTTCTTTATCAGTTTTATGTGAATTAGTTAGTTTTAGAGGGATTTCTCAACTGTAAGCTCTTTACATCAAATCTGTCACTTCATTTTTATTTTTTCGTGACCCAAAAACTTTATTGCCTTGATTTCATCTTTGGGCGAAATTTACTTTTTCCTCCGAAAATTTCGAAGATCTTGAAGTGCAAATATTCCTTAGACAATGAAGGAGTAGCTCACACTTTGGCCCAGAAATTTGTGTTGCTTTCCATATTCAATAAAAGATTTGAGCTTTACCTCTCTTTCCTACAAATTGGAAGCTGGTGGAGGGGATTTAATTACAGGAGGTTTTCATACTGAAACAAAAAATTTGAGCTCAATCTATCTTTGTTCTTTAAATTTGAAGTTTGGAAATTGATTCCTTTCTCTTGAGAGCTTATTGGTATGCATATGTTGTGATCATTATATATCACATCTATTCAAGTTGGATCAGCTAATTTAGAGCGATTTCCACACTCTAGTTTTTTAACATTGTCATTTTTTATTCTTAACTCAATTTCTTTTATGTTAAGAAAGAAAGCGAAAATAAACAAAAACACAAATCAATCACATAGAGAAAACACAACGATTTTACGTGGTTCGGCATAATGCCTACGTCTATGGATTCTCCCAGGTTTAACTATCCTTCAAGAGTTTCAAATTAGGTTACAAGCGCAGTCACTCGAAAAAGACTGTATATACCATGGATCAAAATTTTGGCCGAAATATTTCGGTTTCGGGCTCCAAATTTTCGGGGTTTATTGTATGGGGATCAAAATTTCGGATTTTGGTTTCGGTCATGCCCGAAACCAAAACGAAATTCGACATTTTGATCCTTGGTATATACCCTGTAATTAGGGCTAACATAATAGAATGTGAAATTATTATTATCCCCCTGACTTACGCGCCCTTTGGGTCGGGGTGGAGCGTATGGACTCCCACCTTCGGGAAAGGGGGCACTGCCCCCTGCAACCCCCCGCAAGCTCACTCGTGGCCGGATCATCAATACTCCCAACTGACTCAATTGCAGGGGTGTATAAAAAAAACCGAAAACCGAGCCTCCCGAACCGGACCAAAACCGATTGAAAAACGGACACCAAACCGATTCTGCCCTGTTTGGTACCTAAAAACCGAAAACCGTCCAAAAACAGAAAAATTAAAAAAACCAAAAATAAAATAAAATTTGAAGAAAAACTGAACCGAACCTACCAAAGCCAAATTCGTATTGGTTCAGCTCAGTTTCGGTTTGGGGGGTTGAAAAGTTAGGTTAACCGAAACTGAAATGTTTCAGTCGGGGTTCGGTTTTGCAGAACCCGACCCGAAAACCGAAATTTCGGTTTCAGTTCAGTTAACCGAATCAGCATGCACCCCTACTCAATCGCATTGTCTCCACATATCAACATTTTATTCCCTATTTCCTTGGTTTTATATGTGAAGAAAGTTTAAATTTTCCTGTGAATATTTGAAGAACTTGAGGTGCAAACATTCACTGGACAATGTTGGAATGTCTTTCAGCATCGCCAACAAACTTAAGCAGTTTTTTTTTGTGTTCAATTGAAAGTTTTGAGCCCTACCTTATTTGTAGGATTCAGCTATCTCTATCGTGAAAGCATTTTAGTATAAATATTCGATGATCATTGGAGCACCACATCTATAAAATTTAGTTATACTTCTATATGTCATTCATGTTCATCTAGCTGTAGGGAAATGTTACTTGTTTTATTGTTCACTTGGTTCGAATTTTGGTGAGGTATTTTGTAAAATTCACAAAAAAATTATTTTTTATATTGTGTATTAAAGTCAAATAAAAAATTTCAACTTGTAGATTACTTTAACAAGTCAGCTAGTGGGGTGGGGGTTGGGGTGGGGGTGGGGTCGAACCTTCTTATAAACATTTTTTTATAAAGATATTTAGTGTGGACTTGTTGGTTCGCCCACTGCAAGCTGGTTCGTGGTTGTTTACGCTCTAGCTTGTTTACATCATAAAGGTTTTGTGCGCCATTTCGTTGTCATTTTTTTGTTAGTCCAAAACACCTAATTCTTTATTTCCTTCATATTATATCAGGAGAAAGTTTATATTTTCCTCTGAAATTTCAAAGAACTTGAGTTGAAAATTCCTTGGACAATTTAGGAATAGGTCGTTGGCATGGTTTAGAAGTTTATGCAGTTTTTCATAATCAGTAAATTTTTTGCAGTTTTGAAGTTGATATTTTTCTTTTGGATTTATATTGGTACTCATATTTTGTGATTCTTAATTCCTTCTTATCTAGCCTCTCCTAGAGTATTGTAGGCTCATTATGTCGGATCTACTTGTCTATTAACTTGGTTTAGACTTTAGAGTATTGTAGGATCATTATACCTCCATTCTCTAGCCAGTCTACATTAGAGAGATTTTTTTGTGCACAAATTTATAAATTTTTTTTAAAGAACATGTGGCCCAAGTAAGAATTGGTCTTCGCATTACTAACAAATTGCTTTCCTGAGTTGTTTTGTGGACTCAACTGCTCATTATTGTAAAATACTTGTTGCTTTCAAACTCATTGCCCATCCATGGTTCTAGTTGATTTCAAACACTCAACCATCTCATTATTTCTGAGATACTAGTTTCAAATCTACGACGATCGAATATTTCATTATAAAAAAATATTGATGCGGGACAGAGACCCTAAACTACATGAATGCTATGATTTAATTAATTGACGAAATTAAACTAAACTAATTTGAACAATAAATATGAAAATAACGCGAATACCTTAGGGTTTCTTAGTTTTTCATTTGGATGATCGCATAGTGATTCGGGTAGGGTCCAGTCCGTGCACTAGATCTGTTAGCTTTGCGAAAGGAAGATTGTAGAGATAGAACTCTAGCCACTTCTAGATTAGGGCGTTCATAGTTTAATAATGTGATCGATGATTTCCTCTGGGGTTTTGGATGCAGAATGGATTATGGCTAATGTGAGATTTAAGGTGTATTGGATCAATCAATTTAACGGTTTAGATGACGGCTGGGTTGATATTTTGGGATATTTAAAGGATGATGGCTGAATTTAGGATTAATGGGATAAAAAGAAAGCAGGGAAAGATGAATAAAAAGAGATAAAAATATAAAATGATAGATTATGTGGGTTTCACACCCTTGGCTTCACACCAAACCCTTTTCGGGAAGAAGATTTAATCTTCGAAGAAACTCATCTCAAGTTTCAAAGCAAAAGTTCTTTTTAATTAATCAAAGAACTCCTTACAATGTTTATTTAGAGATCTTATGTAGGAGGCCTCACAAAAGAAAATAAAATCCTAAAACAAATACTAAAAACAAGACAAGTTTGCCCTTAAAACTTAAATTCGAATTCTGACGGATTTGATTCTCGCGAAAATTGATCGATCAACGAAAGGTCTCGATTGAGATATATATATATATATATATATATATATATATATATATATATATATATATATATATATATATATGTTATCAGAATTGAATCCCTCACTGGTCGCAGTCGATCGATCGATTCCAGGTGTCGATCGATTGACTGTGCATTGCTCAAGCACGCTGATTCTGCTCTTTTAAGCCTTTCTGAAGCTGAAAAATTTGTTGCGGCCCATTTCCAATGCTCTCGATCTTGACGTCTCCCGTCATTCTCCCTGACTCAAAATGTTTCATCACCGATGAAACACGCATATAGTACTGATCAAGTGGATTGAGACTCAAATGGTGGAACTCCTCGCAACGAACCCAAATAATCTCAGCATCTGGTAACTCGTGAATATCATCTCAATCGATTGTATCGAAGCGCATACTATAAATATCTCCATGATGAACCAAATAACTCGGCTCGCCAACTTTGAAGCTTCTTATCAACTCTCCCGGACCCGAAAGTCTTCATAGCCGATGAAAGGTGATTGTGATATATGTCAGAAAATACTAGAACTCATACGACGAACTCTCTCATGATTGACCCATGCATTCTCGGTAGTCGACTTACCGACCCTTTGCATCTCATAAATCAGTAACTCTCTGCCACAGGTGAATGTGACAAGATCATTCCAAATTTTCTCAATTACTTCTTTCCTCTACCAGCTTGGGTAGGGAAGGGGTATCGGCTGCAAAGTTGGGACGTGATCTTGAATAGGGGGCGTTTGGAAAGGATTGCAGGGTCGTGGGGTTGAGCCTAGAAAAGGAACTAGGTCCTCCATATTGAGTGTTGAGCTAATCCTTGTATCTGAAGGAAGCTCAAGAATGCACACACTAGGACCACTCCTTGCCATAAGTCCAAAAGGTCCAGCACCGTGGGCCTGAAGCTTCCTTGCGACTCCCGATGGGAATTGTTCAGGTCAAATCCGAACCATTGCATGATCATTTAATTGGAATTCCATAAAAGCCTTAAGTAATTGCATCGATATTTCGAGAGTTTCATTACATAAAATAATTTTATGCTTAATTTCGGCAAGCAATGCGAAATGAGACTCAAACGCTGACTCACAATAAGACTCGGAATGTGAAGCGGTATGCAACTCGAGACTATGGTGTGTATGCGTATCAATGGACTCGATACTCTCATGTGCATGCAACGCTAACGATTCACATGTAGTGGCCTGTATCAACACTGGTGACTCATGTGCAGTGGACTCGACCAACACTAGTGACTCATGCGTGATCGAATCAAGTGACACTAATGGCTCATGTGGACTCGACCCAACGGATTTCAATGACTAATGGGTAAGTGATTTGATTGGTTCGTGTGTGCTCGGGTCGACCAACTTTAAAGATTCAAGTGCACACGACTCTACCACCAACAAGGACTCGTGCACAACTGGTTCTACGAGTACTAACAAATCTTGCGTAGGTGACTCGATCGAATCCTACGTGGGTGACTCAATGGACTCACGTGTGGGCGACCCAACATCACTACTCACAAGGGAAATAAAAGTCTCTTTAATACAAGCTAGACTTTCATCAGTTTCTTCCACCCCCTCTTCACTCATCACGGTTCTAAGGTCATTCACTTCCTCTTTTACTTTCATATTTTTCGGCTCCTTAGAACTTTCGCTTTTAGTCAATAAATTCGGAGTGGGAAGTTTAATGGAGCACTGGTAAGCAAAGTGTCCGAACCCTTGACACTTAAGGCAATCAAGACACCTGTCTGTCTTGGTTTTTAAAACTCGTAGAAGGTAACGGTGCGTGGGTGAAACATAATTCTCGATAAGTTGCTCCCTCATATCCTCCCATTGTGTGATGGGTTTACGATTAGCTAACTCGCGTAAAGGCTGAACATTATTTCAATAGATTTTGGCGTTGCCCCTCTAACTTTGTTTTTACTAGCCTAACTTTGTACTTATTCGGTACACTATACCAATCAAAATAGTCTTCTACACTAGACAATCATTCCACAAAGGTCTTAGGATTCATCCATCCCTCAAAATAGGGAACTTCATCCCGAATAGATTTTAGAAACCTCTTGACAGGGTCGTACTCAAGTTCACGATGGTTAAGATATCCCCTAACACACAAGTCATCTTTGATGTCCCTAAGGGTATCGACAAGCTTGCTCATGTTCATGGTGATCATGGCTTACTAACGCGGGTTCTAACTAACATGCAATTATGAACTAACAAAGAGTAAAATTTTTTATCAAACACTAGATGAGCGTGCAAATGAAGACACAAATGACATGACATCAAAGACATCGAAATGACATATACATGTGACTCAAAATGAATATGAACTTTTGTCGAACACAAGGCGTGCACAATGATGAATATAAATGAAATAAAATTTACTGAAATTAAAATGATATGAAAAGGATGCTCTAACCTAGAAACTTGGCTTTGATACCAAAACTGATGCTGGACAGAGACCGTAAACTACGTGAATGCTATGATTTAATTAATTGCCGAAATTAAACTAAACTAATTTGAACAATGAATCTGAAAATAACACGAATACGTTAGGGTTTCATAATTTTTCATTTGGATGATTGCATGGTGATTCGGGTAGGGTCCAGTCCGTGCACTAGATCTGTTAGCCCTGCGGAAGGAAGAACCTAGAAATAGAACTCTAGTCGCTTCTAGATTAGGGCGCTTATAGTTCAATGATGGGATTGTAGGTTTTCTCTAGGGTTTTGGATGCGGAATGGATTATGGTTAATGTGAGATTTAAGGTGTATTGGATCAATCGATTTAACAGTTTAGATGACGGCTGGGGTTGATGATTTCGAGATATTTTAAAGGATGATGGCTGAATTTAGGATTTATGGGATCAAAAGAAAGCAGAGAAAGATGAATCAAAAGAGATAAAAATATAAAAGGACAGATTGTAGAGGCTTCACACCCTTGGCTTTACAGAGAACCTTTCTCGGGAAATAGATTTTGGGCTTCGCACCATTGACTTCACACCAAACCCTTCCCGGGAAGAAGATTTAATTTTTGAAGAAACCCATCTCAAGTTCCAAAGCAAAGGCTATTTTTCATTTATTTAGAGACCTTATATAAGAAGCTGCCTTACAAAAGAAAATAAAATCATAAAATAAGTACTAAAAAAAGTCAAGTATGCCCTTAAAACCTAAATTTGAATTATGACGGATCTCATTCTCGCGAAAATCGATTGATTGACGAAAGGTCTCGATCGTCTCGATATATATATATATATATATATATATATATATATATATATATATATGTGTGTGTGTGTGTGTCTCGTCAGAATTGAATCCCTCATTGGTTGCAGTCGACTGATCGATTCCAAGTGTCGATTGATTGAGTGTGTATTGCTCCAGCACGTTGATTCTGCTCCTTTAAGCTTTTCTGAAGCTGAAAAAACTGTTGCGGCTCATTTCCAATGTTGTTGATCTTGACGTCCCCATCAAATACTTAATAGTTTCAAATCTACTAAGATCGAATATTCATTCTTTTATACTTCTCCATTATATGGCAATGATTTTGCTCATGTGGTAATGCAGATCAAGAACGAGTGGATTATGAGGCAAAGAAACTACAGAGCTATGTGAAGGAGAAGTCATTTTGGATTTCGGAAAGGGGAGTTCTTGCTGATAAAATTAGTCCTGGCGTACTTAGATCGCTGGTAACGCTAACAGACAAATCGAAGTAAATTTTGTACTCAGAATTCCACTTTGTTCCATATCCTTATATATATTGCCTTTAAGAACTGTAGTTATGGACCATAACTACAATACTTATGGTTCCATACCATCTTTTATATATTAAAAAAGATATAAAAAATATGAACTTTAGTTAGTCCATGTAACTTCCACAATTCTTTGGTGGGAATTTAAGCTAAAGCCGATGTTACTATTAATATTAAATGGTACTTTAAGTTCAAATATCTTACACTTTTTTTGTTGTCCCTTTTTCAGTTTAAATTCTCTTACTTGCCTCAGCTCATAATCCTTAATGTTCTTCATACTTCATTGTGTAGCTTTTGATGTTAGATACTAGTATGTTAGAGAGGGGCACTGAAAGGAGCCTGGTGTTGGATGGCATACTACTTGCAAGTTATATTATCGTCTTCAGTTGCATGTGAGGGCCCTGCCCTCACTATCGAGTCACAAGCCAAACCGCTACTTGTATACACCTCAACGTCAGATTAGAATGAACAATCATGTCTCACCCCGTCTCTAAGAAAGAACAACGATGAGCAAGAAACTCAATTTAAACTACATACCGAAAACAATAGGAAAGGACTTAGCCTATTCCAGTAGGACCCATATTAGCCTCATAACAGAGTGTCACGGGAGCGCAGCTTGACACCGGCTATCACCACTACAAAAAATAAGACTTTTAGTGGCAGCCAAAACTCTCGTCGCTAATAGTCTTTAATAGGTTTTTTTGTTAATAGTGGTAGTTTTTGGCTGCCGCTAAAAGTTTTATTTTTTGTAGTGCACACCCGTGCGGTGTCTCGATGCTGCGTGCAAAGAAGCCAATCTATTCAACCATCAGACTCTGATACCACTTGTTTAGAGGACTGGAACTCTCGTTTATAGTTGTGTTCTCTCGAGGCCAACCATATCAATGCATCGTGCATTTTACGATACGCATGCCAGCACCTCCGTGCCACGCTTGGCCTGCTCAAACTTCATCATCGTGTTACACACTAGTACCCCGCTCTACAACAGTAGCATGTAGCTCCTCATGTCATACCATTCCAACATGACTCGTCGACATACTGAATCAAGCCCACCATCGTTTGCGTTCCCCGTTACTAACACACGTCTGCATTCGGCCCTCAGCTACAATACACTCTTGTGTTCTACGTAGCCCTCGAGTGCCTCCCTTATTGCTAACCCATGTGCACTGCGACGCCGGCCTAGGGCCACATGGCAACCTCACCTTAGGTGACACACGACATTGCTTCTGAAACAATGTCTTAGGCCTACCCTTTCAGACATAGGAGACAATTGCGCACCCTCTGACGACGTAAGACCTTGTGTGTGTGGAAGTAGCTCTCCAGCTCTCCTCCCACATAGATGATCTAAATATCATTTATGGGCAAATAACCCGATGACCTTAAACGTATTGGTTTGTCATACCCTCATGACACACGGACTCCTTCCGTGATACACAGTGTCATGCCCCACACCACTACGCCCATAACTCCTTGTATCATCTTCCCATGTGACCGCATCGCACCCCCAATCAACTCCAAGGCCCCTATGCCTTCTTGCTGCTAACCAACAAGCTCCAAGGCCCCCACACCTTCCTACTGCTACCCCGAGTATTGACTACGTCACGTCCTCCACCACTCCATAATGTCAATGCCCTCGTTGACGCAATAATCACAGTGGAATGATCACGCCAACTCCTCCCAACTTGTTAATGTCAACACACCCATGCTGACACCCCATACCTTGCATCAGTTCTTCGACCTCTATCTTCACCTCATGCAAAATCTCTCCAAGTATCTAGCCTCGATGTTTGGTACCTCCTCGCTAGTTCAACCTCGGTGCCAGACACACTGATTCTTCACGTTGTTGTCCCATACCAGCGCTATCCATCACCATGCCATTCACCAAGACGCCACTAAATTCTGCTTTTGAAACACCTTGATACCTCGGCCCTGCCTTCACCCCTATGTTTCCCAAGCTCTCATTCGGTCTACCCTAGTTCTTAGGTCCTCACCTTCCCACCAGCTTCCCAGCGTCACCCATCCTAGATTCACCTAGTTCTTCAATCCCAATGCCCTCACCTCTTAACTAGCTTGCTTTTAGCTCCGAGGTCCCCCCACCTTCCTGCTAGTTCAACCAGCATCACACCTTCCCGGATCGATCTGGCTCCAAAATGTCGCGTGCCCTCCTGACACCACACAATGTGCCCTCTTGTCACCAATTCGCCTCATCCGGATCGAATTTGGCTCTGATACCATCTGTCATGGGGGCGCAGCCCGACATCGGCTATCACACTTGTGCGGCGCCTCGATGCTGCGTGCAACGAAGCCATCCTACCTAACCATCAAGACTCTGATACCACCCGCCTAGAGAACGAGAACTTTCGTTTACGGTTGCCTTCTCTTGAGGCCAACCATATTAACGCATCGTGCCTCTTACAACACGCATGCCAGCACCTCCGTGCCGCGCTTGGCCTGCTCAAGCTTCACCCTCGTGCCACACACTAATACCTCGCTCCGCAACAGTAGCATGTAGCTCCTCATGCCGTTTCATTCCAACATGACTTGTCGACATATTGAACCAAGTCCACCATCGTGTGCGTTCTCCGTTACTAAAACACGCTTATATCCAGCCCTCAGCTACCATGCACTACGGTGTCTCATGTAGCCCTCGAGTGCCTCCCTCATTGTCAACCTATGTGCACCGCGATGCTGGCCCGTGGCTACCTGGAAACCTCACCTTGGGTGACACACAACATTGCTTTCGAAGTAACGTCTTAGGTCCATCCTTTTAGACCTAGGAGACACTTGTGCATCCTTTGGCGACGCAAAGCCCCGTGTGTGTGGAAGTAGCCTCCAGCTCTCCTCCCACATAGATGGTCCAAACACACAATCTATGGGCAAATAACCCGAGGATCTCAAATGTATTTATTTGTCATACCCTTATGGCACACAGACTCCTTCCGTGTTATGGCACACAGACTCCTTCCGTGACATACAGTGTCATGCCTAGCACCACTACGCTTATAACTCCTCGCATCATCTTTCCATGTGACCGCGTCGCGACCGTGTCGCGACTGCAACGCACCCCCAATCAACTCCAAGGCGCCTAAGCCTTCCTGCTACTAACCAACCTGCTCCAAGGCCTCCACGCTTTTTATGCTGCTAGCTCGAGTATTGACCCCGTCACAAGAGACTATCTGCTCTACTCAAATTTAACTACCTACTGAAATAAATTTTTTTTTACCGTGAAGTTTAGAAAATTGAAGAATTGTGGAGGGGATAACAACTTGCTACCAAACCAGACCGCTAACCTTTTTCCATTTCACTTGAGGCTTAACGTTATGCTGCTGCTTCATCATTATCATCATAACCTTATTTCATCTATTTGGGCTCGGCTTTAGGTGTCCTATTTGTTCACTTTGGTTCTACAAAATATTGTGGAATGACATGCATTCTCCATCTATTTCTAATAATCAATCTCGAGTCTTGAGTAGAAATATGTTCTAATAATCAAATCAATTAAGTGTAACAATAATGTAGTAGCTGTTAATAGGGCAACTGACCGTGTCACTTTAGTGTGAATAGGTCTATCTCCTTAAACTAAAATGGTCAATCCTTAAGAAGTGCACAAGCATTTATGAGCATGTAAATTAGTAAAGAGTACATGTAAATTTACCTATTAAATCTTTGAGTTTACCCACACTAAAACACATTAATTGCATGGAATCATATGATGAAGATTGTTTCATTTCACACGATGGATCTTGAGATCATGGGCACACCATCTGAGGTCCGATTTTTTATTACATGTGGTACACACCTAAAAAAGTGACATGAAAATCAATTTTGAGCGTGCATGTGATATTAAGGTCACTTTTTTGACATGTGTGTCACGTGAAATAAAACATTGACCGTCTGATGGTACGCCCATGATCTCAAGATCCATTATGTAAAAGATTGGGAGGATAAACAATCTCCATCTCTTGATTAAACGTGGGTGAACTCAAAGATTCGGTGGATGGATTTAAATGTACTCGTTAGTAAAACTATAAGTTTGACTATTTTAGAATTAGGAGATTCAGCCGTTCACCCTTGGATTTAGACTAAGAATATTGACTTTTTCACGCTTTGGAGGGAACGAGTCAGCTACTATAAACTTGTTCACACTTCACACGTGTCTAAACTTTCTATCATGGTGTTACTAATACTTAAAGCTATACGAGTGACAGTTCACCTAGGGTACTCTTTTTCTCAAAATCCTGTGTTTTGACAGAGAAGTCCATGCTTCTGTTTCAATTTTCAAGGCTATAGTAGTTTCTAAGATAACCCCCCTTGTCTTTACAAGGTGTGAGTTGGGTTCTGATAGTTACCTCTCACCACTATATTTGATGTTCCTTTATGTTGTTCCTCAACTGTCATATGTGTATGCGTGTTTGCTCTTCGATTCTCGAGGCTGTCTTGGCTTAATTGGCCGTATGAAAAAAAATAAAATAAAAGAAAAGGGTATCAAAATACCCTTGGCTGCTTTTATATGTTTAAACCATTGGCTGCTTTGTATTCGACGATCGAGTCTGTTTTTCATCCCAATCTTTGACACAATAGATCTTGAGATCATGGGTCTACAATCATATGAACAGATTTTGATTCCACGTGACACACCCTGAAAAGTGATCCAAGAATCATGTATGATGTATGCTTATAATAATGTTATTTTTTAGGATGTGTGCTATGTGGAATCAAAATCTGACCGTCTGATGGTATTCTTATGACCTCAAGATCTATGGTGTCGAAGATTGGAATGAAAAATGATCTTGTCAAAACGGTTAGCAATTAAAGAACGTGAAACCATAGTTGAGAAAAAAAAATCTTGGGTAATATATAAAGTTACCCAAAGAAAAATGATTTAATAGAGCTTTAGTTAATCTTGGGTAATATATAAAGTTACCCAAAGAAAAATGGTTTAATAGAGCTTTAGTTTATCCTTTAAATGTTAAAATAATGAATACTAAAGATGTTGAAACCAAAGAGGCGTTAGCATCAAATGTGTATGTGCGTCTGCTCGTAGATTCTTGAGATTGTATCCGTATCAACAAAAACTATTAGAACAAGAAAGAGACTGCTTTGTTTTGAGCCCCAAGGACGGCGTTGCTTTATATTTTTTGGCCCTAATGCTAAATGATAACTTTGCGTTAGGCCTCAAGCGAGATTTGGCTCTGCATTGAGCCTCACGCATTATTTGGCTATGCGTGAAACAAATTGATGATGTCGCTGTGACCCAAAGTTACTATTTCGGTTTGCTTTGCTTTGGGCCACTAACCTTTTGGACCCGATATAAAAGATCGCTTCAGTTAGGGCTGTCAACGGGTTTGAGTCTTGTCGGGCTAAAATTGTTGTTGTCCAATGGGAAAATGGTGTATGCCTAACCTGACCTAATGGTGCACCTGACCCATCCGACCTGATGGTGCGTCCGAGTTGGCCCTAAAACTCTTGACCTGACCTGATAAAAACTTTCTATTTTTCACGATTTTTTATATTTAGAATATCGGGTTGACCCGATCCAACATTTGCCTGACTTGAAGGTTGCATCGGATGTCTTTAGCATAGAGGTCATGTGCAATGCCGGTCTAATTCACACAGTCATGTGCATTGCCCCCTTGCCCGCCATGACCCACCCCAGCCTTCCTCCCTCGTAGGTTCAAGTGTGCAACCTCTAGAGTCAGGCACCTTTGTGGAGGTTGGTCTCCTTGCTAGGGTTGCTTAGCCTTTCATGGACACTCATCCCGTGGCTGCAGTTTTGGCTCATTTTTTGAGGGAGGGTGCCTCGCCGCCCCCTCCCCACCCAGACTACAACCCTTCTATCCATTGTGCCCCAGCACCATCTAGCGGGACCCTAGAGTCCGGTATTGGCTACCACACACAGAAAGAAAAAAAGATGGCCAACACTCAACAGCCTCAAAGACCTGGTGACGGTTAACTATATACATTTACACTACCTTCTGCTACATAGCACAAGAGGGAAGAAACAGACAACTGGAATTCTTTCTGCTTCCCCGTACCAATTGACCCAGGGGAAAGGCGCTTTCTGGCCGGCAGAGTGGCAACGATCGAACCGTCCGTGGCGATGATCGAACCCCCTATGTGAGATAAACATTGATCATCTCAAAACACTGAAGAAAAACATGGAGGGAAGTTCAAATGTTTAAAATCAAAATGTTTGATGTTAAATAGGTTTTGGTATCTGGGTTTTTTAAGCTATAACACAAAGATAGTTGAACTGGTTATAAATTTGATTAAGTAAATCAGTCTAGGGTCATTTTGGATGAAAAATCGAATCGAAAAATGACAAGATTTGGATTTGTGAATCCCATTAATTCCCATAGACATTGAACTTACATAAATTTATAAGATTCCTTCATTTTCTATTGTTGGGATGACTTACAGATATCCCATCGGTTCCCATACACGCCATTCAATGAACATGAAAAAATCCACTCTTTAAAAGAGAATGATTTTTTTATTTTATGGAGCAGCCTCTTTTTTACCTTCTTCCAATCTTATTTTATCTATATATTTCTTTGCAATAACAAAGAGCAGTTTTTCACGGAGTTACTCTTTGCGACGTAATCTCTCGTGCGACAACTAGCTTTCTCGAACTAATTTAGCCTATTCACATTTCAAACCTGTACGATAATGCATTAGGTTAGAAACTATACGGATCCCCGAATACAATTCATATAGCTATACGCAGCGACATTCCTAGGGGCAACCACACTTAGAGTTTAGGTCAGCATCGTGAGGGTGGTTGTGGACCACCAACACGATGGCTCCAGCGCACGACGCGACATGAGCGACCTAACACTTATGCGAGGCCCGGATGCGAGAACTCAAGCCCACAAGGCTATTATACGCGTTTCGTAGGAGATCACTTAGGCCAACGACACGTCACGTGGCTGTTAGATCCTTTCCCCATATATATGGTTTAAATATCAATAGTACCAAAATGACAGGAGGACCTCAAACCTATTGGTTTGACATACCGCAATGCCTTGCACTGCTGACTCATCTGGTTCATGTCGCGACCGTATCGCGTGCCCTGCTGGCACTGCATCATGACCAAAACTGCCACTATGTCGCGTGCCCTCTTGGCCCACGACCAAAGCTCTTGGAGTACCAATGGCGAAACCCTCATGGGTTGGTGACACGCCGACAATGCCCCAGCTTCATTCCACTAATGCTTGACGCACTAGTGGCACAAGTGGCCCTGCGGCTAACTCGGATGGACATGTCTCGAGCCTACCTCACATCCTCCCTTACTTAGTTGCGTTGAGGTCCCCGTCGACGCACTTCCAGTACTTCTTTAGGGCGGATTGGAAGGACGAGTGGGTACTCTCAAGTTCTCACGTAATTTCGGCCTCTGGTAGGCCCTTCCACTTTAAAAGGTACTCCACAAGAAATTCATTCTGATTGCCATCTTCCTGGTTATTGCGTCTGTGTGCAAGGATTTCTTCAACCCGTCTCTTCAACTGTAAATCGGCATCTAGGGCGACACGAGCTGACAAACTTCTCCCTGGATTATTCGGGTTTCTTTTATATGGCGTCAAATAACTGACGTGAATGACAGGATGCATTCTTAGTCGGGAAGGAAGTTGCACTCGAAATGAGACGTCATTGATCCTTTTTGTGATTGGGAATGACCCATCATACTTACGAACTAATCCTGCGTGTTTTCTTCTGAAAAATTTGAGCTGCTTAGGATTAAATTTTACTAAAACTTCATCGCCTACGTGCAACTCGATAGGTCGTCTACCCTGATCGATCCACTTTTTCATTCGCTTAGTGACCTTTTCCAGATAGACCCTAGCAATTTCTGCATTTCTCTGCCACTCCCTGACAAGATGGTAGGCTGTTGGACTTGACCCAGTATATCCTATAGTAATTGTATGTGACGTTAACGATTGCTGGCCAGTTGCTAATTCAAATGGGCTCTTATTTAAGGCTGAACTCTTCTGCAGATTATAACAAATTTGTACCACATCTAACAACTGAACCCAGTTCTTTTGGTTGGCACTGACAAAATGTCTTAAACATTGTTCCAAAAGAGCATTCACCATTTCTGTCTGTTCGTCTGTTTGTGGATGCATGCTGGATGAGAAGTTCAGTTTTGTCCTCAGGAGCTGAAAGACTTTCCAGCAAAACTTGCTACCAAACCGTGGATCTCTATCACTGACAATCACTTGCGGCACTCTCCAATGTTTCATAACATTACTGACAAATAATTGTGCAGCCTGCTCTGCATTACAATTCAACGGTGCCGGAATGAATGTAGTGTATTTTGAGAACCAATCCACAACTACCAGGATGGACCCGAGTGTCCCTACTTTAGGCAATGCAGAGATGAAGTCAAGGGAGACACTCTCCCACGGTCTGGATGGCACTGGCAACGGCTGCAGGAGTCCAAATGGTTTAGCTCCTTCCACTGTCTTGCTGGCATATTAGGCAAGTCCTGACATACTCTTCTACGTCCTCTTCCATCTTAGGCCAATAGAAAAGCCTTTCCAACAAGGCGAGTGTGCGATGAATTCCTGGATGACCAGCCCAAATGTGTCATAACATTCTTTCATGAGTTCCTTTCTAAGTTCTCCCACTTTCAGCACATAGAAATGATCCCTTTTGGTCACCAACAGTCCTTCCTCAGTCCAGAACCGCCATGTTTTCTCCTCTTATATCTGCTGTAGTAGGGTCCTCGCGAGTGGATCTAATTTTAACCCATCACACAATCTATCGGGGATGGTTGAACTAATGCGGCTAGCTATAGTTTGTTCTTCAATTTTTAACGCCGTTAATTGAATTTTCAATGCTGCTAACTCTGCTTTACGGCTCAAAGCGTCTGCGACTTGGTTGGTCCTGCCAGGCTTGTACACCAAGTCCATATCGAACTCGGCCAATAACTCTTGCCAACGGGCTTGCTTCGGCGACAATTTCTTTTGTGTCTGAAAGTAGCTGGTCGCCACATTATTGGTCATCACTAGGAACTTCGACCCAAGTAGGTAGTGCCTTCACGTTCTTAGACAATGTACTACCGCTGTCATATCCTTTTCTTGAACTGTGTACCACCGCTCGGTATCGTTCAGCTTTCTGCTCTCAAAGGCCACTGGATGCTCTTCTTGCATTAATACTCCTCCTATTGCATAGTCGGAGGCATCCGTGTGTACCTCAAATGGTTTGGAGTGATCAGGTAGCTTCAGCACGGGGTCACTCATGACCACTGCCTTCAAATCCTCAAATACTCTCTGGCATTTTTCCCACCACTGCCACGGTCGATCCTTTTTCAAGAAGTCAGTCAGTGGTGCTGCACGGTGTGAATAATCGAGGATGAACCTTCTGTAATAGTTGACCAAACCCAAAAATGACCGCAACTCGGTCACGCCTTTTGGCACTCTCCAATCTTAGATTGCACGAACTTTCTCAAGGTCCATGCTGATGTTTCCTCCCTCAATACGGTGTCCTAAAAATACAATCTGCTCTTGTGCAAATGAACACTTCTCTTTCTTGATATAAAGCTGATTTTCTCGCAGTATCTTGAAGATGACTGAGATATTCTTCCAATGTGTTGTTATATACAATGATATCGTCTAAGTACACCACCACGAACTTGTCGAGGTATGCATGGAACAACTCATTCATCAGGGTGCAAAAGGTGGCTGGGGCGTTAGTCAGCTCAAAGGGCATCACTAGAAACTCAAAGGTTCTGTACCTGGTCATACATGTAGTCTTGTTTTCGTTTCCCTCGGCGACTCGCTCCTGATAATAGCCAGATCTCAAGTCCAGCTTGGTAAAGTACCTCGCACTGTTCAACTGATCAAACAAATCTGTAATCAATGACACTGGATACTTATTCTTGACGATGACCTTATTCAATGCTCTGTAGTCGATGCATAATCGAAGGCTACCGTCACGTTTCTTCTGAAATAGAACTGAAGGCACCAAATGGAGTTTTAGACTATCGAACAAATCCTGCCCCCAATAACTCATCTAACTGCCGACGTAACTCGGCTAGCTCTGGAGGGGCCATTCTGTAGGGAGCTTTAGCCGGCGGCTTTGCACCTGGTTCTAATTCGATTCGGTGATCTACTGATCTCCTGGGTGGCAACACTTTAGGCAATTCTGGCGGCATGACATCTTAGAATTCTTTGAGTATTCCTGACACACATTCTGGCACAATCTCTGTCGGCCCTGTTGCTTTCTCTTCTAGCAGTGTAGCAAGAAATGCAGGTTCCCCTCTTCTTAGTCCCTTCTTTAACTGAAGTGCTGAGATAAATCCATCACTCTCCACTTGTTTATCTTTCTGAATGACGGGGATCATGCAAGGGTCTCTTCTCCAAACATGCACACTGACCCGAGGTATGGCATGGGCATTGCTTTAGCCTGGTGTAGGAGTTCTAACCCAAGGACAACCTTGAAAGCATCCATCTGTACTGTCATAAAGTTCGCTGCTCCGCTCCACGACCTTATCTGTACAGGTACCCCCTTTGCTACTCCTGCTATGGGACGCGCTTCCGAGTTCACGGCCTTTATACGGCTAGAGTCTTGCTCCAGTTTCAATCCTAGGCGACGTGTTTCTTTCTCAGCAATAAAGTTATGTGTCGCCCCAGTGTCCACCATGGCACAAGTACTTTTCCCGTTAATGTACACCTCTATGTACATCAGCCCTTTGGGCGCGACTATCTTTCATTTTTCTACTTACCCCTTTATGGCATTCAGCAACCCGAGTGCCCCCATTCTTGGTTCCTCCTTAGTAGGGATTGTAGGAGCGCTAGTAATAGCTCGAAGGACATTCAACGATTGTTTCTGTGGACAGTCTTTAACTCGATGAGGCCCTCAACACAAGAAGCAACCCGACTTCGGCACGTAGTTGGCGGACTCAGCTGACTTTGTATGTGAATCTTTCCCGTGCGCCTCTTCCTATTTTGATCTGAGGGCCCATAGTCCGTTAATCGCTCTGCAGCAACCATTGCGGCTGCAAGGTTCGGTAGTGCCCTTCTATTTAATTCAGCCTGGGCCCATAGCTTAAGGCCTTCAAGGAAGTAGAATATTTTATCTTTCTCGGACATTTCCCTGATGTCCAACATTAAAGGGGAGAACTGCCTCATGTATTCTCTCACTGTGCCAGTGTGCTGCAGCTTCCGTAGCTTTCGCCGAGCGATATAGTCGATGTTTTCGGGCAAGAATTGTACTTTCAACTCTTTCTTCAGGTCTTTCCATGTGTCTACGACACAACGCTCATTTTGAATCTTTTCGTAGCGCGTACGCCCTCACAATTTAGCATCCCCCTCGAGATACATGGTTGTAGTGACCACTTTTATAGCTTCGGTGGCAGGTGGAACGACACGAAAATACTGCTCCATGTCCCACAAGAAATTCTCTAATTCCTTCACGTCACGAGCTCCCCCATAACACCGTGGCTCGGGTATTTTAACCTTTCGTTGGGGAGCTTCCGGCTGCTGAGCAGCCTCAGAACCAATCGCCCTCATCAGGACATTCATCTTAGTGGTCAATTCATCAATCTGCAAACAAAGGGCTTCGACGGTGCCCCTCCTATCTTCTGCAAGGATCTCCACGTTCTCAGCCAACGTGGCGTGATTTTCAGCCAACATGGTGTGGTTTTCTTCCTGCTTGCTTAACCGTTCTGCATGGCTTGACACAAGTGAAACCACTGTCTCCAACTATTCGGCCTGACCCTCAAGGTCGTCTAGACATTCCCTGGTCCGTCTGCGTGTACCACTACTGGTCCCTTCAGCCATCTCTAGGCTTTGATAGCAAATGTCACAGAGTTACTCTTTGCGACGTAATCTCTCATGCGGCAATTAGCTTTCTCGAACTAATTCAGCCTATTCACGTTTTAAATCTGCACGGTAACGCATTAGGTTAGAAACTATGCGGATTCCCAAATGCAATTCATATAGCTATACGCAGCGACATTCCTAGGGGCAGCCCCACTTAGAGTTTAGGTCCGCACCGTGAGGCTGGTCGTGGACCACCAGTATGATGGCTCCAGCGCACGACGCGACGGGAGCGACCTAACACCTATGCGAGGCCTGGATGGGCGAACTCAAGCCCACAAGGCTATCATACGCGTTCCGTAGGGGATCACTTAGGCCAGCGATACGTCACGTGGCTGTTAAATCCTTTCCCGATATATATGGTTTAAACATCAACAGTGCCAAAATGGTAGGAGGACCTCAAACCTATTAGTTTGACATACCGCAACGCCTTGCACTGCTGACCCATCTGGTTCATGTCGTGACCGCATTGCGTGCCCTGCTGGCACTGCATCACGACCCAAATTGCCACCATGTCGCGTGCCCTCTTGGCCCATGACCGAAGCTCTTGGAGTACCAATGGCGAAGCTCTCATAGCTTGGTGACACACTGACGATGCCCCAGCTTCAATCCACCAATGCCTGACGCACTAGTGGCACAAGTGGCCCTGCGACTGACTCGGATCGACACGCTGCGAGCCCACGTCATAAGTTGGTGCTCTTTTCTACTCTTCCAAAGAGCATTGCCAAATACAGCCGTTGTTGACATTTTTATTTTAATTTTCCAAGAAATTGAAAAACGATAATATGACGGAACTCAAAATTTTGAATTAGATGCAATAAACAGGGTAAGAGACTCTAGAGTAAAAGATAGTCCGATTTGGACAAAATTAAGTAAAGAAATGAGACGAGAAAATATAACAAGGCACTAATATGATATTATTATTATCACTATTACTAATAATAGTAGTAGTATTAGTATTATAATTATTGCAAGAATTTTAGGGTTGTCAACGGGTCGGGTCCACCCAATACTTTGACTCGCCAGATCTCAGTCTTTTACCAGGTCAGGCAAAAAACCTAGATCGACAGGGAAGGCATGAGACATCCGACCTGACCTGTGCAGCATCAGCTTTGATCGGGCATTAGCCAATTTCCCTTCAGTAGCGGATTTTTTGGCCCAACCTGATCTGATCCGACCTGTTGACTTCTAGAGCACAAGAATATTTAACCTGTTTTACTGCAATCTCTTAAAAACAAGTTCCTAGCACATGCTAGAATGTGTTAAAGTATTTTCATTAAAAAAAAAAAAAAAACAAACAAAAGAAATTGTTAAAGCATTAGATGGCATAGTTGGTATGGCTCATCGGTTGCACCTTCAACGTTTTGCACGTGGCACACTCCTGCTTCTGCAGGTGTCCAAGTGGCAGATGAGAGTTACGCCAAACAAGTGTCACGCTCTTCATAGTAGTATTCTAATAATAAGGTACAGTAACCATTGTTGATTTAGTGATTGATGTTGTTATAAATGCATGTGATGCAGGCTGTCTATTTTCAAGTTCATGACGACTCTTGATTAGATTCTTGAATATTGGATTTGGCGGTCCCTCAGTTGGAATGTTTAATATGCATGTCGCAAGTACACAGTATTGTGACTCATGTAACCATGTAAGATGCGGTTTAGAGCAATATTGTTAAACATTCCTTCAATAGGGTTTTCATTATTATTTATTTTATTTATGGAAATTGACTTATGGTGGCTGGAGAGAATAAATTTGTATTATTTATTAGTGTCATATAAGTGGTACGAGTGCCAGATCATTTGGTTCTAAGTTACTTTTTAAGCTATGTGTTATGTGAAATTAATATATGTACAATTTGATAGATACGCATAACCTAAAGATCGTTGGTAGAAATTAATGATTTGAACGAAAAATAATTTTCATGATTTGATTCACAGTTATCAAGCGCAATATAAATTAATGGCTGCCATGTAAATTTAACATATCATATATTAATTTTAGATGACGTACTTTGATTACAATGAATCTGATAATCTATTTTCCAATCTCTCACAAAATAAATCTAGAGATCATGCGTGTCCAATCAGAGACATCATACTTGATGGTTTGGCATGGCATGGATATCAACATGCAACGTGAGTACTAAAGCTCAAGATTAAAAGGAGGGAAACGGGGAAGCCCATGTTTTTGATCAACCCTAGTCATCTAAAGTGTAGGTCACCATATCTCAACTTAGAAATCATGACCATCAAAAGATTCATTCCATTCAATCACAGAACTCTAATATGGACCCTACCATAGATACAAATGACAGCCATATTAAAGTGTTATGATTGGATGACTTGTATCTTCTAATTATCATAATTTTTTAGTTGAGCTTAGTTCAAACGATGGTGTGTCATTTGGAGGACTCAGATTGGTTAAAAATTTGTGTCATGTGGCTTAAAAGGAATGGTGAGACTCTAATCTCAATACTACGGTGAGCTTCCAATAATCCTTTTTATTTTATTTTGAAAAATTACATTCTAAACTTCTTTTGAAAATGAAAATTAAAAAACAAATTCAAAATTTAATATTTTCTTCTCCCTTCCATTTATCACCATCATCATCATCATTATCATGAAGCTATTGTCTCCATCATTGCTTTGTCTCATTTATTTGTGGTCAAATTCCCCATCAACCTTTACTACCATTTTATTCAACTATGGCGACGCTCGTTAACAGGGAGTCTCATCTTCCTAGAGAATTTGCAGTTTCCGTATAATTTGGCAAAGAGTGCCTAATCAACTTGCATTTTTTTCAGCATGTTCATGGGACAGCACCAGTTATTCATCACATTTATTGCCTAAATTACAAGATTATCAGTAATATGTATAGAGACTTTAAGCAACCAATTTTGTCAAGAAAATCGAGTTCAATGAGTTTATATAGTCCCTGAGACTTAGAGAAGTCTAACTTTCAACCATGTTGTTTGGGCAGTTGGCTTTTCCATGAAGATCTGAAAGGCTTTTTACTTCGTTAATTCCTTGGAAAGCGTACTTCATATATGTTAGGCAGCTAGTCTCCAGGCAGAGACAGAGAAGAGGGCTTATATTAACACCAAGTCCGTTGAACTTGTACTTGGTAAAAGGAAGCCCTTTTCTCCGCTTGATTTGAAGGGAGAGTGACCAAGTTCAAGCCAACGGTTAGGGCCCTTAAAATTCTGTTAAAGCCATGACTTTTGATGGGATTCAGTGACTAAAAAGCTATTCATGGCCTAGTTAACTTGAAGATGTGGTGAGAGAGTTGATCACTTCAACCTAGTTTATGAAGATGGACTATTTGAACAAACTCCCTTCCATTTGAATGGTCAAAAGCCTTGAATTAAATGATGGAGATAGTTTTTCGTCCCAATTTTTCACACAACAGATCTTGAGATCATGGCCAACTAATCAGACAGTTAGATGTTGATTCTATGTGGCACACACCACACTAAAAGTGCCCCAAGAGCCCCTTCTCATGGTATGCTTATGATCATGATCACTTTTGAGGATGTATGACACGTGGGATCAACATTCAAGATCAATTGTGTGGAAGATCGGAACGAAAAGTAATCTTCATTGACTGATTCAAGGCAATCAACAGCTCTCACGGTGGAAAACCTTGGTTGCACACATTGAAAAAATATATGAGAGAGAGGATTCCGGAGTTTGTCTAGGTTGGTCTTGCAAGTCTTCGTAGTTCATAGAGAGCCTTAAGCGCTTCGTATGTGGTAATGAACTCATTCACACTTCAGTGTGAACGAGTTTAAAATGGTCCAACTCTTCTGTAGCACTAATATTTGCAACAGAAGATTCAATCTCTACAGCCAAGGATTTTAGCTGTAAAACAATTGATAGCCTTGAATTAGAAGATGAAGATCATTATTTGTCTCAATCTCTTTCATACATCATATCTCCAAAAATAACAATGACATGGGCATACACATGAGAGGAGTTCTCCCTTCACTTTTGGGATATGTTCCACATGAAATCAACATCTAATTGTATGATAGGTGACTCACGATCTCAAAATTTTTATACAGAAGATTGAGCCGAAAAATGATATACATTGTTTGATTCAACACAGTCAAACATTTTAGCGGTAAATACTGGTACCCTTGCCTTTGTTGACACCATGTGGAACAGGAACCATAACATAAGTTTCAACATTCAGTTTCTAACAGTTAGATAAAAGATGTAATTTTGGTTTTTCTAAAGCCCCCTAAGATAACTAACAGAAAAGATTGGGCCAGCGTAGCGCGTGGCCAGAGACCCTTTTTCCCAAGGCAATTTACATTCAAGATATTTTCAAAAGTTAACTTTCAAAGATTTTAAGGCTGTAACATAAATTTTTTTAACCTTGAGATCTGTGAATATAATTTTATTCAGATCCTATAGCAAACAGTGCATATAGGGCTATTAATGAGCCAAGCTCAAGCCCATCCAGGGTCAGCTCTAGCATGGTTCTATCATATAAGCTGGAGCTCGAGTCTAGGCTCTTCGATCATCGAAAATCCAAGCTCTCCTAATCGAGCTCGCGCCGGCCAGGTTCAAGCTCAACAATTTTTATTACCTGTGTCGACTGATGTCAATTCCTTAGTTTGATAGGCAAAGATCATGGCGACGGCTGTATATTGGTATTTAACTATTAAACTTTTGATTGGATACTTAAATTCATGGTGTCAACTTGGTTACCGTTATAGGTCCATGGAAGACCGATATGAGTAAACCGATACTAAGTTATATATATATATATATATATATATATATAAAAGTGGGAGAGGTATCGGCCGATACCTGATGCGAGCCCGTATCGGCCAATACAGATATCGATACCCGTTTTGATACCAAATAAGTATTGACGCCGATACATATCGTTTTTTCGAAAAATCGAGATGTATCACCGATACTTATCTGGTACCTTGTTTATAATCTCAAGGGATCCAAAGTACTAGTTCAACCCTAAATGTATTAGTTGGAAGCATTTTAATGATTACTAGTAATTCTAAAATAATATTTATAATCTTAAATTATTTATTACAATAATTATATGGATAGCTCTATTCATACCCATCACTTCTCTGAAAGCGTTCACTTTCTCACGTGAGAAAAAAAATAAATTCGTATTTTTTGAAATGTACGCACCCACTATTTTTACTTTGCGGGCGCCCCTGTATATAAGCCTTTTTTTTTTAAAATTCCTTCACATTTTTCTCTTCTTTTTCTTCGTCAACTATGACACTTGCAACAGTGTCACCGACAAGATCCAATCGCCCTCTTCTTCTTCTTTTTTATCCTTAGCTCCAACCTTTGCAACAACAAAGTCAATGTCACCGAAAAGCCCTATTTTTCTTCTTTTTTTTCATCTTCTTTCTCAGCTCTGGCGCAACAATGACACTGGTATGATAGAAGTATCCTCTTATTATTCTTCTTCTTTTCATTCTCCTTCTCATTTACAACGAAAACCTAAAAAACTTACAAAACAATGAAGAAACCTTAAAAAAAAACTCTAAAACCTTAAAAAAATGCCTTGAGCTTGTGACAGTAGGCACCTACTATCAGACGTAATAATTGACAGTAGGAACCCACTATTAGATGTAAAAGGTTGACGACACCCAACGCCAACCTTTTACAACTGACAGTGGGTTCCCACTGCCATAAGTTCAACGATAGTTTTCTTAGGGTTTATAATTTTTTAAGGCTTTTTAGGTTTAGGTTCAGGTTCTTTGTTTCATAAGTTTTTAATTTTTTTTCTTTTTTTTTTAAATTGTAGTTGGTAGTTCGGTGATGTTACGAGTCGCTGGAGGAAGAAGAAAAAGAAGTAGAAAATGGTGATTCGGTGATGCGGACGAACAATGGCAGAGGAAGAGAGTAGTCAGAGATGAAGGTTGCCGGAAATTAAAAATGAAGAAGAAGGTGAGTGTTTTAGTAGATGGGTGCCTCTAAACGAGAGATTAGATGAGTACTCTTTTTTCTGACCTCCAAAAAATAACATTTCATTAAGTGAGTGTGATGTGCAGTGAAATATGAGGATATTTTACCCCTAAAAATTTATATTTAGCCGTTCGATGAAAGCTATCTAACATAATTTGTCAAGTTTTCTAAGTTTCAGGACAATTGGTCATGAAACACATTAGGAAGCGTAAAATGGTGCAAAAGCTGAAAGGAGTTGGAGGGAAGGGATCAAAACAGAGGAGATTGACTTTTTGACTAGGTCGATTGATCGACCCTTTTTGGTCGATCGATCGACATAATCCGGAGGACTTGGAAATTAAAAACAAAATCTGATCTGGTCGATTGATCGACCATATTCAGTCGATCAATCGACCAAATTCAATTTTGAATTTTGAATTTGAATTTGAAGCGGCTGATCTCAGTACTATTTAAGAATATAAAATCTAAGGATCCAGGAGGATCCGAGGATCAATTTTTCATTCTGCATTTTTCTGTTTAGTTTTGAGGCTTTTCAAAGTGTAAGAGTATTGAGTCCCAGTTTCTTTTAACTCTCTTTTTAATATTCATTTTGAGAAAGAAGATAAGTCTTAGTCTTGCATTTATCTACTTTCAAGAAAGGGTTGTACGAACTGGAGATTAAAGCTCTCTGTGAAAATTGTTGAAGTTCTTTACAATATTTTAAATATTGATGTTAATGTTGGTTTACATTTCAATCATTTTGTTTACTTTTACCATGTGTGACTAGTTTCATTAAGGATGGGGATCTAATGAACCTCTTCCGAGGAAGTCATTTATATTAATATAAATCTGTGATTGAGATGTCAGATGTTTTTAAAGGCCCTAATATTATTTTTGAAAATGGTGAAATCTGATTTCAATATGAGATCTAGGAGCTAATCATGTCCTATGATTTCAGATCTGTAATAATGATTTTAGCCTAATTATTATCCATCTCAGGGTGAAGTTTTACTATCATCTGAGGTGTGAGTATTAATCACACACTCATGGGGTGTTAATTATACATCTCCTTGATCTCGGATAGATAGCGTGACTTTATCCTAGTGGTGAGTTCCAATCACTATCTGAGGTGTGGGTATTAATTACACACTCATGGTGTTTTAATCATATATCTCCTTGATCTTAGATCGTACTTTGAAAATTACCCTAGAGATTGGGTTCTAAATGTTGTCCGAGGTGTGAGTGCTAATCATACACTCATGGGATGTTAATCATACATCTCTGTGATCTCAGGTCTATATTTTAGAACTCACGTTTGTTTGGGGCGGTGCTTCTTTTTAATTATCTGTTAAAGATCTCACATCTCAATCCACAGATTGGTATTCTGTAAATGACAAACCTACGATAGGAGGATTTAGCATCTCAATCTTTATCTTTCATGAATTATTTAATTCTTAAACTCTGTTAGTATTTATCTCATTTATCAGAAGTTCTCAAAATTCTAGAATGTTAGTTGCTGTGGTAAATCTGTGCTTGTGTTTGTAATTGGTTACTATTTTCCCTTTTAAATTTTTTAACCAATCCTCGTGGGAACGATCTCGTACTCTGCACCCACTGACTACATCACGATTCGTGCACTTGCGAGTACAACTTAATTTATACATCAGGATGCCCTCAAAGAAAAGACCGTATTCTATGTGGGCACACAAGACCGTAGGCGCTTTTAGAAAAGCAGTGGGGGCGAATAGACCTATCCTAATTATATATGTTTATTTATAAAATATAAAAAATAATATTATAATCAAGCTGAGAAATCAGAGTAAATGAGTGCCCAGCTCTAACTCAGCTTGATTACAATCAAACTTTGGTTTTAAAGGTTCGCTTGGCTTGACTCCCAAGTCGAGCTAAAAAGTTTTGAGTGGAGCCTAGTCGAGCGAGCTGGCTCGTTGAAAGCCAACGACTACCAAGTACCAACCGGACCAACCCTCTAAACAAGCTCTGCCCAAGTGAATTGTTTCCTAGTAAGATTAGCAAAAGAAGCGAAGAGACATAGTTACAAAGAAGTTGGTATTGGAGTTTTGATTAAAAGGTACCGGTATTTGTAACTGAAGATTCGGTCTTTGCAGTCAAGAGTTTTTACCGTTAAAAATACTATCTCAAATCAGATGATAGAGATAGTTTTTCATCTCAATCTTTCATACGGTGGATCTTGATATCATGAAACCTATTAAAACATATGTTGATTCCATGTGGACCATATCATCAATCCTTCATACGGTGGATCTTGAGATCATGAAACCTATCAAAACATATGTTGATTCCATGTGGACCATACATAAAAGTGATCGTGAATTCGTGATCATATGGCACATGAAAAAGGTTCTCGCTATTTTTGAGATGAATTCATTGTGGAATCATATGAATGCTTGATACTTGATAGGTGGCCTACAAGATATATTTTGTGAAAGATCGAGAAAAAAATCCTGTCTCCATTAGTTGAGTCAAGGCAATCAATAGTTTTATCGATGGAAACCCCCGGCTGCATCATATGATTGAGATTACTTTTTCACCCAATCTTCCATAAAACTGATGGATTCTTCAAATCATACATCCCCAAAATTATCATGAGAAGTACTTCTATGTCACGTTTAGGAATGCGCACCATATGAAATTAGTATATGATCGTCTAATAGGTGGGTCATGATATCAGGAACAACTGTAAGGAGGATTGGGATAAAATCGGATCTTCATCCTATGATTCAAGCTAATCAATAACTCTCATACAGAAACACCTCTGATTGCCTTTACAAGAATCTAGGGTTGCAAATACCAGGAGGTCCGGGACCCTATTTTTCCACCCTTTGTTTCCATTCAACTAGTCATCCACGTCGAAACCGTTCACCAACGGCGTCTTTGACGGCTACAAACCTGCACCCACGAGCAAGGATCAAAATTTTGATTTTCATTCGGTCCTTTCCAAAGCTGAAAATTTAGAATTTCGGTGCAATTTAAAATAAATAAATAAAATTAAATGATTAAAATCACTAAATTATCAGCCGATAATATACCGAAATCAATCTAATACCAAAAATTTGATGATTTCGTTTCGAGGCCACAGAAATCGATGCGTTCTGAAAGTATGAACCATGCCCACCAGCATCCTAATTCCTATGCACAAGACACACATGGTTGATACAACGCGATACGAAAAGCTAGCGCGCAAAACCGATACGACACAGGGTTAGTATCAGGTGCGTTGGCATACCATGAACCACGCGTACGGAATAAATGATCCGCGTCCCATCTTCTGTACCGGCGCGTTGCACCGAATACCATTTTCCATCTACTTCGAAAAGACTCGCATGCATACACACGTGCGAACGTAGCTATCGCCCGATAAGGAAGGTATGACCGACAGATTTAAGCCTCGCACGCTAGAGTAGTGATCGCGCTGAGACGTGGACGGTCAAGATCGAGCAACAAGAAGGTGCTGATGTGTCACATTTACCGCCATGGAGCATTGTCTCCGCCTTCCCATCTGCGAACTGACACCTTTCATTTGTTGTGAAAGGACACGGCTCCCGCTCTACACGGCTTTACCTTTTCTATTTTTAAATTAAGTTGAAGAAATAGTCAATTTAAGAATCCGTTGTGAAACATATATATATATTGAAAATATATACACCATTTTAAAGACACTTGTTATCAAATTTTATCTATTAAACGAATTTAAATATTATAAAAAACAATTTAATATATTTTTATATTTCATATATTTTCTTATATTTAAATGATCACCGTATAAATTAATTTAGAATCATAATGTATGCACAGGTGATATTAAATCAATTAGCATAAAGATACAGAAGTCTACGGTCTACCTGTGCATTTTCTCTCTCCTCATTATTCCGAACAATCCGTACCAGAGGTCAACGTCTGTGTCAGCCTTTTTATTACCAAATGCAATAGAGAGACGGAGGACTCCCTGTGGAAATAGAAAAAATAAAAAATTTATAAGAAATCAGAGAATACTGTACGTCGTACGTAGATACGATCCCGCTTCCTGTCTTTTGCGCTGTTTCCGCCATTTCGTACCAAATATCCAAAATACCCCTGCCTTTCCCTTTTTACTCTTTTACCCCTCCCTCATTGTTTTTGCTCACGTTAAAATAAATGAACTTTCGTACAACTAACTGTATAAGGAAACCGACCCCGTTTCAAATTGTGATTAGAAGCGGGTCCCTGTCTGAGTCCACAAGTCTATGGATTCTAAGGCTGCGTATGACATTGTTCTTTTGTAGTCTCTACCATAACAGAGCTCAGCTGCTTTAGCAGGTTACTATCTTTTTTGTCAACATCTCGGTACTTGCTAAAGCAGGTACCCTTTCTCTTTGATAACTCTTTTTATAGCAAAATTTTATGCATGATTTATTTGTAGTAGCAATTTTTCCTCCTTTCTACTAGCTCCCTGTAAGAGTAAATAGAATAGCTTTGACAAAGAGTGAGTAGAGAGGAGGGTAAAACTGCTAAACAATTAAATCATGATAAAATCTTGTTATATAAAAAATTATCAAGAAGAAGCGGTACCTACTAAAGCAGGTGAGCTTTGCTATGGCAGGGGCTACTAAAGAGCAATACTATACGCAGCCAAATCTTTAAACTATATTAGAGATCAGTTGGAATTCCACCCCTTGTTAGCTACTTGCAGAGATTTATCCCTATTTACGAGTATGTGTGTGCCGCTGTTGCATTTATTGAGGGACTTAATCTCGTTTTTTAAGAGCCCGAATAACCTTTCATCAAACCAAAAATATTAAGAACCACACAATTTTTTATGAACGAAAATCATTGACTGATTTGAATTAGAGGAGATTATATTTTATAACAAATCTTAAGATCATGTGGCACATATCGAAGAGTCAGCTGTTGATTCCATGGACGTGTGCCATGTGGAATTAATATATATCCATCTGTTAGGCGTGCTATGATCTTAAGATATATTGTGAGAAAGATTCGAACAAAAAGTAATCTCTATCATCTAATTCAAATCAGTTTTCATCCATGAAAAACTGTGTGCTATTTACTCCGAAAACTAGAGACAGTAACCGTTTCCAAATCATTTGAAAGTAGATAGGTAAAGGCTGTGAAATAATGATTGACCTCTTTGAATAAAGTATATGTTTTTCTTTTGCGCCAATCTTCACCAAATTAGAGCCTTAGATCATGGCATCCAATCAAACGGCAGCGATGTTGACTCTAGAAGGCACACAGCTCATAAAGTGGCCGCTCTAAATCAACGTTTTGAACGTGTCAGATACTTTATATCAGCTCAAGTGAATTAGACAAATATCGCAAGTCGTTGGGTACTTTCTAGGGAGAGGCATTTCTGGCGACCAAAAAGAGCTTCAAGGATATTATTGTAATTTACGATCGGCAGGAAAGTCGCTCCTTTCTGGCAATTTGGGACGACACTATGGTCTTGCACTTCCTGGGTAATAAGTAATTTTCTTCAAATTAAGGGATAAAGTTATATAATTTCAACAGCCAAAAATAGCAGGGAAAAACAAATGCAAAAACGTTTCATATGAGAGCGCAGAGCGCCTTTGTTTGCAAACTGAAAGGCTCGGCCTTTTGCATGGAAACGAGATTTAACTGGCCTTTTCCATATGCAAACCAAGGGAAAATTTTCGTATTTTTGTGCGAAAAGGCCGAGTTCTGTGAGCAATTACTGACTCCCTGTAAATTATTATACTGCCCTATTACCTATAGCATCCCGAGGTAAGTGTGGCAATGAGCCAAGCTCTGGCTCGGGCTCAAATTCTATTATAAACGGGCTGGGCCTACTCACTATAGCAAAAAGTTAAGCCCAACCCTGGCCCATTGACACCCCCTATCTTCAGTGGGCAACAAAGTCATTTACGTATAAAATACATATAATTTGTTTAAACTATGTTTTATACATTTTTTTTACCACATAAAGTTATACTAAAAAGTATACTCAAATATATACATATACATATGCATATACCTTTTGTATTTTACTCCCTCCCTTACTCAAAATTTCCACTCTTTATCATGTAACTTTTGCTGCTTTTTTCTAATTTTTTCACTCACCGTTTTTTTCTAGTACTTCGTAATTGTAACAATGTTTGCACCTATAAAATTATTGAGGGCACCTATTGATTGCTTGTAATCAGACGTCGAAGATCATTTATCATCCCCCAATCTTCCATATAATGGATTTTGATACCATGAGCATATCTTTTGATGATCAAATTTTTATTTCACCTATCACATATCCCAAAAAGGTGACCCTAAAATCACATGGTACACATCATGCTCAAACATGATGTTATGGCTTTTTTGGGGATCTATGCTGTTCGAAATAAAACACTAGCCATCTGATGGTAAACTTCTGGTCTCAAGATTCATTGTTTGGAAGATTGGGGTGAAAAAGGATCTTTCGTCTAATTCTAAGCAGCCAAATGGCTTTCTATGGGCTTCACACATAGGCGCATTCAGTAAACTTGTAAAAGCGAACAGAGATACCCATAGGTTCAAGGAATAACTTAGTGTTTTGGGGACCTATGTCATATGAAAACACCATCCAAGCCGCCTAATTGGACGACCAAGATCTAAAGATCTTATGTGCAAAAGATTGGCACAAAATAAGATTTCTATCATATAATTCAATGCAATCAACTAGTGAAACATATAATGGTCTTTGGCTTCATTGAATTATATGATAAAAATCTTGATTGGTGGCAATCTTTTTCCACTAAAATCAGATCATTCCCTTCAAATCAGATGACATATATTTGTCTTTAAATGACACAAATCTCCAAATATACCGTTTATCTTTTAAACTGTGTAAGGGACAACTTTTTGTGTGCAAGCATTGGCTTCTTTGTGTTATTCTACGGCATTGAAAAATTAGCAGGCAACCAATTTGAGTATGCTATCCACTAATTAGGATTTTCAATCATCCCGACTCTAAATGTTAGGAGTAAGGCTAAATTTTGAGAGCCCTAGGGTAGGGCTTGGTGGGCCTTTCAAATAGAAGCCCTAAAATTTAGGGCCAGGCTAAGATAGGATAAGTCCCGACCTTATATGCATTATATATATATATATATATATATATATATATATAACTAATATTTTTTCTATTTTTATTTTGTCAAATATATCATTCTTTCTAACTTTTAGATCATTCTTAATGGATAGATAGAAGGTTCATTTGATAATTTTCAAAATACAATTATCCTTCTTTCATATTTTATATTGTAATTTATATTTAAAATTATCTAATAATATGTATCATATATATATTTTTTATAGTATAAGACTAATAAAAATAAACATAAAAATGGTAATATTCGAAAGACCAAAGCTTGATCCTATCCCACTAGGTCTAGGACTAGGGCCAACTATAGTCACAAAAATCGTCGAATTTTTTAAATATCTGTGAATAATTTGCAAATTAAGGTCCCCAAATAATTCCTGATTTTTTCCAAAAACTTATGACTTTCTAATAATTTTAATATTTATTAAAAAAAAATTATAGTTTTAAATATTTTTATTTTTATTTTGAAAGTTTTCTCACCAATTTTTCCTTTGAATATTTCCCCGAACTTTCTAGATTTGCCAATTTTTTTTGAATTTTACTTAACCAAATTATCGCCGAACCTTGATTTGGTGACTATGGAGCCAACCATATTACAGCCGCTTAGGCTAGGGCTAGGGTTAGGGCTAACTATACTAAGTCCCTCCTAGGGCTACAGATAGGACTAGGGCAATGCAAAAGCCCACTCTGATCCCTTGACGACCCTACCCTTAATCCTTTAGGCTCCACCTTAAGATTTGGTGATGGATTTAAAGGTTACATCTTAACTTAGATTAATGCAGGTTGAATAATATAAGGCATGCAAATAAAGAATCGTATAGCTAAGAGTTTCAATTAAATTGAAGGGATATTTTATACGACAACCATTAGAATTGGAATGTTATGTGATGTGGAATGTCATGTAATGTTTCATGTTGAGCTACCAAAAGTAATACAAAAGTAAGATATGTAGTCATATGTTTTGGATGCTGATAATAACGGATAAACTTCCAAACATATACATAAGATCAAATTTAAGAGTGACACTTATAAACAAAAGAAAAATAAAATGAATATAGCTTGAAGTAACTTAACCAACTTAGTGCTAACATTAAGCACAATTAACTAAATATAAGAGTAATTATGGTCAACATAACATTGACTTTACCAATGAAGTCAAGGTCATCTAACAAGTTTAATATTATGAAATGAAGTGAAATTTCCATGGCCATACTTTTGTTTAAACTATTAATTTTTTTCAAGACATGATTAGATGGGCAAATGATAATATTCTAAAACATTCGTGTTTATGTCTTATCCTCATAAATCATTCTCTTTCTTTAATTTAATTCAAGTTCATATCAAGGTGTCAAATTAGGTATCGATTTGCTCGAGGCCGATACTAATATGTATTGGCCAATTTTTTTTTTCTTTTTAAGAAATAATAAACTAAGTTGAAATTAAGACGTATCGACTGAAATTCTATAAGGAACAACGATATCGATATGAGATACAAATAAGTATCGATTTGACAGAAAACCGAAGTGTATCTGATACGTATCGATATAGGCTGATTTTTGATACCTTTCATATAATGTGATGTTTATTAGGGTTAAAAGCAAACCTTATACGGATGGTTGAGTCGGTACTAGAAGTAAGAAATAAAAGAGAGAAAATAAGTACGAATTTAAAAGATTATAGAGTTGCATAATAAAATGTAGCCCATAAGAAAGAAACAATAAAGCTCCCAAGACTGTCATTTGATGGGTGGATAAGAGCATCTTTACAACCAAAATAACAATCCGATAATGGCTATAAAAGAAGAGTTCATTAATCCCTATAACAAATGGGTTCATACAATCATAACCAACCACAGGCTTAAAGGGCAGTTTCATTATGATCAAAGGGTCACCATCGTAAATTTCTACTTATATAAACAGTAACCCCGAGCTCTGTGCAGCCGCCTCATATTTCAGTTGTTCTCAGAAGGAGAGAGAGAGTGAGAGAGAGAGAGAGAGAGAGAGAGAGGGAGGAACCATGCTTTCGCTTCCTGTCCTATTTTGAACCTTTTGTCTGTCGCTTCTTCAAATCCTCTTTGATCTTCCAACTTCCACTATCTCTGTGTGAATAATAGGGAGCCAGAAGGCCCAGAACGCCAAGAAAAGAACACTTGCCTTTATTTCCCTCCTCGTAGACGCCATTGCAGCTGTGAAAAACGCTCTCTTTAGTTGTCTTCCTCTTCCTTAGCATGGCGAACCACATTCATATAAAAGCCGCGCCATTGACTCCTCTGCAAGCACGCACCTGCAGGTAAACAGAAGTATAAGGAACCCTATAATCCGACATGTCTCAAAAAGCATCCATCAACCCAGAATAAAGAATCCCAACAAAAAAGAAGGAGAAAGCTGCCATTTTTAACTCAACCCACCATCCCTATACTCCTCTACACTTTTTGCTTCTCTCTCTAAATCACTTGCATTCTCTTGCAGGCGCTATGGTTTCGTCTGACTCCGCCGGAAAATGATGTCGTAAAACGACTGGAAATCTTACGCCGGTATACTAAGTGAGAAAGATAAGAAGAAATGCTGGGTTATGAATGGGGAAACCCCGGTTCGATTTTACTCTCCGGAGAGGAAGCAACTCAAGATTCCGACCAAACCCGTCAGATTTTCGAGCAATATGACCAGAACCTCGCTGGAAATCTATACCCACCGCCTTTTTCTTCCCACCACCAACTCTTCCATCAACACCATGAGAACCAAACCAATCTCCAGACCCTTTTCGAATCACGTGCCTACGGCCTCTCCTATCCGCCCGATCCGGGTTCAATTTCGTCGGATCCCGGCGCCCAAACCCGCGGTTTTCTGGCCCACCATCCATTCCAGTCGGTCGTTCCGAAGCTCGAGGTCGGCAGTCCGGGCGATTTCCAGGCGCGTATCGGTCTGAATTTGGGTGTGCGGACTTATTTTTCTTCGTCAGAAAATGATTTCGTGAGCCGGTTGTACCGCCGATCGAGGCCGGTCGAAGCCGGTCCGGCCAACTCGCCAAAATGTCAAGCTGAGGGGTGTAACGCCGATCTGACACACGCAAAGCACTATCACCGGCGGCACAAGGTGTGCGAGTTTCATTCGAAGGCGTCAACGGTCTTGGCCGCCGGTCTCACGCAACGCTTCTGTCAACAATGTAGCAGGTCTCTCTCTCTCTATCTCTCTCTCTCTCTCCTCTAGAAGTTGAAAAGACGACATTATCCTTCTGTCCAACACTGTATCTGATGGGCAATGTAGCTGTTGATAATATGTATTTCCATAAAAATGCGATGGTATGTGTCTCTTACCATTTCCGGTTATTGCAAAAGACGGCAATGCCCTTGGGATTTTACAACCAAATCTCTCGCTAATGATTGGCTTCTCCCCGTACTTGGTGGAAATCCCGAGGGTATTCAGCGTCAATAAATTTGGTTAGCGATAGCTTCCATTAATGCAGTTAACTTAGCTTTAAGTTTGCAAAGTAGGATGAGTTACAGTTAGTGACCGACTCTACTCAGAGTCTTCATAAATCATTAGTTTAGGAAGCACCGGTCAGTGGCCACGGAATGTTGTCCAAAGTTGATCCCACTGATTCAAGGCCATTGATTTCCGTGACAGCCAACATGATTGAATGGCGCCATGGAGAGTTGGATATGCTATATTGATGGGGGTAAGCACTATTTGTCCTCCTTCAAAAATGTTATCTCACTCTAGCCGAAAGGGCCATCTCACCTTGACTTCTTTCAATCGGACGATGGATATCATTTCATCATGATATCATGGTCATCTCGTTAGATGTCCATTTTGACTCCACTTGGTACACCTTTTAACAAGTAACCCAAAAATCACCATTAAAGTTCGGTCTTTTTCTTAGTATGGTGTACAACGTGGAAAAAAATCTGACCGTTTAACTGTATGCCTGTGATCTCATGATCCTTTGTGTGGATGATTGGGTTGCAAAAAAAAATATTCATCTTCTGATTCAAACCAGTTAATTGGGAGATCACATTTTCGGCTGCGGCGACATTACATTTAATGAGGCTACAAATTAATAATGATTTACACTATTGATAGTTTGATTCTGATTAAATTTTATAATAACCCTTATTCCATATAAGGTTTCATGTTCTGTCGGAATTCGATCAAGGGAAGCGCAGTTGCCGAAAGCGGTTAGCCGATCACAACCGTCGGAGGAGAAAATCTCAGCCCCAACAAAATCACAACCCGTCAAATTCTCCACCCAGTGGAGACACCCGAACGAGTAACTATTTTCTCATATAGTAATTTCTTCTCTGGTTTTAATTGATTTTTCGTAATTCTAAAATGCACTTTTGGACAGAATCCTCACCGGAATCCGCCACGCATTCGTCGTCATCCGTAACAGTTGCCATATCTCCGCCGCCTATGGGGTTAGATTGCTTCCGCCCAATGATTCATCAACCCCCAACTTCTTCTACGTCGTCCAATTGTCATTTCGCTCAGGTGGGCAGTTTCCGACCGTACGATCGTCGGATGCATAGCTCAAGCTGGGAGGATGAAGAAGAAGGGCAATAGAGAGGGAGAAGCGGAGAGGTAAATCTGTCTTTTCCTTTTTTTCTTTTCTTTTTTTTCTCTATGTTTTTAAATGAGATTAGAGAACATCGAGCTCTATTTTTTTTCCGTTCTTTTACTGTCTTCTGTTAATGTAACTATCCCATTTGAAGAAAATTTAGAACTCGCCGAAATGTTGGTTTGCCGGACCGAAACGCGATACGGGAGTGAGGTAGTAGGGGAAATTACCTAATCATCCTCCCATTTGAGTGATATTACGAATGAATTTTTCCTAGGTTGGGCGAGGCCGTTTACGTCAACCCGGAAGTGGTGTCTCATTTATGGCCGTTTGATTTTCTGCCTGCCAATGGGTAGCATTTAAACAATTTGTTTACCCTATTAAAAAAAAAAAAAGGCAAAATCATTTGTACGGTAATATCTAAAGGACAGTCTTACATGACAAATTTTATGCAAACAAAATGGAGGAGGCTGATGTGGTGCGATACAATTGGTTGTAAGTGTGGTCGACTCAATTTATATAGGTGGGTGCAGCCAACCACGGAGTGCCATGTCATCGGACTGCACTTTGTCTTTAACAAATTTCTCCTCGATTTATAATTTTACATATCTAAATAATATGATTGCAAATTTGTTAAAGGTAGCTTTAAACGCACCCATTGAATCTTGTTGAGCATCTATGTTAAAAATCATTGATTGCTTTAAATCAGATGATGAAAATCATATCTCGCTCCAATCTTCCACATAAGGGATCTTGAGGCCATGAACTACCATCAAATGGTAAGTTTTCAATCCTAAGATCACATTTGAGTGCGATATGTGCCATGTGATTTTGGAGTAACTTTTTTGGGATTTGTGCCACGTGGAACTAAATATTGACCATTTGATGATAGGTACATGATCCCTTGTGTAAAAGATTGGTGCGATCGTCCGATTTAAAATGATCAACTATTTCTATTGTAGTTACCCAACAAGATTCGGTGGGTGCAACCTTTGTTAAAAACCGATTGATTTGATTTCCCTAGTGTTGCTGCTGTTTCTCGGCTGAAAACGAAGTGGGTACCAATATTTGCACTTCATTAAACGGGAATCTCACCTCATCTGAAAGGGTAATCTTAATCTCACCATTGTGAAGGAGATCATTGTTTTCGAGGCGGCCCGGCCTTGATTCCACATGGTACATATCCCAAAAGGTAATGGTTAAATCACGTTTGATCTTATGTGTGTGCCATGTGTTTTTACAGATGTGTGGATCATGTGAAATCCAAAATTGACCGACAAAGGGTACACATGATCTTAAGATCCATTTTGTAGAAGTTTGGGATTATAAATGTTCTCCATCCTTTTCGTCTGAGGTGTGATTACAATTTTATAGGGTGCAAGACACAAGTGATTTTAAGTTTCCTTTCGGAGGTCATATCATGATAGGGTTTGACAGTGTGGAGTCAAATGAAAGAAATAGTGTTCCGTGCCGATCTTTAGCATTGGAAATCCTTACATGGTCATCAACTCAAACGACCCATGTGGTGTTTCATGTTGTCCCAAATATATCTAAGTCTTTCTTTTAGCCCATGTGTCACGGTACAAATCACATGATTATCCCCATCTTTTTTGGGTACCCCTGTCGGCGCCCACTCATTCCTTGATAGCGCCTATGTCTCATTTCCGCGATGACCCTGACTCACATGCCACAATATTGCTTGGTTTTGGGCTTAAATTCTCGCCCTGATTTTGTATTTGAGATGGGCTTAAGTCTCTCCCCTCCCCCACAAAAAAAAAATGCGTCATGACATGTAATGTTCACAATCACGTATAGCCGAGGTTCATGACTTTTCTCTATCCAATGTGGGACCATTATAGCCTCCCACCTTATAGAAGAGCCGTCATCGGCTCTTATACGATTCTGTGACGACTCAGACCCACATGTCACAATATTGTTCGGTTTTAGGCATGGGTCCTGCCTCAATTTTGTTTCTGGCATGGGCTTAAGTGAGACTATTACAAAGACCATTTCAAAACCAATGTGGGACTATTACACAGACCCTTTCAAAACCATTGATTGCTTTAGATCAGATGATGGAGATCGCATTTCAACCAGGTTTTCCACACCAATTGATCTTACTACCATGAACCCTTTATCTTAAGACTAGTGTTTGATTCCATGTGTCACATATCCCAAAAATTGGCCCTAAATTCACGTTTGAGAGTGATGTGTGCCATATGATTCAAGGTCCATATATTGGGGTTTGTGACACATTGAATAAAAAATTGGCTATTTGATAGGTTCATGATCCCAAGATCTATTTTATGAGATATCGGAGTGAAAAATGACTTCGAACATTTGATATGTGGCAATCAATGGTTTTGAAGAGGTATGGGATGTTGGCGCAAATAGATGTACCTTTTTTTTATAGCAATTTGTATGGTAATTGAAAATTTTAAAAATAGTTGATATTAGGTGTTCAGTCCATAAGAACCCAAACAATCCAATGTATTCTGGAGAAACGGGCTTAGGGCCGATTGATCTGCTAGGTGTTTTTAATTTTCCTTTCTTGTACTATGGCACATGGATCAAAATTTCTACTGCAATGACCGAAGTGAAACTTTAAATTGAAATTTCAGTTAAAAAGGTATGGAAATTTTTGGTACAATCATGCTCGAAGCTGAAAACGAAACTGCTATTTTGATTCTTGCTATAGCATGAATGCTCCATTAAGTTTCATTGGTGGCTTTAGTGTTATGGGGCTTGTTTGGGAACGCTGCGGAAAGGTTCTGCTTTCCACACTAGTAGAATCAAGAACCCTTTAGCCCCTAACATTTTATCAAAGCACTTCTTCTAGGACAATTTGTTAGTTGCATTATCTTTGTTTATGGTCAGTTATCTTATTTATTCATTATAAAGCTGTCATCATCACTTTAAATACTTGTTTTTTACCTTTAGAATTTAATTTTTACTATTTTAAAAAATCATGAGAAGTACCTCATTAGAGACCAAATAATACATGAGCCAACACTCAGAAAACCGGCCTTCTAGGTGAAAGCTAAAGTAGTTAGTTGGGGAAAGCAGGAAACCCATATACAATAGGAGAAATCTACGTAGGCCACCGGGGGGGTGGGGGTGTACAAAGGTGGGCTGCAACGGAAATAAACTAGCCGTTGCAGCCTAATGGCTAGTTTTCTAGCCATTGCAGTTCGGGTCGAGTCGGGTCTTATTTGGTTTGGCACCTGTTCAATCCGGTCCATTTACTACCAATTCAGCCCGATTCGGTTCGATTTAATTCGGGTTGGATATCACCGATTCGGGTCGGTTTGTGTATCAGGTCGAACCGTACCTATAATAATATTGGGTAATAGCTTTTTATTCACTAAATATAGCCAATTATACGTTGGTATAAGACTTGGATTTTCAAATAACGCTTAGGAGGTGCTATTTACAAATTCACCTTTTTACAATGCAGTCATAGATTTCTAAATTCTGGTGGATTTACCAAATCCAAATTCAAACATAAAAAAGTGGAATCAAACGGTGGATTTGGATTTAAGAGATCCAAATCCAAATCCAAATCCACGTTCCCAAACACAACTTAAGAGAATTGACAAATAACCAAGGCCGGATACTGGATCCGACAAATTGTCACTTCTTCTACTGCTATCAGAAGCAAGAAGCAGGAATCGTGCGGGAAGCTATGCTGCCAATCAGGCTTCTAATCTTTTTGAAAATTTAGAAGGACACACTTGGATTTCATTTCATACCTGGACGTGTTACTGGATGGTTTCAGATGCATTAAATTTACTAGCATTCACTCGAAATGGCCCTGATAATTTGGGTTTTCCAAACTACAAAAGCTTTGAATTTATGCATGAATTCTGGTTTTTCATCTGATTCTGAGGCTCAATATGAGTGTCCCATCAAGATCGGACGGTGATCGCAGTGTATTATAAGTTTATAACAGTTCGTGCACTCTATCATGCCTTCTTTATATTTTAGCTGCAGTAGTCAAATATAATTTTCGTAAGATTTATGCTTCTTTTATCCCATCACATGATCCATGTTCTACACGTTGGAAGAATGAGTCCACCTTCATGCCACATGGCGCACATATTTGATTAACCCAAGTAGTTCAATTAGGGAAAATTATAATGGTCCGATTGGAAATAGCATACCATTCAATGAATGCTTATGTGACATGATATAATTGGCTGCCTCGACATGCATTGCTGAGGCCCAACTGCCCTCGCTGCTCCGCATCAGTAGTCTGTTGAATGATTTGTCGTTTCCCATCCGTCAAATAACATTGTCCTTTAATTAGCAGCTTATTGACTTGTCTCATTCAAAAATTAGTTCGAATAGGGGATTCTAATAATCTGATTGGTGCATTCTAAGTTCGATTGTTAAAAACGATAATAACTATTCATTCCAAAATGCTAGATCAGATGGTTGGAACCTCTAATGAGTGTAATTTTTAAATTCACTTTAGTTTAATATATAAACTTGTCGATGAATTAGATTTGTTTAAAGTGACATGCCACTTCACTTAGTAAGTAGACGGTCGTAACAATAGATATTTACACGACTTTTTGTACATGATTTGGTTAGTTTGGGTAATTAAAAGAGAAAATGTGGGGAAGGATTTAGAAAATAACTTTAAATGGAGAGATTTTAAATTTTTTTCCTTTTTAAAAGATTTGTTGTCAAAGATTAGAGTGAAAAAACATTTCAATCATATAATTCGAAGTAGTTAACACTTTAAAAGATCTTGAGATTTATATGATAGGTGAACATTTTAAAGGATCATTGACTGCTTTATATTGCAATTTGCACATGCACAATGGCATGTTCTTTGCCCCAATCTTCAAAATCATAAATCTGGTGGGGTTATTATTGCACATTTTATGAAATCATGTGCCCCAAAGAGTCACATGGGCAGGTGCTAACCGTCCATTTGTACACTTTTGAAGGTGACTAGTGAATGATTGTCGAATTGATTTTTATTGGATTTGATAATATTATTATATATATTAGTACAATAATATATATTTTATTATTTTAAAATTAAGTTTATAATTATCATTTTATATATTAATAATAATTTAATGGTAAACTTGTAAATATTATTTCCCTCAAGAAGTGTCTTTTCATATTTGGATTTATCTTTTTACCGTAAATGTGAAAAGACACAAGTTTGGCATCTCTTCACTGTAAATCTGAAAAGACACAAGTGAAATCGACTTTTCTTTTACAGTTATCTGAAAAGACAAAGTGAATTCGATTTATCTTTTTACTGTTATCTGAAAAGATACAACTCTATGAAAAGACACAAGTGAAATCGATTTATTTTTTTATCTAAAAGATATAATTTTCTGAAAAGACAGAGATCTGAAATCTTTTCACCCTAACCTAAAAAGACACAATGATTCAAAATTTCTCTATAAATAGAGATAAGATCTCCTTTAAAAATACAAGACATACGAGACAATAAAAATAATAACATCTATTTCTTCTCTTCTCTTAGGTTCTTATTTTTTAAGAGTCTTTTTGTGTATTAGAAAATCTGTGTGACAGGTTCTTTCTTTAGAAAGTACAATTTAGAAGAGAACATACAGTTCTTGATAAGATCGGACTCTGTTGTATCATGAAGGCAGATTTGCTGGAAACTCTATTGCATCTTCGTTTATCCGACAAAGTGGGGGCGTCTATTCTCTTTAAGAAAGCGTAGTGAACTACGTAGTGACTTACGTGCCTTGGAGCCATTATCAATACTAATTTTTTATCAATAATTTAAAGACAATAAATCGTTCTAATGGCTCAGAGCATAAAGTTCATGAATCAAGATCTTATCAAACTTGATTGATTTGACGAGTTAAATTTTAAAAGGTGCAATTTATCTTGCGAATATTCAAGATTTCTTATGTCTTCACTACACCATGTCAATCAATTTTTGTAGCGGAAATAACGAAAAGTAGGACTAATAGATGATCGAATGCTCGACTCAAATGATTGAAAGATGATCAAGATTGTCGGGACCACATCCTCGTTGCATTGAACGATAGGTTATTCAACACATTCAGTAAGTGCACTATTACTAAAGATTTTTGAGATTCATTAGCGAAAAAGGTATCTAATTAAGGATACATGTACAAAGGCTCTCTAATATTTTGATTTCAAAATGATTTGAGATAAATCAATTCTTGAACGAGTTCAAGAATTGCAGTTTATCGTCATTGAGATAGAAGTCCTATGTATTTAATGAAGTGTACTAGATCCAATATAGCATTTATAGTGGGGGTATTGAGTAAACTAGCAATCCAGGGCTGGAATATGGAGAAGCTATTCGTAGGACATTAAGATACTCGAAAGGAACTATGCATTATAGTTTATAATATAATGACGAATTTGAACTCTTAGAGGGGTTTACTGATGCTACTTGAATTTCTGACTCCTATGATTCAAAATTCACAAGCGGATGAAATTTTACTTTGATAGGAGGAGCAATATCGTGGGAGTCTAGAAACTGACATGCCTTTTTGATTCAAGTATAGAATCAGAGTATATAGCATTATTTGCGGGAGGAAAAGAGGCAGAATGGTTTCGAAGCTTATAAAAACACTACCCAAAGATACAATGTTGAAAAGATCGAGGGGGATGGGCTTAAGACTGATATATTTAAAGGCACAGTAGTTGAACCTCAACTTAGTAGAGTTGGAGATCCCAAATCCTTAGTTCAACGAGATAAGGAACTACTTCGTGACTCTTGAAAGTATACAAATGTATGTTACCTATTAGTTATCCATAGTATTAAAGATTGTGCACATCTCTTGTAACATGAGAGGGCGAGCTTAACTCTTAATGATTCTGTAGACATTCATTTGCTGGGATGATAAAGTAGTTATAAGAGCACTCATGACAGATTCACCTATATAAGTATGAAAGTTAAGCCGCTTCAATAGAGATTTAGTCATTTCTCTGAGATACTTATGAAATCAAGATTTTAGCGCATGACCGTAAAACACAGGCTTTATGTCACTAATGATTTAGGTTATAATAAGTATATATATAATTTTGGTTTATTAGACATGTTTTAAGTTCAAGGCTATAAGCTACTTAAAGTCCTTACATACTTTGAGTTGTATGTACTAGTCAAAGGTTCAAACCGGCTGATACCTCTGATGATGGTTAGTATGATCGCTCTGATACATAATTTTTTTAATTATTTTGAAACAAGTGGGAGATTGTTATATATATATTAGTATAGTAATATATATTTTATTGTTTCAAAATTAAGTTTATAATTATCATTATATATATTGATAATAATTCAATGACAAACTTGTAAATATTATCTCCCTAAAGAAGTGTCTTTTCAGATTTGGATTTATCTTTTCATCGTAGATGTGAAAAGACACAAGTCTGACATCTCTTCACAGTAAATCTGAAAAGACACAAGTGAAATCGTTTTATTGTTTTAATGCTATATGAAAAGACACAACTCTATGAAAAGACATAAGTGAAATTGATTTATCTTTTTACCGGACATAACTCTCTGAAAAGACACAGATCTGAAAATCTTTTTACCCTAACCTAAAAAAACACAATGGTTCAGAATTTCTCTATAAATAGAGATAATGTCTCCGTTAAAAATACAAGACATATAAACAACAAAAATAAAAACATCTATTTCTCTTATTCTCTTACGTTTTTTTTTTTTTTTTTAAGAGTTTTTTTGTGTATCAGAAAATTTGTGTGGCAGATTCTTTCTCTAGAAAGTGTAATTTAGAAGAAAACATATGATTTTTAGCAAGACGGGACTTTGTTATATCCTGAAGGCAGATTCGCTGGGAACTTTATTATATCTTCGTTTATTCGATAGAGTGGGGGAGTCTATTGTCTTTAAGACAACGTAGTGAATTACGTGCTTTGGAGCCATTATCAATACCAATTTTTATCAACAATGTGGAGTGGACATTATGGGATTGACATTCGATTAATCGAATTGAACCAAACTGAAATTGAGATTCCGATTTCCGGGTTTGTTTTTGCAAAATCGAACCCTAACCAAAATATTCCAATTTCGGTTAACCAAAATAATCAGCCCAAACCGCACCGATTCTATTTTGGTTTCGGTCAGTTTGATTTTATGTTTTACTTCATTATATATATATATAATTTTTCGGTTTTCTAATCATACTCGGGTGGTTTTTGTTTTTTAAGTACCAAAATTGAAAATGAACTGCGCCGAATTGGTCCGGTGTTGGTTTTCAATCGGTTCAAGTCCGATTCAAGTCGGCTCGGAAGGCTCGATTTTTAGGGCTTCGCTTTTTCTTTTCACCCCTACATGCACAATACGATAATATATACCAAATATTTGGTAGACTCAATGGTGTCCATGTACAGGAAGATTTAAGGACTATTAGCCACACGGCAGTCAACGGTTAAGATCACAATCAACGATTAATTTTTATAAGGTCAAGCTAATGGCTATGATTAAATCCCGTTGCATAAAAGCTAAAAGTTATGCGTTAAAAGATTCTCAGATCACATAAAATCGGATGGCCCACAGGTAATTAAGATCCTAATACAGCGTTGGCGAAGAAATTTACACGCAGAAAAAGGGTGGTGAGATTTAAGGTATCAGCGGGTTCCCTCGTATCATCATATAAAGACGGGGTGTTGATGAAGTGGGGTTTCGTATGATTTGAGGGGATTTTTGTGGGGTCCATTCTGTCACATAATCCAAACTAGTGTAGGGTTTCTTTTATGGGATTGGGAGTTTGTTGGGAGGATTTTATGGGGCCCATTATCACATGTAATCCAACTAACCTCCTTTAATCTGTTTCTCCTTTTTTCTTACTTGAAGTGGGACACCCTCTTAGGGGCGTGCAGTGCCGTCCTTAACTTTTGGGACGGTGGGACCCACCGTCGGACTGAGATTCCACCTCTAACTTTCTGGGTCACGTGTTGAACTTTTTGGGCCAGTCCAAAATTTTCAAGTGGCAATGCATCATACAATGTTTGCTAAGAGTAGATGCTGATTAAAGGTAGGGCTGTCAATGGAGGGGACTAAGGTTGGGCCGCCAAGGTGTCAGTCCTATCCCATCCCTAGGATAGGCCAACAAGTACTCAGCCAAAGCTCGGAGTGCATATATAAACCGCGATGATATTTTAGTACCTCTATTATTAAAAATTAAATTGTCGATGTCGTTCCACCCTTAAACAAGTGACTAGTTTAAGCGGGCTTCACATCATTAGGCCCTAATCGAACTTAATTTTTCTCAGGCCTCCATTATATAAGCCTGACCATGCTCAGTCACTAAAATAGCCCTATTTTTAAAGGTTGGGCCCGGGCCAGGTTGCGGGCTGACCGGGCTAATTGACAGCCATAAGAAGAGTTTTCAAACTACATAATATGGACCTATATTCATTAAGAAGAGTTATTTATTTATTTTTTTTTGAGAGAAATTAAGAAGAGTTTTCAAACTATGTAGTATGGACCTAAATTCATTTAGAAGTATGGTTCATGCTTAGATTCAATGGTACGGATCCCCCAACCGACATAATTTGTAGGCATAAGATGTTCTGCCATAGTGCCATGTGGCTTTAAAGTTAGAGGAATAAGCAATCTTCCTTACATATGGAACATGCTTAATTATTTCAGAAGCTAATTTCATGTTCTGGAATGGTTGACTTCTCAGACTTGTGGTGGATTCAATTTCTAAGATTGATTTTTGTGGCCTTTATAGTTTGAAATTTGAAATATTCCAATGGACCAATAATGCATAGAGTACCCTTAAAGTCACCCACGATAGTTTTGATGGCACCCTACAAAAAAGCTATTGACTGCTTTGAATCTACCTATGGATATCGTTTTCAGTCCCTATCTTTTTCACAACGGTTCTTGGAGATCATGGGCTTAACATCAGAAACATTTGATTTCACCTGACACATATCTAAAAGCGACTTCAATATCAGGTTTGAGTGTGATGATTGCCTCATGATTTAAGGCAACTTTTTGGAATGTGCAGCTCATGAAATAAGAATTTGATAGTCTTATGGCACATACATGATCTCAAGATCCATATGTAAAAGATTGGGACAAAAAAAATCTCCATCGCCAAGTAGTCAATGGGTTTTCAACATGGGTGCCCTTAAAGATTTAATGAGTAAATTTAAAGGTAAGCTAATACTTATTATGAGGTCTATATCATGGATTAAAATATCGGATGATACCGATACGTATCGTTTTGGTAGGGGGACGATACGATAAAAAAGATTTTTATCGAATACTGCCTGAAATAGTTAAATCATCGAACAAATTATCGTTCGCTAATTTGGTGGTTTGATATGAATCCATAATTTAAAATTATCGTCTGTATCAGACGATAATTTGAAATTATTAGATGATAATTTCAAATTATTGTCCGATAATTTGGTCGTCTGATTTTTAGAGTATTTTTTATGATTTTTTTGAAAAAGAAAAAAAATCAACACGATACATTGAATGTAACGCCGATACATTGAATGTATCGATACGTGATAAGTATCGTCATGGAGGCAAGGACGATACTTATTGAAAATCTGATTTTTTGATCCATGGTCTATATCAACCATTTTATTTAGGGAGAATGGTTCATGTTCGATATTTAAATACTAAAATGGTGTTTAAATGATCATATCAGGGTCGGCTCTGACATTTTGGGGGCCCAACGCGAGTTCTTAAAATAGGGCCCCTATTTCATATTACTTTATAATATATAAAAAATTCGTAACATATTTTTATTGACAAATAAAATAGGGGAGCCATTACTTGAACACATGTTTCAAGTTATTGCACCGAGTTTAAAGAAAGACTTGGTATTTTAGGGACATGTGATATGTAAAATTGCAATATGGGCTGTATGATTTGAAGCTCATGATCAATATATTTTTGGGGCATAAAATTGGCGCAAAACACAATACTTGTCATATGATCTATTATAGTCAACTGTTGAATTATATAATAGCCTTTGACTCCATTTAATCAAGTGATGAAAACTATATTTTGTTCTAATCTTTTGCAATTGATATCTTTAAATCATGACCTTCAAATCAAACGGCTTAGATGGTGTTCTCATATAGTAGAGGTCGCCAAACTTGCAAGTATTTCTTTTAAATTCGGTGCAATCTGGTGCAATCACTTGAAAAGCGTGTGCAAGTAATGGCTCCTATAAAATAGTACTTATATTTTATTTTACTATATATATAATTTAAAAATGTAACTAAAAATTTAATACAAGTAAATATTAAAAGAAAATGTAATAAAAAAATATGCAATACTAAAAAAATTCAGATTGTGTAAGAAATTCTAGAAGAAAATGTTGAAGGAAGTCATCTATCATACGCCTTCTTGAATCAAATAGCCTTTAAACAATTTTATGAGGCAATTGTCGATCATAATCCCGGATGAGAAAAGAGGGGGTTGGTGTCACGTTGATAGACGGTTGTAAAAAGAGCCTGTTAATTCCCTAAAAGCCTACTTTTAATAGATAAGATAAGGCTATTATTATGATGATGATGATGAAACTATAAATGCAACAAATGGTCCTAGATTGATCTTAATACCTATTGTCTTTTATAGATCCTATAGAACAAGGTTCAATTGATTTATACATGTACCAATCCAATAAATTAGTTAGTATTTGGTCAAATCTTCACTTTTTAAATAAAAGTCAATAGAACAAGACTTATATATATGACCATTTGAGTGGTCAAATTTTCATAGAGATTTTGATCTGAACTCACGTAGACAAAGGGTTTTCTTAATCCCCTTAAAACTCATTGATTGGGTCAGATCAAAAGATGGAAATCGTGTTTCACCTCGATCTTCCACACAATGGATCTTAAGACCATGTCTCCCACCTATCATGTGGTTACTTTTATGCCACATGCCACATACCACGTTTGAGCGTGATGCGTGCCATTGCACACAAGGTACACTTTTGGGAGAAATGTCATATGTGACATGTGGAATAAAAAGCTGACCGTTTGATAGGTGGTATATGGTCTCAAGATCCCTTGTGTGGAAGATTGGGTTAAAAAAAATTTCCATCGGACTCTGATCTGACCCAATTAACGAGTTTTATGGGTTACACACGTGGGAGCTTTTAGAAAACGTGTGGGTGCAAATAGTCAAATAGACTTTTAAAGAAAATAATTAGCTAATGTGATGAAAATGATGGAAATTCTAAACTAAATTTTAGCTCGAAAAGACACAAAAATTGGTATCGGATAAAAGTAAGGTAACCGAATTCGGGGCCCTTTAGGTTTATAGAAATTTTTTTTTATAAAAAAAATCCTATTTTTTAATAGATAAATAGGATTTGGGGGCCCCTTAAAATCGGGGGCCAAGGCTCTTGCCTGGCTGGCCTTGGTCCAGGCCGGCCCTGGATCTTACAACATTAAAATTAGACTGTTTATCTTACACTATTGAAGTGTGATTTATCATTATGCAATGTAGGGGTGGAAGTTAAACCAAACCAAAACCGAAACTGATTTCGATTTCGGTTTGAGCAAAACCAAACCCGAATATAAATATATCATTTTTGGTTTCGGTTAACCACAATCTCAATATATGGAAACTGAAACCGAACTGCAAGGATCCAGTTTCGGTCCATTGTTTGGTTATCAGTTTTGCATGTTTGTTTTGTACAATTTTATTTTCAAAAGGGTTTCCAACGGTTCGATTTTTTCGAATTTAGGATCGGTTTTCTCTCCCTATTGAACTAGTTTTTGGCACCCAAAACCTAAACAGAACCGATCCAAAATCGGTTTCAGTTTTTGTTTTTGAATCAGTTTTGTTCGGTTCAGTTTCATCGATTTTCTGTTTTTCAATTTTGTTTTCCACCCCTACATGTGGCGCACATCTGTGATCAATCTAGCACATTTGTGATCAATCTAAATTTTCTAAGTGACAATTTATCATTGGAACTTTTCTCAGCCTAAAAAAATATGCCTAAAAGTGAATGTGAACTATCTGGTTGATGAACTTTGTCATTAGCCATTGAAACTAAAAACAACAGTTGACATTATAATTCACATATTCAATGGTTCAAATCTCCCGAAAACACCATTTTTGGGCTTGTTACATTTCAAACTATGATATATCACTTTGACAGTAAGGATCATCACTCAAATCTTAAATCATTGTTGGCCTAAGATCATTTAAACAACATTTTACAGCCCTAAATTACGGATGACTACCTCTATTCGCGTCTACCAGATTACTGGTGGCACCTACATCGAGAACCATTGACTACATTGAATTACATGATAGCGATCGTTTTTTATCACTATCTTTCACACAATGAAACGTGACAATATAAGTGTACCATCATAAGATCATTTTTTTGTTTTCACATGACACAAATCTCTAAAAAGTAGCCCTAAAATCACATTTGAGTCTGATGGGTGCCATGTGATTTTAGGATCTGTGCTTCGTGGGAAGAATAATTGAATGTTTGATAGTACGCCCATAGTGTCGAGTTTCATTGTCTGAAAGATTGGGATGAAAACCTATCTCCACCATTTGATTCAATACAGTCAACGAATTTCCAGCGTAGGCACCTTCATTATTTCGGTAGACACAAATAGAAGTACCGATTTCGAGATCAATACTATGAGTTTTGAGCCCTTAATTACTTGAATTTCTTAATAGATGGGTCACTTAGACCTAAAATGACTATTTTTCTTGGTCTATATCTATAAATGTTTGTTTATTTAATTATTGGCATGGGGGTGCAGTTAGGGCGGTCAATGGGCCGGGTCTGGCCGGTCTATTATATTTCCTTGGCCCTTGTCCCATGTGGGCCTTAGATCGCTGATGCTACCCCTAGCGGGCTTGAACATGGTTGGCCCAAGCCTTAGCTCTAACGGGTGAGTGTTGGGCTTTAAGCTTTCGAACATTACAATTTATTTTGTGTTTTTTTGTTTTTACCCTTTTATGCCATAAAAAATATATATATATAATGCCTATGATTAAATAATTTTAAATATAACTGATAATATAAAATATGAAAAAAGGATTACCATATTTTAAGCTTATGCAATTAACCTCCCATCAACCTTTTAAAAATAATCTAAAGGTTAAAAATAAAGATATATTTACAAAAATATAGAATAGATATGCCTTTCCATATCTTAGTCCGACTCTAATTCAGTGCTTTTATTTTAAAGGCCCAAGCGCTGAGGCCCTCAAAATTTGACCTTAACCCTAACATTTAAGGCCAAGCCGCGCCTTTTAGGGCTTGCCCGGCCTTTTGACCGTCCTAAATGCAGTAATGCAGTGATAGCTTCCTCATATTGAGTTATCGATGACGACCTCCTGACAGCGTTTAAGGAGAATGGGTCACGCCCTCTCACTCATATCATAAGGGAACATGGCAGACACTCATGTTCAATTTTTGATAGATCATTTTGCAGGCAGATTATGTGGTGCAATATGATTGGCTGCAGATGTACTGGGCCCAAGCAATGATTAGTAAAAGAATTTTTGATAAATCATTTTGAAGGCAGATTATGTATTAGTGTTAAGTAAACAGGCGTGAGGGATGACTTAGTAAAGATCATTGGTGTAAGCGAAAAAAAAAATTCACCATTCAATTTAAATCTGTCAAACATCCATTAAACTAATGGCTGCCGTGTAAGTCTTACATGCTGTTAATTTTGAATAACGTTTGATTGCATTGACTTAAAAGAAGGAGATCACTTTTATGCAAATAATTTTTAAATTTAATCTTGAGATCACGATGCCAAATCACATAGAATACATGATGGTTTCACATAGCAAAAACCTTAATAAGTGATCTGAGTACTAAGTCGGTTCACTTATCAAATACTAGGTCAAAATTTTGAAGGGGGCAGCTGTAGGTATAACCGTATAACCCTTGTTTAGCTTGACTAGGCCTAACATGCTAATTACATAAGTTTTCAAACGTTTAGTAGGGGCAACTCCCTGCCAAGCCTATACCTTAGGGTTGTCAACGGGTCTGGGCAAAATATGACATATACCTAACGTGACCCGCCCGATGGTAAACCCAACCCAAGCCGACCCGTCCGACTAAACCCAGAGGTTGGGTTGAATTTTTCATCCCTAACCCTCTCGGGTCAAGTTTATCCCCGCGACCCAATAACTATACGAGTCGGATGGGTCATGTATCGGGTCGACCCACCTATTGACAGCTCTATTTTACTTGGCCCCGCCAGTGCTTGCACATCTCAGTCCGTTGAAGGTCAATAATTCCTAGGGTATATGATTGATGGCCGTACTATGGAAGGATCAATGTGATATAGTCATCGGTGGGAGATGCCATGATACTTGAAGAGGCATTAAATCAGACATCTTCTTAGGAAAATTACCAAAATGTTTCTTGTGCTTATTTTATTTACCAAAATAGTGAGGTTTATTTTTTGTCATCAAAAAGTAGCAACACCGGTACAATACGGGTTACTTCAGGGCCAGCCCACCGAAGCGTTTGTTTTTATGCTGCGGGGGGTAGTTTTAAGTTCACAACACCGTGTACACCCGTACTATGAGATGTTTTGATCATAAAAATATATAAAACTCATCTTCTTGTTAACACTTTCACTGCACGGCACGTGCACCACGTACCAGTTCATATTCCTTTAGCTTTCTTTCCATCAATAGACTTAGAGTGGGCCACTTTCCAATGCTTAACCACGAATTGATGAACATCAGCCCTGTTGTTAATGCATTGAAATTAGGAAGGTAGGAGAAGGGTCACTTTCCCAACACCTTTTTCTTATTATGCTTCAAATGTTAGGGGGAGTCGAATGTGAAGACCATATTCAGATTTGTTACATGATCGCATAATACAGCGTACTACCGTAGTCCATGTATCTTTCCATTCTATGGGCTCTCTCTTCAATGGTTGACGATAAAGTAAAAGGCCCACCAATCGGATCGTTGGGATTATCACATGACTCGTTTAGGACCCTCCGATACATCATGCTGGGGGATACACCATGATAAGGATTTTTTGCAAAATGTCCCATCAAACTTTTGAAAATTAGCACTTATGTCGCTAAAAAAATAAATCTCAAATGTATTATAAAATGACCTGATTCCCCTGATCATCATTTGAACACTAAAATTGGGTTTAAGTAATCTTACCATTAATGGTTTAAGATGTGGGTGGTCTGTAGAGTCAAAATGATAGATAATAGATTGAAGTCAAAAGATCCAAAATTAATATTGTAGGAAAATTTAAATTATTTGATTTTTGGACTATAATATCAACGATTGATTTTAGTTTTAGTGACTAATATTAAAGTTTATCAATTGGTTGTTCACATTCACTTAGAGCCATGTTTCTTTGAGCTTAGACATGCATATTCCAATAATAGATTGCCACTTGGATAAACTAGGTTAATCACAACTGTGTGCCACATGACATATTAATAAAATCCACTTCAATAGTGTGAGATAAAAGTCTCTCTTTAACAGTGATAGATCAAACACTATTTTAGTGTTAAAATGTTGCTTAGGAGGGATTTCAGAATAATAATATTAATTAATGCACCAGGGAGAATACGCCCGAGCGCACAGGATGACCTGTACGTCCAGTGGCCAGATCACATGCCATGTGGCAAGATCAACCCAAAACAAATCCCGTTTTGGGTTGATCAGCCATGAGACATATGATTTAAATAAAAAAATAGTTTTCTAAATTTTTTGCCCTCCATTTGATGAGTCAAAGATAAGGTAATGCCCCAAAATTTTGGTGCATTGATTTTTCTCAACTTTGACCATATTTTTAACGGTGGAAAAGTCATAGAAACATTTTTTTTAATAGGATTTGATCGACCTTGGTAAGTTGCTGTCACACCCAATCCTCGTGATGGATGCCACATGATGGTCAACTGATGGTGGGTGTAGATATTTTTTTACACCTGAACGCATAGTCTCAAGCCTCTTATATGGATTTACGATTACTCAAATATTATTTTTATGTACATTTTTTTTTGGCGTGACATTTCGGGTATAGGCAAGGCTAATGTTATCATTTTATAATTAATTTGACTAAAGAAAGAAAGAAAGAAATATATATATATATATATATATATATATATATATATATATAGGAAAAGGTGTCATGGAGGACGGTTACCGTCCTCCAAACTTCCACGTGGAGCTTTATGTGACACCCAAAATATTGTTTCGATGTCACGTGGAGCTCGAGATCATTGCTTAGATCATCTTTTAAAAAAATAATAATTGAAAACTCATCTCCACCGTATGTTTTTTGAACCCTGAAATGTGGACTAATGAAACCCGTCTAACTTTGACTTGTGAGTTTAAAAAGTTTTTTTCGAAATTTCTTTTTTTAGTATTGATCTAAACGGTCCACCTGTGCTCCACGTGGCACTCAAACAGTGTTTTGGGTGCCCGTGGAGCTCTATGTGTATTTGGGGGACGGTCACTGTCCTCCATTGGAGGACCTAACCGGCTCCCATATATATATATATATATATATATATATATATATATATATATATATATATTGAGGATGCCATACCGCATATAGAGCTCATACATGATGCATGTGCATAGAGGTTCCACTTTTGACATATCAAAATGGGAGGCCCGCACAAAGGGTTGGAGCAGGCGTGAGAATTAGAACACACGACATGTGCTTCCATAAGAGAATAAGATACCAATTGAGCTATTGCTTAAAGATAGTTAAATTAGTTCTTGAGGGAGACTTGTGCTTCCATAAGAGAAGAAGATATCAATTGAGCTATTGCTTAAAGATAGTTAAATTAGTTGCTCAGGGTTCTAATGAACTCAAAAAGTTAATGAGAGATATGAAGATTTATGAAAGTTAAATAAGTATATGGCAGAAAATCTATGAAAGTTAAATAAGTATATGGCAGAAAATCCTTATGATAATTGGTAAATGTTGGATTTACATGATAGGCCATTAGTTTTAAGAGAACTATCGGATAACGCCCCATTACTCTTTTTATCACCATTTTGGTGAATTTTATTCTCTATTAGTGAACAACGCCCATGCACCCACAATACAGGTGGCATTCAGGCATTTACCCACTTTATGAATTTTCAAAATTACCTTTTAGCCCCTCCAATAGGAAGTACCGGATATCCCAAATGTGCTACCCTCCTCCCTCTTCCTTCGTTTCTTGCTGCCCGCTTGTCGACGCCGTTCATTGGCTCGCCGGAGCTTGAACCTCCGACGCCGTTCGTTGCGTCGCTAGAGCTCAGACCTCACCATCTCGCAAAAATAGCATTCGACACCGTTTGTTCGGTCGCCGGAGTTGGTGAGTTGGTTCATTTCCTAAAACAGCATTCTCCATCTTCGTTTTCAGCTGGTTCGCAAGTTTCCTCCTCTCTACCTTCCTTGGGTCGTCTTTTTCAATAGGTTGTCTTTTTTCCCCTTTTACTAATTTAAATTATTTATTCAGATATCTGTTTATGAATAAAATTAAATCTATTTTCGTTGAGAAATCCAAATTTATTAATTGAAAGTGAATATCAGATTGTTTTGTTTGAGTGAAAAGATAGGAATTTATTTTTTTAGCTCGAATTTTCTAAGGTTTGTGCTCAATTTCACGTTGCTAAGAATCTGAGCTGTGAATCGACTAAAAGATAGGAATTTTTTTTTTTAGCTCAATTTTTTCTAGGGTTTGTGCTCGATTTTTTTAGCTCGACCCAAATTTCATTCTAGCTTAGCTCGACCCAAATTTCTTTCTAGCCGTTAATTTTGTAAGAGTTCTGTTTTTTCTGTTCAATCCTTAAGATGGTACAAGGATCCAACTCCAAATCAATAAATTTACACAATCATGACTTAAAAAAAATGGATTAAATTTGGACAACAATTGTTAAATATCATTAATGAATATGATGAAGAGGAAATTTTTATAGGAAAAATAATGAGGGATAATAGATCACCTCCCTATGCAATTCTTCCATTTGGCTTTTCAAATTTAGGTAGATAGGATCAATTTCGATTTTTATGATTAGATGGCTGATATAAAGACTACTGTTAAATTTGTAGGATCAATATAAATACACGTCTATGTGACTTAATTTTAATAATTGAATGAAGATATCATTTTTGCTTTTGGTGCCAACGGGTTTAATTTTTCCATATCCTGTGCAGTTGATCTCTAGGATACAATCTATGATTTGGTCTTATGTTACTTTGTTCGCTAATTCGCTCGAGTTGGATGAGTTTTTTCTTTTTTTATATTTTAGATACAAAATGCGTCTTTAATCACTAAGGAGAGCTCTTGGCTCAGTTGGTTAGGTGTTATGCAAATTGTTTGCATTATTGGGATAAGGTGGTGGGTTCAAATCCAACATGCATTTTTTATTTAAACATTTTTATGCTGAAGTAAGTCCGGTTCGTCCATCATGCTGAACTAGACAGAACTAAATGACGAACGGGTTTGCTTCGAACCGGTTCATCGTTGGGTAAACCAGCAAATTACATAACATAGGATTTTGATCCTGCCTCTGTAGAGCATTGCTTTTGCACTGATAGATCTCAAATCTATGGTTTTGATGATCCTATCAGATGCTAATATGCAAGTACATTGTGCAATTACAATTACAGATTGATAAAAAAAAAGGACAAAATAACACAGTTTATTGATTGGAGCTTCATCGCCCTCATGCATCAAACATTATAATTTTCATACTCAGCAATTGATATCAGCAGAGGAAAAGTTCCGTCATGATGCCCCCGAAAATGATGAATTCTTGAGTGCTATAAAAAATTAAGATGTTTTCTACCAAGCAAGGTACACCCACTTTAGGATAACTTAGATTTACCTCTCTATTCTTCTAAAAGGGGTGACCTTGGTTCTAGAATGAGGGTCTTGGTCTAAAATTTGAAGCGTTGAAGATTGCTTCTCATTGTAAAATTTAACAGTAAACTTAAGTTTTTAGCACATCTACAAAGGTCTAGTTTTTATGCCCAACTACTCACATTTTTTGTGTGGAGAACAGAGATCTGCAGTTGCTTAATCTCTCAAAACCAAAGTCCTGTGTTGACCTAGATCTTCCAAATAAAAAGGCGCCGATTCACTAGTTGAAGACCAAAAGCTTTGAGGTAGTTACTCTTACCTCTACAATTTTTTTTTGTTTCCCGTGTTAATCTTCTGATTTATTTGGTTTCTGAGATTTTTTCCTCTAAAAGTTTTTGTTTCTCCCCATTTTCGGGGTCATTGGGGATGGATCATTGGGATTTATTTTTCTCTAGTGTTCGTGCACATCGGGCGTTTGGGAAAATGCTTATGAGTGGTTTAGCTGTTTTCAGATATCATTTGATTACTTTGATGATAGAGCATTCATACTAGGAAAAATTATAGTAATTGTTAAAAAGTTTTATGGGCTGAGTAGTTCTTTAAGATACATATGCTAGCAAAGGTAGATTGACGTTTTTTTAAGAGCATTTCCTTTTTAATTTTTGCCTCTTTCCACATCATATAATATGATCCAGCCCCCACATTTCAATGTTAGACAGTAATGATACTAAAATTATCCCTTTACAATCTTGGTTTATGGAGGGAACCATAAGTTGGAATATTTGCAATATTCATGGATGAAGAAACCTCTATTTGCCTTTTTCACAATTCATATCATATCATATCAATTTTTCCGCAGTTCTTTGGAAACATTGCAATAGTCAATAATAGTTTAAGTATCAATTTCGTCATTTTCAGCTGAAATTCATCCTGTTGACCTGCGAAGACCCCATTTGACCTCTGTTCTTTTTTCTAACCCAAATTTGAAAGCCATGTATGGAAGAAATGTTTTTTTTTTTCTGAAGCAATTTTGTTACATATATCCAATTTTCATTTATAGAGAAAACCCATTTATATTTTTTTATTTTTATTAAAATATGAAATCCTAATTTAATTGTCATTTAAAGACTATTAAATTAGGTGACCCAATGTCATATATAGAGAAAACCAACTTATAATTTGTGAAATAAGACGAAAACCCCATTTGACCTCCTTTCTATCCAATTTTAATTTCTAGAGAAGGCTAAGTTATGTTTATTTATTTTTATTAAAATAAGATATCCCATATCTCACTTGTTGATTCGTTATCATATTTAACAAATATCCACAACCATCTATGAAAGATTTGATATATTTTTTCCTTTCAACCAATTTTATGAAATATATGCCCAATTTCTTTTCTAGACTGGAAGACGTCTTTATATTGTGTAAGTATTCACTAGAATGAATGCAAATAGAAGTGAATAAATCGAACGTTAATAGTTGCGCCTTTATGCGATCACGAGTTAATGTCGTGTTAAAGGAAAACACACCCAAATAGATTATTTGTAACAGAAGTAAAATAGTTGTGCTTTTATGTGATCACGAGTTAATGCAGTCATAAACGTGATTACGCCCAGATAGATTATTTGTGACAGAAGTAAAATATATGATAATTTTATCCTTTTTCTTTTTTTGAATTGTAGAGTCATTGAATTGTTTCATTTCCATATAATATTTGCTTAAATTCAGTGTCTCGAAGATGATAGGGTAACTATTATCATATGTTTTGAAATTGATTATGTGTGGAGGAATTCACGGAATGTCTGGGATTCATAACTTTTACTAGCCATTATATATAGTCATTATCCAAAATTAATTCTTACTTTCAGTTTAAGTCACAAGTAGTATAACATATTGTCATCTCTTACTAAACAAGATAAAACCAATTATGAATGATATGGTTTACTTGGTTTGCTTCTATGATGGATTGTTGAATGAATGTGGTTTGTCACCAAACTATATTGAAGGAAAAAAGAAATTGAAGCATGCTCAATGCGACATTACATACGAGGCACTCGTGGAAAATATGTATGAGATAATCAATATGGGACGCGAGGAGTGCAAATTCACTTTCAAATACTCATGCACATTGAGCGACCAATTTTTGCCTATAGACATTGAAAACAATAGAGATGTACATAAAATATTTCTTGCAAATTAAGGATGCCGAATGATATATATATATATATATATATATATATATATATATATATATATATCATTAAAGAATTGACGAATGATGGAAACAAAGGAGGAGAGAAAAAAAGCATGAACAAGAAGGATGCATCCTCTTATGCGTCTCCTATGTTTGCAACTTCTTGTGGTGAGAAAAGGTAATTTATTGATTTTGTAATTTTTTTTGTACAATTTTTTATATTGACACACCCCATATAATTAAAAGACTATCTTTGTTCATAATAGGAAGGAATCAGTCAATGACAAAAGTATACCTATTCATTCGTTTAGATTTCCAAGTCATAGTGCTGAGTCCGTCGATGATATTTCTATATCATCTTGCAGTAGCAGGTAAAATCATTTTATTTTGTCAATTAATTTCTGTAACAGAAACTATATTTATTTTATAAATTTGTTACAAAAAATTATTATGTTTTGTTTGTAGGAGCCAACATGATATGTTTCCTTGTCGCGATAGCATTGACGACATCGATGCATCTAAAGGTTCTAATTATATTTCGAATAAGAGTCATAGCAGCAATGAAACTTTAAACGGTTCTCTCATTGACACAAACCCCATGTTCGAGGGCATCGCAACCGAAAGATCAAGAGATAGTGAAGGCAGATATAGTTTGAAGAGTCAGAGTAAGGATAGAAAGGATGTGCCCCCATGTGATCCAGATCGCTATGTTAGGATGTCTAACGTTGAAGATGATGTGCCCCCTTTCGAGGCATACAGAGATAAGTATTATTTTGGGGATGAGTATGCGATGAGGTGGGTACTTACAGATGAGAGATGACATCTATGCAAGTTGGAAAACTTTTCGCCTCGAAAGTGGACTTTCAAAATGATTTGAAAGAATTTGCAATATTGGCGAATTTCCAATATGCACCTTTAAAGGCTCGTGCAATGAAGGTTGTAGCAAAGTGTGACATTGCCTCATGCCCCTGGCGTATCCGTGCTTCAAAGATACATTTTGATACCACATTCAGAATCGTTATTCATATCCTGCATACATGTGAACCAGCAGAGCACGGGAAGGACCATCGGCAAGCAACTAGTTGTTGGGTTGCAAGCTGCATCAAGGGACTTCTAAAATTGTATCCGGATTATAATGTAGACAAGATTATATCATACATACAAAAATAATACGCTGTGGTAGTGTTTTATCGAAAAGATTGGCGTGCCAAAGAAATTGCAATAGGAGATGTCACAAGTGGTTGGGAGCGTTCTTATGACTTATTGCCCAGATACTGTGAGGAGTTGATGTGAGTTGATCATGATGCCAAAAGAAAACTTATTCGTGGAAAGGGTAACGCTTTTCTTAGATTTTGTTTGGTCATTTGGCCCATCAATCCGTAGTTATAGGAGGACTCTAAGGCCATAGTATCTATCGATGGGACATTTTTGAGGGAAAAATACGGAGGAGAGCTTCTAATGGCTCAAGTTGTCGATGGTAAGAACAAATTGTTCCCTCTAGCATTTGCGGTTGTCGAAAAGGAAAATCATCAATCTTGGGAGTGGTTTTTAATGTTGTTACGAGACCATGTGACCGATAATTCTACCGAGTTGATTATAATATCCGATCGACATGATTCTATAATGAAGTATGTGCCACTAGTATTTCGCAACTGTAAGCATGGTTACTGTGTTTACCATTAGGCAAAGAACTTCTTCTTAAAATTCAAGAATTCTTACGTCAAGGGATTGATATGAAAAATTTCTAGAGAACTCACCCCTCAATGGTATAAATACGAAATGGATGCTTTAGAAGAGAAATTTCCAAATTATTATGCTTGATTTAATGACATCGGCCAGAGACATTGGAGTAATGCGCACTTTCCTGGAAAACGGTATGGGATATTGACTACAAACTACTCTGACTGCATGAACTCTTTGTTATTGGTTGCTAGAACTTTGCATATTAATTCTATTGTTAAGCTTATTTATGTCAAGGTTATCAGTTACTTTTATCAGAGGTCATTTGATGGTAAGGCTCGTGCTAGTAAAGGAAAGAAGGTCACAAAATATGTAGATGCACATTTAAGGGATGAAATCATGGTGGGTCGATTTCTAACAATATATCCGAGTAGTTTGGATGAGTTTATAGTTATAGAAAAGGAAAAGATTCGCAGCGTGAATTTGGAGACACGAATGTGTTCTTGTCGTAGTTATAATGTATTTGGTATACCTTGAAGACATGCATACACTGCTATTAGCTTCCGATTTGCGTCGGTACACGACTTTGTAGAAGTGTGGTTTACAAATGAGAGATATTGTGATACCTACAACGATGTCATGCACCTGATTGTTGATGAGAGTCAGTTGACAAGTAGAGCTACGCAGGACGTTGTAAAACCACCCCATGATAGAACCCGTTCAAGTCACTCAGGAAAAAGATAGGATAAAGTCAGCAATTGAGAAGGGTAACACCAATAAGTGTTCTACTTGCAAGAAAAAAGCCACAATCGTAGAACATGCACGCCTGCATCTCCAAAAAAAAAAAATGAGGATGGAGTAACCGTCGCAAGGATAAAGAAAAACGCTTTTGTGCAATTTTAGTGTCTTTATTAGGTTTTTATTTCAATTTGAAGGTAAGTAACTCATAGTGTCTTAATGAGGTTAATATTTAAATTTTGTCGTATATGAACACGTAAGTATCCTCTACCGTAACAATTTTTATCTTCTTTATGTAGGGTCATTGGTCGAAAAACTCTCGAATCTGCATACGCTCATCTAATTGGTCATTTACCTGTGATGTAATTGTTGGAGTCTGTGCTGGATATGTTTCGATACGTGGTGTCAGCCTGGGAGGCTTCTATGAAATTACTGTGTTTGAAGTTCTGTGGATTGTAAAATGTGTCTATGCTTTAGTTGTTCTTTTTAGAATTTTATCTACTTACATATAATTTTGAGAATTATTAGGTCTTGGTGACCTTACATTCACATTTTGTGATGGTTTTATTTAGTTAGTAGTTATGGATGCTTAGATTTTTTTACTTTTTAGTTGTATCGTTGATGATGAATTAGTACTTTATTAATTTGAATTATTGTGAAAGAATTTTTACATATGAATGTGATTGGTGGCAGTTTAATGCTTAGTTGTTGTTATCTAGGACTGTTGCAGGTCTTTATACTTAGTTGTTGCTATCTAAGATTGCTGCAGGTCTTTCTACTTAGTTGTTGCTATCTAGGATTGCTACAGGTATGAGTGTTTCGTTGTGAATGCATTCTTCAGGATATACATATTGGTATTTAATTCAAGTGAGACTGGCTGGCGCTTTGGTTATTGGTAGTATGCATAATGAACTGCTGTATAAGTTTAGTAACCTTGTTTAGAATAGTTCTACATGTATAATTATGGGTTAGAAGGACTATGCTTTTATTTACTGATTATTTATGGTAAATTGTGTTTTCTAGCTTGTGATACGCTAATTTCTGTGAATGTGAAAGGTCAACTGTATTAACTTTTCATTTCGAGTATCAAAAGCAGAAAATTGTTGGCAAGACGAAAGTTTTACTTGAGACAGTTCTAGTACACAGGCTGGCTAACAAAAATTATAAGGTTCTCAGAATATGATAATTTCCAAAAATTTTGTGAATATCAATCATTAATTAGCCCAATCATGAAAATGCTTAGGATATTAAAATAGCTTCTATAAACTCACAAACACAAATGCTTTTAGAGGCTTGAGTGGTAAGTCATATTTCCCTATTCTGGTATAATTAAAGTCCTTATAGATGCATGTTGTCAACTAGAATCGGTAAGTCACTTATGCCTATAGTTACAATGTTCGGTTTTGGTAATATTTCTGCAGGGGGTCGTTTCGGTTCAATTCGGAAGAATTCAGGGAAGCTTCAGAAATTTTTTGTCGATTAATATATATATATATATATATATATATATATATATATATATATATATATATATATATATATATAACACCAAAAGCATATATTAACATATTTAAAGTTGAAAGATACTTCTAAGCAATCAAATAGGTGCACTATATAATCCACATGCATAAAAAATGTACTATCTTGTAGAAAGATATGGAAAATTTCGGCGACTCACTAAAATAGGCGAAATTTCGTTAGAGGTTCTTGTGGACCACTATTTCGGGGAAACTCGGCGAAATTTGTGACTCCCTTTGGATTTCTCGTACGGTATGCTAACTCCCTTTGGAATGCTATCTCTTCAGCATGTGCGCATAGTAATTGTTATTTTTCAAAGAGGATAGTTTAGAGAAGGTCTGATTGGTTATTTGTGCTATATTTTTATTTCATGACCTATGATTACATTATATATCCAGGGTATAGTATTTTTTTTACCGATCAATCATTGAGACATCGCCACTTCTCATCTTCTACAGGTTTTGTTACTAATAGTAACTCCTACAAGTTCAGATCATTGGTACATAATAGTCGGGGAATGAATCGTGCATTCTCATAATAATCACAGTGGAGTGGGAGGTGGGTTTGCCAGTGTTGAAGATGAAACAACGAAACAAGTAGAAGTGTAGGCAAGGTTTTATCTCTGCCTTACTTGAACTTCCAATTTGAAAATATTCATGCTTAGAGCTGTGTAAAATTTGACTAGTCTATTACCTTAATATCAATTCGTGAAGCAAGTGCCGACAATGTTCGAATTGGTCACGACTCTCTTAGTAAATATGCGTTGAAAATTAAGTTATCCCAGAGACAGCTACAACTCTTAATGGTTTGTAATCTAATACTAGGCGTAGGTGACTAGTACTTTTTCTTGAAAGTGAAATTTGTTATATCCTATTACATCTTCTACACAAACTAGGCATAGGTGACTGTTTCAAATGAAACCAACTAAATAAGTATTCCGACTAAACGAAACCAATATAAACGAAATCAGACCCACACCTCTTTCAATTGTCATCACTCCCAACTGAAGTATTGATTTCGATTACATCACCTAAATCGTCACCGTCAACCTCTTTGGTGGAGGAAAAAATGACAATTGGCACAGCTTCTGTCATATCGGGCAGCACCGAAAGAGCTAAATGCTGAGTCAGAGGCTCCTCTCTCTCTCTCTCTCTCTCTCTCTTTCATCTGCAGTTGCAACTACAACTGCATCAACCAGAGGGTCTACGTCCATCGAGATAATTGAGTAATTTTCGTCGGAGGCCTCTAGTGGGAACTCCGCTTGAAGCCGGCGAGTGATGTAAGCACAGCTACTCTTATAGCGAATGTATGACAATCGACTATTTCCTGGTGGTGGTCGAGAAGGTCGTTGCTTTTTGAGGTTTTCGCGCGGGGGTGAATCAAAGTCCATGCAAGGAGGGGATGGGAGAGAGTCGGAGCTATTCTCAGAAGACATTAGTTTTATGCCAAGTAGTGATGTCTCAGTGGTGTTTGCGAGAGATGTAGTCTCTCTAGTTATAGCATAATGTGTTAAAGTCCCTCCCATTTTCACGTGCATTGCCGAGACCCATTGTGTAATTTGTCCCAATATAAATTTTAGCGTACGTGATGGGACAATATGGTGCTGAACTAGATACGCCAACTCCAATAGCAGACATTTTGAGCCCCGCGAGTAATCATCTCCATCTAACATGACGTGACTAGACGATGGTACTGGCCTTACTTTTGTTAAGTCGCCGCTTCTAGACCTGCCCCTGTCACATCGCCCTTAATATCGAGACTGTAAATCAATGATATAGACTTTGACCGCGACATGCATGGGTCACGAGTCGAGTGGTGCCGTCTTTGGAGTGACATAATTATTATCCTCTCTATCTCTCTCTACATACATATCCTCTCTATCTCTCTCTACATACATATATATGTATGTATGCAGAGAGAGAGAGAGAGAGAGAGAGAGAGAGCCAACTATAACTATTATTTTCTGGAACCGCATAGACTTAACTAATTAAAATCCTAATCTCCTTCAGAAATTAATAAATCCTAATCTCTTAATGAAATTCAAGTGGAACATTGCTTCATCTTTTTAGTGGATAATAACTATCAAATTGGGTATTGATTTGTATGCTTTTGCACTTCCTAAACTTTTGTATTTTGTACTGTCTGTGATGCTTTTCTTTCAATTTCAGTTTGTTGATGATCTCCTTCAATACAATTTTACTGCTATCACTCACAATGATGATTATCATAGATTGCCACCAGGTGTACACTAGAAAATGTTAAGATTGTTCCACCACGGATTTCTCATTGAGTCGAGAGCATAGCTTCATGAATAAGTAAGCTCTTTGTTGTGACCATTGTAGTTTATCCTTTATCATGTTTTGGTTCTCTTTCTTGGAAGCCTCTCCATCTTTGACGTGTTTGACAAGTGTCAAACTGCCTATAAGAATATTTATAGGATAAGTATACTTTTCTCAACACTGGAGACAATTAAAAGCTCCATCAAAATGCCTATTCGTAATTTCAAATCCAATGCACAAGTAATGAAATGGTTTTGGATTTAGATTCACATATTTACCATGGTTTTCTCCTTTCAATATATGAGTAACCAACTGTTACATAGTCTTTAACATGGCAATTGAAGCTAAGATTTCTCAAGCCACGCACACATTGAAACCAAATCAGCCTTTTTTTGGTTGTGCGAGATGATATTCCGTGTATTTTCCAGGTGGGAGTCATATATAAAATAGTTGGACTAAAAAATGCTCATAGCAATAGTGGGACTAAAATATTCTTTAAGCACAAAGCAATACACCATATTTTGTTATGATTTTTCATCTCTTTTAACAGCCAAGCCTAAGGGCTTTAAAATTCCTATACTTCTATAGTGCTTCAGTAGAAGTCTAATTGTCATAATAAGACATTTTTTTATGATAGGTATGATTGAGATATAGGCTCAGAACTGTTGCTAGACCAAGAAAGAAAACAGGAAATGATATGAGAAGTGACTCAATTTTCAATATTTATGATAGTAATTCCACGGAAGGATGAAACAAATGTGCGAAATAGAAAGCTATAAAACGCAAGGATTTCTGAAGGAAAGAGGGGTTTTGTAACAGCTTAGTATCTGAATAAGTAGAGGAAGCTTGTGAATCAACTTCTAGTTTATGACATAAAGGTAATTTCCATATCTTTTAAGGTGAGAGATGTAAGGAGGGTAAAAACCTACACCGACGGCTAAAGCACTTATGCTAACGGCTAAAGCCGTCGTCGATGGGTGTCGAACCTACACCGACGGCTAAAGCCGTCCGCGTATGTATTCATCGACAGCCTCATCGCCGACGACTAGGTTACCCTACAGCTGGGAGCCGTCAGCGTAGGATCATTTTTCTGTAGTGTTGGCATTTTCACAAATAGCTCATTAACTCTAAAATAATTCAACAAAGAGGGAGAGAGAGAGAGAGAGAGAGAGAGAGAGAGAGAGAGAGAGAGGGCTTCGGCTAGATCAGATTCATCCCAAAATTGCATAAATAAAAATAAAAAAACTAATCTTGTACCATATATTTAAAAGTCTAAAAGTGCAAAAAGCTAAACTAAAGAAAAAACTCAATTATAAGAACTCCATGATTGAAAACTAAAGCCTAATAAACTCATTTAATCAATTCAATTTTTTATACAAGCAATAGATAAAAAATAAAAAGATATCCCGTAAAAAAAATCAGATTTTTTGCTAAAGAAACCATAAATCTACCATTCTAAAACAGCCACAAACATGATTGAAAAAAAATACTATATTTTTTTCCTTTTCTTCATTTTGACTAATAGTTGAGAAAAAAAAACACTATTAAGTATTCAACATATACACAAAAAAAAAGGAAGATAAAAGAGGAATAAAGGATATGAAAAGGAGAGGATTTACCTAAAGAAAAGCCTCTGTGAAAAGTAGAAGTCTTGAGGTAGGAAGCAGCCCATGAAGCAAAGATCTTGAGATTGGCGAGAGAGGAGTTATGGGGGTAGTGGTTAGGGTTTTATTTAGAGATAGAGAGAGTGGTTAAGGAAGCTTAAAAGCCCAAACTTTCAGCTTAAAAGCTTGCAAAATTGGGGGGTCTCTATCAACAATATTGCGGGGAATTTATAAAAACCCAAATGTTTATGTAAAACCAACTAGAGAGAGGAAACTTACATTTGGGTTGCAGGATTCAGCGGCCTCTCCTACACTGATTCGTAAGGCTTCTCCTAAAACCGTCTTCGACCGTGGCTTCTCTTGCACGGTTTTCGATAAGGTAATCGCTCGCCGGAAAAGGTTGAGAGAGGGAGCTGAGGATTCGAATGGAGGTTTCGAAATTAGGGTATCGACTTACCCTTTCGCATGAGGAGACAAGTTCGAATAGAAAAGGCTTCAAATGAAGGCTTTTAGGCTTTATATTAAGGGCAAATTTGATATTTAAGTGGCCTATGAGGGGATTTAAGGAAAGGGGTAAATTTGTAAAAAAATTAATGGTGGTGCATGGGTTTCAATGGCAGGCGGGCTGTTCAATCCACGCTGGGGCGCTCGGTGGTGATAAAGTAAGGTTCAAGTTTTTTTTGGTTATAAAAATAGGCACAAGCCCTTTTTTGGTACAAGCCCTATTATTTTACCTATAAAAAATTTCGCCGCTTCATGATATTCATTAATGATATTTAACAGTTGTTGCCCAAGTTTAATCCCAATTTTTTTAGTCATGATTGTGCAAATTTATTGATTTGGAGTTGGAACCTTGTACCATCTGAAGGATTGAATAGAAAAAACAGAACTCTTAGAAAATTAATAGCTAGAAAGAAATACGGGCTGAGCTAAAAAAACCCTAGAAAAATCGAGGACAAATCTTAGAAAAAATTGAGCTAATTTTTTTTTTTTTTTTTTTTTTTCAGTCTTTTAGTCGATTCACGGCTCAGTTTCTTACCAACGAGAAATTGAGCACAAACCGTAGAAATAGAAAAATTGAGCACAAATCCTAGAAAAAATTGAGCTAAAAAAAATATTCCAATCTTTTAGTCGATCCAGGTCTTAGTTTCTTACCAACGAGAAATTGAGCACAAACCGTAGAAAAATCGAGCTAAAAAATAAATTCCAATCTTTTCACTCAAAGAAAAGAATCTGATCTTCACTTTCAATTAATAAATATGGATTTCTCAAGGAACATATATATAGTTTTAATCACAAACAAATGATCTGAATAAATAAAATAAAATTAATAAAAGGGAGAAAAATACTACCTGTTGAAGAAGACGACCCAACGAACGTAGCGAGGAGGAAAAGATAATTGCAACTAGGGTTTGGGTTGCAGCTACGGGCGGCTTCTCCTAGGCTGATTCAGATAAGTAAAAATAAAATTAAGATAAGTAAAAATAAAAATCTACGGTGTTGATAGTGGATTAAGGGTAGTCGATCACACATGCCAATATAGAATTGCAAAAAAAATGCAAGATAGAATCAGAAGCGGAATCTGACCTCAGTCGCCGACGTCATAGGAAAGGGTGAGTTTGATGACGGCATGGAGATCGTAGGTTGGGTGCGATGGAGGCTTTATAACCATTGATTTAGACTGTATCATGGGGTTTATGGTGCCAGCTATAGAGATTCTAATTTTTCTCCTGCAATTTAGAGAGTGGGAGAGAGATGAAGGCGAAATTAGAGATGGGGTGATGAGTACTGAAATATGATGATATTTCACCCCTAAATACCTATATTTAGTTGTCCGATGAAGGCTATCTAATGAGAATTATTAGATTTGAAGTATTTCAGGTAAATACAAGCCAAGTGTGGAAAACAACCCAAGAATTCTGAAAATAATGTCAAAACACTGTAACTTTGGGTCATCGAGAACTTAGTACGACTTGCGGCTAAATTTGGACCATCAAGATGGCTGCATTATAAAATTTTCAAAACACAAAAGTTGTAGATTTTTTCGTCAGCTTTTCAACGGCATAAGAATCACCTCAATCCGAGTTCGGAACAGAAAGTTATGGCTGAAATACCAAAATCATATCTGATACAAAAAGTGTGCTAAAATTCACGGATTTCTGGGGGTCGATTAATCGAGGAGAAGGAGAGTCTGACACGGAATTGACTACTTTAAAGCTGATTTTGACCCTATTGGGTTGATTAATCGACCCTAAATTATCGAGTTGGGAGACTTCTGCGACCGGAAATCTATTTAAAGCGACTCAAACACTTCGAGGGAAAAAAAGAAATTAGGGAGATAGGAGATTAGAGTTTGAGTTTTTTGCTTTTCTTTTTCATAGTTAGACATAGAAATAGGGAGTTTTTATTTATTCTTTTTTGAGAGCTTTGTTCCTTTAATTTCCAGTACTCATTCCTCCAGTTTATTATATTTTTGCTCAAGTTTATTCCTGCATTATTCTCGTTTCTGAAGACCATTGTAATTTTGGATCAAAGTAATTTCTTTCGAAGTTGAGGTATTTTTAATTCATTAAATTAATATTATTTTATCTTTCTTATTTATTTATGTTATTTAATTGCAATATGTGTGGCTAAATTCATAAGGATGAGGATCTAATGATTCCCATCCGAGGGATGTACTTTTAATAATATAAATTTAGGATTAAAATATGAGATCTTATTTTATGGTTGTTGTGCTATCAAGAACGGATGAAATCCCCGCCACTAACCGGGATCGCGTGTGCCGAGCCATGCCCGAGATCTCAGATCTGTGACGGTAATTTTACCCAATCATTGTTATATGGTCTTTTTACTTTCATCGTGTGGATCTAATTACGATTATGATCCGGGATCGAGTGTGCCGAGCCATGCCCTGGATCTTGGATCTGTAATGGTAATTTTATCTTAATTACTCCCTAATCTGAAATCGAGTGTGCCGAGCCATGCCCTTGATTTCAGATCTATGGTGGTATTATTGTTGGAATTTTTACCCCCTTTGGGGATAATTTTTATTTGAACCTGAGATCAAGTGTGCCGAGCGATGCCCTTGATCTCAGATCTATATATGAAAATCATCTAAGTCTTGATTGCAGGGATGCAACATGAAACCTATCGGGGTTTTTGACCATTTATCTTTCATAAAAGATATTTATTCTCAATAGTATATCAAATAGTTTAATCCGTAGATTTGTATTATGGGAAGAACGGACCAAAGATGAGAGGATTTAGTATCTTCATCTTTATCTTTATTTTTGAATTATCAGTTAAGTTTTAGTTTGTAGTCAGTAATTATCATCTCATCAAACCACCTAAATCATAAGACTGGTAGAATACTGTTAGATCTTAGTAGATTTCTGAAATTGCTTGTCTTTTTAGATCTTTCAAAATTAGTCCTCGTGGGAACGATCTCATACTCCGCACCCACTATATACAATCTGATTCGTGCACTTGCGAGTAAAATATCATAATTAAAAAATTCACATTAAGTTTTTGGCGCCGTTGCTGGGGATTAAATTAAGAAAATCTGAATTTTTGGTAGACAGTAAGTTTTAGGAATTTTCGGAGATTAAAATAGTATTTCTGCTTTAAAAAAAAATAAAAAAAATAAAAAAATAAAAAAAATAAAAAAATAAAATAAAATTTTTTAGGAGTTTATTTTCCTTATTTTCCTCTTTTAGATATTTTGTATGATTTTTTAAAATCTAGTTATTAATTTTTGTGGGACTACTTGCTTTAGGCTTTGTAGGAATTTTTCTATTCTCTCCCTTCTTTTTCTCTTTTAGGTAAGATTTTATAGGATTTTGTAGGCTTGTCTTTAGGTTTTGAAATTTAAATTTTATATTTTAATTTTCGAATTAAATTTTTATTTTTGAAATTCGAATTAAAAAAAAAAAATTCTTTATTTTAAATTCAAATTTTAATTTTAATTAAAAAAAAAATTTATTTTAAATTGGATTTTTAATTTTAATTTTTAAAAAAAAATCAATTTTTGGATTTTTGCTTTGCAAAATCTTCTTTTCCTTATTTTTCTCTCTTAGGTAAGTATTTTTTTTTAGGAGTCTTTTAGGAAGTTGAGATTTTTAGGCTTTTTATTTTAGATTTTGTAGGAGTCTTTTAGGAAGTTGAAATTTTTAGGCTACTTATTTTAGATTTTGTAGGAGTCTTTTTAGGAAGTATAGATTTTTAGGATACCTTCCTTAGGAAATTTAAGAATCTTTTATTATTTCCCTTATTTTTCTCTTTTAGATAAGATTTTGTAGGATTGCCATTAGGTTTAAAATTTGAATTTTTAATTTTAATTTTTGAAATTCGAATTTAAAAAAATAATAATAATAATAATTTATTTTAATTTAAATTCGAATTTTAATTTTAATTAAAAAATAATAATAATAAAATAAAAGAAATTTAAAAAAATAAAATAAAAAAATTTCTTGAGGTTTTCCTGCCCGAAACCTCCGCTCTGTGTGTCATTTGCATGCACACTAGGTCTTCTAAAGAAAGAACTTTAGAGCCTTTAAATTCAGAGATTGAACGTGCTTGCCGGTCAAATCGTAAGGACGCTAGATCAAAGCAGAAATTTTTAAGGGAATCATCCGCTGAAGTTAGTATGACTGACAACATGAATGGGCAACTTAAACAAGAGGAAGAACCAACATTGAGAGAACTGTTCTCTCCGATCACTACAAATACCCTGATGTGATTTTTTTATTGTAATGTTTTACTCGCAAGTGCACGAATCGGTTTGTATATAGTGGGTGCGGAGTACGAGATCGTTCCCACGAGGATTAATGTTGAAATACCTAAAAGAGACAAGTAATTCTATAAATCTATTAAGATCTAACAGTATTCTACCAATTTTATGATTTAAGTGGTTGGTGAGATGGTAATTAATGACTATAAACTAAAATTCAATTGATGATTCACAAATAAAAGTAAAGATGATGATGATAAAGATGAAGATACTAAATCCTCCCATCTTTGGTCCGTTCTTCCTATAATATAAATCTAAGGATTAAGTTATGAGATATTTCATTGGTAACAAGCATCTTTTATGGAAGATCAATGGTCAACACCCTAATAGGTTCCACGTTGCATCCCTGCAATCAGGACTTAGATGATTTTCATATATCTAGATCTGGGATCAAGGGTACGGCTAGACACACATGATCTCAGGTTCAAATAAAAGTCATCCCCAAGGTGGGTGAAAATTCCAACAAGAATACCACTTACAAATCTGAAATCAAGGGCATGACTCGGCACACTTTATTCAGATTAGGGATTATTTAAGATAAAATTACCATTACAGAACCAAGATCCAGGGCATGGCTCGGCACACTCGATCCCAGAACATAATCGTAATTAGATCCACACGATAAAAGCAAAAAGACCATAACAATGATTGGGTAAAATTACCGTCACAGATCTGAGATCCCGGGCATGACTCGGCACACGCGATCCCGGTTAGTGGCGGGGATTTCATCCATTCATGATAGCACAACAACCATAAAAATAAAATCTCATATTTTAATCCTTAATTTATATTATTAAAAGTACATCCCTCGGATGGGAATCATTAGATCCCCATCCCTATAAATTTAGCCACACATATTGTAAGGAATTGACATAAATAAATAAAGACGGGAAAATAACATTAATTAAAATTACCTCAAACTTCAAAATAAATTACGTTGATCCACACGGATGATAATCTTCAGAAACGAAATAAATGCAGGAAATAAACTTTGAACAAAATTTAGGAATGAGTACTGAAAAATTAAAGGGAACAAAGCTCTTAAAAAGAAATAATAAAACTTCCCTATTTCTAGGTCTAACTATGAAAAATAATGGCTAAAAACTAAGAACACTAAAAACTAAAACTCTCTCATAAATTTAATTCCTACGTAATTCTAATGCTGAAAAAGATCTCTAATCATAATCCCCTTTTTCCCGAAGTGTTTGAGTCTTTAAATAGAACCCGTCGCGCAAAGGTATCCTAAACCGACTTTTTAGGATCGATTAATCGACCCATAGCTGTCGATGCATCGAGCTGACCAAGTTTAAAAAAAATCAGACTTTCAGTGTCAGAATCGTGTCAGACTCAATTTCTGGCTCGATTAATCGACCTGTAGGGTCGATGCATCGACCCCCAGAAATCCGTGAAAATCAGCACTTCTTGTGGTTCAGACACTGCTTCAGTATTTCGGCCAAAACTTTCTGTTCCGAACTCGGATTGAGACGATTCTTGCGCCGTTGGAAAGCTGACGAAAAGATCTACAACTTTCATGTTTTGACAATTTTGTAATTCGGCCGTCTTGAAGGTCCAAATTTAGCCGTAAGTCGCACCAAGTTCTTGATTACCCGAAATTGCAGTGTTTTGGTATTATATTCAGAATTCTTGTACTGTTTTCTATACTTGGCTTGTATTTACCTAAAACACTTCAAATCTAATCAATCTTATCAGATAGCCTTCATCGGACAGCTAAATATAGGTATTTAGGGGCGAAATATCCTCATTTTTCAGTACTCATCATACCCCATCATGCATTGTATACCCCGCCACACCTGGTTGCCGGTTTGAAATTCATACAAATGTCATTCAAATCCTTCCAATCTTTCATGGCATGGAGAGAGAAGATCCATATCAGCATGTCAAAGACTTTGTCGAAGTCTGCTCATTTGTTTACCAAAATATCAGCGAAGAATCTGTTAGGCTACGCTTGTTTCCTTTCTCTATAAAGGATAAAGCAAAAGCCTGGTTAAACTCTCTACCATCGGGATCCATAACCACCTGGGATTAGATGGTCAAAAAGTTTCTGTCAAAGTTCTTCCCTATGGCGAAGACTAATGTCTTTAGACGTGAAATCACGGATTTCACGTAAGAGGAAGATGAGAGATTATATGAAGCTTGGGATAGATTCATGGATCTCTTACTCAAATGTCCACACCATGGATACTCAAAGTGGAGACTGGTTCAGTGTTTCTACAATGGACTGAGTCAACCAAATAGACATCTGGTGGAGTCAATGAATGGCGGAGGATTCCTGAGTCTTAAGGAAACTGAATCTTATGCTTTCCTAGAAAAGCTTGCTGAGGATTCTCAGCACTGGGATTTCACAAAGACTCGGGAACAACTAAAGCCCGTGATCAAGCCGGAGTTCAACCAAGAAAGGAGGACTATCGTAGTAAAGGATTCCCAATTTGATGGCTAAAATTGATTTCCTCACTCAACAAGTGGAGGAATTGAAATTAAAGAAGAATGTGCATATGATAAATACACAACGAGCCATGTTCAATTTGTGCAAGTTCAATGCATATGGCGATGATTGTTTTCAATGCGAACTATCATGAAGACACATCCGAATGACTAAATGTTGTGAATAATTATGGTAGGAAGCAAGAAAACGCTTTTCAATGAGAATAACCCAAATAGTCGGAGAAACCACCCAAATTTCTCATGGAAATAAGAGAATCAAAGAATCTGACAGAAGCGAGGGGACGAACTTTTATCCCAACAAAATTTCAAGGACCGCAAGGCAGAACTACGGTCAAGGGCAATTTCAGACAAGGGTTCAATAACCCGAATCAATTTCAATCAAATCAAGGTTAGGCAAGGCAAATGAACCAGAATTTTCAGTTTGCACAACCAATGGGAGGTTATCAAAACCAATCACAGCAAAATTTTGTGCCAACATTTCCACCACCTGGATTTAACATTCCACAGGGAAATACTGCCCAACGTCCTCATACACAAACTCCTTCTACTGAGGACCTGATGAAACTCATTCATTCTCACACATCCTCAATCTCTAAAATAGAGACTCAAATTGGGCAATTGGCCACTTTTCTCTGTGAAAGAGAAAAATGTTCGTTTCCGAGCAAACCAGTTCCTAACCCAAGGGGCCAAATGGTTGTTGAACAAATATCAACTTCAACACAAGAGGATGATCAATAACAAATTCGGGCTATCGCAACATTGAGATCTGGAAAGCAGGTTGATAACAAAGTAGTGTTGTCAGAGGAGGAGGAAAAGTCTGATGGAGAGAAGAAACCTGAGGAGAAAGAATAACTTGATGATAAAGTACAAGCAAAAGAAACATCAGAAGAAAAGAGTGAACAGAAGAGAAGTTTTGTTCCTAAAGCACCGTACCCGCAAAGATTGATGGCACCACTGAAAAATCGCGATGAGGAAGGAATAAATGAGATTTTTAAGTAATTAAAAATTAATATTCCTTTCCTAGATGCCATCCGCCAAGTGCCGGCTTATGCTAAATTTTTGAATGAATTGGTCACAATTAAAAGAAAGACACATATTCCGAAAAAGGCTTTCTTAGCCGAGCAAGTTAGTTTAGTGTTACAAGCAAAGCTCCCGATCAAATACAAGGACCCAGGTTGTCCTACAATCTCGATCATCATCGGCGATAACTGTATTGATCAGGCCCTTTTAGATTTAGGAGCAAGTGTCAACTTGTTGCCTTATTCTGTGTACAAGGAGCTTGAGTTTGGAGAACTTAAGGCCACTGCGATGACCCTTCAGTTAGCTGATCGGTCCGTAAAGATCCCTCGAGGAATTGTGGAAGATGTCCTCATCAATGTGGATTCTTTCTACTTTCCTGTGAATTTTGTTGTTTTAGACACTAAACCGGCATCAAATTTGAAGAATAACATTCCAGTGATTCTAGGAAGACCTTTTCTAGCAACCTCCAATGCGCTGATCAATTGTCGAAATGGGATCATGAACCTGACATTTGGGAATATGACAGTGGAACTCAATATTTTTAATATTACCAAGCAGCCCATGGAGGATGATGAACATGCACAAGCATGCATACTCGATGAAATCATTGAAGACATATTTTGTGCATCCAAAGCTGAAGATCCTTTAGCAGCTTATCTTGCGCATTTCGGAGAGAATTTTGATGTGGATCAACTGATCCAAGAAGTGAATCACATGTTGGACTCCACACCACGTCTAGGAGAAGAAAAGGAAATAGAGCGTGGAACTCAAATTGAATTAATCAAGGAAAAGCCGAAAGAGGAGGAGAAAGTGTCCTTAGAACTTAAACCTCTTCCGAAAAATCTCAAGTATGTCTACCTGGGGGAGAATGAAACTCAACCCTTTATAATATCATCAACATTGGATGCGCATCAAGAAGGTCAACTCATGAATGTACTCAAAGAGCACAAAAGTGCCCTCGATTGGTCGATAAAAGATATCAAAGGCATTAGCCCTATAGTTTGTATGCATCGAATCCATTTAGAAGACAATGCTAAGCCTTCTAGGGAACCACAGAGGAGACTGAACCCTATAATGCAAGACGTGGTCCGAAATGAGGTAATCAAACTTCTAGATGCTGGAATTATATATCCCATCTCTGACAGTAAATGGGTCAGCCCCACAAAAGTGGTCCCTAAGAAATCGGGAGTCACAGTGGTGAAGAATGAGGAAAACATACTAGTCCCTACGAAAATTCAAATAGGGTGGAGAGTGTGCATTGATTATCGAAAGTTAAATTTGATGATGAGGAAAGATCACTTCCCTCTTCCGTTTATCGATCAGATGTTGGAAAGATTGGCCGGGCATGAGTACTATTACTTCCTCGATGGCTATTCCGGGTATAACCAAATAGTCATTGCTCCTGAGGATTAGGAGAAGACCACTTTCACATGCCCTTTTGGTACTTTCTCCTGCCGACGAATGCCGTTTGGGCTTTGTAATGCACCAGCTACATTCCAAAGATGTATGCTGAGTATTTTTTCGGATATGGTCGAGGGATTCCTCGAGGTCTTCATGGACGACTTCTCGATCCATGGAAACAGTTTTGCTGACTGTTTGACTCATTTGTCGCTAGTTCTTGCACGATGCCAAGAGAAGAATCTTGTTCTTAACTGAAAAAAATGTCACTTCATGGTTAAAGATGGCATTGTTTTGGGACATATCATATCGTCCCACGTTATCGAGGTCGACAAGGCCAAAGTTGATTTAATTGCCAATCTACCACCCCCTAGGACAGTGAAGGAAATCAGATCTTTTCTGGGCCATGCCAGTTTTTATCGGCGTTTTATTAATGATTTCAGCAAGATAGCACGACCGCTATGCAGTTTACTTTCCAAGGATGCCCCGTTCGTTTTTGATGATGACTGTTCGCGAGCCTTTGAAACCATTAAGACCGAATTGATAAAAGCTCCAATAATTCAATCTTCGAACTGGGACTTCCCGTTTGAAATCATGTGCGACGCCTCTGATTATGCAATTGGAGCTGTTCTGGGGCAACGAATAGAAAAATTACCGCATGTAATCTACTATGCGAGTCGTACTCTCAACGATGCCCAGTTGAACTACTCGACCACTGAAAAGGAACTTTTGGCAGTAGTTTTCGCGTTAGATAAATTTCGATCCTATTTATTAGGATCTAAAGTCGTGGTATTCACAGATCACGCTGCTCTGCGTTATCTGTTCGCAAAGAAAGGCGCTAAGGCACGTTTAATTAGATGGATCTTGTTGCTGCAAGAGTTCGATTTGGAGATCAAGGACAAGAAAGGTTCAGAAAATGTGGTGGTAGATCACTTGCCACGAATAATTACTGAGAGATCTAACGAGCCTGTTCTGATCTTGGAGCACTTCCCGGATGAAAGTTGTTCAGGATTGATTACCCACCTTGGTATGCGGATCTTGTCAATTATCTAGTCACCGAGAAATTACCTCACCATTGGTCGAAGAATGAGAAATCCATTTTCTTAGCTCGAGTGAAACACTATTTTTTCGAAGATCCGTACTTATTCAAATACTGTCCTGATCAAATCATACGAAGATGTATTCCTGAATCTGAGCAACCACGAATCATCTCATTCTGCCATGAGTTGCCTTGTGGAGGTCACTTTAATTCCAAAAAGACTGCCGCAAAGATCTTCCAAAGTGGTTTTTACTGGCCGACGATCTTTAAGGATTGTCATCAGCATTGCAAATCTTGTCACAGCTGTCAAATGCTGGGCCGAATCTCAAAGCGCAACATGATGTCGCTCAATCCAATTTTAGAAGTTGAATTATTTAATGTTTGGGGGATCGATTTTATGGGTCATTTCCCGAATTCGTTTGGAAATACATTGATTCTTATCGGTGTTGATTATGTCTCGAAATGGGTAGAGGCTGTGCCGTGTAAATCGAATGATCACAGAGTAATGATCAAATTTCTCAAGGATCAAGTGTTTTCTCGTTTTGGCATTCCAAAGGCGATAATCAGCGATGGTGGAAAGCACTTTTGTAATAAAGTGTTCACCTAATTAATGAAGAAATATGGTGTCACGCACAAAGTCGCTACGCCATACCATCCTCAGACAAGTGGCCAAGTTAAAGTCTCTAATCGGGAACTTAAGCGAATTTTAGAAAAGACAATCCATCCGAATCGTAAAGACTGGTCGCTAAAGTTGAATGACGCTCTATGGGCGTATCGAACGACGTTTAAAACTCCGATTGGCATGTCGCCGTATCGGTTGGTCTTTGGTAAAGGATGTCACCTCCTGGTTGAGCTGGAACATCGACCATTTTGGGCCATTAAGTCATTAAATTTTGATCTCTTGCAATCTGGTGCCCAAAGGGGTTTCCAAAAAAATGAATTAAGAACGATGCCTATGATCGTTATAAATCGTACAAGGACCGTATGAAACGGGTTCATGATCACTCTATTCTACGAAAATCTTTCGTTGTTGGTCAACAGGTTCTACTTTATAATTTCCGACTTCATCTATTTCCGGGAAAACTAAAAACCCGTTGGAGTGGCCTTTTCAAAATCTCTCGCATACTCCCCAATGGGGCAGTTGATATTATCAACCCGAAACACGGGAATGTTTTTCGAGTTAACGGTCAACGAATGAAATCGTTCCTTGAGAATGCAATTGCATTCTCTGACACTCTTCCTTTGAGTGATCCAATTGCTCACCCTGATTGAGCAATTTACAAGGTCGAGCTATCGACTTTAAACTAGCGCTCATTGGGAGGCAACCTAATTTTGTGTAATTTCCTTTCGAAAAAAAATAAAATAAAATTCTAATTTCTTTTTAGAATTTAGGATTTATGATTTAGGATTTATTAGTTTTTAGTTTTGTTAGGTTGTTTTTAATTCCCTTAAATAGTGTAACCATATTCCCTTCAATAAATTTTTGGTCATGTTCCAATTTGATGCACATATTCTCTCCACCTGATCTTTGTGTTGAGGTACTTTTTCAAACAGGTTTGGGGGTGCGCTACTTCTTTCAGTCAATGCGGATATTGTCATCTTTAGGTTTGGGGGTATGATTATCTATTTTGCGTCACTTATTTTTCTAATAAAAAAAAAAAGAAAAAAAAAAGAAATTTTTTATCTTTGAAGTCATCATGCACATTATTTTACGATTGTTTTCAAACTTTAGTTGATGATGCATGTGAATTTAATTTTGAGAATACTGATGTCATATTCTGATTACTTGTATCTAAGATGATGAAGCTTAATGTGATATTTTATGGATAATTTTTATATTCATGCTTAGAATTTTTACACTTATACCAAGCTAAGACTTAGAAATCGATGAACGGTTTTGAATGTTGAATCTTAGGTTCTTAGTGGAGACTAAATCCAGTGAGCTTTAGAGCTAATTTCTCGTCATTGATGAGTGAATACATAAATTCGAAGTTTTCATTGAATACGAATTACTTTTTATAATCTCATACATTTTATTTTGGCTTGTGACTTTGCTTGAAATCAAATTCATATCATTATGTTAGAATGTATTGTATATCTACTCAAGAAAAATAGGCAAGGTTACCATATTTTAAGGATATGATTGAAGGTCATCTTTGGCTCGTTTGTGCTTAAAATATATCACCTTATATAAATTTATCCTTCTAGTACCCCTTTGAGCCTATTGAAAAATTTACCTTTATACATTTTTTGATAAGCCACGTTAACCTTTAACCCTTCACCATTTCTGAAAATTCAAGCTTTACCCTTCTTATTTATGAGAAATTAGGAACGAGGGATGAGAGTGAACGAAAAGAGAGTAAGTGGAGAGTTACTGAGTTGTGGTGTTTACTGAGAGTGTATGGCAAAAATATAAAAGAAAAAGGGGAGAGAAAAAGAAAAAGAAAATTGTGAAAAATAATGAAAAATATGAGGTGCTTCAAGAAAAGGAAATTCAAAAGAAAAAGAAAGTTGAGAAAAATAGAAGAATATTAAGAAAAATAGTGAGAGATTAGAAAAGAAAAAGAAGAGAAATAGAAAAAATCAAAAAGGTATTTCCTTTCCGATTTCTCAGAAATTTTGAATCCCAACTTCCCTTCCTTTCTTATCCTTTCCTGAGCCCCATTATAACCCTACAAAAAGACCTTCATGATCTGATCTTGCATTGGTAACTGCCTTGTGGAGAGTGAATATGTGATACTTATGACACTTGATATAACATGCTTAGGATATACAGGTATCTTCTTATGAGATTTATTTTTGTTCATTGATTGCATCGTGTTTCATTTATCATGTGAGAACTTTTTATTTGCTTTGTATTGATCTCTCACATGTGGGCGAAAACTTACCCATCATCGGAGTGATTTTATTTTAAGAGTATACCTAAAGTGAGGATTGAGTCTAAACAACAGGTCCGACGGTTTCTCGTTTGAACTAGTTCTGAGATGGATGAATTTTGGTTTGGGTATGCACACACTTCACGTTTAAGCATGAATGGATGCGTTATCTAATGATTTGAGCATTAGACTAATTTGAATGGATGCTAGTATGATTAGTATAACATTGTTATTTAAAATTAAGGATTCGCATGTTGAATTGATTAATGATTTTGAGTTTTGAATGGTATATATGTTATTAAAAATCATATTTTGAAAACTCAATTTTATCGATGATTTCAAAAATGTATTGAAGTTTGTGGGTAACTTCACTGTAAACCCTCAGGAGACACAACTCCTCCACTAGGGATCACCAAGAGGTTTAAAGGCTTGTTGCACATGCTAAGTGCAATCGTATTCCCTACGAAAGTGACATTTATTTTCTTTAGTTTGCTTTGCTAGAGGACTAGCAAAGTGTAGGTTTGGGGGTATGATGAGTACTGAAATATGATGATATTTCACCCCTAAATACCTATATTTAACTGTCCGATGAAGGCTATCTGATGAGAATTATTAGATTTGAAGTGTTTCAGGTAAATACAAGCCAAGTGTGGAAAACAGCCCAAGAATTCTGAAAATAATGTCAAAACACTGTAACTTTGGGTCATCGAGAACTTAATATAACTTGCGGCTAAATTTAGACCTTCAAGATGGCCGAATTATGAAATTGTCAAAACACAAAAGTTGTAGATATTTTCGTCAGCTTTCCAACCGCATAAGATTCACCTCAATCCGAGTTCGGGATAGAAAGTTATGACTAAACTACCAAAGTAGTGTCTGATACAAAAAGTGTGCTGAAATTCACGGATTTCTGGGAGTTGATTAATCAAGGAGAAGGAGAGTCTGACACGAAATTGACTACTTTAAAGCTGATTTTGACCATATTGGGTCAATTAATCGACCCTAAATTGGCAGCTGGGGAGACTTCTGCGAGGGGGAATCTATTTAAAGCGACTCAAACACTTCGAGGGAGGAAGAGAAATTAGGGAGATATGAGATTAGAGTTTTAGTTTTTTACTTTTCTTTTTCATAGTTAGACATAGAAATAGAGAGTTTTTATTTATTCCTTTTTGAGAGTTTTGTTCATTTAATTTCCAGTACTCATTCCTCCAGTTTTTTATATTTTTGCTCAAGTTTATTGCTGCATTATTCTCGTTTTTGAAGACCATCGTACTTTTTGATCAAAGTAATTTCTTTTGAAGTTGAAGTATTTTTAATTCATTAAATTAATGTTATTTTCTCTTCCTTATTTATTTATGTCATTTAATTGCAATATGTGTGGCTAAATTCATAAGGATGTGGATCTAATGATTCCCATCCGAGGGATGTACTTTTAATAATATAAATTTAGGATTAAAATATGAGATTTTATTTTATGGTTGTTGTGCTATCAAGAACGGATGAAATCCCCGCCACTAATCGGGATCGCGTGTGCCGAGCCATGCCCGGGATCTCAGATCTGTGACGGTAATTTTACCCAATCATTGTTATATGGTCTTTTTACTTTCATCGTGTGGATCTAATTACGATTATGATCCAGGATCGAGTATGCCGAGCCATGCCCTGGATCTTGGATCTGTAATGGTAATTTTATCTTAATTACTTTCTAATCTGAAATCGAGTGTGCCGAGCCATGCCCTTGATTTCAGATCTATGGTGGTATTATTGTTGAAATTTTTACCAACTTTGGGGATGATTTTCATTTGAACCTGAGATCAAGTGTGTCGAGCCATGCCCTTGATCTCAGATCTATATATGAAAATCATCTAAGTCCTGATTAGAGGGATGCAACGTGAAACCTATCGGGGTTTTTGACCATTTATCTTCCATAAAAGATATTTGTTCTCAATGTTATATCTCATAGTTTAATCCGTAGATTTGTATTATGGGAAGAACGGACCAAAGATGGGAGGATTTAGTATCTTCATCTTTATTTTTATTTTTGAATTATCAGTTAAGTTTTAGTTTGTAGTCAGTAATTATCATCTCATCAAACCACCTAAATCATAAGACTGGTAGAATACTGTTAGATCTTAGTAGATTTCTGGAATTGCTTATCTTTTTAGATCTTTCAAAATTAGTTCTCATGGGAACGATCTCGTACTCCGCACCCACTATATACAATCCGATTCGTGCACTTGCGAGTAAAACATCACAATTAAAAAATTCACATCATGGGGCAAGGAGAGAGAGAGAGAGAGAGAGAGAGAGAGAGGGAGCTGAGTGTTGTGAAAATTAAGTTGTATTCGTAAGTGCACGAATCGTGATATAGTCAGTGGGTGTAGAGTACGAGATTGTTCCCACGAGGATTGGTTAGAAAATTTAAAAGAAGAGATAGCAATTAACGAAAAAAATTACCACAGATCTAGCACAGTATTTAAACTAATTTTAGGATTCTGAAAGTTTGGCAGATGAGATTAATACTAGGCAATAACTGGGAATTTAAACAAATAATAAAATATAAGGATTGGGATGATGAATCCTCCCATCGTAGGTTTATCATTTACACAATACAAATTTGTAGATTAAGATATGAGATCCCCATAAGATATTTATGAAGGAGCACCGGCCCTGAACACACCTGAGTTCTAACTTGTGGATCTGAGATCACAGAGATGTGTGATTAACATCTCATGAGTGTATGATTAACATTCACACCTCGGACAATATTTAGAACCCAATCTCTAGGGTAAACTCTACACCACCGATCTAAGATCACGGAGATGTATGATTAACCTCTCATGAGTGTGTGATTAATACTCACACCTCAAATAGTAATCAGAATTTACACCTAGGGTAAAGTCGCACTGCTGATCTAAGATCATGGAGATGTTGATTAACATCTCATGAGTGTATGATTAACACTCACACCTCGGATAGTAGTAGAACCTAACCCTGAGATAATTGATAACTAGGATAAAATTATTATTGCAATACTGAGATCATAGGGCATAATTAGCTTCTAGATTTCAGACCACAATTAAATCATATTCATGTCAATAATAACATTAGAGCCCTTAAAAGAATCTAACATCTCAACCACAAATTTATATTAATATAAATGAATACTTCGGATGAGGTTCATCAGATCCCCATCCTTAATGCAACTATCCACACATGATTGAAATAAATACATAAATTAAAATGACATTAAAATACGGTAAATAATGATCTACAAAAATACATGAAAGCTTTAATCTAACGCGTACAGTCATTTCTTGAGTGCAGAAATTAAACTAATCTAAGATCTAAAACTAGGAAATGGAAAGAAAAATAAAACGGAAAAACTGAAAGAAACTAAAAATGCTAAGAAAAATAAAAGGCTCCCCAAAGGGAAAGACTCCTCGACCCTAACTCTAATTTTTCCTTAAATAGGGTCTAATTTCGAAACCTCACTTTTCCCTCCAATTTTGAGCTTTAAAATCATAAAGATTCAGTGTGAGTGTCGATTGATTGAATCTGTTGGTCGATTGATCGACCTTCCCAGATTTTTGTGAAACTCGGCTCAACTCTTTAACAGGCACAACCTCAGTATTTTGGTCACAACATTTTATTCCGAAGTTGGATTGAGGTGATTTTTGTGGCGTTGGAAAGAAGATGACGAGCTCTACAACTTTGGTGTTTTAACCATTTCGTGAATCCAATGTTTTAAGGGTCAAAATTAAGATTCAAGTCGAGATAAATTCTGGATGATCCATGATAGCACGAATTTGATGTTATATTCTGAACCCTTGGGTTATTTTATGCTCAGCACATCTCCAGACCTATAAATCAATAAAACTAAATAAAACATGTTAAATAGTTTTCATCGGGTGGCTAAATGTAAGTCTTTAATGGTGAAATATCATCATATTTCATTACTCATCACTGAGGATTTAGTTCGAATATTAAGATTTCGAAGGACAGGTTTTAGGGTTTCGAATGGTGGCTTTTTAGCCTTTATAGTAATGACAAATTTAAAATTTAGGTGGCTAATAAGGGGATAAAATAATAGGGTAAAATTGTAAAGATATTAAAGGTTGGTGCGTGAGTTTCTATGGGCGGCGGGGTGTTCAACAACACATTGGCACTCTATGAGTAAAAAAAAATGTTCACGTTTTTTTGATGAAAAAAAGGCGCAGGCCACTTTTTGGTACAAAGCTCTAGTTTTAAATGGTAATCATAACTAATATAAACTCATTTTTCTTTGCCAACCATAACTTGCCTTGGTTAGAAGCATAGTCACCAACTTGGAATTCGGGATAATATCGACAGGGCAGACAAGGCAAAGAAACATAAAAATAAAGTGGTAAAATTTGAAAAAAATTTGAAAAAATTTAGGAAAAAGTAATGGAAACATTTAAAAATATTAAAAATAAAAAATGTATTTAAAAAAATAAAAAATAAAAAATCAGAAGAAAAATTTGAAAATATTCATAAAAAATGTATTTAAATACGTAGATTTTGGTAATTATGCTTAATAGAAAATCCCCGGCATCAACCCAAACCTAATTAGCATATAATTAGGGATGCAGGTCAGTTTAGGTTAGGTTCACATCAAGAACCAAAGAGCCGATGCTTACCAACCCAATCTGACCCGACCCAACCCAACGGGTTTGAGATTTTGGATCCAAATCCAACTTGCGGCTCCTAATTTTCAATCGGGCCAACCCGAATGACCTGGCGCAATCGCAACGCTACTTTCCCAAAGGAATGAGTACACAGATCTCGTGGAGATGCTTTGGTTGAAGCGGATGAAAGCTACGTTGCGTCTGCGCTGCTGCACACTTCTAACTTTGCCCCGCTAACGCTTTGGGGTGCCACTATTAGTAACGTGGCCATAGAGAATACTTTTCAAAGTGATGAGAGTGGGGGAGCGAGCACGTGCATCGTCATTTTCACGGGTTGGTGGGGCCACTGTAATTTAAAACTGGTTAATGCACATGCTTTACACGTGAACGATAGGTACCCTTTGGACATTGACGTGTAGGGCTGCAACTAAGTCAAGCCGAGCTCGAACTTGGGTCAGTTGTAGTTATGCTCTACCTAATATGAGCCGAGCTGAAACTAGCTCTAGCCCTTTTGAGTCTGAAAAGTCAGAGCTCTAGCTCTGCTCTATCGAGTTCGGGTCGGGCCAAGCTGACCTCTACCTAGCGTCTCTTAACCCGTTAGTTTTTTAGATTTAACGAATCAATAGGAGAAAAATGTGTTTAAATTTAATGTGCTAACTATTGATTAAGTACATAGATGCCGATCGTAGGTGTTGATTGACTGGTCAATTATTATGCTAGTTATTATTTATTGAAATAAGTGAGATAAAACTTTAATAGTTGCAGAAGCAGAGAGCAACTTTAATAGATTATTATAAGAATTATATATTTATTACATATTTATCCATTATAAAGTGATAATTAGGTGAATTTTATTATTAAAGGAAAAAAGTAAAAGAAAAAGAAAAATTATATATATTATATTTTATTATACATAAAAGTATTATATACTATTAATAAAATCAAACCGAATTTTACAAGTTCCATTCTAACTCTGCTCTACTTCAATCGAGTTATAAATAAAAAGCTTTACTTTGACTTTGGAGCCAAATTTAAAATAGCAAAAGCTCTTATTTTCTAGCGGAGCTGTCAGGCTAGTTAGGCTTTATTGCAGCCCTGTTAACGGGAGACAGGTTATTAACTGAAATTTTATTTTGTGTTTTACAGTTACTAACTCATATCTTATTTTGTGGTTTATGCGTGCCTTATTTTGTTAGGGGAGCATAAACCAACTCTTTCAAGCATTTATTAATGCGGCATAAAAAGTTTGACACGCCGCTGTCTTTAGGTGCTTAGCCTCTGGCACTAAAAGGGGCCCAAGATACATTTTGCTAATTGAGATTTTAAAAATTATAGAAGGAGAATAAATTTGTTGAGGAAAAGGTGAAGGTGGCTAAAGTTGGGCGATGTGATCGGCTACACTTAATTGTATTAATTAAGTTCCAACGTACTTGCATCCAATTGCATTGTGCCACATCAGTCACCTGCACTTTGTCTATATAAAAATTGTCCTTTATATTAAGGATCAAAATTTTGGTCAAAATTATTGATTTCGGTCCCCACTAAAACGATAATTTGAACAGAAATTTCGGCCAAATTTTTGGTTTTCAGCCAAAATTTTGATTCAAATTTTTAATTTTAGTCAAGCCCGAAGCCAAAATTTTACCCAATATTTTAATCCTTGGTAATGCGTAAAAGCTAAAAGATCGTAATTGCTCTTTTTTCACATTTAATGTTATATGATGGTTGACCGTTATTTCAATGGTATTTTATCAATTTAAGGACTTTAAGGTGAGAGAAAACATTCGTTCTTAAGCACTACTTGGATCAGCATTTATATGTAATGACTAATAACTATACATGGCAAGCATTAATCTCTAAAACATTCAAGCAAGAATCAAAATTTCGGCTTTCATTTTGGTTTCGGTCCTGTCCGAAACTGAAAATTTAAAATTTCAGTGCACTTTAGAAAAAAAAAAAATTAAATTACCTAAGTAGCAAAATATCAGTCGATAATTTCAAATTATCGGCCGATAATTTTAAAATTTTGGCCGATAATTTGATGCTTCGAAATTTTAGACGAAAAATTAAAGTTTTTGTTTTGGCCTCTACTAAAACCGATGCATTTTGGCCTCTACTAAAACTGATGCTATTCAGGCCGAAATTTTGAACCATACATCCAAGGATTAATGAGTATGACATATTAAATTTCGGCCAAAATTTTGAACCACGCTCGAGGGATAAATGAGTATGATATATTAGTTAAGGCGCTTTCAGAAGCCACATTGATTTGTGAATGTAACGACAGATTAGTTGGCAAACCCTAACCTGGGGGAAACTTGGGGCTAGCCTGGGTTCCTCCAATATAAGTTAGCCTCCAATGTTTTTTTGTCCTTTTTTGGTTTCCTGCTATGAGCACCTTGGACAATGGGCAGAATTTCTTTTCTTTTTATAATAAAATTTTAAATTGATTATTAAACAGAAAAAAACAGATTTTGCGTATAGCATCTACCATTCTACCCTACATTCTAGGTTTAAAATCTAGAATTTATCATAAATAACAGTCACAAAAATCACCGAATTTAATAAAAAAATTTGTGAATATTTCGCCGGTGTTTGGTGCACCAGATTAACTCTGAATTATTCGTGAATTTTTTAATAATTCATATTTTTTTAATAAAATAATTGACAAATTCACGATTAATTTACAAATCATCATTTTTAAAATACTCTTTAACCTTATTTTTATTTTTTTAATTCCTTCACAAATTTATGAATTTTGCCAAATATTTCCAAATTTAAACCTTGTCAAAATTGCTGAACCCTAACTATGATAAATAATAGCCCCATATGGTACAGGAACATATGGTTTATACCGGCCAGTTTATACCAGTAGATTGATATTCTAGGGCACATCTATTAGCATCAACAAAAACTCTAAAAGCACCCACCTAACCTCACCTATGGAGAATTTGACAGCTGAAAGTGGGTGGGTGCCTTAAAGAGTTAAGAGTTTTGGTGGTACAACTAGAGCTACCCAAAAACTAAGGGTTGTTTTGCAAATATCTCTCTGCGTTATGCTCAAATAGCTAAACACTGCGTTATGCTCAAATTGCTAAACACACCCCCCCAATCCTAGTTATGCCTATTTAAACAGCACCCCCTACTTTTAGGTTTCCTTCACATATACCCTTATTGTTAAACGATAGTTAATTAGACGTCATTTCTTCGATTGAATGATACATTTGCCCTTAGTGAACATTATTTACAAAATAATCGTTGTATTTTTCCCAACTTTGATTGCCTTTTAAACGATGGATAAGCATCGAATCTTGCCCAACTTTTTTGAGTGGAACATGACTGATCTCCACTAAGTTGTCGTGTCACCCAATTTTGGGTCAGGAGCCACATGGCTTCACTTGGCTCGTGGGTAGCGCATCACCCAATTGGCTTGTAGAACGGATCTCGGCCGAGTCGGTGTAGACTTTAAAAGGAAAAGATATGTCACCCGTAGAGGAAAAGAGGCGGAACCACGTAGAGCTGAGTGCAGGACAATGCCCGCACTCAAACCCAAAAAATACTTTTTTATTTTTATTTTTTTATATACCCTATTAACATATTAGATGGTCACCCTCCCTAAACCAAAAAGCAAAAAATGCCCTCTTTCCTCTCTTTTCTCTTTCTAAAATTCCCGACTCTTTCTCTCTCAACCCCCCCGACTTTGTTCTCTCTCTAAAACCTCCGACAACGCTCTCTCTTTTCTCTCTCTCCAAAACCCTCGGCTCTCTCTTTTCTTTCACTAAAACTCTCGACGATGCCCTTTCTCTCTCTAAAACCCAAGCACCCAACCCTAAATAGTTAAACCCCTGACGGCGCCCTCTCTAATCTCTTTGTCCTCTCGGCTCTAGCAGTTCACCCACCTGAACTCTACGCCAGTGACGCCGGCTGAAATGCTCTCCTGCCAGGCTCTCATTGCCGCCCTCTCCTGCTGGCTGCCGCCGCCGTCTAGGTCGTCTTTACGCCAGTGTCACACGTTTCTTAAAGTGCCTAAGAGGATCTAGCCATCTAGGTCGTGTCTTATGTTATTTTTAATTTTTCCTTCAATTTTTTTCCCAAACTTGCCGCATTTTGCTAATTTTTTCTCCGAATTTTTCTTTGAACTTGTGTCACAGTGGCCATTTTCACTTTCGGTAATATTTCGTTAAGGGGACGTTTTGGTTCATTTCAAATAAATTTTGTCAAAAAATTACAAACATTTGGGGAAAATTTATGGGAGTACAATATATATATATATATATATATATATATATATATATATATATATATATATATATATATATATATATATATATATATATAAAAGTCTTTCTTATTATTTAAAAATGACTAAAGTTAATATAATTTCATTAATTTTGACAAAATTTCGTTAATTTCGTGAAAGTTTTGCAATTTCAGATAAATGACTGAAATTTCGTTCAAAGTTTCGTCCGAAACTTGTTTCAACGAATTTAAGAGAAATTTGCTAAAATTTGTCACAATCACTTGCGCCCTGGCTAGGTGAAAATTTTGGTTCTGCCACTTGCAATTGCCGTCACGTCGGTAAGATCTCTCTCTTATTTTTCTTCTCCTCTTTTTATTCTACTTGAATATGCAATTAAAATGACTTTTAATATATTTCTGTCACATGTTTGTTAAAATGCCTAAGAGGATCTAGCCATCTAGGTCGTGTCTTATATTATTTTTAATTTTTCTTTCAAAATTTTCCCAAACTTACCGCATTTTGCCATGTTTTTCTCCGAATTTTTTTTAAAATAATCACATACGAGGGGATTTTATGCAAATTGAGCGTAACCCTAGGGGTATTTGCAAAAAGCCCAAAAAATAATTCCGTAATCTTTTGTACTGATAGAGTTGGAGGACTATAATTACATGTGATAACGACTTTACAAACATTATTTATATTGGCGTTATGATTGGTGGTGGAAGGAAGGTGAGGCAGAGCCAAAAGTCCCCACTCCCATACAGGAAACATGTTGCCTGGGACACAACATCTACACGAAATGTTAGAAAAGTGACAGAGATCCGTGGGTCCACATATATTGACTAATCATATCAATTTATAAAGGGATCACTAGGAGAGTTGGCCTTTGCACCGCATTCAAACAAAATGACTTGCAAGTTTGATAACTACGGTCTAAACCATTTGATTTGATGCTCAGACCTAAAGATATTAAATGTAAGAGATTTGCATAAAAACAAATCTTCAACGTGTGATTAAATATAGTCAAAGCCTATTATTTAATTCAATAATTGACTACACTAAGTCATATGATCAATATGGTGTATTTTGCTCTAATATTATAGACTTAAGATCTATAGATAATGAACTTCAAATCAAATGGCCCGAATTGAGTTTTTCTATGTCAATTGTTCCTAAAATACCAAATCTTTCATTAAATTCGGTGCAAGGGCCAGCTTTAGGAGTGTATGTAGGTTGTAATGACTTCAAAGAAGAATTCTTTGATTGCTTTGAATTAGACAAGGGCGATCTTGTTTCAATCCAATCTTTTGTACAATAGGTCTTGAGATCATGGAGATCCTATTAGATGGTCACATGTTAATTCCTAGTGGCACACATCCCTGAAAGTGACCGTCTAATAGGTACGTTCATGATCACAGTCAATTTTGGAGAAGTCTGCCATGTGAAATTGAGATCGGACCATCTGATAGGTGCACAATGTTCTCAAATTCTATTTTGTGAAATATTGGTACCAAAAACAATTTTCATTGTCTGCTTCAAAGCAGTCAATTGTTTTTTACTATAAAAGCGTGTGTGCTCTTCACTAGAAAAACGGGTGTGAATAACCCCACCCTTTATATGTGCTTCACATGTTTTTTGAACTTGCCAAATCTCTAAGGGCACCAATGCCGAAAACCATTGACTGCCCTGAATGAGATGATAGATATAGTTGTCGTCCCAATCTTTTAAACAATGGATTTGGAGACTAAATATACCATTAGATGGTGGGATTTTGATTCCATATTGCACGCATTCGAAAAAGTGATTAAAGAATGATGTATGTTGATTAGTTACATGTGTGTTACTCTCATTGGTATGTTTGAATTAAGGTATAAAAAATTGGCCGATACCAATACATATTGGCGATATATATCGGTTTTTCGGCAAATCGATACATATTGGCACTGATTGGTATTGGTCCTTCAACTCGATATCGATATCAGCAGAGACAGGCCCATATTGGCCGATACATATCAGATATCAATTGATAAGTATCAATTTGAGCCAAGACATAAATTTTTTCTTTTTCTTTTGAAATGCCGATATGTATCGGTATCAGCTTATACATATTGGTTCCCCACATACTCATACCCGTTACCCATACCGAGTTTGTTATGATTTGAATTATGAAGTGATGATTGTGGTGTACAATGATCGAAGGGTTCACAATTATAAAAAAAAAATGATCGAAGGACCTTACAGCACGCACGGACCTTAGAGAGCATGAAAATATGCACACGTGTTAAATTCTTAATAAATGACCGATGAACAAGATGATGGCTCATTGAATATTGGAGTCTACAATAAGCCTTCGCACACTGTAGATAAAGTTTAGAAGAGTTTGACTACAATGAAGAGATAATTCTCAACTTTGCATTCATGTGGAATTTATGACACTTATGAGCATAAACAATGAAAATTTTTAACCAATGGATAATTTTTAGTACGCAATTTTGCAAGCAGAGAATGTGGTGCTATGTGACTGGCTACAATGCTTGGACCCGACTATGTGTGCAGGTCATGCCACAGAAGCTGTCTATAATATTATCTATTAAAAATTATCCATTGTATCACAGTGTCTCATAAACAACCACGCATGTCCCAAAATCTAAATAAATAGACTAATGACAAGACAAGTTTCACAGTGTGCAAGGTGTCGGAGTCAACATAGGTCCGAGTCGGGTCCAAATAGAAAATCTTAGGAAAATTTATAGTTACAGGATCGCCCCTGCCAGATACACCTTTTTCGTCATAGGCCGCCCTATATTTTTACCTTTCACCAAACCTACAAACTTAAGCCGAGCCAGTTCCAGCTAGCACAAAAAGTCTCAAACACCCCTTCTTACACTTTTTATCGTTCTACATAGTTTAAAATTTTAGAAATTTGCACTTTTTTATATTTACGTGATGTAAAGTAGCATCTATGTCGTCTGATTTGAAGGCTACAATATAAAGATCAATGCTGCCAAAGATTGACACGAAAAAAAACGATATCGCCTCTTAAAAAAAAAATCCTTTCTTTAAACAATTAGTATCTTCTCTTTAGAATGTATTTTATTTGATAACTATCACAAATCAATTATCTCAACCAATTATAATCGCTCATGAATAATAAAACATCTCTTACTAAATGTAAAGAGTTGGTATCACTTATTAGAGTGTACCTTATTTGATAACTACAACACATCACTTATCTCAATCAATTATAACCGCTCATAAATAACAAAACATCATTTTTTTATTTTTTTATACAGTCATTCGGCCAAGACAGTTGCGGAGCAGCATGAGTGAGCACCAACTATAGTGGTGAGGATTAACTAATAGAACGCAACCCACACCTTATAAAGACAAGAGTGGGAAACAACGTGAAGGAGGAGTATCAAACCCACGACCTACTCCCTCATAATGGAGGGAGTTATACCAATTGGAAAAATTACATAAATCAATTTCACGTATAAGAGATGAAAAAATGAAAATTACAAAAATAAGAAGATGAAAGAGAGAAGAAGATAAAAAGATAGAACGTGACAATACTCTGATAAGAACGTGAGCGATTACAATTAGCTTAGATAACTACAATTGGTTGAGATAATTAATGATACGTGCAGTTATCAAATATGGTAGCAATACTGATTGTTTAAAAGAGTGATAACGACTGTTTAAAGAGGCAATGCTGACAATTGAAAATAGCGATAAAGAGGCGATACCGACTGTTTAAAGAAGCAATTTTTTTTTTAAATTATTATTTTTAAGAAGTGATGTCACCTTTTTTTCTTGTCAATCTTTGACATTATCGATCTTTATATTGTAGCCTTCAAATTAGATGATATAGATGTTACTTCACATCGCGTAAATATAAAAAAATATAAATTTTTAAAATTTTAAATTATTTGAATGATATAAAGTGTAAGAAGAAGTATTTGAGACTTTTTGTGCTAGCTGGACCTGGCTCAACTTAAAGTTGGTCGATTTGATGAAAGGTGAAAATATAGTCTCTAGCGGAAAAGGTGTAAAGGACAAGGTCGATCCTGTAAATTTCCTAAAATGGGTCGAGCAAGAACAATACCTGACCCAATGAAGATCCGGTCGGGTCTAGGTTTGGTTTGGATCTAGGTCAGGTCTAGTGTATTAACTTTCAAAAACACCAACCAATGTGCACATACATTTCAAGTGAAATTATTAATCTAAAAAATTAAATTTATAAAGTAACTGATTCTTGTAAGAGGAATGCTTTTCATATTAATCGTCTCCAATCCATTCCCTCAGTAAGGTCTATGACGGTATGACCCATTTCAAGATTATTAAAACCGTAATCCTTTATGAAAAAAATAAAGAAACATTTTAACTCTTTTAAATAAAAAATAAATTAATATATAATATAATATATCTTGGTTCGGGTCGCTTTTCGGTCTAGGTCCAAAATTAAGAGGACTAGTCCCAATCCAAGTATGACTCGGTTCAGGTCTCCTCTAATGCGTTTCCGACTCAAACACATTTTCGAATTTGGTCTATTTCATCTGGTCTGCTTTGGGTCCAATCGGTTGGTTCATGACTAGTTGGTTCCAGGAATAAAAAATCAGCTATGTATCGATTTGAGCTAAGATATATATTTTATTTTTCTTTTTTTAAAAATAAAATAAAAAAGACTGATCTGTATTGGTATCGGCCGAACTTAAGTCTTCCCGATCTGATTCGTTGACAACCCTACCAAATGCCTATATGAAAATTAACTCCAATTGTCAATGAATCAGATCGGGAGGACCTAAATTCGGCCTGACCAGACCCGACCCATTGATAGAACTACTACTTTACAATAAATCTCAAATTTCACCCAGGCTACAGACCAGTAGGGTAGCAAATGAGTGGGTCAACTTGGCAGGTTTTTCAAACGCAGCCGTTACATATCAGGTTTGGGTTTAAAGCGCTCGGCCGGTCTAATTGAGCGGAAAATTTGAACTTGTTACATAAACAGGTCGAGTTAGGTTGAGTTCAGGTTAGCTACAAACTCGACCTGATATTTTTTGGCAATAACAAATATATACATTGTATTTTGTTACAAGTCCATGGCAGCTGCAGGTCAGGTTTTAAATGACGAATAAGTAAGACAGAGAAGTATCGATTAAATTACATTAGCAAGTCTGATTTAGGTCAGGTCGAGATCGTGTTAAAGTTGGGTGCAAGTCCGAGTTTAGGTTGCGGTCTAACTAGTAGGTTGGGATCGAGACCATATTGAAATTTTGGCATCCTAAATTTCTCTAACAATGATATAGAGAATAAATAATAAAAGTAAAATAATTATTACTGCACACGAGATTTTTATGTAGAAAACTCAAAGGAAAAAATCACGGGATCTATGTAAGATAGAAGGCAACAAATACACAATGAGTTAAAAGGTTATAAAAAGTATCGAATGAATGCAGACACACTAGTCCTATCAAACTGTCTCAAACCACAACGCTAGATTTCACTACGTGTCTTCATAGATCTCTGATTTGTTATCTTTAATCACCGAATCGCATGATGGTCCACTCATGTTTAGACGAGCCACAACAATACTTCAGATTCCACCATGATCACTCGATTCCACGAGCCAATACACGCTTGAAACCTCAAACACAATATTCTTCAAAAAGATAAAAGTAAATCAGAAACTTTTGATTTACAATAAAGATCTCATGAGGAGTTTCAAAAGCAAGAGAGTTTTCTTCTCTCTCGGAACGGTTGAACAATTAGGTATAAAGAGATGAGTTGCAAGGACTGTTGGGTATTTGTGACCCACGCAATAACTTTACCCTTTTAGGATTCCCAAAAAAAACAGAATATATATCTCATGATAAATTCCTAAAAAAGATATTACAAGACCTTTTTTGGGAGGTAATCTCATAATTGACCCACATATAACTGGTGATCAACCACCAAACCAACAGTGGTTAATCACGCTTCTCTTCGTGATCAACCATCAAAGTTTTGGTAGTTAATCACGAAAAGCAACGTGGTCAATCGTCAAACACAGCTTTTTGGGAAGTTGATTTCTTGTAAAACATAAACACATGTGAATCAATGTTATCCAATCATACGTAATAGGTTAAACTTAATGACACATGGGAGTAGACGACTAGGTTATCATAGATCGTGACAATCAAGTCAAACACATATTTTTCAACATGTTGGGTTTAGGTTCAAGTCAAGGTTAAGAGGTTAAGTGGTTCGGTGGGTTTTATGTCAACAAAAGTGATTAACAAGTCAAATTAAGGTTGATCCTAAAATAATCCGAACCTATCCCGTTCGCATCCATATGAACCAATATAAGAGGGGTTCAATGAACCCCGCAGTCTCATACAGAAAAAGACTCTTTTAAAAAAAAAAAAAAAAAATTTAGTACGCAAGCTTGAGGAAATATGAGCTTTCTCCTCGTAGTAATAGAACCAAATTACAATCTATTATATCATTTTTCATCGGAAAATTATAAACGTTGCACAGATTTGTTGAGGACAAAAATGCAGCAGCTAAAGTGACACATTGTCATCAGCTGCATCGACCTATATTAATTGAACCTTATTATACTTACAGCCAACTGCATTGAGACACATTAACCACCTGCACTTTCTACTTAAAATATATCCTTCATATAACATTGTTCTTTTTTATCATCATTTACAATATAATGAACGGAGAGATGGCCACTCTTTTCTCCAGCATTGAATTAATCCAATTTTTGTTTACTGTGAGTATACTTCCAAGAGTTGGAAAGTAGATCATGTAATAAAGTGTGGGAGCTACAACTTACGAGATTCGATACGAGCAGTTCCATATTATTTAAAATGAAAAACTTCGTACTTTTTGGGCCTGTAGCACAATGAAAGGCTGATAATACAACCTCAAGGTGACAAGTTAGAGCCTAACTCAACCATATAAAAAAAAGATATGATACTTTTGAGATTTGTGTGCAACGTGGAACACTGCTTAAGCCGTTTGATTCAATAGTTGATAGTGTTGAATCATAAGACAGACCACAATTTATTACATCATGGCCTTCAAATCAAACCTGTAGATGATGCTTCACCTGACACAAGTCTCCAAAATACAAAATCTTCCCTTTTAAACTCTGTGCAAGTGTCAAAGCTGACTTTCGTAGCTATCGACCCCTGCAATACTAGTAACTCAACTTTTGCAAATATTTGGTGGGTAGAAAGCTATTCGAAAGTTTTGATTTTCCTTTATCTGTTGTGATTAAATCCAAAAAATAACTGGCCGTATCGTTTTTCCTTTTTTCCTTTCCTTTCATTGAAAATTGAATGACATGGAGCCAAATTTCTCCAATACTATAAGAGAGAGAGAGAGCAAAGAAAGAAAGAAGTATATAAATATAGAGATAATTAGAGAAATATGCTTAAAAATAAACTTTTTAGCAAAAAAGACCCAATCTTAAACGTTTTAGAGAAAAGTGTCTTCACGGATTTTAGAACTTCAGAAAATTCTGAAAGCCCATTTAAAAAAAAAAAAAAAAAAAACAGTGTTTCACAATTTTCTGAAATTTCAAAATCCATAAAAGCCCCATTTTTGTAAAACGTTTTGAGGTTGGGCTTTTTAGCTAAAAAGTTTATTTTTGAGGCATTGTTTTTTAAAGTGCCCTATAATATATTTGGTTTTACATCATTTAGGCGTAGAAAAGTAGGGTAATTTTGGGAAGGGTGTGGCTTCAAGGAAAGATCGAATCATGAAAAGGGCCCTCCCTGATTGATCATTTCCGATCCATACTCCAGCATTCCTCACCGTCACGTAAATCAGCCCACCTACGTATCTCTCAACGTACCCACCAATCTGCACTTCAACGAATCACTCTTTTACTCAATCTCTAGAGGAAACAATTGAAATCTGGATCCAAATTTCGGTTATCATTTTCGGCCGAAAATTTGATCCCCATACAAAAGTGACCGAAATTTCGGTCACTTCGGTGGAAATTTTGATCCTTCGTTGAAATCTCATACTACTAAGGATCAAAATTTTGGGTTCGACCGAAATCAAAAATTTGAACAGAAATTTCGGCCGAAAATCGAAAATTTGACCGAAATTTTGGATCCCACACAAATTTGAACCGAAATTTTGGTCATTTCGGGCCGAAATTTTGATCCTTGCATACTACAGTTTCTATAATCTCTTACTATGGTGCTCTTGTTTGGGTCAACTTTGCAAGTTTTATTTTTCCACTCAATTCTATTTAAGGTTAAACTCTTAAGCATAGTATCAAAAGTCAGCCAATACGATACACATCAGCACTACGAATTGGTTTCATTGAGAACTGATACCGATATCATCCCGATACATACATTGGGATGATATTCCCAATATTAGTATCAGGCCGATACGGGTTGGTATCATCCGATAATGTCTACATATCGGATAGATACAACTTTTTTTTTTGAATATTTACTTTTAAAAAATCAATTATAATCGGCGATATTGTATCCGTATCGGCCGATACGTATCGGTCGAAGATGGACTGATACCCGATATCGATTTTCATAACTGCATTGAGATTCTTGAAATATTGGTAGGTGCACGTTTTCTTGCCTCTGTAGGGTTGGCAAACCATGGTCTCCAAGGTTCATCTGCAGTCAAACCTAGCTTTGCAATCGCTTTTCGTGTCCCCTGTAGGGGTCAAAGATCAAAATTTCGGCCGAAATGACGGAAATTATCAGTTTCAATCACCACCAAAACGATAATTTGGACCGAAATTTTGGTCCAAATTTGTTTGGGATCCAAAATTTCGGCCTAAATTTTATCCGAAATTTTGATCCTTGGTAGGGTTGATTGAGATCCAAATCGCCACTGCAATCGATAATTGAAATCATGATTAGCAGTATATACATAAAGAATACACAGAGGTAATCAGTGCTTCGTCCAAACTTTGCCCATTTAGTAATTAGTAGTGGAGTCCATTGGTCGGGCTTATACCCGGCACAACCTGACCCAGCCGGCATTGAGCCGAATATCCTAAAAGCCCGCTTAAAAATTGGCAAGCTCTAAGAAAACTCTGCCAGAATTGATCAAATGACTTCTTTTATAGAGAAATTGTCGAGCCGGCCCACAGACTGGACCGACCTGGCTCATCTCGGTCAGAGTATGGGTTAATTCAAGTAGGCCCGGTTAATAATGGGTTCCCCGGCCTGTCCCGATTAGTTCTCAGGCTGGCTTTGGGCTAGCTCAAACAGGGCCGATCATAATTGACCCGTTTAATTCTCGACCCGAACCTGGCCCGGCTTTGCCCTGCCCATTGAGATCCCTAGTAATATTAGTATGATTTAGGGCTATTAATGGGTCATGCCTAAAATTGTCTTATTCTAATCGGTCCTAAAACCTTAACTTATTCACAAATTGGGCCGAAAACAAGCTCTGGCTCAGCGGGGTTTTGGTTAACGAATAATAAATTCCATTTCTATTGACATTTTGGTGACCGCCCAAACAAGCCATAATCGAAGTTTTAGGAAATAAATCTACCCTCCAGTAGCCATTGGAAGATAGCCAAGCACCGAGTCAACAACACCTTTTTGATATAGAATTTATAACAAAAGTTGACATTAACGATTTTCAAGCGCCCTGACAGCTGTTAATGTCACCTTTTGATAAGATTCTCCACCATAACCTCAGAAATCTTGCTCTAGCGCATGTGTCTACCTGTAAATTAGCACTTTGACTTTACTCTCCAATAATCTCTTGACATCTGGCAACGAAGTGTTTGAGCTCTCCCAATAGCCGGTGAGATCACTGTAAGGTACATAAAAAATATAAAGTCATGCACAATATAATTTGGTAAAGAAACCATCAAACACTTAAGAAATTTGGAAAATTTTGCCTTACTTGTTACAGGGGTCCACCTCTTGACTCCTTGAGAGAGATCCAAATGTAAAGACCTTTGAAAAAAGGGCATGTTCATATATCCTGCAACATATTGGTCATAGCATTTGAACACTAGAAGCTGCAAATCAGTTCGATTTTCTTAGGCTCTGTTTCAACATCCACATAAACACCATAAGATAAAAATAAAAAATAAAAGAAAAAAAAGTTTGCAAAAATATTTAATTTAATTTATTGTATTAATTAATATTTTCTACATTGTAATTAAAGAAATTAATTTTATAAACATTTGCAACTTACACAACTATTGTGTACCTAGTTAAGCGTGCCCGCCCTCATTGTTGGTGTTGGGTCTTGATCACAAACATAAAGTGTCACCGTGGATGTTATGCTTGAACTCGGATACATCGATTTCTTAATTCAAAAACCTGTGATTTACCCAACCCTAACATTTTTCTTTGGTGATCGTGAATGCAAAACAAATGACGAAGTAGAAAAAACTACTTAATTTTGTTATATATATATATATGACGAATCCAGTAAAAATTTGACTTTAATGGAAATTAGTAACATTTCTTAGAGTCAATCTATAGAACTAACAATTTATTAAAATTCAGCCCTTTTTCATATCGATTTAAAATTCAGCCCTCTCTTGTATCGATTTGATTTGTTATGTTTAAACAAAACCCTTATACGCAGAATTATAAATAGTGACTCTTACCTCAAAGTTGTCTTCGTTCACTCGGGCAAGGTGGATCATAGATAGAGTTTTTACTGAGATGGTAATTGCTGTCATCGGCGTGCACCAAAATCATTGTGCACTCCTTCGGATTATTCATGTCATATTTTTCTTTGTATGAGTTTTAAGGTATCGTCCGATTTGATCACGTGGCTCCAATAATATTCAAACACGCTGTCTGTGTCACTATGTCTAAACTTGGATTACCCATCTGTCCAAAGACGCTACATAATAATTTTTTCATTAGTAACCAAGGATCAAAATTTCGGGTTTCGTTTTGGTTTCGGAGGGGACCGAAACCCAAAATTTGGACCGAAATTTCTGTCATTTCGGCCGAAATTTTGATCCTTGTTAGTAACACCAATTATTGAAGCGAAAAACAATTGATGATGCAAAATGGTCATATGTGTAGGGTTGTCAACATAATGGCAAATTCCACTTTCGGCAATACCCTGGTAGGGAGTAGGGCTGTCAAAGGGGCAAGGGTGGCTCGTCAGCCTGTCCTACCCGGCCCTAAATTTATAAGGCTAGGGCTCAATATTAAGGTCAATGGGCCAAGGTTAAGGCCTTAAAAAAATGGAATCCCATATTTTTTTAGGGTCACGCTAGGGCCTTAAAGGCTAAAGCCCGTAACCCCGGCGCGGCTCGTACGTTTACTATATATATTTATATAACTGTACATAAGTTGCAAGCTATGTGTATTAACTTTATACAATTAGTATCTTGTCAAAAAAAAAAAAAAAAACTTGACACAATTAGTAAATACTAATTACTCACAAACTTACAATCCTAAAAAAAATAAAAATAAATTATATACTAACTTACATTTAAATTACTAAACTAATCCTTAATATTTCCGCTACCCTTAAAAAAAACAAAAAATTCCTTAATATTTCTGTTAGATGTATCTAAACGGTTTCTTTTTTTGTTAGTTTAGGATTTTAAGATCCCTTTATTTTTAAAGCAATATATGACAGTCATGCTTTTATAATCAGATATTTACCCCTACCGTATTTGGGAAATATTCATAGCGACAAATTTCTCCGAAATGTATCAAAATTTCTCTGGAATTCATCGAAACAGGGGTCAAATGAAACTTTTGGCAATTTAAATGATAAATAAAATTTTTGTAAACCTTATATATATATATATATATATATATATATATATATATATATATATACTTCTTCAAATTTTTATCTAATCAATACGAAATAAACTGAAATGATCCCTTTCCAAAATATTGACCAAAACAATATTTGTTATTATGGATGTATCTCTTTTTTAACATTATTTTAAAATATTTATAATCATGAAGTGAAAAATAAAAATTCAATGAACGCATTTTTATAAAGAATTAAAAAAAAATTACAAGTAAACAACAAAGCCGGAAGCCCCCTCGGGCCCATCTTGACCCAACTATTGTAGGGCTAGGGCTGGGCATGTCAAAGCCACCCTATGTTAGGGCTGGGCATAGTTTTTGGTGGGCCCGGCCTGTTGACAGCCCTAGGTGGGAGTCATCGGTAAATTTCGGGAAAATTTTGGAAAAAAAATTAGATGAGCATAAAAAATAAAAAAAAAGGATCTTTTTAATATTTATATAAATTTTTTATATTTAAAAATCGAAATTAACAAAATTCCACTAATTTGATCAAAATTTGCGAAATTTTGTAGAAAACAATAAAAATCGCCAAAAAATTCATCTAACCCATGTTTTTGCGAATTTCACCAAAATTTGTCACTATGGTTGGCAACGATTAAGTAAGGCCAGGTCAGATCAACCCGATTATGTTGTACCTTGACCTAAAATTCTACCCGACCCCATTATGGTCTACTCAATTAACTCCTGCCCACCTTGAACCTGACCTGACCCAATTAGCAGAACCTCAGAGGCAGACATACGTAGAAATTGGGGGGGTTGACAAAATTGATGAGCTGATCACACTGTCGAACCCCTCTCTCTCTTTGTTGAATTATTTTAATGCTCATCACCTGTTTGTGAAAATGCTAATATCATATTGGTATTTTCGGTATTTCCTATTTGAACACATCTTACTGAATACCCATCTTTTCTTTTGATTTTTATATTGTTTGATCACATATATTGAGATGGACTATTTTGATAGCATTAAACATGAGAAAATCTCCAATGCTTTCAGAATATGAAACCCTATCGAGGAAAATTATAATTTTTAAAAGATACGTCTTTACTATAATAATACACTAATTTTTTGGAGAGTTGTTTGTCTTTTTTAAATTTTATGTTTTTGAGAGGATATTTTTTATTTTTTCTCTATTTAAATATAGGAGGTAAATTTTTTTGAATAATATATATCGACTACGGCAGGTCAAGATCCAGGGGTTGACACATGTTGGTTGAGCCGGGGCACGAACCCCTCCTTAAGTTTGTAAAAACGAGTGCTTGGTTCGAGTGTTTCGTTGAAATATGAACTTCAGTGCTCCTCTTTCCATTAGTAGACTTACTTTTATAGTTGTGATAAAAGCGCTAAGCATATACATAAATTAATTGTTATATATGTTCGTTTATTCGCCTCCTTAAAATAAAATTTTGGGTTTGCGACAGTGATCAACCCAGAAACTTGAACCCGATCCCAATCTATTTAACAAACAGAGTCAAGAAGTCATCCTGAACCAGCTCAACAAATTGGGTTTTGGATCCAAAGCTGACCCCATAGGTTCATTGCAGCCCTAGCCATAGGGCACACATCAAAAATTGGGGCAAGTTATAGTCCACAGAGAAAATGGCATAATATAAAATTATATAATATAACTAAGCAATACAAGCGCCAGGTAACTTGGTACTGAAATTACTATTTAGGATGTGTACCATTAGAAATTAATATGTGCACTATCCGTTAAGTGTCCATGACCTAAGGATCTTTGGTTTATAAGATTGGTGGTAGTTGAAAAATGCATGACTTAATTCTGTAGATCTATTTATAAACTTTTGATATATACTTTTTAAGTAATTAAGCTTACAATTATTCCTTTGATGATGATGCTAGCCCGGCGGCGGAAAATTCTGTTCTTATGAAGAGTAAAGTTAGCGAGCTGCGGGGCAATGGCGACAATGTAACCCTGGCCGGTGATGTAGAAGACTAGCTCTTGAAATCCGGGAATCTTTTGATCCATTTCACCATAAATGTATACGTTTCCTTTATTATTGATTTATCGGAGACTCGTACACCAGTCGAGAAACCGATGTCGACGGGGGAATCTAGGTATATAATGGTGGCCGCTGCATGTCCAATGAAATTAAGTACTACATTCGTTATTGATGAGAGATCCTTTTTTATTTGATCGGAGATCCTATTAATAGACAGTTGTAAATAACTTAACCACCCATTCCAAAATCCAAATACAAGAGGCTCCTACCGGCACACACAAAATATGATGGCGTGCACCACTTAACAAAAAAATTTAAAGCACACCAACCTTTGCTAAATGCGCGCGTTCCAATTAATGAAAATATCTAACTTTAATTTCACGGGCTAAAAATATGAATTTTCCATTCAAAAAATTTCACCTTTAGCCATTGAATGGATGGTTAATCACTTTTTTAAAGAAATTAGACAGTTGTTGACCTTGTGCATTTGAAAGTGATACTAAAATTTATGAATTAGGTGTTACATGGCACCCAACTGTTTGGAATGCACGCTCATATATACATTATTTTTGTTTTGTTACCTCCACCACTATCAGTCAACTTGATTATTAATAGCGGGAGTTGAAAACGGTTCATAAATATCAGTGTGGACTATTTCGAGTAAACTCGTGCTCCTGATAGTCCCTTTCTTATTAGCTTTTGTGAGTTTTCCTTTAACGCAATCTACACAAGTAGTGAAATCAGAGAAATCGAGCGCATCGAGTATATCATTTTTAATTAATCTCTCCATTCTATCCTTAGATATATAACCTAAATGTTTATGCCATAAAATGGAGGAGTTGTCGATTGCTCGTTTTCGTTTCTTACTAATTTTATCATTCACATGCATAGAAACTAAAGATTGGGCGTAAGATGAATCAAAGTTCAACTGATAAAGATTGTCCACTAATGAGAAATTGAGATAAGGTTTCTAGTGATACTTGGAACGTAAATAGTATTAACTAAATCCAAAATGAAACCACTATCTAAAACGAGACGGAGAGTCTCAATGGCCTCCACGTCTGCATCTACTCAATTTCCAAGTTTTATGGTACGTTCGCCTTTACTTAGCTTCATGCTGGATCGAAATCCCTGCATAAAATTACTTATGTGAATAGTTGCACCAGAATCTATCCACCAAGTATTACGTGGTGCATCAACATAAAGTGATTCAAAATATACAAACCTTAGGTCATTACCTTTCTTAACTAGTCAATCTCTATATTTCTGACAATTCTTCTTAATGTGTCTCTTCTTTTTACAGAAGTGACACTTGATGCCAGAATTAGATTTGCTAGTTTCTCCTTGTTTGGTTTCCGATGGAGGAGCTTTCACGCTCTTTCCTTTATATTGTCCATTATTTTACTTGAAATTTGCTTTCGATGGTACAAGAACGGCGTAATGAGCACTTTCAGGTTTTTCAGCCCAAAGTCTTTCTTCTTCTTGGACATAGTGAGCGATTAGCTCGTTCATCTTCCACTTCTCTTTCTGCGTGTTATAATTAATCTTGAACCGGCCAAATTGTGTAGGAAGAGAAGTCAAAATAAAGTGAACAAGATAACCCTCAGCAAAACTCATGTCCTGTTCTTTCAATTGAGTTGACATGTCACCCATTTTCATAATGTGCTCCCGTACGCCACTATGACCATCATATTTCATGGTTCATATTTTAACAATTAGACTACTGGTAAGTGCTTTAAAAGTCTCTTGAAATTGTTCCTTAATGACTTGCATGTATTTCTTTGCATTGTGCGAATCAGGAATATCTCCCCGAATCGCATTAGTAATGGAACTCTTTATGATCATGAGGCTCATACGATTTGATCTATCTAATTTTTCCAAATCCGTATTGTTCACTGTCATATCCTCAGCTGAGGCATCAGCTGTGAGCACTTTGGGTTTATCAGATCGTATAGCATAGTCAAGATCCATACAGCCAAGAACAATAGCAACTTGTTTTTTTTATTTGCCATAATTTGAGCCACTCAGAAGTTCAATTATACCAATCATATTAGTTATAAAAGATGGGTTCAATGTTGCACTATAATTAAGGGGTTTATTATATCCACATATAATTGAAGTAACTATCAATTCCACAAGATTATAATTATGTGTGACGCAAGAGTTAAAATATGTCAAGGAATATAAAATAATCGCTCACTATGTCATTATAACCCTCCGTTGGGTCGAGTCATAACACACTAGCCGCTTCCTCAATCTATATTAATGATTGTAGTACTAATTGCATCGTTATAACCCTCCGTTGGGTCGAGTCACAACACGCTAGTAGTACCCACACACAAAATAATGAATAGTGAAACACAACCATCATACAACAGTAAGTGATTCATCACCGTTGGGCAGAAGAATCCCTTATGTTGTGACGCCAACGTTCACTACACACTTTCACTGAATTTGTAACACGTTCTTGGACAAAATTAAACCTTACTAGGAAAATCACGACACTAAGAAGGATCATCACCGTTGGGCAGAAGAATTTTTTCAAGCCATGTTTTCAAATTAGATTTGATAATATTTTAGATGATTGCAAAAGTGATATTAAAAGAATAAGCCAAGTCCAATTCGTGTTATGAGGAAGTGTCAAAATTGATAATAAACGAGTATTATAATATGTAAGTACCAGCCATGGTGGTGGAGCACAACCTCCACAACCAAATTTTAATTAATGGTACTCAATTTTTTTTTTTTTAATTTCTAATTAAAAATTGAAAAAATAACATCAGGTCATAAAACCATCACAACATAGAGCTTATTGTCAAAAATAGACCTCAAAAACGGGTCCAAAATGCCCGAGAAAATTAAAATTCATATATAATGTCCTAAAATCGAACCTATAAATAGCCGAGAAATGACCCGAAAAGAATAAGAATTCAAAGGGTCTTAATTGGGCCGGGTCATGGGCCTTAGTGGCCGAGTGGACCTCAACCAGTGGGCCTTGCGGGTCGGGCCATGGGCCAATAGCCGAGTTGGCTAGGGGCCCTACGGGTCAGGCCAGGGGCTAAAAGGTCAGACGGGTCAAGGCCAATACCAGGCGGGTCGGGCCAGGGGCCACAAATCGGGAGTTGGGTTCTTAAGGCTTTATATGGGAAGCACCAACTTTTATGCTCCCATTTCACATGCAATGAAAACAATTAATGCACCTACTACTTTAGAAAAGGAAAGAAGAACCGGCGTCCTACGACTACTGTTGTTGTCTTCTCCAAAGGAGCTACCAACCATAGACCTTGAAAACCTTTTATTGGCAACCACTATAAGACGTTGCACCACCCGAAAGACACAAATCAAAAGAAAATTATTATCTTTTAATTTTTATTTACCTTGATTTGTAATAGACCTTTTGAGAATTTTAATTGCAACCACAATAAAAAGGGAAAAAAATGACTGTCATTTAAAGAATAAGACCCACTAAGTCTCTTTCTTTTTCTATGGCTAACAGAGACGTGGTCTCTTCAAATACAATTAATAAGAGATTTCCAAACCACATAACTAATAAAATAAAGCTGGGCTATCTTTCAAAACGACATAGAACGTCTAGAAAACAGAACCCCAAAACAGCCTTGATAATCTGACACCGAAAAACATATATCTCAAAATCAAAGACAAAAAAAGATAGAATGCGGATTCGTGTGCACGCTCAAATATTCCGGCAGCCAAAAACAAGTTACACAAGATTAAACTCATATTCTAATGCTTTGATCGATCAAACACCAGTCATGGCTCTGATACCAATTGTTGGAATCTAAATGGATCTATCGATCCGACCATCCAAAATAAGCCGAAAGATTTAGGCGCATGATCAATCAAAAACAATAAACCAATAATCTATAAATTAAATATATGTGCGCACCTTGAGTGTGAGCCATCAATAGTTGGTCGCCGATCTTCAACGATCTTCTCGCATTCAATATCTCCTAGCGTAATGGGGATGTTTTCGCTAATAGGGAGGATTGAATTGTGTCGAGCGATCGTTGGGACCAGGCACCCCTTATATTTATAGCTAAAGAGTCTTTTCCCATTAAGGACTCTAATTTCTAATCATAGTGTGATTAGAAATCACAATCATACCTTAATTAAAAGAGTCACCAATTAGTTGTCTATTCTCTTCAAACTCATCGGAATAGCAACTGTATATCTCAAGATTAATCTTATACCATTCAACGGTCAAAGATTTGACCATAATGATGGCCACCAAAATAGAAACTTCTAACATCAGAGGCTTGGAAGTGACGTTTCCCCTGTGGCCTCAGGGATGTAGAGGAAGTAATTCCTCTGTTTCAGCACATCAACGTTGATGAAACCTTAGAACTGCCGGATTGATGCCTCGAGGTTGGATTGGTAGCTCGTCAATGAAATCAGCCTCTTTTGAGCCTTCTTCAACCAAAAAACGCTCTCGTAATTCCCTGAGTCGCATCAGTAGTGATCGATTCGAAAACAATAAAAGAGACCAGAAGGTGGCGATGAAGAAGATTCTATTGCACTCCATTATTTTTCCTCATATGAGTGGATTAAAAAAACAAGCTTGGGAGTTTCGGCTATTTAAATTGCTTTTCTTATAACCAAGTTTGTTACATGGTACATGGATTTCTTAAATTGCCAAATATACCCATGCAACTATTTCTCATTCAATTTTATTGGTAATGATTCAAATGAGTGCCATTTTTGTAATATGTTGAAAAGGCGGGGAGGGTTTCATTTAGATTCTCTAAATAGGGGCCTTTGCTCGAGCTTCTGCTTTCCGACCGTCGGTCAACTAGCGGCTCTGCTCCCACTTTTACGGCACATTGGGTTTGGTCACGTCCGACTGTTTAAATTTCAGCTTCAATTGATTTTATAACAGTTGGATACGAGCGATCCACTTATCCTCACCAAAGGGCTTTGATACCGTGATAAAATTTCATCGGCCTAACTCTCTCTCACAAACCAGCTTATAAGACGGGTACTCAGATTAAATATAGCCCAAAACCTCCAAGCCCACAAGCAATATGGGACTATTCTAACACAAGGTTGGGAGTTGGGATATCCTATGTTATCGAAGAAAAGAAAAACCCATCATACATCTTTGATCAATCCAAGTGGTCAACGTACAGACCATTATCACATTCTGTTTAGGAATTTTTAAAATTTTGCAATAATTTGTAATTTTTTGGTGTTCTGAATTATCACATTCTGTTTAGGAATTTTTAAAAATTTGCAAAATCACAATTAGTTTGCAACTTTTACAATAAATAATGACTTTTTTAATTTTTTCATACTTTTAATCTTTTTTTTCAAATTACCCATTTTTTTCTTTCATTTTAACCTTGCCGAATTATTGTTGATCCCCAACTTGGTAACCAAAGTTTTACCCAAAGAATCGTATCTATTAGAGGAATGAAAATATCTAGTTGGTGCACTTTATTATTGATTATTTTAAGAAATAAATATAACTATACATAAAAGAGGGCATCAACCGAATCAGTGGCTTCAATTTGCCCATTAAATAAAAAAAAAATTATAATTCAATTCAATATACGAGTTACCACTATATAATGACTTGTATTCTAAAAAAACATGTGCCACAACCTAACATTAAAGCCATCGTGACTGTATGTCCTCCAGTGGTGTTCGTGACATGCTAATGGTAGGCTCAGGGTGAATTACTTGGATTCATCGTAGATATATGCCATGAGATATAAATTTAGGTGTGTTATGACCCTATATGTATATAAGGGATGATGGCAGTCATTATATAGAGAAAAAAATGGACAAAACAAAAATTCAAGGAGTTAAACTATGAACTTCAGCAATGCCATCACTCATAGTCAAACACTCCTAACAACAAAAGTAAAAAAATTCCTAAGCTAGGTTCGAAGGTAAAGAACCTCTATAGCATCAAGCCTAATAATTCCTCTATATGCTTTAGTTGTCCACAATTGGAGAAAATCTTCTATTGGCAACTAGTTAGCACACGATATAAATCCCTAGGGTGGCCTTATGAGGGGGAGGGGATTCAAACTCAGGTCTCCTATTTTTGAAAGCAAGTATCTGGCCAGCTCGCCTAACCCCTTGAAGTGAATATACCGCTTAGATTATATTTAAAAATAGTAATAAATTTTAAAACTCATCTCTATCATATATTTTTTGGGTGCTATATGGAGCTTCGCGACATCTTGGAAGAGACTTGCAAATGCTTGAGCGTCCTCCCATGGAGGACGAAACCCATATATATATAAAGCGAGAAGGCTAAAAATAGAGCCGAAGATGAAAGTATCAAATTTTCTTCGGTCTAAAATCTAATAAAATTATTATAGTATAATTATTTGCAACCACAGTTGTAACAAAGAACTAATGTTTACAAATAATAGTGCCTTTAAATCCCCTCATCAAATCTTTGAGTTCTCCCATGCTGAAACACATTGACTGCGTTGAATCAAACGATAGAGATCATTTATCTTTCCCATATGTCACAAGATAGATCTTGAGATTATGGATGTATAATCAAATGGTCATTTTTTTATTTCATGTGGTACATACCTAAAAAAGTGACCTTAAAATTAATTTTGAATGTGCCCCTGAGAATAAGGTCACTCTTTGGACGTTTGAAGGTTTCCAAAGGAAGCCATTGTGCGCCCAAAAATAGCGAATCCAACTGCGAACCAAGTTGCTTTTCGTAGGATTACCTAGTGAATTAGGTAACCTTAGTTTATATACCATTTCTAGTTGGCTTAGGGCCTGATATTTAAGGTTAAAAAAATAGTTATAATGGCAATAGCCAAGCTTGGATTTTGGGCCTAATAAAAGTAGGTCAAAGTCGGCCCAGCCCATTGAAAACTTCTTTCTAATCTTGGTTATGAAAGAAAAAGTTCATTGATCAAGGAAGTCCAACTGCCAACATAATTAATCGAAATTTTTTGAGTCTTATTCGGGTCTTCATCCTTTGGGTTGCTAAACGGACAGGTTGAGCGACCCAGCTCCTCACAGGGCTGGTTTTGGTCCAAATTCCTACCTCATTGGTTTCGGTTATAGTTTTAACACCAAGTTACTTGCCCTCTGTCCGACCCAAGTTCCAACTCCCTAGTTTATATTTTGACCTAGGCTGGTCCAACGCAATTGGGGTGTATGCTAATCGGGTCTGGTTGGGATTTTGTGGATAGTTTTAATAGGGGTTGCAGGCTTACTATTCCGAGCCCAGCCCAGGCATGTTGCGGGCTTACTATTCTGAGCCCAGCCCAGGCATGTTGCGGGCTTACTATTCCAAGCCCCAAGCCCGTCCCGCATGAAACTTTCACAAACCAATTCAGTCCATCTCGTTCTATATTAGATGAGCCAAAGGGGATGGGATTACGAGAGGAGAGATAAAAGGATGCTCCTTTAGTCCTTTATTCCTTTCTTTATAAATATATGAATATGTGATATCTTCAAACTCTCCTTCTATAGAAAAGTTCTTCAAAATTGGTTTTTAAGGAGAACTTGATTTCCTATTCGGCATTTATGATTATAAGTATTAGACTTAGACACTAAGAGAAAGAGGGACCCATGATCTCCTCTACCTTAAATCCATGGTGTGAGGGTAGTTATGGGAGAGAGGCCATAAAAAATAAGAGTCCGATGGGCTTAGGCGGTTAGGCCTGAGCCCAACCCATTTAATTGTCAAGCTTAAACTACTACCCTAGCCCGGCCTGGGGGCTTTATCATCAAGCCCAAACCTCACGCTAAAATGGGCTGGAATTAACGGGCCAGGTGGCCTACCCAGCTCAATGCCACCCCTAAGTTCAAATACCAGGGTCCACCCTACCCAACTGATCATTACCTGCCCTATTAATTCATCCTTCAAGGTGGATCCCAGGGTGTAAGATATATCTCTACCTTACGGTTAGGGATGCAGATTCAGTGTACCGAATCGAAACTGATTTTTTTGGTTTTCGAATTGGTACCTCCCACACCCACACCGAAACTGAACCGAAACCTATTCGGTTCAGTATTTTTTTTTTTCCTGAAACCAACACCGAAACATATTTCACTCGGTTCGGTGAGGATGTTTTACCTACTTTTATTAATATTTTAATGTATTTTTTTTGGTTTACTCATCCTACCACACGATTTTCAGTTTTTGCCACCCTAAACCAGAAACCGAACAGAACTCGGGTTCGGTTCGGTTTCAGTTGGTTTTCAGTGCGGTTCGATACTGTTCAGGACCCTCAATTTTCAGTCCGGTTTTGATGTTTGGTTCAAAGCTTGCATACCTACTTAAAGTCCTTAATTATCAGGTTTTAAATAGCAATAAACACTTTTTCTTTTCATAAAACAAAAGGGAAAACCGTTTTTAGGAGAGCTCGTAGACGAGCCAAAAGCATTTGTTCTTTAGACCTTTCTCAACGGGGCTGTTGCCCTTTCCAATCAACACACGCATGTCATAACCGCTACAACTAACTTCTGTTAAACAAATAAAAAATCCGTATCCTGCCTCAGTCTCATTCAGCATGTCTTTATGGATAGGGTACCTCTATTTGCAATTATCGAATCTCTAAGGGCACCAGCGCTGTTAATTGAAGGAGATGTAGAGTATTTTGCATTCCATTCATCAACCTAATAGATCTTAAAACTCTGGGCGTGTCATTGTATGATCAAATTTTGATTCCATGTGATGCACATCACAAAAGGTTATCTATATAACCGAATCATTCTCGAATTATTTTTTGAGATATGTGTCACATGAAATTAAAATTTTACCATCTCATACCCTCTTATAATCTTAAGGGTCTCAAGATCTATTGTGTGAAAGATTGCAATAAAATACGATCTCATCATAGGTGCATATAGAGTTACCCTTAGTTATATACGTATAGTTATATGTCACATTAGTAGGTCAAGGTGGGCGCGCTGGGTATAAATTCACACGTATTTCAGAGAGCTGGTATTAGGTGAAACGACCTTTAGAGTACGTGTCGCTAATATCATATATATATATATATATATATATATGGGCCACATATGTCCAAGTGTACAACCTATTGTGTAGAAAAGATATGTAAGAAATTATATATATATATATATATATATATATATATATATATATATGGGCGACATATGTCCAAGTGTACAACTTATTGTGTAGAAAGGATATGTAAGAAATTAATGGTTTCGGGAGGCATACAAATAGGTTAGGGAGGCTTAACTAATTATTTTTTCAAGCTAGGAAGGTTTGTCTGAAACTTGTGGGGCCCGCTCCTGGCATGAATGTGCCATTTGGACAATATGATAATCTCTAGGAAATATAATATAATATATTATATTATAGTTGTTTAGGCCGCCCCAAATAAATGGGATAAGACTATTTTTTATTAATATGATATTTCCAAACAGCTGAGAATATCATATCCTATCTACTTGTCTCTTAGAATTTGTTGTATAAACGATTATATACAGGAAAAATGGGCATATGTGTTGAAATGTATAGATGAATCGGTACATTCCAATTTTGGATGATGTGCCATATGGCCTGGCCATCTCAAAACAACACCTGTTCTAGGATAATGTATCCTCTTGGCATGTGTTCTAGAAAAATCAATTTAAAAAATAAATAAATTTAATATTAGTCAAATTCGTGATCAAAATTTAGATACCGTCTCACATATTTTGGTGCATTAAATTTTTTCTCCTTTAGTCCTATTTTGAATCGTAGATATGCATTAAATTATAACCAAATTTTTTGGCTAAGCTTTGATCATGTATAGATAAGTTTCTATCTGGCTCGATTCTCTTGATAGTTTTCACATGGATCTCATGTGATTGAATGCATGGATCAATCATGCATTCCAACCCACATCCCCTGACCTCATATATATATATATATATAGGAAAAGGCCTCCGTCCTCCATGGGAGGACGGTCACTGTCCTCCAACTTTCCACGTGGAGATCCACGTGGCACTCAAAACATTTTTTGGGTGCCACGTAAACCTTGGGTGCATTGTTTAGATTATTTTTGAAAAAAAAAAAAATTAAAAACTCATCTCTACCGTGTATATTTTGAATCATGAAATGTGAACCAATGAAAATCGTCAAACTTTGACTTGTGAGTTTAACATTTATTTTTCAATTTTTTTTTTTTAATATTGATCTAAGTTGTTCACCTATGCTTCACGTGACACCCAAAAAGTGTTTTGAGTGCCACGTGGAGCTCTACATGGATCTTGGAGGACGGTGCCATTAGAGAACCTAATCGGCTCCCATATATATATATATATATATATATATATATATATATATATATATATATATATATATATATAAAGTGGAAAGAGTAACTTCGGCGCATACACTTGGCAGAAGATTTTGGTGTTTAGAGTTTTCCATTATCCGTCGTTAAGCACCTCTAGCTAAGCTAGATATAGCCAAAAATGTATACAGGTAGGACCAACATCCTGAGATCTGTTTTAGTTTGCCCCTGTGGCAATTCAGTAGCTAGATATATGTTTCGTGGTTAATGACTCTTCTTAGGGATCCATTACTTGCGCATGAGAAGTTGGCCCTTGCAAAAGATAAGAATAAAACACAAATTGCATCCTCTAAGTCAACGCAATCAACTTTTCAATCCAATAATGGCCTTAGACTGTATTGACTCATATGATAAAGATCAAGTTTCATACCAATCTTTTGCACCTAAGATCTTTAAAATATGGACTTCAAATCAGATGACTTCGATGGTGTTTTCACATGGACAACAATGAACCATACAAACAATTTTGAACGGTCAGCATACGCTAATAATTGACGGCGACTGCGAAACCACCGGCAAATGCGACGCCAATATCCTCAGCGGTGAGTAAGTCGTCAGCAAAATTTTCGCTGGTGGTATGGTTACTTGTCCCTGCGGATTGAAGCCGCCTGGTGAAAGCCCTAAAATTTGTATTGATATACAGGCTTTAAATATCAAATCGTTTTTTTACCCTATGTTCAATAGCCAATTCTTGTGTGCAAGTAATGGCTCCCTTAACTCTTAACCTTCTATTGAAAAATTGCGGTGTGATTTAAATCATGCCATCTGATAGCTCAAGCATAGTGAGAGGAGAGAGAGGGGAGCTAACGGGGTCCGGGATAGAGCTGCGGATGTGTGGCTAGCTTTTGCTTTGCTCGCAGGGAGTGGATGGGCCGCTGGAGGCACCTATCCGTCACGTTGCCAAACACAACTACAAAATCTAAGCGGAGCATTGTGCACATGTATGCTTAGTAGTTTATCCATGATTAATGAGCAGTATTGTCAATGGGTTTTTACCAGATTGGGCACATAAGCTTGACCTGACAAACTGGTCAACCATGAAGCGTCTGACCCAACCTTTGGGTTGACTCTGGTTGGGTCGGCTCGGTCAAAAATTGTGTTGAGTCGACTTAAGCCGGTAATTTTTATATGGGATCAACTGCTTGCTCAAGAGATTTGTGCCACATGGCACATGGCATACCATCTAACCAGTCTGATTTGAAGTCATGATGTAAAGATCTCTAGGGCCAAATGTTAACATGGAATGTTCTTTATCATTCAACAGATCATAAGCTTTGCCGGTGTTAAATTAGACGTTTTATGCCAATGTTTCACAAGAGAATCTGGTAAGCCACATGTCCCTAAAATATTAAGTCCCTTTAAACTATATGCAACAATGCAAATCTCATGCGCAAGTAGTTGCTCTCTTTTATGTAACATAGAGGGAAAAAGAGTTTTGGACCAGGTCGGGTTGTGTTTTCGTGTTGAGCGCCAGGTCGGGATGAGTGGTTTGCTTGGGTCAAGCATATACCATTGCCCCGTCGGTTCGGGTAGAATCAGACATTTTGGGTTTGTTGCACTTTGATTTGTAATCTATTACTGTGATAGTATCGATCACCCACATCTAAAATCATTGATGGTGAAAAATCATTTAAACAATATTTTGGTGTTTAAATGATAGTCATGAGAGTCGGGCCCGTCAACTACACATATAAAAAGATTATAGTGTACCAAATATTATTATTAGACATTTAAGTATGGTTCAACTCCACACTCCATTATAGATCACTTGCCATACGGTACATGATCGTGAGTTGCACCACATCTTCTAAGGGTTCAATAGTTCATCTAGCGTGATGCAGGTGAGTAACGTATAAAAATGGTTAACATTTCACACAATGCTTCTTGGTACTCACTTGCACGCACAAGTACAAGGCAAATCGGTACGACACAAGACCTCACGGTCTCATAAAAAGACCAACCCGTCGTGATCTTATATGAGATTGGTCTCATATAAGACTTTGATCGATCTCACTTAAAAAAAATTGTGCATACGCTCTTAGTTAAAAGGCATTAAGAGTGAATAAAACACACATGCACAATTTTAGAAAAGTTAGAGTCTCGTGTACTATGAGTTAACAAGAAATGGATTAGGCCCTATCAGGTAAAAACTAAAAGGTTTGAACCCTCCTAGATAATTTGCCCTTATTAAAACCACCTTTCAAGAAAGAAAGTTTGGCCAACGAATGAGAGTAGAAGACGATTTCCTTGTACCTAAAAGCTTCAAAACCAGTTGAACCTCCAATGGGGTTCAACAGGGCTGACCTCTATAAACTCCCTCTTAGTAAACTTCGCTAAATTGGTCTCCCAAAAGGAGATCCGCTTTAAACAAGAGGAGCTTCTCGTTGGTGACATCGATGTCGCTATGCAATTTGTCTTTTTAGAACTAGACCAGGTCATTTTTGTCTTTCTTCTGCAACCAAAGCTCACGTAAATGCGTTGAATTTCGCATTCAAAATTCAGTGGTTGAGTCTCCCACGCGATCAAAGCCAAAGATTGGTCCCATGAACAATAAATTAAGAGTAAATAAATCAAACTCATAGTTCAATCTCCAAGCGCGGTACGGGGATTCTATATTTATTCAAATATTTTATATAATAGATTTTGAGATCATGTCCTATCTATCATATGATTTAATATTAATTCATTATAACACACATCTATAAAATTGACTAATCACGGTATATTATGAGAGGGGTTCTCAGGCCACTTTTGGAGACGTGTTTTATGTGAAATCAACAGAGGCAATGTTTTAAGAGGCTAAACTTGAGTTGCGAGGATAGAATCTATACCAGTACCAAACTGAAAATGTAAACCAAAATATGCCCCTCATTATCGACCAAATTACCTAGATTAAGATGTTTACTTTAAAATATAATAAATCAATTAAATATTTTAAAAAGCTATTAATAACTAAAGGAAAACAAAAATAGTCGCTTGCCAACCATTTAATCGACTTAGGGTGGGAGTCTACGGTGGATTTGTGCTTTTTCCAGGATTTGGGAAAGAGTATCTATTAGTTGCCCAGCAGCCGGCCACTGGAGAATTGCATGCGGGCTGTAGATCTCAAGGATCTTGAGACGCGTGATTAAATTAAGAACACATATATCTGGGAACCTCTCAGAGTCCGCCCTGCTCACGACCACCATGCTCTTTGAGCGCACCGATTGTGCAGAACGTAATAGCACCTCTTTGGAAACTTGTCGCGAAATAAACGAGTTTCAAACACCCTTCTAAGAGAGAGTGATCTGAAAATTATTGATTTTGATTTTGACATAAAAGCGGATTCTATAATACACGTGTATTTCCTACCATCCATCAATCGTTTCAACAGTTAATGGATGGGGCTGTACCCATCAGTCAACGGATCCAATGAAGGGTGTCAATGGCTGCGGTTTGGCCAGGGCTGGTGTCAATTTCGACCTGGCCCAGGCCGAGCCGTGCAATAATTGGGTTACAGGCCAAAGATTTATTTATTTATAATTATCTAAAATACTATTTTAATTACATCTAAATTAAAAACTAATTTAAGAGCTCACAACGTTTTAATGGTACTAAGTTACTAACTGGTTATTCTTTTGTAGCAATTATAGTATATGAAACTCCACATGCCCAAACAAATTAATTATGCATGTACGAAAATTTTGATATAGTAATTATCAATTAAACATGTGAATAGATATTAAAAAATTTATACATAGTTGGCTCGGGTTGAGCGTATTGACCTCCTATCTAAGCCCGGCCCCTTGTACTAATAGGGCAGTCAATGGGTTAGGTCAGCCCGATCTCCGACCCGCCGAACCCAATTTCTTAATAGGTCGGGCATATAAAATTGACCTATCGGATTGAGTTGGGCGTGATGAATCTGAACTGACCTTTTGGTCGACTAAATGGTCTAATCTAGACGATAAAAAATTAAGTTTGGGTAGGTCAAATCAAGGAAAATAGAGTGTTTTTAATCAGGTAGGATCAAGATTTTTGGTCACGCCAAGCATATGCCAATTCCCATTAGGCACCAAAATTCAAGCCCAATACGACCCCTTGACGGCCCCATTGCTACCAATTTTGTGTTTTGTGAGATAAAACTTTAAGTTCAAATTATAAAAAATTCAAAATATCAAGTCCTTTTGACAATAAAACGGAAGTTGGTGTTTGTTTAAAAATTTATAAATTTTATCTACACATTTCAAGATGTCTCATACAATTATGATAAGGAGGGAGGAGCATGGTGACAAATTTTGTCAAAATTCGCTCAAAAGGGGTCTAACGAAAATTTTGATAATTTCAATAAATTTTTATGAAATTTTTGATAATTTTCTTTTTTATATTTAAAAACTTTATTTTTTTATTTTAAATATGTTAGTTAGTATAAATTTTTTTAATAAATATTAAATATATTTTTAATCCCTGAAAATTTCTCCAATTTTTTTCGAAAGGTATCGAACTTAATTCGAAATGTGCTAAACAAGGTATCAAAATCGGTTTTGGTATCGGATATCGGTCCATGGAGGACCAATACGAATCGGTCGATACGGATTCAGTCCTTAAAAAAAATAATCATGTCTCGTCTCAAACAGATACGGGCCCGTATTGATCGATACAGATATTGATACCGAGTTGCAGGACTAATACGTATCGATTTACCGAAAATTTAGTACATTTTGGTATTGGCCGATTTTTTATATCTTGGTACCTAAAGGACCCTACCTAAAAATTACCAAAAACGAAATTTGTCACTAGCCGAAGGTGTGGGGTGTTCAGTATTTTTATGCTGTTTTTTCAATGAAACATAGGCATTTACGTCATTCCATAAATTTAAATAATAATAAGAAAATGAAAGAAACGAAAGGGGTTGGATCGTTCACCAACCAATAACCACAGAATCATTAGGGAACTAGAATTATAGTTAAGGCAGCTCAGAATTTCGAAGAATCAGATAAGCACACGAAAGAACCAAAGTCCATCGGCTCTATATACAGTTTTCATCATCCATCTATCTCCTTTACTTATAAATTACTAAACTCTCTATCTTCCCGCCATGCAATCAAAACCCCTTATCACTAACCATGTCTTCCTCTTCCCGTTTCCTCTTCCTTCTCTTCCTTTCTCTCACCATCTCCCACCGTTGCACGCTCGCTAGACCAGTCTCCAGATTCGATAACACGGTAATTGTGATCCCCAACAACACCAACCACACGTGGCACGACTTCGGCAAGTTCATCGATGCAGAGCTAGGTAGCAAAGTCAGCGGCATCTCCCAGCTTAAGAAATACTTCCACCGATTTGGTTATCTTACAATTCCCGTTACGAATTTTACCGATATGTTTGACGTCCGACTCGAATCGGCCGTTGGCCGATACCAGGCGAAACTAGGATTGCCCGTAACGGGAAAGCTGGACGCAGCCACGGTCACTCAGATCATTTCGCCAAGGTGTGGTGTGCGTGACGTGTCGCATCATAAGCACGTAACACGTCACTACACGTTTTTCACCGGTCGCCCGCAGTGGGGCCGATCACGCCCTTTCTTTCTCACCTATTCGTTCTCACCATCCGTCAGTTTGATCAATTACATCGGACCGTCCAATATAAAACCAGTGTTCGAGCGGTCCTTTGCACGGTGGTCTGCCGTTATACCGGTGAATTTCACTTATACCGAAGATTATCATTCGGCTGACGTCAAGATTGGATTCTATGGCGGTGATCATGGAGACGGAGAACCGTTCGATGGAATTCTAGGAATTCTGGCCCACGCTTTCTCTCCTGAGAGCGGAAGGCTTCACCTTGATACAGCGGAGACATGGGCCATCGATTTTAAGAAGGAGAAGTCAAAGATGGCCGTTGATTTGGAGTCTGTCGTGACACACGAGATCGGTCACGTGCTAGGTCTGGGTCATTCTTCAGTTAGGGAATCGGTTATGTTTCCCAGCTTGGCTCCTCGTACTAAAAAGGTTGACTTGAGTCTTGATGACGCGGAGGGTGTGCAGGCTATGTACGGCTCTAACCCCAATTTTAACATCACCTCTCTGATCGAATCGGAACAGTCTACAAGTGCCGGCACAAGGTGTCGGCCTTTCGTTGGGATCGCTTTTCTTGGAGTTTTGTTGCTGCTGGTACTTCGCGTTTGACAGGATCATATACATTTTTTGTCTTTATTTTGAAATTGAACATTTATTTATTATATTTTTTCTTATTTATGAATCATGCTACGTGGCATATTAAGGGTAATCCACTTTTCATGTCATTATGAATCATGCTACGTGGATTGGAGACTTTTTAATGTTGATATTTGGTTGATGGGGAGTCTTTTATGGCTATCCAAAGGCTAATTAAGGCGCCCGATTCAGATGCGTTTGGAAGACCTTGATGTCATGGTTTTACATATCGGTCGATATGTATAGGACTAGGATCCATCCAATACCGTAATATTGAGTTAAACAGGTAAAATATCAGTTTATATTGGGTCAAATGGGCTCACACACACACACACACACATCAGTTTATATTGGGTCAAATGGGCTCACACACACACACACACACACACACACACATATATATATATATATAAGATATGAGTCGGATAAAATATTTAAAATGTTTTTTTTTGTAAAAAATAAATAAATTATTTATTATATTTTTATAAATTTAATAATAAAAGAAAGGTGCCTAAATATTGACCGCTATGACCCATAAGTATCCAATATAATCCCATACATATTGGCTTGGGACCTTTTCTACTTTTATACGCAGATTTAATTTAAGAGGGTGATCAGTAGCGTATTTAGTGATCATCATACGAAAATTTCACTGTTGGATGATGATCCAATGGTGCACGTCAAACATCCACCATTTAAGGTGCCAACTACTCACACTGGAACATAGCCCGATCTTCTGGTGTAGACTGCTTGTGGGTCACCATTTGGTGCGTTGGTTGAGATAAAGTTGAGCGTCAGATGCGAGATGGCGTGTTCAAGCATAACTCCTCTACGTGCAGTCATAGATGGGTTTTCCTTCACGTCAAATTCACCTTAGATTCGTGGGAGACCTCTTTCAATTGAATCCGACGGCTAAAAGTAACCTGACTCTATTGAGAGTCGCTGTCAGATTGTGAAAGCCATTCAAAACGTTATAGTGGCCCGTTAGGAATCATGGCCTATGATGCGACTCCCAAAGGGTGTCTTTATTTCCAACCCAAGATTCTTCTATCTCATTCATCAAAAATTTAAAAAAAAAATCTTCAATCTCAAATTCTCAACTTTTGGTTCACTCCCTTAAGGAATTAATTGCTTTGAATCACATGATAAACATCTTCTTCATCCAACTTTTTAAAAAACAAATCTTGGAATCATAGCCCTACCATTATACATTTAGATTTTGATTCCACCTGATAGACATCACAAAATATGATCCAAGAATCATATTTGATGTACACCAGCATCATACTCATTTATTAGGTTTTATACCCTTTGGAATAAAAATATGACTGTATGATGGTAAGTGCGTGATCTCAAGATTCATTAAGTCGAAGATTGGGGCAAAAATCGATCCCCATCCTTTGATTCTAAGGAGTCAACAATTAAGGGCGTGAAACATAGATCAAGAGGGAAGAATTGTGGATTGTAAGGAAAGGTATCCGACTCCCAAGTTTAGGGGTTTACCATTTGGATGTCCCTTACCCACAATGACATCATCGATGATTAAATTGTTAGGATGCATTATTTTCTTCCCAATAATAAACTAAAAATGGGTAAGTGTGTGGCAATCTGTGCTCGGGTCAATCTAGGGATATTCAGCACAGAAGTGGGGAAAAGTCAAAAGTATACTTTTACAGATTTTAAGCTCATGAACATAACTTGTGCAACTCAAATTTGACCAGTTTAGCAGAGGAAGATTTACTAGTGAACCGCACAAAGTGACTGACTCGAGCACCAATGCACAACACGTGAGTTCTGGACCTCGCAAAGCTCTCAAAGGTAGAGAGATTGGTCAACTTTTGGTCAAAATAGATTGGGCCGTGTTTGGTTCGTGCCGGTCTTTGAACAGGTTGATTATAATAGAGCCTCTTAGAACTAGCATCTACTCTACCAAGCTTACTAATTGGGTCAACTAGCCCAGCTTAATTTACGAGTTAAATCTTTACTTTGATTGGCCCATATCCAACTCATGACAGGCCGGGTTGGAATAGGCCATTAGCTGGCCCGACAATTTTTATAAGTGGTTTCAGTTGATCAGAATGGTCTGGGACTAAACGGAATGACTTATCGAGCTTTCTAATCAAGTCTGTACCAGGCTACACTTACTGATCAGGACAAATCGGGCCAGCCTATTTATATATAAGCCCACACCTTATAAAGACAAGGGTAGGAAACAACGTGGAGGACGAGAATCGAACCCACGACCTACTCTCTCACATTAGAGGGAGCGTACCACTTGGGCTAATTCCTCTTTGATAAAAAAATGTTATATTGTCAATACTATATTCCCTTCAAAACAAAATTTATACTATTATTCAAAAAAAGATATTGCACATTTTAGTCTTTTATTATGATGCAATTAACAGGGTTTCATCGCAGAGGTCGGACATTGGTGCAATGGCAAGTACTAAGCGAATGAAATGGCTTTGAATCCGAAATCAGCCTCTCCAAAATTGTAGGATGACTGATAGACGACTTCATATCAAACTATCAGAGTTCATATCATTCATATTCATGTAAGCTTAAAGTGTTCTTAGTATGGCAACACACACAATTAGCATGAGAGTGTATTTATTTATTTTTATTATTCGGCTAAGACAGTTTCGAGAATCGAGAAGTAGACACACATACGCATATGACAGTTGCGGAGCAATGTGAGAGAGTTCCAACTATAGTGATGAGGTTAACTAACAGAGTTCAACTCATACCTTATAAAGATAAAAAGAGAAAATAGTGTGCAGGACAAGAATCAAACCCATAACTTACTCCCTCACATCTAATCTTATATAACTGGCCTGTCTCTCATATAATGTACATATATCCAAACAAGGGATACATGTAAGTATAAAGATTGGATTTTATAAAGAGAATATTAAAACTTAATCCAAAATCCTATAAAATAAGATGAAGGATAATTATTATTAGTGTCCGCATGACTCTAAAGTTGAACTTGTATCTTTTTCTCTGCTACGATTGAATAATTCGACCTCTTACTCCGAAATCGTCTTGGGCTTATTCAGTTCATCTGATTAAGCTTATTGCTCATTGGATTAATTGTCAATGGTAAGGAAGCCACCAACCATTTATTTGAACTTAATTAATTTTTTATTTAGTCCTGTATACTCTTGTGGTGAACGATAGTCCCACATTATCTAGGTCATTGGCCTTGGGCTATATATAAACTTTGAAAAACCTCACCTTACAAGTCGGTTTTATGAGTTTGAGTTATATGCCCATGAAATTTTTAGTGATTATTGAACTGAGTAACATGGAATGGAGAAAGGTCTGACTATGATAAATTTGGGTATTCATCTCAAAACTAATTGCCTATGAGTGTAGGGGCCTAGAATCTTATAAGAGGAGAGACAAGATTATGAATACCCGATGTGAGACTAAACTTTATTTAGTATTACAATTTTTTTATTTTATGAAGGAAGAAGGATTATTTACCCTCTTGGCACCTCTTTTGATTTTAAAAAATTTAATTCTTTTTTTATTGGATTTGCTTTTTAATTTTAATTTTTAATTTTTGCTTTCTAAGTTAATTAATTGTTTGGATGATCAGTTAAGTCAAGGCGGATTGAGTGGAACTTGTGTTAGCAGTTTTCTTAAAATTAAAATATTTAGAGTTCAATTCAAAAGGGGGTGGACGAACCCACTTATAGGTGAGTGAAATTTTTTTTACATAATTCATTCTCTCTCATATATAAGTGGGTGGTCGAACTCACTTATAGGTGGGCGACCAGCTTTGTAAGAGAGTCAAATATTCTCCCTTTTTCCTTCATAAAGGGGCCTACGACCAGCTCTATATGTGGGAACAATTTTTCTTTGAAAATCTTATGTCTCCTCGCTTTAAGAGGGGCAGAACGACCTACTCTATGTGTGAAAAAAAATTCTAAGAATCTATTAGCTTGTCCTTTTGGTCTTCTCTGCCTCCCTTGGCATCATCGTTTATATATTTCATAATTAGAGGGTTATTTCTTGGAAAATAACAGTGGCAAATTGAAGAAATAGGAAGATATAAAAAGCCCAATACAAGGACATAATTCGAGACACAAAGTATCTTTAAATCTCTACTTGCTCCTACTGTAGATGGTCCGTGACGGGTTTCCAGCAAAGTAGACTCTCAAATGTAATGACCACCACTCTATTACAGATAGGGCCCTGATAGCGTCATTTTCCAGTGGGTCTAATATGTTTTTAAAGAATAAGGGCATCAAAAGTAGCTCATCTAATGAACTCAAGTGAACCCAAAAATCACGCTTGGTGGGTTACTTGAACCCATGCATGGTATCAAAAATCGGCTGATATTGATATGTATCAGTTTGCTGACAAATCGATACGTATTGGCCCCAATACGTATCAGTATTGGCCGATAAGGACTCGTATAAACTGATATCTCTATTTTATTTTATTTTAAAATAGGCAGATATGTATCAGTATCGGCCGAGTCGTATCGATCCTCTATGAGCTGATACTCGAGTCCGATATTGATTTTGACACCTTGCTTGAACCATTCAATCTATGTACTCTTATATCAAAATTGTGCAAGTATTTTTTTGTGGCCAATATTATGATAAATTTTGGTATGCATCTCAAAACTAATTAGTAGCGAGTGGAGGGGCCCGCGAACTTATAAGAGGAAAGACAAGGCTATGAATACTCGATGTGAGATGAAACTTTAACACGCTTGTTGTGAAAACTAAGTTGTACTCGCAAGTACACGAATCGTGATATAGTCAGTGGGTGCAGAGTACGAGATCGTTCCTACGAGGATTGGTTAGAAAATTTTAAAAGAAGAAACAGTAATTAATAAAAGAATTACCACAGATTTATCACAATAACCACTAATTTAAGATCCTAAGAGTTTTAATGAATGAGATAAATACTAACACAAACTGAGAATTTAAGCAAATAATGAGAGATAAGGATTGTGATGTTGAATCCTCCCATCGTAGGTTTATCATTTACACAATACAAATTCGTAAATTAAGATATGAAATTCTTATAAGATATTTATGAAGGTGTACCAGCCCAGAACGCACCTGAGTTCTAACATGTGGATCTGAGATCACAGAGAGGTATGATTAACTTCTCATGAGTGTATGATTAACACTCATACCTCAGAGAACAGTTAGAACCCAATCTCTAGAGTAGACTCCGCACTACCGATCTGAGATCACGAAGAGGTATGATTAACCCCTCATGAGTGTGTGATTAACACTCACACCTCAGATAGCAGTAGAACCTAACCCTGAGATGAGTGATAATTAGGATAAAATCTTTATTGCAATGCTAGAATCATAGGGCATGATTAGCTCCTAGATTTTAGACCACAATCAGATCATATTCATATCAATAATAACATTATGGCCTTTAAAAGAATTTAATACCTCAGTCACAAATTTATATTAATATAATTGAATCCCTCGGATGGGATTCATCAGATCCCCATCCTTGATGAAACTAGCCACACATAATTAAATTAAACAGTATAATGAAAAAGTAAATCAACATAAATATTAAAATACCGTACTAAACTTTAACTAAACCCACAAAAAGCTTTAATCCAGATCTCTACAATTCTTCTTCAAAAGTGCATAAATAAAAACTAATCTAAATCTTACATCTAGAAAAATGAACACTCCAAACTGGAAGAAAAACTGGGACTCAATGCCCTTGAGAATTGAAAAGCAGTAAAACAGAAAAATGCAAGCAGAGAGATCCCTTCCGAATCCTTAGATTTTTCTTTAAATATCACCCTATATCCGTATTTCAAATTCAAATTTGAAATTGGTCGATTGATTGACTTAAGTGGTCGATCGATCAACCAAATTAGAGTTTGAATTTTTGAATTTAAAATTCTCTGAACAATGTCGATTGATCGACCAATAAGGGTTGATCGATTGACCTAGTTAAATGGTCTGATCTCATATATTCTTTGCTTCACTGCTCTGGTGTCTGTTTACTTTGCATCCTTTTATGTCTCTTAATGCGTTTAATGACCAATTTGACCTAAATATCATCATATTTCACTACTCATTAACGCCCTCACACATGTTGACCAGAATCACGTGGACAATTGATCTGGGTGATGTGGATCGGAGTAGAGAAAAATATGCTCTGATACCAAAGATCAAAATTTCGGATTAAATTTCGATTTCAGGCATGACCAAAACTGAAACCGAAATCCGAAATTTTGGATCCCTTACAAAAAATTTGAAATTTTGGATTTCGGTTTCGGTTTCTTATTTGGGACCGAAACCGAAATTTCGGTCATTTCCGCCGAAATTTTGATCCTTGTCCGATACTAGTAAGCAATAAGAAGTTAATTAAGAATAAGAAGGAGAAACCTCAAGGGGTTAGGCGAGCTAGCCGGGTACCTGCTTCCAAAAGGAGGAGACCTAAGTTCGAATCCCCTCCCCCCTTGAGCCCCTCCTAGGGGTGCTCTAAGAGACCCGGATACTTAGGTTATGAAAAAAAAAAAAAAGAATAAGAAGGAGAAGACGAAATTTTTTTAGGGTTTAGCATATGGGGGACATATGCGCCATCCAACATCCACGCATAAGGGCTCGTGGATGCTAAACGACAGGGTAGGGGCTGTTTCAACCCGTGTTGGGGCGCTTGCAGGTATTTAAAATAAAAAATCATGGATTTCGTGATAAAATAGTTGGAGGGGCCTGATTCAGTACTTTTCTCTTTTAAAAACTTGTTCTCAATTTTCCGTGCTGAGATATCTTCAAAATTCTACATGAGATTATCCACCGAGATATCTTTTGGCGTAAAATCTTCTTCTAGATTCTTCCTTGCAAGGCCATCATTGGATTGATCTTGATCTTGACTACCTTGATGTCGTATATTGGGTATTATATTAAAGTGTGCAAATCAAATGATTCCATTCCTCTTGTGACCATAATCGCCAAGTCCGGGTGGTTCGGCAATAATTCGGTGAGGTTAAAATTCAGAAAAATGGGAAAAGTTCAATGGCATATTCAAAAGAAAAATACGAGAGGAAACGATAAAGAATTAGATTTAAAAGTACGAAAAAAATTGAAAAATATTAAAATGACAATTTTTTGAAATTTTCAAGAAGTATTCATGAATTTTTAAAAATATACGAATTTTAAAAAAATTCATGAATAATTCAAAATTAATTCTCAAAAACTTCCCAAGACATGGGACTGATGGACTACTTGTCGGACTACATGAATTTTTATTTTTTTATGCGTAATTCGGGGTTGAAGGATCCCCGCTTAGATTAAGGGCGTTTTACAAAACAACGCCTTCCGTAATTTTTATCACCAAAAAATAAACATCGTTTTCTCTTTTGAAACAGTGCCCTCACGTACTTGAAATGGCCAGTCATACATGTCAACTCATGGAGGACACTAATCAATTTCAATGAATAATTATAATATTGCCCTTGCCAATAAATTTTTATTTAAAAAAAAAAATACCTTTTTTTATTAGGCATTCGATACGTATATGAAGAATGCACACGAATACGGCCCATATGGGGCACATTTTCAAAATTAAAAAAAAAAAATTGACCTTTTTTATAATAAAAATATAATTGGGGCACCTTAATAAGTGATTCTAAAACCCCACAGGAGACTTAAGAACTTAGGGAAAATTATAAACGGAGGATAAATTTGTTGAGGATAAAGTGCAAGCAGTTGATATGGGGCAACATGACTAATTGCACCGACCTACATTAATTGAGTCCCACCGCACTAACAGTCACTTGCGTGACACCACATAAGCCACCTGAAATTTGTCTGCATAAAATTTATCCTTCATATAACACTGGCCAAACTTTATATTTTCGGTTCTTTCGTGGCATTTCCACCTTTCTTGCTTATCATAGTACAAATAAGAGAAAATTATAGACAATATAAAGTAGAAAGCAACTTTCACTTATGCAGGAGACAAGGCTTTGAAGAATAGCAGTAGAACCCGTCATCGAACCAAAAAAGCGTCATCAAGTCAAATTTTAGCTAGTAGATCAACGTTAGCAATGGTTTCTCCCCACGAGTCCTTGAAAGACGAGAGTTAGTTTGACGCTAAGACCCTTGATCTCCTCAATGTGACAAATGTGTTTTCATGATATACTACTAGAACCACTAATACAAGCTTAATGATGTGATTCGGAGGGGGATTTCTTTCACAAAGGCATGGAAAAAGTCCGGACTTGGTTTGCAAAATTTTGATGAGATATGGGTACCAAGCAATTGATTTGGTGACATTTCATAGAAATGTCTTCAATAATTTTTTGGGTACCTCTGTTCACGCATACATATTGACTCAAAGGGTCTACCTCTGAAACCCACTCAACCAAGGTAGTAAAATCTGTATTGGTCTTGGATATCGGTTTGTCCGTTACCGATACGTATAGGCCTATTTAAAAAAAAAAATTGAACTTCTCGGTTCAAACCGAGACTATCGGCATATACCCGATACGGACCTGTATCAACTGATACGGTATCGGATACCCGATACGAGATATCGATATGTATTGGACCAATACGTGTCGGTTTGGCCAAAAACCGATACGTATCGATATCTGCCGATTTTTTATACCTTGCACTCAACCCATTGAATGGTTGGAATCAAACGATGGAGAACACTTTTCCCTCCAATTTTTCAAAAATTTATCTTAAGACCATGAGCATACCATGAAATGGTGAGTTATTTATTTCAAGCGATACTGATCGGTGCCGAAATGTGACTATATTTCGCATCTTAATCCCTACATTTAGCTGTTCGATAAAAGCATCTGATGGTTGTTGTGAGGTTTTGATGTTTACAGATGTTTCCGACCGTTGGATCGTTAAAGAGCATAAAAGAAGGTAATTAAAGGCTACACAAGAGCTATGGATAAAAAGGTCAAATGAAGCATCGAAATCCGTAAAGAAAATCAACATCTATCAAAAGAAAGAAGATTTCACCTTGAGATGTCAATCGATTGAGATATAAGTGTCAATCGATTGACACATGGAGAGAAGATTGTACCCTTAGATGTCAATCGATTGACACATGAAGACCAAAGTTCCCCTCATTCAGCTCGAATTAAAAGTCAATCGATTGAAACTTTACTCTCAATCGATTGAGGTTATTAGGGTTAGGTTTGCTCGGCCACTATAAAAAGGAAGCTACGGGTTTTGTAAAAGGAGGGGATTATTATTATTAAGTCATTTTTTGGTTTTCAACTCTGCTTGGCATTTTTCAAGGGTATTCTCTTCTCCTTCTTCTAGTGTTTTCATCTGGGTAGATTGTACTTAGGTTTGCATTGCTTTTCTTTTAGAAAATCATAGATTGTAATTAGGAGAAGCATTGTAAAAGATCTTTGGAAGAAATGAAAAATGGAATGGCTTTGAATAAAAAAGGAGATCATACACCAAAGATGCGCGGCTAAATCAGTTGATCGGGGAAGATGCGATCCCCAGATAAGTAGCCATTTTTTATGATTAATACTGCAGTCTATTTATGTCATTATGGAATCGTTTTGCTTAAAGTATGCGCGATTAAATATATATTGAATGCTTGCTAGGACCGTTGATTGCGCGTATCAACGGCCGTAATCGCTGGATCTGAACCTGCAGACTGATCTAGGCTGCAGAGCGATTATGGACTTATTGTTGTGATCTAAACATCATGAGATACGCTATGCTTCTTACATGACTCATACCGCAATGATAGACCGAGTCAATGTTTTTAGATAGGGTATGCCGGATTGATGATCGTTTTTTATTACGAATCATTTTTCTAGACGAATGATGGCGTTAATGATGCTTTAATGAAATTGTTGGTGTTAATGATAGAAAAGGGGTACAAATCTGGGATAACATATTCCTTGATCATATTTAAATATTATTCTTAGATCCATCATAAATTAGTTGTTTAGATTAATTTATTTATTTTGCATTTAGGAAAAGTGTGATAAATTTTTGGTAAAATTAAATCTGCCCTTTGGTACTTCCTTGGGAACATTTTTAAATCTCTGAAAAAATTAATTAAAATTCACGTTTCCCTATGGGTTCGACACCCTTGTTCTTGCCATACTACAATAGATCTTGTGCACTTGCAAGGGTTATACTTAAAATCGATCAGATACAAATCTAAAAAAAGTAGCCCTAAAATCACATGGCACACATCACAATCAAATGTGATGTTACGGCCATTGTTTTGAGGTCTGTGACACGTGGAATCAACAACTCACCATTTGATCCAAAGCTCATGTCTCAAGATCCATTGTGTGGAAGATTTGAGTGAAAAACAATCTCCATTGTCCTCTGATTTCAACCAATCAATAGGTTTGAGTGGGTTTCAAACTTAGGAGCTTTCAATACACTGATTCCTCATCTAGGATTGAGTTTGTACAAGGTATCCCCACCCGTAATTGTAGAGTGAAGTGATCATTGATTCTATACACTTTCTTGGTTAGGACCTGACTCTCATGATAGCCATTTAAATACCAAAATGGTGTTAAAATGATCTTGATTCTTGCATCAATAAGGATTTAAGATCTCGGTAATCCATACTGTGGAAGTGATATATCAGACATTGAATGACAATGGGATCAAAAATCACATTTTCATAGAGATTTCAACCATCCGATCTTTGCACTCTAATACAAACCATAGTTCTTAGTTTTAGATGACCATGATTAAAGGTCACCAAGCGGTTGTTCACAATCACTTATAGGCATGATTATGTGGCTTAGACATGTTCCACTGAACAACTTAGAATAAGTACTGATGTGTTGCACAAAGCAAAATAGTAAATCACACTTTTGTAGTGTAAGATCTTAAGTCTAATTTAATGGTGTAAGATCATTAAAATACCATTATGGTTGTTTAAATGTTGCTAAACAGCCATTATTCAATGGGTTATTGTAGAGGAACTTTGATGAAAGTTACAATCGGATGATTCATAGCCCATGCTTGTACCTAAATGGATATTTATCTATCACATTTCTTAGTTTTAATAGGATCATCACATGCCAATTGGTGACAATTGAGGGATATCAGAATTTTACTATTTTTATAAAATTTTGCAATTGTTACTTTTTTTAAACAAAAACTTCCCCTGGGACCTTATTTTTTAGGAATTTTTTGCATATACCCCCTCTGAGATATGCCGATATTGCATTAAATCCCCTTATTTATGAGTATTTATTCTGCAACCCTTACTTTTGTGTTTCTGTTTCATATATCCCCTGCTGTTAATTAGCCATGAGTTTATGGACTGAAACAACTATTTTGCCCTTAATAAAACCAATATTCTAAAAATACTATCATTCTAAAAGGCCCTTCATTCATCTATATTTACAAGTCATTACATTATAATTTACCACCATTCTAAAAGACATTTCATTCACCTTTATTTACAAGCCATGTCATTATAATTTACCACCATCATTTAAAAGGAGTACCTTTAATCCACCCACAAAATCTTTGAGTTCACCCACGCTGAAACACATCGAATGCATTGAATCAGACGATTGAGATTATTTATCGTCCCAATATTTCATGAGATCGATCTTTAGATCATGGGTGTACCATTAGATGGTCAAGATCAAGGATCATGATAGTGCCCTCATTCTCTACCATAAATCAGTGCATGTTCACTTGGATTTAGATCATAGATTTTATGCCTCTAGTCAATAAAATATATGCAACAGTACTCCATACAAAAATAGTTGATGAACGATTATGATGTCTAATACATGTAATTTCCAATATATGGTTCATAAAAGAAATGGTCAATTGATTGGACGGTTGGGATCAAGGATTAAAATATCAGTTTCGTTTTCGATTTCAAGCATGACTGAAACCAAAAATTTGAATGAAATTTTCGGCTATAATTTTGAATTTCGGTCGAAATTTTGGTCGAAAATTTTATTGTCATACATAATTTGACCGAAATTTCAAGGGTTGTTTTCGTTTCATTGAGGACTGAAATCGATAAATTTTGGCCGACAGTATGAATTATTGGCCGAAAGTTTAAAACACGGTTGGGATGGTTCCGCTTGTACAATCATTGAAGATTAATGATGACACCAACACAAGAAGGTTGCAACCCGTCGGGTCAACTCGATGGGTCAAAGTCAAATGACCCGACCCGCCTCGATGGGTCAAAGTCAAACGACCCGACCCGCCATAGGTTTGGGCTTGGGTTCAGATTTTCAAGTCCCAACCCATTAGGTAGGGTTGAAAATGCTGACTCATTTATATCCAAGTTCCACTCAACCACTGAATTATTTATTATTTAATTCCCAACAGCATTACTCATATGGCCAATATAAAAAATCACCAAAATTTTAGATACCAAAAATTAAAAACCATTCCAAAATAATAATAAAACCTACCAAAAATTTTAGATACCCAAAATTAAAAATCATTTCAAATTTTGGTTATTAATCTTAGAACATGTAGATTTAAGGTTTTCTTTAAAAGAATAATTGCATGATTTTTCACAAATCCTTCATTGGTTGAGTATTCGTCCAAACGTTGACATGCTTTAATGGGGGAGTCACCCATCTGATGGGTGAATGAAGGGCCTTTTAAAAGAGTACCTTTAAATTTACCCACCGAATCTTTGAGTCCACTTACGCTGAAACACGTTGATTGAATTGAATCGAACGATGGAGATCATTTATCTTCCCAATCTTTTAGGAGATCAATCTTTAGATTTAGATCATGAGTGTACCCTCAGACGGTCGATTTTTTATTTCATGTGGCATACATCTCAGAAAAGTGACTTTAACATCACGTGCACGCTTAAAATAGAGTTTAAGGTCACTTTTATGGGTGTGTACCACATGAAATAAAAAAAAATCGACCGTCTGATGGTACACCCATGATCTAAAGATCAATCTCATGAAATATTGGGCCGATAAACAATCTCCATCGTCAGATTCAATGCAGTCGATGCATTTTAGTATTGGTGAACTCAAAGATTTTGTGGGTGAATTTAAAGGTACTCCAATTAAGGGCAAAATAGTCGTTTTAGTCCATAAACTCACGGCTACCCTTTTTTTTTTTTAAATATATATAAAAAAAAAAAAAAAAAAAAAAAAAAAAAAAAAACTTTTCATAGGTTTTGCCAAACAAGGTCTAAGGGGCTTCAATTGTGCCTAGGTCCATAAGGACTTAATTGTATTTCGTATTAAAAAATTTTAAGAGCATTGACGCTCATTTTTGTTATCGCTATGCCACTTAAACAAAGAAATTACCGGTGAGTGGTTTGAATAAGACAATGTAGACCGTTTTGGGTCCCAATTTTTCACACGACAGATCTTGAAGGTATGCACCCAGGCCCGACCCAACTATAATTCCTCCCTTGTCCCTCCCTTCCCAACCTCCACTCCTATTCCGAGCGACCATGGGCGCTCCCTCGTCCCTCCTTCGCTCCTGCACTCCACACCGAGCAACCATCCGACCTCCCTCGTCCCTCGTCCCTCCTTCCCACCTGCACTCCACACCGACCAACCATCCCGGCCAACTTCCACTTTGGCTTAATAAACCCGGAGCCATCAGCATGTACAAACTGGCCAACAACCTGCCGATTTCACCACCCAAATTCCATGAAAACATGGGTAAAAATAAAGCCCATTTTCCATTCCCTATCAGATTGATAGTCGGGTTGTTTCAAATTTATAACCATACGCCGGCAATAACTAACAACCTTTAGTTGATTTCCACCGAAACCTGTAGTTCAAGTCGGTGTCAACCCACCAACAATTTATACATATATTTGGTGGCACCTCACGGACAATTTTTACATGTAGTTGGTGGCACGCCACCCACAGGTGCGTCTACCAATTTAATAGTGGACATCACATAATAAAAATAAGAAGCTTTCTCTAAACAGCGGTCGAAAAAAGTAGGATTCCATTTAAAAACTGCAAATAATTGGTTTCAAGAAGTTTCAGCAAAAAGGGTTTGAGATTTGAGAGAATTGTCTAAAATTTTAAAAAATATTTTCACTGCGCGTGTCTACAAATTACAAAATGATTCAAATGCCAATCTTCATCATCATCTTCTTCTTCTTCTCTATCAAATCAAACGAGTAATCTTCTTATTCTCCAACACCCTAATCCCGTAATCATCTTCTTCTTCTTCTCCATCAAATCGGTAAGCTTCAGTTTCTAGTGACAACCTCCATTAATAGTCTTTCATTCCTTGTGCGAGATGAGGGTGAGGACCTCCACTATTGGCATTTCAGATCTCGTGCGAACTATTGGTGATGAGCTCCGTTAATGGTATTTCATCTCTTTTTCGAGCTACTAGTAATGACCTCCATTAAGGCGTTTTAGTTCTTGTACGAGATGTTAGTAACCTCCATTAAGGCCTATTAGCTGAAGTTTATGACTTCCATTAATGGTAATCTCCATTAATGGTGTTTGTTAGAGTGCATATGTGAGATTGCGTTGATGCTGTAATAGAGACGTGACCGGCTCTGATCTTGCAATCAAGCCGGCCGGTCACATTTAATACCCTAAGGCCCTAATCATGGTTCAAAATATCGTTCGATAAATCTAAGTTATTGGCCTACATAGATCGGCTTCTTCACGGGTAAAATTTAGCCGCTAAACTCTTGCTATTATCATGCGCTTGATATGGGACCAAAATTGCAGGACTCTTTATAGGAGAGCAAAATTTGTAGGCTAAACTCTTGCAGCCCTTAAACTCTCGCTAAAGTGATCGGATTTAAATTTCACATGGTCAGGTTTAAGCTTATTTTAAATGGCATAACTCTCAAAAAGTGATCTAAGAACCATTTTTGGTATGCCCTCAAGATCATTTTCATTTTTTTTATATGTGTCATGTGCAATCAAAATTTAACCGTCTAATGGTAGGCCCATGATGTGAAGATCTGTCGTGCATAGAATTAGGCTACAAACTAATCTCTATCATATAAGTCAAAGAGATCAACACCAAGCATATAAAACTTGAGAAGAATCTTGGATTGTAAATACAAGTACCCTTTTTTATATTCTTTCAAACGAACTCAAATTTTCGTTTATATATACTAGTAAAAAGGCACATGCTTATGCACGTGGACATTAGGACATTTAAATGATTGAACTTGATTTTTAGACATCTATCGGGTGATTTGAATATTAAAAAAATTAGTATTTTAAGTGTTTGTTACTATGCGTTGCCCTATAAAATCATAAAAATAATAATAAATTTATAAAATGAAAAAAAATCTATGAGTTTTAATGTATGGAAAAAATAATTCTTTAGCTACATTTGTACTACTTGTACAAACTAACATCATCTAAATGGTCACGTATCATTCACAATAAAATCACCCTAAATATATAGCGAATACACTATCAAATTCAAGCAATTTATTATCAACGTTGCATTTAATATAAATAATGATGTGTGTTTAAGTACTCGGATCTAATGATTTAAATTCCTTGATATATGTACTTTAATATGAATCGATCTTATTTTTATTGACTTATATTAAAATTTATTAATGAGGTCAAAAATATTAAATTTGATATCAGTCTCTTGTCCATGGAAAATGATGCAAAATTTTCAAAACCTCTAAATTAATGATAGTAAAAGGAAAACCAACCCCATTTCTTTTACTGCAAATCAGCACTTGTCTTAGACAATAGATGCAAATCTTGATAAGCAAACCAATTATCGATAAAGGCTGGGATTGCGTTCAGGGGAAGAGAAAGGGAAGAAGTGGAGACGTACCACATGAGTGCCTTTTCTATTGATTTCGAACTCGTATGAAGAGGGTCTACTGAAGACTAGCTATTCTGTAGAAAGGTGATGAACCTGGAGACGGGTTTTGGTCTGTGAGAGAGGCATCTGATGGTGCAGAGAGAGTGAAGGAATTGGTGTTGGAATCACTGTTGAAGTTACGGTTGTTGATGAGAGTGATGGGGTATTTTAGGTATGAATTAAGGGTATTTTAGGTATAAAAATATGACATAAATTATTTTTACTTTTAAATAGTAATATACGGATATATATATATATATATATATATATATATATATATATATATATATATATAGGGTTTTTTGCAAATACCCCTTGAGTTATGCTAATATTAAAAATAACTCCCCAATTATAGCTATTTGCTCTAAATCCCTGGTTAGCATTTTAGTATTTATAAAATACCCTCTGTAACGGATGCAACTTTAAATGATTAACTGGTTGTTAAAGAATAGCCTAAATATCATATTTATCATTTTTTAAATTAAATTACTAAATTGCCACCATCTACAGGTGGTTAAATTTGGCGGTCCTCCACTTACAAAAAAGAGTAGTTTTAAATCCACCCACCAAATCTTTGAATTCACCCACGCTGAAAAACATTGATTGCATTGAATCGGACGATGGAGATCGTTTATCATCCCAGCCTTTCACCTGATGGATCTTGAGATCATGGAGGCACCATTAGACGGTTGACTGCATTGAATCGGACGATGGAGATCATTTATCGTCCCAACCTTTCACACGATGTATCTTGAAATCATTGTGGCACCATCAGACGGTTGATTGCATTGAATCGGACGATGGAGATCGTTTATCGTCCCAACCTTTCACACGATGGATCTTGAGATCATGGTGGCACCATCAAACGTTGGCATGCTTTAATGGGGGTATCACCCATCTGATAAGTCTTGAATCTGATGGGTGAATGAAGGGCCTTTTAGAAGAGTACCTTAAATCCACCCACTGAATCTTTAAGTTCACCCACGCTGAAACACGCTGATTGAATTGAATCAAACGATGGAGATCATTTATCCTCCCAATCTTTCACACGATAGATCTTGAAATCATGATCGTACCATCAGTGTTTTATTTCATGTGGCACACATCTCAGAAAAGTGACCTTAACATCACGTGCATGCTTAAAATTGATATTAAGGTCACTTTTATAGGTGTGCACCACATGAAATAAAAAATCGATCGTCTGATGGTACACCCATGATCTAAAGATCGTTCTCACGAAAGATTGGGACGATAAACAATCTCCATCATTTGATTCAATACAGTTGATGTGTTTCGGTGTGGGTGAACTAAAAGATTTAGTGGGGGGATTTAAAGGTACTTCTTTTAGAATATTGGTAAATTATAATGACATGACTTATAAATAAAGGTGAATGAAGTGCCTTTTAGAATGGTGATAAACTTTAATGGCATTGCTTGTAAATATAGATGAATGAAGGGCCTTTTAGAATGCTTGTATTTTTAACATATTGGTTTCATTAAAGGTAAATAAACTTTCCGGTCATAAACTCACGACTCAGAGGGTATTTTAATATATATATATTAGCATAACACTGGGGTATATGAAAAATATATATATATATATATATATATATATATATATATGACCCAAATTTCAGCCGAGCCTGAAATTGTTGGCCGAAATTTCGGCAAAAATGTCAGTTTCGGCTGGTCCACATTTTGATTCTTCATCCTAATCATTAGGATCTTAGATGTGGTATCCTAATATCCTAATCTTTACCACAGCCACAGAGTCTCTGATAATGTTTAATAATGTTTCATTCCTTTGTAGACATCTGATTTCTGGCATTTGACGTGTCATACGTAGAAAATCATTTAGTTTGCATGGTGGTTGCATAGTATTGCTATTTCTCGTAGGCAAAGTGAAACTAATTTAGAAACCTAGAAAACCCTGTGAAACCCTTTTTTCTCCTAGAACTTTTTGAATCGGTCTAAAACCAATTCTAATTTCTAACCCATCCAATATTTCCTAAATACGCCTTTTTTCAAACATGTAAAACTGCGATGTACTTAGCTTTTCATGGTGTGCAAATACCAGTACCCTTTTGATTTATGGGATTATCAAATTCTTACTATTTGGTGTGTCAACATGCCTCGCTGGCCCGAAACCCGCTTTGGGCCATCCTGACATGAGCTGAGTGCTAAGATGTCCGGCCCGAACTTGATCTGGCCAGGCTAAACCCGACAACTTAAAGGGTAAATGGTTGAGTTGGCCAAAGGCACCGCCCAGACCAATCCGATTTGAGATGGATTGACGCAAATGTAATAGGCTCTATTAACAATCGGGCCTAACCCCAGCCCAAGCCGATTATTTCATGAGGCGGGTCAAGCTTGATCAGTTACAATGCAATTAACCCATAAGGAAATTATAAATGGTTGACAGTTCTTGACAGACAATTTTGCGAGCAGCTTATGTGGCCGATTTGAGTTAGACTTATGCAAGTCTTATTTGTCCATTGGGTGTCTCTATTCATGCCTACCCAATTATTGGTGGGAGCCTACCCCGAAAACCATTGACCACGTTAAATTAGACTATATATAGTAATTTTTTTCACTCCCATCTTTCACACAATGGATCTTAAGACTATGGACATGCCACAGATTGAAATTTCGTCAATCTACGGAATATAGCGGGTATTCGATTAGTTCTAATTAATCTAAAGATTATATTATAACACTAACAATCACCACAACACAAGATATACGTGGAAACCCAATCACTAGAAAAAATTATGAGACAAGCGTCCACACACCAAATCCACTATGAAACAAATGAATACAAGGAGTTTCGAATAATATACCGACAAATGCACATACCCTATCAAACCCCCAAACACTCCAACTTCTTGTCACGGGTCACCTCCACAGCTTTCAGATTGGTGCACACCTTTACCGTTGAAAAAAAACTCACAACGATCCACCTTGAGATCCACAAGGCTATCAATCACACCCTAGTCTCAAGGGATAAGATACCACTCAACACACTTGAGCAAAACAAGAGAAGATGAAGAGTAGTGAAAACCTTTGAGTTAAACTCTTTTTGTACACACAAACTATTTTCAAAGGGAAGAAGATCAAGCTCTAGGGTTTTGGCTAAGGAGGAAGAAGCTCACTTTCTTACTTTAAAAAACCACCCTCCTATTTTGAAAACACTTTTATCAAAAACCCTAAACACCATCAAAATAGGAAAAGTCAGAAAAGCCCTTACGACAAAAGAAACAAGAATTTCGAAGTTGCAGTTGAGAGATCCAACGGCGCATTGTTATCGATAATGAAAACATTATGATGTCAACATCGCTTGTTGTAACCTCTTATTTATTAACATCATAATAGCCTTACCGTCAGTACGCAACAGCCCTTCATTCTCATTCAAGTATAAAAAATTATCTTCTAATGGTACGAGATAAAGATGTGACCGATAGCCTTCTTCATCAAGATTGACCATATCCATATTGGCACACACACCTATCCTAAGTGAGATATACATGATTTTTAGAGTATATCATAACAAACATGATTTAACAATCTCCCCCTTTGTCACATACTACGATAAAAATCATGTTTACATCATTTCATAATAATACATCAAAAAATCCCACTAATCCTATACAATGATCTATATGAAGATGCAAAAACAAGAAAAAATACATAGACTCATAGATCTCCCCCTAAATCTCCAAGATGGTTCTTGATCTCAAACACCTGCAAAACAATAAACCAGAAACCATACATCCAAAACAATAGATCAAGATATCAATAACAAAAGATCAAAATTAACCCACATCATCATAAATAAACATCTCTCCCCCATCTTGTCGGAATGGACAAAGGGAGACAACCTTAAACATCAACATGACCCATATCATCATGCATAGTGAGAAAAAAAAAATAATCTACCAGATAATCAATAAAATAAAATAAGGATAATTTGATTTACTAATTGAAAATACCCACCATCCACACAAATATTAGAGTAAACCAAGTCCATGCAGGAATACAACACTACTATCCAAACCTACATCAAGAACTGAGAAACCAACACACCAGATAAAAAATTCTCCCCTGATCAAACAGCACCACTGGCACCCGAACGATCCTCTGCAGCATCCGACTCCTCAGAAAGATGCCACTCGTCAAACCTTTCCGACAAGGTGTTAACGTGAGGATCAATCAAAATCACATCCTCCTGAACAACAGCAATAGCACGATCAAGAGAATCGAAACATTGCAAATACGAGTTGAGTCGACCTAAAACCACATTTTGAAACTCAAGGGTGGATAGAGGACGATCACGAGCCAAGGACGAGGACGTAGCTGGGGTGGTTGTAGGAGGGATCATTGTGACTCTTCCATGTGTTCTCAATCGTGGACAGAAAAGAGGGTAGAAAATCAATACCTTGCGGTGTTTTGACGACATGCTCAGGAACTGTCAAGAAGGAATCAATGACCTTCAAGAGAATGATGGGAAAAGGGATCAACGTACGGTCCCTTGATTTAATACAACGCGCACGAATGATAAGCCAAATGGCGGTGGAAACACACAGAGGACAATCAGTGTCGATTAGCCACATGAGAAACATCTCAGGAAGCCGAACCTCATTTAGGTTGCCAACTTTCGACCAAAGTGTGTCGAAGATCAGAATACGCAGGACGTAAAAATGACGTTTAAGAGACTTAGCATGAATGGAAAATCGAGGGCTCAAACTAGGAGAAATACACACATAATCAACGATGTCCGGCCACGAGACATCAAGCATATCGTCGGGAGAATCTGACTCATGAAGAAATGGGACCCCATTTGGAACAAGAGGAATCCAAAGAATTTGAGAAATAAATGCAGGAGTGACGATGATTTTAGTACCATTGACAAATGACACAAGAACCTTCTCATCAGAAGAAGATACACTAGAGGCAGAGTCGTAGTTGGCGTAAAAATACAGAACCAATTCCATATAGGCAGAACTCCGAAGCAAAAACAAAGATATCCAAGTGCGAGAAAAAATCTTACCATAAAAAGAGAATTCCTCGTGACAACTAAGATCGAAATTGAAGGACACAAAAATTATACTCCGCCCTCTTTGAAATGAAGAGAGGTGAAACAGCGGCGGAAGATGATGACGCGCCCGTCTTGAACCTCTTACGAGGACCCATGGAGCACCGAGAGAGAGAGAGAGAGAGAGAGAGAAAGAGGGACGGAGGGGAAGACGAAAGGGGGAACCGGAGAGGGAAGAAGAAAACAGAAAATGTAAACTAAAAAAATTCGCCTGAGATTATAAAGCCCAACAACGCGCTGTTAAAAGTCCAACAGTGCGCTGTCATAAAGGGCAGTAACTACTCCCGCTGAAAAGGCTTTAAAAGAATTTGAAAAAAATGAAACCACTTACAACAGCATGCTGTCAGTCTGACAGAGGATAGCCACGTTGGAAAATGTAACTGACATGCAATCACCAGAGAACTAATAGCGCGTTGTTGAGCTCCGACAGCGCATTGTGGCCCCCACCAGCAGGAGCAACACAAGAAGGTAATAAAAAGAAAGTCCAATGACAAGATGCTGCTGTCACTACCGAGGATAGCAAAATGGAGAAGTTATAACATATGACGCAAGACCTTTGTTATAATGTGAAGGCGCGTTGTTAGAATGTGACGGCACGCTGTTAAGAGTCAGCAACGCGCTATCAACCTCAAAAATAGGGGCAGTAAAAAATATAGATTTTCCAGTGAACTCCACGACAGCGTGCTGTTGGAATTCAACAGCGTGCTGTTAACAACATTTTTTTTTTCACAAAATAAAAAAAAAAACACACAAACCCAAACGAATGATGAAATTAGAGATTTATTTGATGCAAAATAATAAAAAATCAGCCATCATGAACAGGAAGCATCAAATCAGTAGTTGGAGTAGAGCAATATCAATGATCAATTTACAGAATCATTTACGATTTTAGCAACAACCATTTATATCTCATAGAAAAAAAATTTCTCTTCTTCACAATGTAAGTTCAACAATATACACAGACACTAAGAAGTGACAATATTAACTGTAGCATTGCTCAGAGGTGGTCTAAGGACGAATCAAACATAGTCATACATGTTGCCATTACCTCTCCTGCGAGTTGAACACACTTGTAGGCACAGTGCTTACGTGGGTAAGACGCTCGATAAGGCTGTTCAAATGACAAGCAGTGGGCAACTCTCACAATGCAAGGACCAAACCATCCAAGATGTCAACCACAATCTCCCTTTTTCCATATTTCATTCTTTTCCAAATTGTCTAAATGAAGGAGGAAGACACACACAAGGGCGATAAAAGATTCACAAGACACACTTATAACATTCTTACATCATCCAGATCAGTGGAAGCTGTCTCACATAACCTACAGAGCAGTGCGCCAACTTACACTAATTAGGTGCGTATTGGGACTACTACCACAGTACGGAGAGCTCCATAATCATATGAGATACATTTCAAAAAGTCACTCTCAATATGTACCAATAGAGAAACTGAACAGAGTAGAAGATGAGAGATAAAAAATTCATGAGACATAGTGAAAGAATAGCTGAAAATCACGAATAACACGTAAATCGATCACATCAACAGCCAAGGTTTGACAACCAAAAAACACACTCATAGTTCATGATAGACAATTTGATAAAATAAAAACAAACATAAAATCAACCATTACTCTTATAAGAGGAAAATACAAAAAAATAAGAACAAAAAAAATGAAAGATCTACAAAACAAAATAAAAAAATAAACACACATAGATACTACTCAATGAAGCACATACCAATAGGCTTGCGAAGATACTCAAATCTGACAACGTCTAAAGGTTTAGTAAGAATATCGGCTAGTTGACGTTTAGTGCCAATATAAGTCAAAGGGATCACCTTGTCCTCAACTAGCTCACGGATGAAATGAAAACGAATATTAATGTGTTTAGTGCGAGAGTGTTGAATGAGATTCTCAAAAATACAGATCACACTCGTATTGTCACAATAAAGGGTGATCACATTTTTATCAATCCTATAATCCTTAAGCATTTGTTTTATCCAAAGAATTTGAGTACAATATCTCCAAGCAACAATGTACTTAGCCTCGGCAGTGGATAGAGAAATGGAAGATTGCTTCTTACTGAACCAAGAAATAAGATAATTTCCAATATAAAAATAGCCCCCACTGATACTCTTACGATCATCAGCATTTTCAGCCCAATCGGCATCAGAATAGCAAGCAATAGAGGAAGATGTATCAAAGGCGTACCAAAGACTCAACTCAAAAGACCCATTCACATACTGGATGACCCGCTTAAGAGATTTTAGGTGAGATTCACGCGGAGATGCTTGATAACGAGCACACAAACCAATACTAAAGGCAATATCAGGACGAGTGGCAGTTAGATAGAGAAGACTTCCTATCATACTATGATACAGAGTGTTATTAACCTCCATACCAGTGTCATCTTTTGAAAGTTTAAAAGTAGTGCTCATAGGAGTCCGAGCATGCTTTGTGTTCTCAAGCCCAAATTTCTTAACAAGCTCACGTGCATACTTGGATTGAGAGATGAACATACCAGAAGAACATTGCTTAATTTGCAACCCAAGAAAGAAAGTGAGCTCACCAAGAAGACTCATTTCAAACTCAGATTTCATTAGATTGGAAAACCATTCAGTTCTGGGCGCATGAGTGAACCCAAACACAATATCATTCACATAGATTTGGGCCACCGTTAAGGCATTTTTCTCCTTTAAAATGAAGAGTGCTTTATCAACTCTAGCAAAACCATTTGACACAAGAAACTTTTTTAACTATTCATACTAAGCACAAGGAGATTGGTTAAGTCCATAAAGAGTCTTCTTCAATTTATACACATGAAGGAGGTAGTGAGGGTTTTCGAAACCTTTCGGCTGCTCAACAAACACTTCCTCTTTCAACAATCCATTAAGGAAGGCACTTTTGACATACATTTGAAAAAGTTCATAGCCAAGGTTACATGCGATATAAAACATGATGCGAATGGACTCCAATCTAGCAACAAGAGCAAATGTCTCATGAAAATTAATACCCTCAACTTAGGTATAACCTTGGGCAACTAACCCGCCTTATTCTTTATCACATTTCCTTTCTCATTCGTCTTATTTTTGTATGTCTATTTTGTTCCGAAAACATGAATACTAGACGGACAGGGAACAAGATCCCACACATCATTTCGAGAAAACTGAAGTAACTCCTCTTGCATTGCAAGATCCACTTTTCATCATTTAGAGCTTCCTTCACATTTTTTAGCTCAACCGATGATGTGTAACACATATTGCATATGACGTTAGCCATATGTTTCAAGCTACGTCGGGTTTGTAACCCGACACTAGGATCACCCAAAATATCACTCGAAGAGTGACTTTTCATATCCCTAGCATATGAAGGATGCTTCTTTCTAACACTGAGAGGTTCCTCAACACCAAGAGAGGGGGACTCATTGTTCTCAGTGGGTTGACACTCTTCAAGAGAAACAGAAGGGAGAGTACCCAAGTTAGAAGAGCCATGAGGAATCAGACTATCCTCACCATTATCAATCACATGAGAAGAAGAGGCACGGTCTTCAATGACCACATTGTATGACTCTATCATGGACTGAGTTCTCAAGTTGAAAACCTGAAATGCTCGACTATTTTGAGGAAGATTTCGAGGTCACTTGTGGGATCAAATTTTCCCAAGTTATTCCTATCATTCAAAATATAGCATTGACTTCCAAAAGTCTTAAAATGACTCACCTTCGATTTCTTTTCATTTCAAATCTCATAGGGTGTTTGGTTAGTGTCAGGATGCACAAACACCCGATTAGAAATGTGGCAAGTAGTAGAGATAGCTGTAGTAGAGATAGCTTCCGCCCAAAAATGTTGGGCCAAATCTTTGATATTCAACATGACACCAGTCATCTCTTGGAGCACACGATTTTTTCGTTTAGCCACTCCATTTTGTTGAGGGGTGTGAGGTGAGGAGAACCCTTACAAGATTCTTAGGGAATTGCAAAAATCATCAAACATGGAATTACAAAACTCACCACCTCGATCACTCCTGATATGTTTGACATTAAAGCCTTTCTTCACTTGACATCGTTTAACAATAATGACAAATTCATCAAAAGCACTTGATTTCTCTCTCAAAAAAGAAATCCAAGCGTATCGAGTGAAATAATCAACCATAACTAGAATATATCTCTTTCCTCCAATACTACTAACTTTCATTGGCCCAATAAGATTAAAATGAATAAGATCAAGAACCCTGGAAGTAGTAGTACTGGTGAGTTTCTTATGAGGAGCTCGAGTTTTCTTGCCCAGCTGACAAGCACCACAAACAGAGTCAAATATTTTTCTTAGTTTGGGTAGGCCTTTGACAATTTCGTCATTAGCAATTTTCACAAGGTCCTTAATATTCATGTGACTTAGACGACGATGTCACAGTTCAAGTTCATCATTGGAGGTCAACAGGCAAGTGGGGTCAGATTGCACATGGAAGGTGTAACAATTATCAGAAGATCTAATTCCATTCAAAAATATATTTCCAAATTTATCAACAACAGAACACCCAGACTTTGTAAAGGTGATGTTCATCCCTTCATCACACAACTGACTAACACTAATCAGATTAGCTTTTAACCCAACAACATATAAAACATCAGAGAGCTTAGGACATTCAGGAGCATCTACCACTCCTTTCTCAATAATTTTGGAGCAATCTCCATTTCCAAAGGTGACAGAATCAGAGTCACATTTTTCAAGAGATGAAAAGTATGACTTATTTTCAGTCATGTGTTTTGAGCACCCACTATCTAGAAATCACTTAGAAGGTTCAAAAGCTTGCAATGCCGTGTGTGCAACCAACACATTTTCAGAAAATTTCTTTACCCATTTCTACTCCATCAAATTTTCAAGTTTCCTCAACCGAAAAAAAACTATCGTATCATGCTTTTGGCGAAAGAGGTCAATTTTCCTAACAGGACACAAGAGGTTTATGTGTCCTCTTCTTTCACAGTAAAAGCAGACTGGACATTTTTTGCCACTAGCCATTTTAGCATGAGGAGGGGTAGGCAAAAGAGGAGAAAAAATGGATGAAGGTCCACATTTAGAAATTTCTGGCACTTTGGGAACAAATTTCAAATTATCCTTACCTCTCTTCACAGGAATAGAGTGATTCAATTCTTTAAAATCCAACCCGATTTTATCACCCCATCTCCTGCAGGACTCCCAAGCCCTTTCAGTGTTAACCCTAGGATTTTGTAACTTTCATAGGGTGATTTTTTTATTTGATAGCTCATTCTTGAGCCATTCATTCTCAACACTCGGACTATTATATTTAGAGCAATACTCAGTGATATGCAGTGAAATATGATAATATTTCATTCCTAAAAATCTGCATTTAGCCGTCCGATGAAAGCTATCTAATATGATTTGTCAAGTTTTCTAAGTTTCAGGACAAAGTGGTCATTAAACTCATTAGGAAGCACAAAATGGCGAAAAAGCGGAAAGAAATTGACAAATGACGAAAAGCAAGACCTTTTGACTAGGTTGATCAATCGACCCTTGTTGGTCAATTGATCGACATAGCCTGAAAGATGTGGAACTTGAATAATGCATTTAATTTGGTCGATCGATCGACTGCATAAGTCGATCAATCGACCAAGTTTGAATTTGAGTTCGAATTTGTGTTTGGCCCCCAGAATCTCGGTACTCTTTTCAAGGAATAAAATCTAGGATTCAAGGAGGAAAAAGGGGCTTCCGTTATTGGCAAGTGAGAGGATATATTTTCTCTGCTTTTTAAGTTTGGGAGGTTTTTTTTTGGGGGGGGGGGGGGGCAGCTTCTTCTGAAACGAGTTTTTATTATTCATATTCGAAAGAGAAGATAAATCTTAGTTTTTCTAATTTTGATTCACTTTCAAGAAGGAGGTATACGTACTTTGGATTAAAGCTTTTTGTGGATATTATTAAAGCCCTTTGCGGTAGTTTAATGGTTATGTTGGTTTACATTTCAATCATGTTGTTTACTGTTATCATGTGTGGCTAGTTTCATTGAGGATGAGGATCTAATGAACCCCATCCGAGGGAGTCATTTATATTAATACAAATCTTAGATTGAGATGTCAGATGCTTTTAAAAGCCCTAATGTTGTTATTGAAGATGATAAAATCTGATTTCAATCTGAGATCTAGGAGCTAATCATGCCCTATGATTTCAAATCTGTAATAATAATTTTATCTTAATTATTATCCATCTCGGGATAAAGTTTTGCTGTCATTTGAGGTGTGAGTGTTAATCGCACACTCATGGGGTGCTAATCATACATCTCCTTGATCTTGGATTGATAGTGTGACTTTATTCCAGTGGTAAGTTTCAATCACTATCTGAGGTGTGGGTGTTAATCAGACACTCATGGGGTGTTAATCATACATCTCCCTGATCTTAGATCGTACTTTGAAAATCACCTAGAGATTGGATTCTGAGTATTGTCTGAGGTGTGAGTGTTAATCATACACTCATGAGATGTTAATCATACATCTCCGTAATCTCAGATCTATATTTTAGAACTCACGTGTGTTTGGGGCGGTGCTTCTTTTTAGATAACTATTAAAGATCTCATATCTAAATATACAGATTTGTATTGCACAAATGATAAACCTAAGATGGGAGGATTTAGTATCACAATCCTTACCTTTCATAATCTGTTTAAATTTCAATTAGTGGTTAGTATTTATCTCATCTTTCAAATTCTTACGTTTTTAATTTAGAAGATATTGTGATAGATCTGTAGTAATTCTTTTGGTTAATTGTCATTTATGATTTTAAACTCTCTAACCAATCCTCGTGGGAACGATCTCGTACTCTGCACCCACTGACTACATCACGATTCGTGCACTTGCGAGTACAAATTAAATTTCACATCACTCAGCTCCTTCAAATTCTAAAAACTTAATTTTATCTCTTAAGTTTTTTATCTCATCTTCCAAAGATTCAAATTTTTAATCAAAAATTTATACTCAATATTTTTTAGAACACATGATGACATGAGAGATGACACATCATTGATCAACTTTATCTTTTATTTATTCAATTTAACACTCACAAGATAGAGCTCATCATATACCTCAAAAATGTCCACTTCATCCGAGACAACATGACTAGTAGGGGGAACACTATGTGTTTTCTCATGAATGGAGGCAACAAATGCCCGAAACCCATGAGAAGCATATGACTCATCAGAGGAGTTCCCGTCACTAGTGTCATCTTCTTTTGTCGCGCATGGCTTTCGATTTCTCAGCGTTTTTCTTCTTGTTGGGACACTTATGAGAAAAATGCCCATAGTCACGGCATTTGAAGTATTGCGTTTCCTCAGATGACTCCTTGTGAGAATTTTTTAAGGGAATCTTAGGTTTCTCATAGGACTTGCCACCACTGTATTTATTTTTAAAAAAAATTTGGCAAACAAGGCAAGGTCCTCATCATCACCACTTTCTCCATCCTTATCTTCAATCTTTTTCTTAGAGGATCGGAAAGCAACACCTTTTTACTTTTAGTCGATTTGAATCTCAGATTCGTACGTTTGAAGAGATCTCATAAGTTCATCAATGTTGATTTTATCACTGTTCTTACTTTCAGAGATAGCTATTACCTTAGGTCTAAACCTTTCAGGTAAGGATCTTAGAACCTTCCTGATAATTTTCTAAGATGGTATCTCTTCACCAAGGTAGAAAGACCCATTGGCAATATCATTTAATTTTGTATAAAAGTTCATAAACTTCTCATCATCATCCATCCTAAGATTTTCAAACTGCGTCATTAGCATTTGCAATTTGTTAATCTTTACTTGTGGAGTCCCCTCAAAGGTGGTCTCTAAGATCAACCAGGCATCCCTAGCCACCTCACAGTTACAAACTCTTTTAAACTCAGAAGTCGTTACAGCTCCAAAAATGACATTCAAAGCCTTAGAATTATCATTTCCAACCTGTTTTTCTTGATCACTGTAACTGTTAGTGGGTTTAATAGTTGTTTTCTCAATTCCATCTAAGTGACCCATTTCTTAAGGTGGGGATCAACAAGTCACAACAGCTGACCAGACCATGATGTCCATGGATCTGAGAAAGGCCCTCATCCTAGCCTTCCAATACGGATAATTATGACCATCAAACAACGGAGGTCGTGTTGTGGAAATGTCCTCTCTAGGTAAATCAGAACTTCTTGAGTACGCCATAGACGCTCAATTAAGAAAGAATCAACACGAGTGAACTTTCTTTGATACCAATTGAAATTTCATCAATCTACGGAATATAACGGGTATTCGATTAGTTCTAATTAATCTAGAGATTACATTATAACGCCAACAATCATCATAACACAAGATATACGTGGAAACCCAATCACTGGAAAAAATCACGAGACAAACGTCCACACACCAAATCCACTATGAAACAAATGAGTACAAGGAGTTTCGAATAATATACCGACAAATGCACATACCCTATCAAACCCCCAAGCACTCCAACTTCTCGTCGCGAGTCACCTCCACAGCTTTCAGATTGGTGCACACCTTTACCATTGAAAAAAAACTCACAACGATTATCCACCTTGAGATCCACTAGGCTATCAATCACACCCTAGCCTCAAGGGATAAGATGCCACTCAACACACTTGAGCAAACCAAGAGAAGATGAAGAGTAATGAAAACCTTTGAGTTAAACTCTTTTTGCACACACAAACTATTTTCAAAGGGAAGCAGATCAAGCTCTAGGATTTTGGTTAAGGAGGAAGAAGCTCACTTTCTTGCTTAAAAAAACCACCCTTCTATTTTGAAAACACTTTTATCAAAAACCCTAAATACCATCAAAACAGGAAAAGTCTAAAAAGCCCTTAAGACAAAAGAAATCAGAATTTCATAGTTGCAGTCGAGAGATCCAATGGCGCGCTGTTGTAACAGCGCATTGTTAACATCATAACCGTGCGCTGTCAGTGCACAAACGACAGCCCTTCACTCTCATTCAGGTATAAAAAATTATCTTCTAATGGTACGAGATAAAGATGTGACTGATAGCCTTCTTCATCAAGGTTGACCATATCCATCTTGGCACACACACCTATCCTAAGAGAGATTTACATGATTTTCGGAGTAGATCGTGACAAACAGGATCTAACATAGATGATGAAGGCTTTTGAGCACCACAGATCCCAAAACGTGGCCCTAAAATCACAAGGCACATATCACACTCTAACGTGATTTAAAGGCTACATTTTGAGATCTATGCCACACGGAATAAAAAAATTAACCTTCTGATGGCAAGCTCATGGTCTCAAGATCCATTGTGAGGAAGATGGGAGTGACCAATGATCAAAATCATCTGATTCAATGTGATCAATGGTTTTGGGTGTAGGCACTCGCCATTAATATGGTAGGCATGAATAAAGGTAACCCTTATTTGTATTCAGGACGAAACTCTTTCTCTCAAATGTTGATCTATGGCTCTTTAAACTCGACAAAAATATCAAGGTCAATGAAGTACATGGTGCACACGCCGGGTACCCGAGTCGTGCACCACATGCCAACTCTTTCTTGGATTCACAATGATCACATAGGCCTTGTTTGGCAATCCTTTTCCAAAAAGCACTTTCTAAAGGAGAAAATGTTGGGTGAGAAGTAGATTTTACCTAAAGACATAACCCCTTTAGCTGAAAATAGTGTTGTATTGAGAAGTTGCCCTATGTCATTTCTCACACAACACGATTTTCATCATGTAATAGTCTTTTAGAGAAACAATATTTGAGAAGTAGCATTTAAACCACCTCTTCACAGCACCTGAAAAGTGTTTTAGGGAGAAGGGCTGCCGAGCAGGGCCATAATCTTCAAATATGTCGTAAATAAGATTGTTAAGTTTGGTAGCTACTCATCATCAAGATTGTTATGTTCTATAGGGTGTGTACGTTGGAGAAAGTGGGGTCTACCCTTTTTGTATGCTTTAAGGAGACAAGATTTGACCGAAGTTTGAAAAGGAAGTCACAGAAGGTGACCAAAATAGTTGGTTGGTGCATGTGTGAATTAGTGTATTCACATTGCTTGTAAGAAGGGAAAGAGGGGAAATAAAAGGTTGTGAAGCCAAAGCAACCATCTTTCTTTGTTGATGGTTTGGAAGCAAAGGAAGGTTGGAGTTCCCTTTGTTTTCAAATTAGGATCACACGTTGGAGTTCCCTTTGTTTTCAAACTAGGATCACATGTAGAGAGCGAGAGAGAGCACATGGATGCCTATTTAGTAGCGACTAAAGATATGTATTATATTAAAAATGGCTAAGATTAAAGGCATCTATTTACAGCTACCGAATCTTTGAGGGCACCAGCATAAAAAATTATTGATTGCCGGAAATCAAACAAAGGAGATCATTTTTTTTACCCCAAATCTTCCTTAGAATGGATCTTAACATCATACGCATACCATCAAACTCTCAATTTTTGGTTTTCAGATGGCGCACATTCCAAAAAGTGACCTAAAAATTACATTTGAGCATAATTGTGCCACCTGATATTTTTATCACTTTTTTGAGATGTATTTCATGCGGAATCAAAAATTGACTGTCTAATTGGACGCCCATGATATCAAGATCCATTATGTGAAAGATTGGGGTGAAAACAATGTCCATTATCTAATTCAAAGCAATCAATAGTTTTTGGAATAAGTGCCTTCAAAGATTCAATGGGTGCAAATAAAAGTTCCCTTATGAAACCACTATCAATACCCATATATAATAAACGTGACAGCCACATAAAGCCATGGCTTCTTTGGACTTTTGTTGGTTTCTCCGAAATGGGCAATGCCCAAACAGTAGAAGATACCATTTTATTGGATTGTGTACTTGTGGAATACTTTTATACAAGAAGGGTCACGAGCATGAATTACTACAAATAAACAAGAGCTTATGAAATAAATGGGGCACATGAGAGAACAGATCTCTTTACTTCATATGTTTCGGTGCACATGCACTTACTAACTTCAACGTCTTTCCAATTTTTTTATAGCAAATAATTGCGCATTTTAGCCCTCTTCTTGAATGAAATGACTTTTTTGCTGTTGAATCTCTTGAAATTTTAACTTTTAGGTATTTCGTGCTTAAAAGGCTTTAGAGATTTACCATGAAGTGAGGGAAGAGAGAGTAGTTTCCTTTTCGATATAACAAGCTAAGCCAATAAATTTGAGAATAGGGTTACCTAATTCGCTCCAAACTATGCAAGCCATGAAATAGCACTCAATGAACCAAATGGAAAATTATAAACGGGGTGGACTGTTTTTTATGGACAATAATGTGTGATTGGCTGCAGTGCTTGGGCACACCATGTGTGCAGCTAGGCACATTGCGCCACATAAGCTGTCTGCAAACTTGTTTATCAAATATTGTCCAATGTATAACTGTCTGAACCAATTTGCAGTTCCATTCGTTCTAGTTTGTGAAGTAGTTTGCCGTATACTTCAGCCTCGTTTTCCCTATTAAACATAAAAATAGGATAGCCTTATTTGCAACCAAATATTCGTTCCTTGTAGTTTTTAAAACCTTATTATATTTTATAAACTTGCCATTCCAATCATAAAAATTCAGGAATTTTTTTCTGTGGTAGGCCTCCGCCAAGTTATATAGGTTATCAGTGGGCACCCAGCCCAATACATCTTTCTGGGGTCCCCCACCGACAGAATCCTAAACATATTCTTCCTTCCTCTTCTCTTCAATGGACATGAGTCGTCGTGGAGTGGCGGCAGTGCTAAGAAGAATATATGGGTGGTGGTGAGTGGGGACGCAGTAGCAGTGATGGGGCGAGGTGATTAAGAAGAAGAAGAAAGAAGATCGGTGTTTGTGGTGGTGTAGCAATGGTGAGTCATGTTAGTGATGGGAGAGCAAGAAAAAATGCAAAATCTACTTTTTGCAACCGCAAAAGAAAATAACAATAAATAAGTTCCACAATTATAATGTACGGTTGCAAATACTGGTAGCCATATAAAAAATGAGTGACTACTTGCACACGAGATTTATGCAGTTGCACATAATTTAATAGTGAGACTCGGTTTAGCGGGGATGATATAAAAATTTAAAGGCGTGATTCAACACGGTCAATCATTGAATCAGATGATGGGTTTTGACTCGGTTGCATCAAAAATCTTTACATGATGTCCTTCAAATCACACAGCTTAGATAATGTTTCACGTGGCACAGGTCCCCAAAATGTTTTCTTTTTAAGCTATGTGCAGGAACATATCTTGTGTGCAGTAATTGCTCTCATAAATATATTGGTAAAAAGATTTAAACCTAAACCTAATTTTTCTATGTTATAAAGACTTAGCCAACAAGCTAAAAGGTATTTATTTGTTATAAAAGTCAATGTAATTACGTCAATTAAAAAAAAAAAAAAAATCTTAGTTTATTCTACCCTTAGCAAAAGTACTTGATAGTGGCTCTGACAAACTAGCGAACCTAGTAACATTGTTTGAGAATCACAAAGTAACATTGTTTGAGAATCACAAATTGGCTTTGAAAATTTCTTACGAACACCCAATCGCTTCAGTAATCAGAACGCCCACAAGTAGGTACTTTTAGGGGACAGAATTCTGCTACTTATTAAATTATCCGTAGAAATGATATATGGCAACAGGACGTACACTATCATTCCCTCAACTGAGTTTGTATTCAATGGTTCAGCCCAAACACAATAGATGGTGTTAGAGTCATCTACACCTCACACACATGGAATCTAGTGGACATTGATCCAACTGTCTCCATGGAAGATCACTACATGCACACCGTTACCTGCACTCTGGTTATTCATAAGAATAGCTCTTTAGCGCTTTGGCTCCGACAAAGAACTACTCTCACGTTTGGAAACTCAATTCCTCGGCTCATTTGCTCTGATAGGGAGATGTTTTAACTGATAATTAAAACTGCTCTATGTGTGATCGCTGCCAAAGTAAATTTTATCTTTGACAAAGAGTTGCATCGGCTCTTAGAAGAGCTAAACCAAACACATGTACAACCGAAGACTATATATATAGAGTAGCGTGGGTCATATACATATATATATATATATATAAAATCTACAAATCAAATGGTCAACTGTTAGAAGATATGGATTGATGTACGAATATTATGGTATGGATGAACCGAGCACTGTTCTTACTACTCGGGCCCAACCACCAAATACTTACGGATTCGTTTGTTTGCATACCCAACTATATTGCTTTCGGAGGTCATAACAATATTTTAATATTCTCTTTCTGCCCGACTGCAACTACTTTACCAATTCTAATTAGCAACATCCTCAGTTTGTTAAGAAGCATAAGGAGTCACCGCAATCATAAGATAAGAAAGCCTTTTGCATCTTGAAGCCCGTAAAATGCTGACTTTAGCAGCTATCAGAGCCTCTGTATATTAGTAAAAGTCAGTCATTGACATGGTGTAGTGGCTACAAGGCTATTCATAAGCTTTATAATCTCAGATGTCAGTGAGTAGAGTCAATTCCGTTTGACAATCCAAAGTCCAAACACCTAACCAAAATTATTTAGCTTACTAGAAATTCAAACAATAACAAAAACCCGTGATTAATGATTAATGAACCCTTTATTTTATGGAAATTAATTATAAAGAAATGAAGAAGAAAATAAAAATAAGAGAAAAGTACGAAATCACGCCCCCCAACCCCATGATTCTTACTTAATATATTAGAAGCAAATTGAGCAATAATAAATTAGAAAGAAAAAGTATCCTTAGAATAGATAATTAGAGATGAGCAAAAAGGGAGAAGGAGCTTGAATCACCAAAATCACCATTCCAAACCATAATGATTAATTTCATATATACAAAATTGTTCAACACAAAACATCCTTGAGGAGCTTGTACCTGCGTCCGCTGGGTCTAGGTGAAGGGTTATTACTTGTGTTCTTGCCTTTATCACTATTTTCTTCGCGCGAATTTTGCTTAATCTTGTCGCCGGAATACTCAGAACGGTTGGTGATTCCGGCATCTTTTCTGGCTGATTTCTTCGATTCCACCCCGTCACCATGTCTTCCGCCACTTCTCTCTTCACTCTTGCACCAATTGCAGTACCCTTCATTACTCTCTGAAAATTCTTCGTAGTTGTTACTGCAATACCTGTAAAAATTTCAAAAAAGCTAAGTATAGAGATTATATGAAGAAAAGATTGAAGATGGTGATGATGAGGCATACGCATGCTGGAAGCGGAAATGGCATTTGGTGCACTGGAAAAGCTTATCGGGGAATCCGACGTCGCCGCACATAGAACACACGGGTTGAAGATCAACCATGGCGAAGCTTCTGCAGCTCTGTACTCAACAGATCGAAAGCAGGAAAAAGAAATTGAAACAGCGAACGAAGGAGTTGTTAATGGAGGTTGAGTCCGTTTATATGTTTACATATGTGTATATATATATATATATATATATATATATATATATATGTTTGAAGATGGGGAGGATGGACCGATTTGGGTCGTGTTCTGGTAGGAGAGAGAGGCATGAGCTTAAAATTGAATGAGATGCATTTGTATGAAGTGCACGACCTGTGGACATGCACGGGTCGGTCTTTTTATGGACTCAGCACAACATTAACACTTTTGAGGGGTTTCTCACGATTTGATCAAAAGGGTAACAATATTTACACCCGGTGAAAGTGTAACCTAGCCCGTCTTCTCCTGCTAAAATGCATTGATCGCTGTATAATAATTCTATGTTATATGGAATCAAAAATTGACCTTCAGATGGTAAGCTCATAATCTCAAGATCCATCTTGTCGAAAATTGGGACTAAAAATCTTTATCATCTAATTTAAAATGATCAATGCATTCTAGCTAGAAGAGATGGGATGAGGTTACGGTTGAACAGTATATAAATAATGATACCCTATGATCAAAGCACCCTTTTTTTGGCCTAATGTGAACCGTTGCCTATATAATGTTTAGCTGCTCATTTGAATGTGATCAATCTTGAAGACTCTTGATCAAACTGTACAATTGAGCAATCTTAGAGCTAAATCTAGTCTAAACTAAAGCCACATGTGGTAGCTAAATCTATTCTAAACTATAGCTACATGTAACACATGCTAAAAATTTGATTAAAAAAAAGCATTCAAAGCCTACACAATTGGCATTGACCAATTTTAGGTCAATGGTCTGGTTGGGATTAAATAATCAGACTCACTTCTAACCCGGACCCAACCCGACTTGTTCATTGAAACTGTCAACCCAAATCACAACCGGACGTTGATCAAAGACGGGTAGGGCTGGGTCAGGTTTGATTACGTATAAGGTAGAGAGTCGGGTCAAAAAACCTCAATCCAAGCCCAACCCATTTAGTAAATGGTTCAGGTTTTCCAACCCTACACGGGTCATTTGCACCTCTAAATTGACCATAGCTGGTGCAAACTGCAAAGTCAGCGTGTCAAAGTTTGTATATGGTGCAGGTGCACGACCCATCGACCATGTGGCTCGAGACTTGCATGGATCGTATATATTTTATGGTATAATTAAAATACTAAATTAGTGTTTAAATTATCTTATACCACTAAATTAGAGCCTTTCATGTTACACACCGTTCAACTGTGATTTATCATAATATCATGTGATGCATTTATGATCAATTTAAATTGTCTAAGTGACAATTCATCATTAGAATATGTTTGATCCAAAAAAATCATGCTCATAAGTTAGCATGAACCATCCAATTGGCGAACTGTAAATATCAGCCATTAAAATTGAGAATAACCGCCAATATTAGAGTCTAGAGATCAAATGATTGAAACTTTCTAAAAAATATGATTTTTAGCCCATTGCTCTTCTACTTATAGTCTATCAGTTTGATGGTGTCGGTTACTCACATCATAAACTATTGATGGTATATGATTATTTAAACACAATCTTGGCGGTTAAGTGACAGTCACGAGAATAAGGGGTGTGGCGGGCGGCGGGGTGGACGTAGTGAGGGACAAATTGGAAGAGGCGTTGCCGAAGATAAATATGCAATGGTCGGTTAAAAGGGGTTCTTGATTTAAGAGATATGACCTTCCTCGAAGACTTCATGACGATCAACTTTGACTTCCCATTGTTTTTGTGGTTAAGAGGCGCTTCATCCATGTTTAAGCATCTAATGAGCTTTAATAAAGCTTAGACCTACCTATTTGCGCCTATGCAGTGGACACTGCCATGCACACCGTCAAAGCAAACCATTCAACGAACCACAAACAGTGGGGCGATGCAAGCACAATGGAACCAGCAATGCACGTCGGGCCAGTTACTTGCAACGTGCCACATAATTTTTCCTACTGAATTATTGAGAGCCCCTACACTAAAAAATCTCAAAATTCATTGATTGGGTTGAATTAGTGATCGATTTTAAAATGTATCCTTGCAAATGTATATGATCAACTGTAGCACGGTAAATTCAAGAGTATCGTATCCACAGGGAAGCGCGTAATTTAAATAATTTCTAAAGAGAAAAGACGCCCAAGAAAATATCAAGGGAGAAAAAGTCTATTTATCACACGATTATCACACAATTCTAGATACAATAAAAGAAAAGTAATCTAAGCCATAACAAATTATGATAAAGAAAATGATAGTTTAAGAATTTATCAAGGAGTTAGCTAACCATCGATTCATAACTTTTCTACCATTTAACTCACATTTTCATATTACGTCAAAACACCATCATTTATTAAGAAAACAAATGAATCGAGAGGAACATGACTATTGATCCGGCATACCCTTTCTAAAATTATGACTCAGCCTATTATTGCGGTATGAATCATTTAAAAAGCATAACGTATCTCAAAATTTTAAGTTACAACAATGATAAATCAATCATTTTGCAGCCTAGATCAGCCTACAGGAACAGATCTAGATGGAGTGTCTCTTTTACGATCGTTGATAACTACGATCAATAGTTGTAAACGAGCCATCGATAATATTCAATTAAGCATGTATTTTTTACAGAATGATTCAATGACTATACCATGAAATTATAGATTTAATAATAGAACAGTTACTTATTTAAGGTTCGCTTCCTCTTTGAGCAAGTGATTTTAGTCGCTCATCCTCGGTGTACAAATCCGTTGTAGATTTGAAGACATCATCTTAATCATGTTCTTTTATTTATCACAAAATTTTTTCTTACAATGCTTTTATTCGTAGGTACAATCTATGCTTAAAAATTATAAAGAAGAAGTATCAAAATCTAATACAATCTACTAAGAGAAGAAGGACCTACAAATAAAAGAGAGAACAAGAACCCTCAACCCTAAGTCGTAGCTTTGTTTATATAGGAGGCGGGCAAAACATTTTCCCTAATAGGCTCAATCGATTGAATTCAAATTTGAATTAAGACGGGCAAAGCTGTCCCTCTTGTCAATCGATTGAGATTTGGTTCTCAATCGATTGACACATAGGGGCAAGGTCTTCCTTCTCCTAGTGGATGCTAGATTAATTCACGGATTTCGATGTTTTTTTGACCATTTTGTCCACAGTTCTTCTGTAACCTTTAATTGTCCTCTTTTACGCTCTTTGATGATCTAACGGTCACAAATACCTGCAATCACTAAAACTATATAACAGTCATCAGATGCTCTTATCGGATAACTAAATGTAGAAATTAAGGTGCGAAATATGATCATATTTCAGCACCGATCAATTAGTTGATGGAGATCAATTTTCATCTCAATCTTTCACACCATCAATCTTGAGCATGGTATAAAAAATCGGCAAATACTGATACGTATCGATTTTTGGGCAAATCATATCAGCCCTGATACGTATCGGTATCTCAACTCGGTATCGTTATCGGCCGATACGGGCCTGCATTGGTTTCGGCCGATACCACTATTTTCTTTTCTCTTTTTTTAAAGAAAATAGGCCGATAAATATCGATATCAGACGAGTCGTATCGGTCCTCCATGGACCGATAACCGAGTCCGATACCGATTTTGACATGTTGATCTTATGACCATTTATCATCAAACAATCTTTTTTTTTCATACCATGTGGAAAAGATTCAAAAAGTGTTGCTAAAATGACGTTTGGGCATGATGTGTGCTACATGAATTTTTAGTCAAATTTAGGAATCCGTGCCACATGAAAGTCAAAAATAATTGTTTCATGGTACGCCCAAGATCTCAAGATTATTTTGGTGCAAGATTGGGATGAAACCCAATCTCTATCGTCTGATTCTATGCAGTCAACGGATCTTGAGATCATGAGCATATACGATCATAGGGTCAGATTGTGATTTTCTGAGGACCACATTTCAAAAGGTGAACATGATCTCAACATGCAATCAAATGTTGTTCTGAGTCACCTTTTGAGATATATGCCACGTGGACCGTCTACTCGTACGCCAAAGATTGGGAAGAAAATCAATCTCCACCATTTGTTTTAAGTAGTCTAAAGACTCTAAACAGTTTTTGCACATGCAAGCCCTAATCGCCAAGTAAGGATCTCTAATGCAAATAAAGTACTCATCATCATTATGCAAGCCCTAAACAAGTCGTTTCTCGCTCTAGTGTTGAGTCTAAATACCGTGCTATTGCTCATGGTACATGTGAGATGTTATGGTTGCGGTCTCTTATGATGGTGCTTGGCTTCCTTATTTTTGGTTCTATACCTCTTCATTGTAACTATGAAGTGGTTGAAAAGATTGCTTTAAATTCCGTTTTACATGAGGACTAAACATATAGAGGTAGACATTTATTTTATTCGAGAAAAAGTGTGGGACCACTCCTTTGAACTTGTAGATGTTGATTCGTCTCACCAACTGGCTGATGTTTTTACAAAACCCCTTTGTCTTATAATTCTTTAAGATATTATAGTCAAGTTGGGCATGCATGATATCCAGGGCCGGCCTTGGACCAAGGTGAGCCAGGCGGCTGCCTTGGGCCCCCGATTTCTAGGGGCCCCCAAATAAAAAATGCCTTTTAAAAAACAAGTTAAAAAAAAATAAATTATATATATACAAAGGCCCCCAAATCTAGCCTTTTAAAAAGCAAGTTAAAAAAATTATTGTCGTCATTTTCCATTAACCTCTTGTACAAAACTACTGATATGCATAAAGAGAACTTTATATAGAATATTTCATGCTAGCACTAAACACCATGGTGTTCCATCTTTATTCATTAAAAAACGATTTTAACGGTCTAGGTCGAATGTTGTATGAAAAATATTAGAGCCGTTTTAACTTATGTACACGTGGCAAAGTAGTAACTGCCTCGGTAAGTGAGTCTTAGTCTCAGAAAAAGAGATATATATATATATATATTGTCAGAAACGTTCCTATTACAATGCTAATCTAAGTCGTTTTTAGAGGAGAATTGGACTTGCACGGATTTTGTGCCCCTAGAAATTAGTTTATGAACTGCCCATGGCATTGAGAAACGTTTCCCATGCTAACGCACAAGAATTTAGGAGCTGACAAACGTTCTAAGGATGCCCAATTGTCCACAACTTCACATGCAATACTTACCTCAATGGGTGTAGGATCGATTGTATCGGCCCTATAGGCCAAGGCCCAAGAGGCGGCCCCCTCCCTAAATATTTAGGGGCCCTTAATATTTAGTCATTTAGTTGCTTAATATAATTTTTAATATATAAATATATTGAAGTGATCTCATTGTTTAGTTGGTTAAGTGACAGGTTGTGAGTTCAACTCTTCTCAGGTCCCATATTTACATTTTTTTAAAAATAGGTCATGGATCGGGTCTCAGCAGGATCGGTGCAAGTCATTGGTTGGGTCAGGCCGACCATATAGTAGATTCTCTAGCCCAATTTTTTATCGGACTAGATTTTTTTGACCAAATCCTTTATATTTAGGGTACCTCTAAGCGCGCTCATGCGTTCTCCGAAAGCGCCCATGTCCCCTATCTCTTGAAAACCATTGATTCATTAGAATGTGATGATGGAGAGCATTTATTAGACTTATCTTTCTCAAACTATATCTTTAGGTCATGGCCCACCTATCAGACGGTCAATTTTTATTCCATGTGACACACATCACGCTCAAATATGATTTTATGGCCCTTTTTTTGGGGATCTATGATACATCAAATCACAAACCGACTATTTGATAGGTGCACCATGATCTCAAGATCTATTGAGTGAAAGATATGGATGAAAAACAATCTCCATCATATGATTCGAAGGATTCAATGGTTTTCAAGGGGTCTGGGATGTGGGCACGTTTAGAGGTACCCATATATATATACAAAATTTTCTTATTAAATGACCCTAACTTAAAATAGAGACTTTAGGTTTGTTACAATTCCATTTTTTGTAAATGACTTATCAATTTTGATCTATTCAACGAGACTTATCCAATGAACATAGTTTTAGAATTTTTTAAGACTAATAAAGTGCTAAAATATGACAGTGAAATATTCAATGGCAGTTAACATAATAAAAAAATGTTAAAATGTTATTGGTTGGGTTACTCTATCTGTCGAATATGTTCTACTATTTAATTTTTCTCTTTTTGTGTTGCATTTTTTTTTAATATAAACTTTCGTTAATTTGTTAGTTGTATTTTCAAATTATAACAATAGATCGAATATGGAGATATTTGTAATCTAAAAGCTATGAATATTATTTTATTTGTCAAAAAAAAAATTTGTAGCAATTTTTTTTTTTTTAAAGATTAATATGAAAGAGGGGCCCCATTTTAGGATCTCGCCTTGGGCCCCCAAATTCTTAGGGCCGGCCCTGATGATATCCATGCTCCAGCTTGAGGGGGAGTGTTAATGTTATTAGTTACACTTAGTTATAGTTGGTGTGTATTCTTCAACATTGGGTTTGTGAGTATTACTATTGTTAATATAAAAGCTAATGGATTCATACATGCTCATTAAGCCCATTCATTTCTTCCTTATTATTCTCTTCTCTCTCGACTCTCTAACTCTAACTTATTCCAGTGTATCAGCCCTAACCCTAAACAATCTAATCTAATCTTCTCTCTAATATCCATTTCTCCTAGTTAAATGCTATGAACGCTTACTTCCAGGAAGTATAATGTCACAACGGTCGTTACCTGTTTTTTAAAATACCCCCCTTCCTCAAGCTTTCAGTGGGAGAAAAACGTAGCGTCCTCTTCAGGGAGAATGGTGGTGTAGAGAGCAGTGGTATGCTAGCAGGGGCACAAGTGAAAGATGTGATCAATGACATGGATGGTGGAGAGAATTAATGGCACCCTTAATTTAATTTGATGACCTTATTTGACAAAATAAATAAATGAATAAAAAACTATTAAATTAGTTTGTGTTAGGTACACGATCTGGTACATGGTACATGATGCATAGAGGCTATGGTTTAAGTCCATACTAAAAAAGGGAAAGTTATAATATAGGACAGATTTGTTGAGGACAAAATACATACAGGTGACGTGGCACAACATAATTGGCTGCATCAACCTGCGCTAATTCAGCCTACCGCACTTGCAGCCGATTACATCGCTCCACATCAGCTGCCTGCACTTTGTCTACATAAAATCTATCCTCCATATAATATTGTCCCTAAAAATTAGGGGGTGGCATATTATGTGCAAACCCCAAGTGTTCATATTAACTAGGGCTATCAAGGGTTCAGGTCAAGCCAATGCGAGGCCGCCCCAGAATCGGACACATAAACTATATCCGTAAGGTCAAGTCAGCCATGAGGCATCCGACCTGACCTTCAGGTCAGATCAACTAAAATGCCAAGTCGGACCGGACTCAATATTTTTTTTAACAATTTATGAAAAGACTCGGTGAGGTCAATGGATTCATTGGCAAATCCCTTCATGATGCATGTAAATTTTGACGGAGAGGGATCAAATGGTAGTTGATACTTGATAGATTAGATGATTCTAAGAATGACTAACGCTTTCCATGGGCGGGTATCTGGTCGGGTAGGGTCGGGTCTAACATATGCTATTATATCATTCTGCGGCAATAGTATTGGCCTGATCCAACCAGTTCATACCCCTATACTTTGAGGTCAACATTAACCTATATGTTTTTGAGTTAGTCTACAATGAATGTCCACCTATCAGGTGACTGCATGACATACACTAAGACTCCTAATATATGGAAGTCCGTGCATATCATACACTCGCATAGATGTATGGACAGCTTTAATGAACTTGATGGATGAACACCATTGTAGACAAACTCTATTTTTTTAGCTACCCTGTATTGGATCTAGCCTTTATATTGGTAATGATATGTCCTATAAGGTTCAGTCTCTGCAGCCTAGGGTTTCCACCTTGAAACTCACCGAAGGGTGTGCGGCAGCAATTCAATTCAAACCAACAACCTTTGTAAATACACCCGTAGTTTTGAGTGGCAACTTAGTGAAATGTCAATAGTGGACTTTCACTAATTTGCGTGCTCATAGTTAGCAATGCCGATCTCGAGGCGTGAACATTTGGATAAAAAGAGCTAGAAACCTCTCTTGTTCAGGCCCAATAAACAAGTTTGGGCCTATGATAGACCCAATAACAAATGATTTAGGGTTGGACCTAGGTGCTAAACAATGCTCCATTCTATCTAGACCTGTTAAGTAAAGACCCAGATTAGGGTTTTATTTTCAGACCCAAATAGTAAAAAATTTGAACCCAAACCTATTGTTTGGCTCATATGGTAAACAGGTTAATCTTGGGCCAAGAGTTTAGGCCTGCTAAAACTGTTAAAAATTTTATAGACCGACAACCAAAGCCGACTCCTTATAACCATTTACGCACATTTTACGAAGAGCTTGTATTTATTTATTTTTTATTTTTTTTGAGAGAAAACGGGTTAATCTCCTTTTGTCCTAATGATCAAGCTACCTAGAAAGTTTACTTTTGATCTCTCACTTATTTTATTGAGCGTTGTCAGTTTGAGATGACACGAGTGTCCCTACCGGACTAATTCCTATAAATAGGCGGACAAAGAGGCCAAACCAACTAGACAAAAGGGGCAATCTCAAATTTTATCTTTTGTTATTACTCTACACATATTTCAGCGTACGCACTTGGACACATCTACTCTATTTCCTTGTCATTTTTTTGTAGTCAAATATTATGGACCAGATGATATGGTAGATCTAACTGTCATCGAATCAATTGTCCTTCAATCAAAATAAAACTCTTCGGTCACACAATGTAAATGGAAGCCCAAATATTAAACAGGTCATTGTTACCAAGGTATTAAAATCGGTATCGGTCTCGAGTATCGGTTTGCCCGAGGTCGATACATATCGGCTGATACCAATACATATTGGTCATTTTTTTTATGTATAAACCTTGGTTCACCAAGTCAGGGATCCCAATAAAAATTTGTCAAATTTCATAAAAATAACGGAGAAAAATTAGAGAAATATATCAGTTAAAAATTGAAAAAATTAAAAAAAAAAATCAAATTATTTTGAAAAAATTCGAGAAATTCATAAATACATATTTGAATTTGGAATAATTCTTGAAATTCAAAATTTTTGAAAAAGTTGCAAAGAATTACAATTTTATTCATTTTTCAAAAAATCATAAATTATTCGCAACTTTTTTTTAAAAAATCCGAGAATTTGGTCACTATGGCTGTTTACCAGCTCTTTGCTAAGTAGCCTTGTTATCTTAAATTTTTCTGCACCAGTTGAGATATCAATCGAGTGATACATTTCTCATGACTTCCTTCAGCTCTATTCGACCTTACACTTGTCACCAACCATACGGCATTGTTGGTATTGGGTGCTGGGGGCCAAAGCACCAACCGTATCAGATGGACGTCCATACTTTACAATTTGAATTGGCAAAAAATCAATCCAGCGAGGAAGGGTAGCATGTTTGGTTGCTTGTAGCTTGGCGGTCTGATGAAGCGCCTGCAAATGAACAATTGAAATGATTATAAAAACATGAAAAAGTGCATTAACAGACTAGTGGGATGCAAGTGCTACGCACATGGGGAAAGAGGTGCGAGAGAGAAGAGGAGAGGTTTATAAGAGACCTTTTGGGTACCTTGATTTTCAAAACAAGGTTCTTCCATCTCAATTCGAGTTGTCTGTGCATAAACCATTTGAGATTTGACTGCTTTGGATTGGGCGTAATAGATTACTTTTCGTGACAACCTTCAACACAGTAGACCTTGAGATCATGTGGAACCAAAATCTGACCATATGATCACATTCATTTTTGGGATGTGTGCCACATGGAATCAAAAACTGACCATCTGGTGGTAAGCACATGATCTCAAGATCTATTGTGGTGAATATTGGTACAAAAATAGATCTCCATCAGATTCAACGTAATCAATAGGCTAAGAATGTAAATCCCAGGTTGAGAAGGAAGAATCTTGGGTTGGAAATAAAGTACCTCTTTCTAATTAAAAATGACAGATGCAAGACAAACATTTAATACTTTCGTCCCTCGTCACGATTCCGCCCTTGTCGCTTTATAATAGTAAAGATGATTAGGACCATTTAATTGATACCATCTTTTAGCTTACTGTCAATCCACAAGCTGTGTCGTTCCACGTAGATGTACTCCACAGGCTATGTTGTTCAACGTTTGATGCACTGGATTGGCGCACGCCAATGGCATGTGTACACCGGATGACCTGAACACAATTTTCCTTGTTCAGCCCACCAACCCAATCCCAACTGTTAACACAAATGAGTGCAAGATTCTCTACATTTAGCAAGTTTGAAAAATTCTAGGTTCCCTTTGGTATTACTTCTCTTTTTCTACTTTTTCTTTTTACCCCATGCTATTGAAGTGACATCATACTAAATTTCTCAAACTGTTAATATTTTTTTCTACAAAAAGGCAACCATGTTGAGAAGGACACCAGGGACGACATGGCAAACCATTGTAAACCTGGCGGCGTAATTATATAACATCCAATCTTAATCAATGAATGACATACAGAAAGAGTTCTATACTGACACACCGAATTTTTGCTCTGTGCACACCAAATTCGAAGAAGAGATTCAATAAAATTACTTAAGTTTAGTGTCCTAAATCCTAATAAATTATCTTTACATAGTTCTATATAGATTTTATCTATCATACTACTGCAGTTATTGTAAACCTACCAGTCTTCACATATACAAAAATTTTCCGTTACTGGTATCTACGTACATAAATCTACCCTATCCACGTAGTTCGAGCACTGCAGATAAAGTGATCAATAAGCCACTTTCTGAAGCATAACTACCGAACATGTTATAGCTACCCTTTCAGGATAGAGATTGAGGTGACTTTCCAGGATTCTCTTGCTGTAATCCCATGACCCGTTTCATGGTAGCACTAAAACTACCTAACAAGTTATAGCTACCTTTTTTCAGTAGAGAGATTGAGGGGACTTTCCAGGCTTGTCTTGAAGTAATCCCATGATCTATTTCGATAGCGCTAATTTAATTGGACAGCAATTTGATTGACAAAAGGAGAAAAAGGAACTATGAAGTAGAATTAAATTTAAGTTCTCAATTGAAAAAATTAGTGAAATCTCTTTATACATTGCTGAGTTGCGAGGGAAATCTGGAGTGCTGTTCTCAATTCTTTCAATGTTGGCTGGGTGTTCCTGGAGGAGTGTGGTAGCTTGTTTGCTAAGTGGGAGATGGTATGAAATTTGAAGACATTAAGGGTGATTTTTAGAGCATTGATGTCTTTGCTGTGGTGTGGGCTTTATGGTTGTTAGCTCACAAAAACGAGAGTGGGGACGGCACCAATTAATTGGAGGAGTCGAAGAGACTGTCTTTAACCTAATTTTCCTTCCGAGGGAGGAAAGTATTCCCAGGGCTGTTTTGGGCTGCTCTTTGGGTTTGGGTGTGAGTTTTTCTTTGAGTTTGAGGCCTTGGTTCTTTAGCACCTTCTTGCAGCTTTTTTCCTTTTTGCTGACTCTGTATTTTGTCTCTGTTTTTTAATATATTTTCTGTTGCCGATCACAACAAAAAAAAAGGGGTGAAATTCAAGTCCTAGTATTTCTCCCAATGACACAGAATGGAACTGCTAAAAGAATCCTAGTAAGCATGGGTTATATGAGACCATAAGGGGCAAAATACAATGCAAGAGAATGGGTTGGGAATTTTATCGATTTATTGGGTCAATATTAGAGGCAAGTCAGTGACAAGAAAACCTCAAAATCAGGAATGATGGCAAATAAACAATAAGAAAGAAGGGTACCACCTTACCAAGTTTTTGCAGTTCATTCTTTCCAGCTGTAAGGAGCACGATCAACAACTAAATAATCTCCACGGATGTCCTTTACTACCCGAATCTCATCATCAAGATAGACAGATTCAAACCTGCAAAAGAACATACATATTCATAGAAAAAACACATACAAATTTAAGACCACACTCTCTTGACTGTTATTTAAACACCATTTTGTTATTTAAATGATCTTACACCATTAAACGTATAAAGTGAGCAATCCAAGCTGTCAAAGTGATAGCTCATATATTGAATGGCAATGGGCATCACATTTTTGGGAGATTTGAACCATTCGCTCAGGGCATTCGAATATTAACCGTTGTTCTTATTTTTTAACAGACGAAATTAAAGTTCACTGCTCGGATGGATCGCATCTGCTTATAGGCACAATTCTTTGGCTGAGACATGTTCCAATGATGGACTGCCACTTGGACTATTTAGATCGATTACAGATGTGTGCCATGTGGACTAACAGTAAAGGGTACTTTAATGGTGAAAATCAAAAGTGACTTTGATGGAACAAGATCATTTGAGCACCATTTTGATGTGTAAATGTTGGTCATTCCTACAATGTATTGCAGCCGATGAAGAAAAAATATAACAATTATTGATAGGCAAAAAAGTCACCAAAAGTGGCCAACCAATTCAACAAAGAACCACAAACAGGAAAAGCAGATAGAATGAATACAGAGCAGCCTCTTAAGATAGAACAAAACAGAAATAAAGTTATAAAGAACGGTTGGAATTGCACATGATTCAACGCATGAGAAATTCCCAAATTAGCGTTGCAGACCCATACCATATCCATAAGAGCTCAGTGCCAAAACAGGAAGGGAAACAGTAAAGTTGTGGATGTGCATACTCCACACAGACTAATAACGGCCATCAAACCGGAACCTATATTGTAAGCAGGAGCAAGCCCTCCTTCCCAACCAATAAAATGCTAGCAGTTGCTCTCCTTCCCAATCAATAAAATGGTAGCACTGTGTAATGCAAGAATTCTACTGTCAGCATTTTGAAAAGAATGAGCATCAGCATGATACCAACCTACAAGAAAGCTCATAATGCATCCCAATTTTACCTGCATCACCAATCATGGAGGTCATCACCATGTGCTGATTCATGTCAGGAGAAAACTCAGCAGGATGGCAGGTGTCAGAGAGAGGAATGCTTTACATAAGAGGACCTAGCCAATCATGCAATAACATCCAGTACCCAATGCATGGCCATCTCAAGGAGTAATGCGCCTTGCCTTACCTCATACACATTTTTTTGTGTAGTTTAAAGCAATTTCATTTAGACAATAAAATTACACAAAAAAACAAGCCGAGGCGGATTGCACCAATCAAAGAGGAAGAGGAAAAAACAAAAGTAACAAGGAAAAAAAACAACAGTATCGCCTCACAAGATCTAGCGGCCCCTAGCCGTGATCAAGGAGGTCGGTCCAATCACGGGAAATTTGTGATCTTGAGTAATCGTTGAAGTTCGGGTAGTTAGAGCCCATTGGATTGCCCTAGAAGAAGCCGTGCGGATGACCACCGAATATGGCCTTCGTTGACGACAGAAAATCCTGAAGTTCCGTTCCTTCAAGATTGCCCGGATGTTCGCAAGGAAATAGAGAATCCATAGCATCCTGCCGCACCCACTGAACAGCCCAGCTCACCAAGAACAGATGAAGGACTCCACCGTAGATGGAAGGCACCAAGAAATGCCGAAAGTCTTCAAAACAGTTGCCCACATGGTACTCACAAACAGGCAGTGGATTACTATGTGCTCGGTTGACTCTTGATGAACGAAGCAGAGCTCACAAAGAAGGGGAACAGTCATGCCACGCTGGGCAAGGGCATCCCTTGTCTTGAGGCGGCTCCAAGCCGCAAGCCAACAAAGGATCTTGTCTATTGGTGAACCTGGGAATTTCCAGATGCAGTTGATGGAAGTTGATGAGAACACTGGTTTTACAAGGTACCTAACATAATATAATCGATATTGATATGTATCCCTTTGTATGTGTTTCCTTTGAGTAATAACACCCTTGTCCATTAATTAAGCCATATGTTTGTTTTAATCTCCCAACTTTTGTTGTCCGATTATGCCCCAAGGCCCAAACCACAGTTGCAAAATTTGGTGGCAGTTTAAGGAAAGTACCATTGGGATAAACTGGTGTGAATAATTAAAAGTCAAAACTAGTGTATTATACAGGATAATCCTAGGTTACAGTTAGTTTTCCACAATCTGCCAACGTGGGGAGTCATGCTTTATGTGCTGGGAACACAGGTACCTATTTCTCATACACACAAGTTGTTTAGAATGCCATAGATTTCAGAATTTAAACAGTACTCTACAACTGAATGATCGAGGAGGGTGAGCAAAGTAGAGACAGGCGACTGGCGTGTTGTGTGATCAATGAGTGCAACTTAGATCGAATGAAAGCTTTTATAAAGAGGCAATAAGAGCTGCATCACTATATGGTACAGAGTATTGGGCTGGGAAGATACGACGGTGTAACCAGTGGCGGACATACATAGGGATGAGTGGGGTCAACTGACCCCGCTCGACCTCTGAAAAAAAATGATCTGCTTTTGAGTCGTGTGCGTACTTTTGACATATGAAAATTTGTCCCATATGCGAATGATGTGCTGTTCATGTCTTATACATCTAATTCAGAATCTCTCAAGATTGGCTCATATGACTAAGTAATAGCTGTGTGTACTTGTACAGCGAGAGCGGTGCGCAGGTGACTATCCCTTTGTCAAACTCCTCACACCTCTTGAGCTGTCATCACTACCCTTTAGCTACCAATGCAAGACTATAAAGGGGACCAAGAAATGCATAGCTACCATTTAGCTGCCATCAATACATGCAAGGATCTGGTGTAATGCCCTCATGAGAAACAGGGGCCAGAGAGCAACACACCAAGCAATCCATGACTTCTGACTAGGTCTGGGGCCTCCTCCCCTTCTGTTCTACTTGTTCCCATAGACAACCATCTCCTTACCTATCTCTCTTGACTTCACAATCTTATATCAATCCAATCAATTCTACCTGTTCCCACAGATAACCACCTCCTCCCTACCTATGTCTCTTGACAATCTATAACAACCCAATCAGCAGGCATGAAGACAGAAGTTCCATACTGCATAATATCATAAATTTTGTTAAGTCATGGGTAGATTGAAACAAATGTGGCACATGGGATATAATTTAGTTAAAACTTGTTTCACAGGGTACTAAGACAGTAGGACAAATGATAGATATGTTTGTAGTATGCGTGCAAAGGCGCAACCCATATAGCTTTTAATCCATCTTTTCATGAGAAAATTGAATATCATGAAGTGGAGTGTTATTTAATTTCGGAGAAGATAGCAAGAACAAGCAGAGATTTCGCACAGCCATCGCATCCTCTGATTTTAAGCATCTGAATGGAGACAAATTATGATTGGCAACTTTCACTTTCAGAGACTAAAGGGAAAATTGAAACCCTAAACTTTCACTGGAACAATTTATAGCTCTTGCGTAAATTCATTTTACAATGAAATCAAAATAACATGAATTTATACGAATAACAGATTTTTTTAACTGTAATCTATCGACTTGTCCACATAATCAGTGGCGGAACCACGTCAGGCCGAGTGCCGGTGAACGCCCGCACTCAAACCCAAAAAACAAAAAAAAATAGCAACTTAAAAGTTATAACCCAGCACCTTCTTCTGCTCGCCCGCACGCAAACCCAAAAAAAAAAATAATAATAATTAGCAACTTAAAAGTTAAAACCCAGCTCTCTCTCTCTCTCTCTCTCTCTCTCTCTCTCTCATTAAACTATAAATCACCCTATCACACTCATCCCTAATTTCTCTCTCCCTCTCTCTCTATTCTTTATTTACATATTTTAATTTTTTTCTTAGGGTTTCGATTGGTTTCAAAAATCGAACTGTCAAAGAATCGTATTTAAGAGGGCTTGTAATGCTTGTGATAGAATTTTGTCGAATCACGAAATATTTCATCGGATCGCGATCATGATGAACGATTTTCAAGATTGAAGTTGGAGATATAAATCCCTAAACCCTAATTCACGACACCCTAAACCCCAAACCCCCAACTCTTAAACCCTACTTTTGTAAACCCTAAATCTCCAAAACCTAATTCCCTAATACCCTAATTTTGTAACCCTCATTCTTAAATCTCAATTTCGTAAACCTTAAATCCCTAATTTCCCAACTCTCTATTTCCCTAAACCCCTAAAACTTCAGCCCTTTCGCAATTCCCCAACCCTCAAGCCCTTTCTCTAATTTCATAAACCCAAGTCCTAGTTCCTAAACCTCAAATTTCGTAAACACAAGTCTTAGGCTCTATAAATCTCAACTTCGTAAACTAAAGTCCTAGTCCCTAAACCTTTCGCAATCCTTAAGCCCTAATTATCCTAGTCCCTAAACCCTCAATTTTGTCAATGACTTGTTAATAAATATATTTTTTTTGTATGCAATTTTAATTAAAAATATGATTTGTAATATAAATTAGTTTAAATTTATATAATTTATAAAAAAAATTAAATCCAATTCATCTTGTGCCCCGCCTAGATGAAAATCCTGGTTCCACCACTGCACATAATGATATTATCTTTCATGATACATAGCTTAGGAATGACTCATTAGAGAGTTTTTAGGAAAATGTCTTTTTGACCTGTAATGGAAATTCTTTTTTTTTTTCTTTTTAATCGGCAGCTTTAATGAAAAGTTTGTGTTCAATAATATTCAGTTCAGGGAACTTCATTGTGTTATATTGCATCATCCAAATAATAGCCTATGGAAAGTTATATATAACATGACATGGAAGAGACATTTTGAACTACATTCAATAAATATGGCTTCCACTTAGAATAAAACTCACTAAGTTACCAAAACATAGAATTTAGGAGTCAGTGATTCCCCAAACATAATTTTAGAGACTTATTTTATCAATAGTGAAAATTTTATTGCTGGCATTATAAGCATTATTTTATCAATGGTGCAATGTGCACCTAATTACTTGTTAGACACTCTTTTCAACAACAATTTTAATGATTTATATCCTGTAGAATCAAATAGATGAGTGAACTAGAATTTTCACCAGAAAACTGAGAACATGTAATTTATGTTATTTAGACATAAAACATAAGCAATAGCCCAGAAGCCCTTAGAAAGCCAAAAAGGAAAACATTGAAACCGGAAAGCTATGTAATATAACCACCAAAGCTTGCAGGTGAGGAACCTTTAAGTACGGAATAATGGGTTATCACCGATTCAATATATCTAGACCTATTGAAGACGATCTCTCACCAACAAAAGCAGACATGTACATCTTTCAAGGGCACTGACATCTGTAAATGTCAACTTCTGACATGTAATAGCATCTAAAAGGCCACTACATTTTAATTTAATAAGGTGGAGCCAGTGATGGGAGGCGGTCTCATACATAGATATACATTGCAAACCACTCTTATTTTTTTGTAGACATGGAGTAAGGAGGAATATTTGCAGAGCAGGCCAAAAACTCTCTTACTGGGTAAAACAAGCATTTGAATTGTTCCATAAGAGGTCTCAGAAGAAGCGGTTTAATATTGTAGAACAAGGCTCCTCAAGCACTTAAAAATGAGGAGGGAAGGAACACAATTCAAACCGATCAGCAGAATTATTAGAAGCTGATGTTGGAAAAGAAGTTTCAACCTCATGAAACTATAAAACGTGCCGGCATTTCCATTTTCCACTGTAAAATCATAGCATAATTATTCGCTTAATAACCTCCCCTTGTAAATTTGTAGTCCAATTCAGTCAGGCTGGGATGAGTGGCCCAAAGAACCATCATCGAAATAAGTTTAATCATGTATCCATGTGGGACCTTCCGAAGAGTACATTCTCTTGATACCCCTTCCTCGACCATCCACCTAATGACCCTAGGAAACGCTTTATTTTATTGGTAGGTTTAAAGAGATGAAAGTATTCTAAAAATCATATCATCTTCTTCTTTGAATAACTCTCAATCTAGAAGACTTAAGTAAACAATACCAAAGAACACCGCCACTCGAATCAAAGGGTCAGAGTGCAAACCGCCCAAACCCACCCCATCCTGAATAATAAGAGAAAGTAGTACAATAGCATCAGCCGTCAAGCAGTGGAGGATATAGTCCAATTAATTGTCTGCTTGTATAGACAGACATGGTACACCAATTACCTACTTCAAAACGCATCTTCTTCCAGGTGACAAGTTTTATGTAATCAAGCCACGTCAACCAGGTGAATACCTAAATTCTACCAGGGACATAAGAGCTCAAAATCCTACCACAAGGTGAAGGCCCTCCACTTTTTCAGCTGTTACCACGAGAAAAAAGGAATGAGAAAACCTAAAACTTTCTTAAGAGCCAAAGCATGCTATCTACCCCATCCTCAGGAAGCCTCCAATAATTATCGACCCCAAAAAATTAAAAAGAGACTCAATCTCCTCCTAATCAAAGGTTTAAGAGAACAAAGGCTACTGCACTACCTTACCCCCTAGACCTTTACAATGACAAGAACAAGAAACAAGAACATTAAATCATAGTATAATTATGTGTGCAATTTGTAAAAGTGACAGAGGAAATTGAAATCAATAATAAATAAATAAATAAAAACAAGCAAAAGTAAGAGTAAAAACAAAACAAATGTATAATAGTAAAGGCTAAAAGATAAAGGGGACTTCTGATTAAGATCTGCAATGGCTTCAAATAGTGTGCAAGTCAAAACATGGTGGCACCACAGACTGACCATCTTAGAGAGAGAAAATAAAATATCAATGAAAAATTGCATTTCCAATAATATAAAATTTTCTGAACTCACGTTGTAGAAACAAGAATGAGGAATTGCAAATGGAAGTTGTCTACACTCTACTATAAGCCAACAGCTCATTGCAGACTTATCCTAGGCAATGAGCTGACGTCTTTTCAGCTGTGCATTCCTTTGGACGTTGAGATGTGCACAGATTTCAATGCTCATTGAAATCGGTGGCAACAAGGTCCACTCGTTGTAGACAAATTTTTACACAGTGCCCATGAATGATCAATAGGAAATTAACTACTATGTTACCTTACAGGGAGCAACTACTTGCAAATGAGATTTAAGGGGGCCGCACATAGTTTAAAAGAAAGACTTGCTATTTTGGGGAAAAGTGTCATGTGGAAATATCTAAGCAGACTGATTTGGAGGCCAAATGAAACATGATCTCTATCATCTAATTCAAGACCGTCAAACCCAATCATCCCATTCAATGGTTGACTGCATTGAATCAGATGATAGAGATCATTTTATGTGCCAATAATGGGAAATTATAAGCCGTACATCATGCCCTTCAAATCAGTTGCTCCCTACCTTAAATGGCACTTAAAAACGATCTCTGTAGACATAAAAACAGAGAAAGCAAAATAATAATAATAAAATTAAATTTCTTACCACCCCTGTCCAAAAGGCGGCAATGGAAACTCCCAATCCTTCCCTCGCAGAACTGCGCTCATAAACCTTTCACGCAGACACCACCAACAAAATCCGATAAATTTCAAACCAAATTTCCAAAAAAGAACAACAAAAATCAAAATTACATACCTGAAATTAACTCTCTGCGGCGAAACAACTTCCATGCTCGACCTCACGAAAAAGACACCAGACGGCGGAAACGTTATAACGTTATTGAGACGCCCACGCCCTCTCTCTACGTCTATAACCTGTAAGATGTCTCCAGCTTCGGTTCCAAACAGAGAAGCGTTCTTTATGATGAACAATTGCTCCTTCTCTGTAGTCCACATCATCCTCCATGTGCCTGAAAGCGAAGAACCAGTAGTCACTGTGTCCTTGCCGTAAACCGATAGCGCATCGACCGCTTCGATGATTTTAGATCGCTTCGAAGGGTTTCTCTCAGTTCTAATGCCTCTTTCTTCGTCTGCAATTAACCCTAAGAGGTCGTCTTTGGCTAATTGAGATTCGTTGTTGGCGATGCTCGTTGAGCAGGCTGTTGTGATTTTATGATTGAAATGTCGATGGCGATTTCTCCAAGGGTCTGGCTTTCTAGGGCTAGGGTTTCGATGCTTCGAAGGAGTGAGGAATGTAGAGGGAGCGGTAAGGAGAGACGACGTCGCCATGATTTATTGGCGGGGACGAGTGGCTTTAGCATTTCATCCATGTTTGTAAGGACCATCCTCTTCAGACGCATAAATCCACTAGAATTCGTATTTTGGTATACGGTCCGTGTACCGGTGCACCCGTGAATAGGGTTAGGATTTCTTCCAGCCTGGATATTTTTCTAGCAGACCGGGCCTCTTACCTGGTTAGGCAGGGGTGACTAAAGGAATTCCAACCCCCGCCCGACCCGGTTGTTATTATCGGGCACACAAATCTGACACGTCATAAATGAAGCATCCGACCTGACCTCCAGATTGCTCCATTAATGACGGGTCAACTGAACCATGCCAAGTATGCACCCTTGACCCATCCAGCTGTATAGTATTCACGTTACGCTACTAAATTTTGGGCTCAACCCGACCTGTTGACAACCGGGTCAGACTAATTTGTATATGATAATTCATGCGAGCCCAATAATGAACCCAAATTAGGGGCTTAGCCCGGTATAGAGGACTTAGAGGTTGTAGCTAGGGATCTCAATGAGCTGGCCGGCCCGGATTTTGGTTCACACCCAGCCCGAAAAGAGTGGTACTTTCTATCAAACAAACCCAACCCGATATCCGGACAGAGATAAACATGTTGCAACTTGGATTAATTCGGGTCGGGCTTGGGTTAAGTGTTCCAACACCAAGCCTTTATAATATTAATATAATTGTTTAATTAAATTTTTAACCTTCTTGAAACTAGAGCTGTGCAAAAAACCGATCAAACCGATCAAAATCGACCGAAATTTCGATTCGGTTTCGATTTTGAGACATATCGATTCGGTTTCGATTTCAAAAAATAGAAGCCGATAGTCATGATTTCGGTTTCAATGTTAAAAAATCAAAACCGAATCGATAAGAAACCAATAGGGGTATATATATGGATTATAGTATGTCTATGTTTGAGTTTGATGGTGTATGAGGCTTATTGTAGAAAGCCAACTCCTACTGCTTTAGCTTGTTAATCACCAAAAGTCTTAAAATCAGTTGAATCATAGGAGTTTACAAAAACAATTTGTATAAATTGATTCGGTTTGTATAAATTTTGAAAACTCTAAGCCAAAACCGAATAAATCGATTCGATTCAATTAAATGCTACAAATAAAAAAAAGTTTAAAAAATAAGGTTTAGAAACCGAAAACCTACCGAGCCAATAGTTATCGGTTCGGTTTCAGTTTCATAAAATAGAAACCGATAGTTATCGGTTTGGTTTCGATTTTACATGAAAACCCACCTGAACCGACTCGATAACACCCCTACTTCAAACTTTTATTAGAAAAAAGCAACTCAAGGCGAACCAAGTTTTAATAGAAAAAATAGCTCGGAAAAACACCAAAGTCCGGCTCAGCCTGATAGGGGTCGGGCTTGGGCTGAGTACATCACAGGTTGGGCTGAAAATTTTGGGAATCCGACCCGAGTAAGATAGGGCCGAGTTAACCCAGTCCGGCCCTAATCCGGCACATTGACAGCCCTAGTTGTATCCTCATATAAATTTAAAGAATCTACATAATAGGCTAATTATACATCTATTTTCTTTGTTTTTGATATCCGTGGGTGTTTGGGTTAGTTTGCGCGCACCTCGACAAATTCTACGGGGCCATAAAGCTAATGATCGGGCAATACTTTAATGGCCTTGAGGGGACTCGAATTGATGATCATTAGAGAGCAAATCTAAGGTCTGGCCAACTGAGCTACTCTGATTAAAATATTTTTATTACTCTAAAATATTATAATATTAGCTCTGAACTCCCTTGGACCAAAATTAAATAATATACTTGATTCTTGGGGTTGTAGTTGCCGCTGAACGTCCTAACACTTGGAAAATGGAGTCTCCTTTTATCTGTAACGACTAACGAGTAACCAGTGTTCTAACGACTAACGAGTGGGTTGAACATGCGAAGCACTGGAGAGAGAGAGAGAGAGAGAGAGAGAGAGGGGGGGGGCGACTAAGGGGTAGGTTTGTACTTTTCTTCTTACGGAAATCACTTTAGATCCTTTTTACTACAATCACCTCACTTAAGCAAAGGAAAAACCATCCTTGATGAAAACTATTACCTTCTGCTCACTGAATATTCAGTCATGGACCTGCCAGCAGATGACCGTATATTGATTCCACGTGGTATACATCTTAAAAAGTGAACCGGCTCCGTATATATATATATATTCATTTTTAATAAAAATTTGAACACTTTAATAAAATAAATACAAATAATCACTTGATTAGCTATAAAATATGAACAATGTTATATAGAGGGCAGATGTTTTATAGACAAAGTGCAGGCGGCTAATATGACACGACGCAATTGATTGCAAGTGCGGTGGGGCTCAATTAATGCAAGTTGGTGTAGCCAGTCAAGTAGCGTCATGCTAGCTGCCTTCACTTTATCCTCAAGAAATCTGTCTTTCATTTATAATTTTCCAATAGTAATTGTTTACACGCTTGTGATGCGATATTGGGTTGAATTGAAGTGTGAACCGGTTTCCTGCCCTATACCCAATTTACAATTTTCTACGGGAATGAAAGCGAACTAAATAACATAGATGAAAACAACAGTGGCTAGAAGATTGATTGTTCTGATGGCTTACAACTCCCAAAAAGTGGGATTTGGGGGCATAGGATCTGCTCAATAGATAAGCTCTCACTTCAATGGCTTGGATTGGTCACATTTTACATAAATGTATAAGATGACTTAAGATGACTTAAATAAACTCAGCTCCCTATGACCGCCTTTGAGGCCATGGGTTTGATCAATTCACTTAAGATAACTTAAATAAACTCAGCTCCCTATGACCGCCTTTGAGGCCATGGGTTTAATCAATTCAAGTGGTTCCCAGCTCCCAGGCATAAAAAATCATCTCTATTGGAGAATTCTAACAATTGGTGCACTTCAATTAGTTTTAAACTTCGTTAACAATGGGGAACTCCCCACGGTGTGCTCTTAAAAAGAGAGAGAGAGAGAGAGGAAAACTCCAATTGTGCACCAAGTACCAAATAGGGTTCCACATCTACATCCACCCACTCCGCATACACACAAATATATATATATATATATATATATATATATATATATATATATATATATATATACATTAAAGTGGAGTATCTCATTGTACTCCAACATTCACATAGAGTCCACGTAGCTATATATATATATATATATATATATATATATATATATATATATATATATATATACATTAAAGTGGAGTATCTCATTGTACTCCAACATCCATATAGAGTCCATGTGGCTACTCAAGAACTGCTTTGGGGTCACATGGAGCTTTGGCATCCTGTATGGATCAATTTTTAAAAAATGAATTCAAAAAATTGAGTTTTAAAATTCAAAGTCAAATTTTGAATGTGATTCAAGTATCTAGATTTACTACCCAAAACATATGGAGGGAATATTGTTTTAGATTTACCATGTAGATCTCCATGTGAATGTATATGTTTTGACTATCATGTAAATCTTCATGTGAATGTTAGATTTCGGTGAGAGTACTTTCCTCTCTCTCTCTCTCTCTCTCTCTCTCTCTCTATATATATATATATATATATATATGTATTCGAAAAAGGTTGAATTGTTTATACTATCATTTTTCTTTTTTTATAATATTCTCTATCATATATTTTTCAGTTTTAACATCTAGAATTTAAATCAATTCATGTACCTTCTAAAAATCTTTTTTTAATTGACTTTTACATTGAAGTCTTATTTTACTGAACTGAAATTAGTAAACGATAATGATGTTTAATTTGCTGACATACTACAAAGAAGTTTCTGAGATGAATCGTATCATTCTCTGAATTATTTTGTATGACTAGGAAGTTTGGGACCCTTTTCATGATTTGTTATATTGAGGTTTAATTGCTCGACGCAGTATTTTTTCCTAAAGTAGATGGATGACTTGACATTTTGAGAGAAAATTGAAAAGTCTTTTCCATATACCTTGATCTCAAAGAAAAGAGACATTATCTATCAGAATCAAACATAATAGAGAAAAGCGACTACCATAATCGAAATGATGACCATCAAATTTGTGGTATCATATGGAGCTCCTTGTGAACTTCATGACATGCTTATCAGTCCAATTGGCACCACAAAACACCCAAACACGAGGATTTGGTGCCACAATAATTAGGGCAAAATCGATCAGGTTTCATACAAAAATAAATAAAAATAAATTAAAAGGGTATTTTTCCATCATTAAAAATCTAGTCAAAGGAAAAAAATTTCAACGTACCAAATTTGGTCAATGGATGAAAAACTTTGAACAAAGATATGACGAGAAAAATTGTCCAAACAATGTATTTTTGGTTCTAAAACGCAATAGTTGGGTGAAACCCTAGATAGGCAGAGTATTCATAGATCACGTGCCACGTGGTGCGTGATCTACCTAATGTTGTTGCATAGGATGCATATTCATATATATATATATATATATATATATATATATATATATATATATATATATATAACTCGACGATCGGACTCAAAAAATTTCAATTCTCACCTTCACACTCAATTGGATTCAAAAAATTTAATTAACTTGTCGATCCATTCTGCAGTGTTGCACATTTGGAATTTCAGCTATTTTCGCAACAAAATTTTACTTCATTTGAGCAACCGCGCATGGTCAGTGACACATATTCCATGAAGCAAACAGAGTCACTAACACCCTATCAGAACATGCCACCGAATCTCAAAGACTCCCATCCAATGCAAAGTTCGTCCATGTCATATGGATAAATTGATCACTTTTTCGCTCATGATGGGTGGGCCACCTAGAGAAATTGTTCATTTAATTGCTCACTATAGCAAAAAGATAGTTCTCTCAAGACTCCTTTATTTGTTTTTTGACTACGTTTCTTTTTAGCTTTTTACATGTTTGACAGTGGCTAGAGGTTCTAGTTGTCATTCTTTTGTTAAGTTCTGAAAAAGGGTTATCATTTGGTGAACAAGTTGTTTTCTTTTAGGATTGTTTTCTTTTAAGATCCTAATGTTCAAGTGGGCTCTTCCTTCTACAAATATGCACTGGTCAGGAAATTTCTTCAACTAAAAGCAGGGATATATCAAAGGTTCTCGGCCTTAGATTAAGGACATTCGCAAATTTATCTAAAATAACTCTAGGTTTAAGTGATCATGTGAAGCATTGATCATCCATCGTCATATCATGCCTAATTCAGTCTCAAATGGGATATGGTTGATGTCTGGTTGAAAGATAGAAGTTTTTTAAAAAAAATTTACAATGAACTTGTTTCGTTGGAACCCGTTATTCAAGCCTTCAAAGCGCGATCCTCCAACAGCTCTGATTTCGATATTGTTTCCAAAATATTCTCATCTATTATGAAAAATGCAACCTATTTGTCATTTAAGGGCCCGTTTGGATACACAAAAAAATAACTTGTTGAAGTTTTGAAACAAAAAGGTAAGTAAGTAAGTTACTTCAAAAATAATTTGTTATTTAAGGGCCCGTTTGTCTAACTACTCAAAGTTACTTAAAAAAATTTTAAATTCCACTTAAATTAGAAGAAAAAATTTATTGTTTTTTATTTTTTTAAAAGTAACTTTCACTTCTATAACTATCATATCACCACTCTCACTATAATCACCACACTATCACTGTCACTATTACCGCCACCACTACCCATACATCATCTATATCATGATTTCCTTAGTCAATATTTGACTTTGGTTAAAATTTAAATTTTGTAACCTAACAGTGAATACTAAATAGAGACCAAGGTATCAAATATTGGTCGATACCAATAGTTATCGGTTTTCTGGCCGACCGATACATATAAGGTGTCGTGCCAATTCGGATTGCTTTTTTTTTTGCAGGAATTTTGGTTTTCGTGTTACTATTATGATTTAGCCAGCATTTCTTATGTTCTTATAAATATATATATATATATATATATATATATATATATATATATATATATATATATATATATATAGAAAAAGAAGAAAATGGAAGCCTTTTCTGTGCTGACGGTAACAGTTCCTGCCAACCAATATGTTACCGCAGAGTTAGACGGAAAAGGGTACCTCTTTTCACGTCCATCTGTTTACTGGAAGCACACACGTCTCAAATCCCTTGGAAACAAGTTATCGGTCAAAGGTTAGACTTTGGTCATATTTTTACCAAGTTAAAACTTGGTATCAGTCAACTTTTACTATTGCAACCTAGTAGTGGATAGTGACTATTAATATGTGAATTTGTAACTTTTCAGTGCAACTTTTTTTTTTTATCAAAGTTTGGCTTTTGATCAATATTTGACTTTTTATCAAAATTTAGTCTTTTTAACTAGTAAAACCTGACGATGAATAGCTGCAACCATTGTAATAAATTGTAACTTGATAATACGATAGGAGATTTTATTGAAATTTGACTCTTTAATCAAAGTTTGACTTTAATAAAATTTTGATTTATATAACCTAATAGTAGATATGGTAGCTACTACCAAGTTAATTTACAACCCGACCGACTAATTTCTTCATTAATTAAAGTCTCACATTTGGTCAATATTTGACTTTTTAAAAAAATGTGACTAGTATCATCATACAGTGGATAGTAATAACTATTATGTTAATTTTTAATATGACAATCTTTATCTTACTTTTTAATGGTCAAATTTTATATTTGAGTCAAAGTTTGACTTTTTAGCAAAATTGGACTTATATAATCTAATAGTGTATAGTAATTACTAGTGTTACTTTCTATCTTGACCGTATCTTGTCAAATTTTTTATTACTCAATGTTTAAATTTTAATGAAATTTAACTTTCATTCAAATTTTGACTAATATAACCTGATCGTAGATAGTAGGTATTACTGTGTAAATTTTTAACTCCGTCCTATTTTATTGGTCAAAGTTTGAATTTTTGTCACAAATGGACTTTGGTCACAATTTAAGTTTTTTTTTTAAACTTTAAATAGTGTAATGTTTGACTTGTTTCAAAGTTTGACTTTTAAATTAAAATTCATCTTTAATTAAACTTTGCCTAGTATAGCATGATAGTAGTAAGCGGGAGTTTTATTAAACTACTTTTATTATATACTATATTTTCGTAAGCAAACTTCTGCTTTCATACGATGATTGGTTGCTCTACGCTAAAGGAGGGAGACTCTACGTATATAAATGGGGTAACTTAAGGAAAGAGCTCTCCAAGGAGTACCACGATACTCGGTGGGCTGGTTACCCTGGCCAACATTTCACAGTGGCACTCCTCGAGTCTGCTTATTATTGGTCTCTGATGAAAAGTGATGTCGAGTCTTATGTGAAGACTTGTCTTCAATGTCAACAAGATAAGATTGAGCAACAATAACCAGGGAAATTATTGGAGCCCTTACCTATCCCTATGAGACCTTGGGAGAGTCTCTCTATGGACTTCATCAATGCATTGCCAAAATAAGAGAGATTTGGTTCGATCTTGGTAGTGGTCACTTCTCAATACCTTTAATCTTACAATGACCAGTGAGCATGATCATATCTACCATGATCATCCTCAAAAATAATCTTGTGATTTTCTTTAGTTTTTTTTCATCTAATAAGGATATAACACCTTATAAGTAATAAATGGCACTGCCTAGTGCCCCTCAATTAAATAAATCTTATACCAATCAATTTGGTCATCCGTTGACCAAATCTCATCGGAATTGTACGTATTCCAGAGATTGCATGCCACTAAAAACTCAATTTCTAATCAAATTCAAGGGTTAATCATAGATTTTACTACTAGTCCATTGAAATTTATTGTATTAATCATTGGATAGCTCAATGACATTGGTGACATGATCACCATCTGATTAAACTATGACATAGATGAAATCTTATTACACCAGTGATACAAAAATAGTGACAGTGAGCTAGAATTTCTTATGGTCACTACAAAAATAAGGTGTTTGAGCAGCACTTCAGTAGCGACAGGACTAATAACAACAGGTTTTTGCTAAAAAAATTGTTGCTAATAGTCTTATGTTTTGGAGTGGGTTTTCAAATCATCTACGGAAATCTATCACAAACAAGTCAATAATCAAGACAAATCTTATGCTTATCATCACTATAAGCAAGCGTCGGAGTCATCGCGCCAGAGAGATTTGATCGAAAGAACATTCTGAGGTGAATTACACTCCGAGGAGGAGTTTGTGGAAGAGGAAGATGTCAAAACCGAGGAGACATCTAGTAGTCGAGACGTCGAAGCCTTAGCGGAAGAAAAGCACGAGTTCTCACTGAAAGGAACAAAATCCAAAAACCCCAAAGACCCAGAGTAGCTTGACGCAACCAATGGACCCGACCCTAATTCAGAAACAAAATCCAACTTCTGTTTCAGACCAGCAGTCCACGGGTCCGTGGAGACATAAAGCAGTTGACCCGTTACATCAAGCATGCCGCTCCAGGCCCCAACAATGGCCCAAAGGGAGGACAGCTGGCCAACCCTAGCGCTCAAATAGTAGGCTTTGTCTTCATATGCCAGAGAAACCCACTTTCTAAGGGGAAAATTGTGGGTTGAAGAGAAAAACCGCCATCAACATCAGTTGTAAACCAAACCCTCCCTCAACGTGTCAGCGTGCGTGCTTCACATGGTACCTCTGTCAAGACGACGTGGCCAAAACCACCTGGGAAATTTGTTCGCCAGAAACCACCATTGAGCCCACCAGTGGCGGAGCCAATGCCACGTGTCCCCAAAATGCCACGTGTACCCTCTTCCAGCATCCGATCTGCCAATCAAGACCTTCCTCTTCCATAAAACTGGCCTTCCAAGTCAGCTGGAACCCTCCAAATAAACGAAGGAAGATTAAGCTAACTATTCCGCTCTTCGGAACCCTCCAATCTGCTCGATCCGGGTCGTGGAAAGCCCCAACGGTGTGAGATACAAAGCCAGATTTGTGAAGTGGCACTGATCCAATGGTGAGAGATCAGCCTCCACTGACACCGCCAAAAGACCCAACGACAGGAAGACTCTCAGGGCTTACCGGAATGGAATCGAACTCATCAGACCAAGATCCAATCTCCCCTTCCTCGAACTCCGTCGCAACCCCACCTCCAAGACCACACCCAAAACCATGGCCTCAAGAGGAAGAGACAACGCAGTCCGTCGAGGACGTGGCCGGCCGCCAGTGCTCCGATACCGGCGTGATACCAGTGTGGGCACATTCCCCTCCGAGCACTCTCTCCAGTGTGGACACAAAGCCCTGGCCGTTGATCCGAACTTGACAAACCCTGAGAATGGAGCATCGATTGTTGGCGACGAGGATCCAAGCGAATCTGGTGTCCCAAGTCATCGGTACGCCGGCCAACCAAGATGAAAGATCCACATCTCTCTCAATATCCTTCATGATCTCTACGGTTCACCTTCCATTTTTTGCAGCCCAAACTCCCCATCTCTGATGCCCAACCTACAACACTGCACCGGAACTCCGTCGATGAAGAGGATTTTTTGGCCACAAATCTCGTTTGCCTCCTCTACAGTAGGGCATCTTAGTTGGAATTTAGCAATAGAAAATCTAGAAAGAGTCGGGCGCTCAAAAATGTCCCACCGTGTATGTAACCAATTGTAAATAGTAATGGGAAGGAAGGCAACATTCCTCTCCATCGGCCCTAATGGGCCACCTAAAGCCACCTCCCCGAAGGACACCCTTGAAGGCATTTTCCTGTATTCCTCGGTTTGTGGCCCACACCCGGCTGCGCCAAAGCCGAGGCACCTCGTAATCGCTTTCCGGCTAAAGACCACCCTTGCCCTAAACCACTGACTTGACAATCATTAAGAATCGTTTGCTCATAAGAGCAAAACGTTGGGGGTGGGAAATCGTTACTTTTAACGACTAAGCCCCTGGCTCAACACCCTCACATCCATGACGGTGGCAAATGTAACGTTACAGCATGTCCCACAAATCCAGTCACCAGCCCTCAAGACCAACGCACACGCCATTCAAATCCAATTATTTTTTTCTTTTTCTTACAACTTGACAAATAAAAAAAATGATGTTTGAGCCTTAGGAATTGATAGATAAGCTCCTTCTCCTCCTCCTCTCTCTATCGAGCAACATGGGGGTGCCAAAAAACACCACTTAGTTAAGTCCTGGTCGAGCAACGTGGGGGTGCCAAACACCACTTAGATAAGTCCTCAAGAATCAAGCCTTTTTGACGATCCTCATATTCTCTCAAACTTGATAGCGTTCTATTATCACGTAATGGGGTCTCAAGACATTCCACCAAGTCCTTAGCGCAGGATTCATTCAAGCAGCCACTAACCCTGAAGCCATCTAAAAATGATGCATAAATTTGATTGGTGAACTGACATCTAAGAGGTGCGCTACATTTTTGCCCTCATGTTTAAAGTATGGTTGAAACCTACTTCTTTCAATCTGAAATTCTGCACTGGTTCCATTTAGTGTACGTTGATGTTAAATTATTAAGCGGGTTAATTGCACTGCAGTCCTTATGTTTTTCTGATATTATATGCAAGTCCCTGTGCTTTTCATTATTTGAAATTCATCCAAATCTTTGGATGTCTTGTGCATTGAAGCCCCTACACTAACCTGAGGTAACCCAACTACTCCTTTAACATAACTAGGTATGATTTATGTACTGGAAATATCATATTTTCCCTTCCTTTAGACAATTTAGAGTGGTAAAAACTTTGCCTCTTCTTGCGTCGAAGGCAAACTCGGCTTCTGGAATGACAGTGGATGATCAATGTAAGTTGAAGAAGAAGGTACAACGAGTGATTGTGGATCGGCTAGGTCAACCTAATAAATGGTAAATATGATCACTGACTTTAAGTTTTTACCCACCTTTCATCTCCTCCATTGATCACTGCCTTAGGTTTTCACCAACTGATATGTTTCTTTCATTAATCCCCAATTAATGCAAGATTGATGAAAATTTGATCCAGCTACTCTACTAATTTCGACACAATAGATTTTGAGATCATGGGCCTACCATCAGATGGTCACATGTTGATTCCACATGGCACACATCCCAAAAAATGAACATGAATCATTTTTTATGTTATGTTGCGATTGTCCACTTTGTGGGATGTGTGCGTCGTGGAATCAACATGTGACCTTTTGATGGTAGGCCCATGATTTCAAGATCTAGTGTGTGGAAGATTGGTACTAAAAACGATCGCCAACATTTGATTCAAAGCAGTTAACGATATTTCCATTTTTTAAGTGGTGTGGCAGTAACAAATATGTGTGACACTAACACTGCAATAACCTGATATAATTGTGTTTTTTTTAATACAAATTGCATTATGCTGTCATTCCTTGAAAGCACCTACGTCCGAAACAGTACTTACAATCAAACACACCCTTACTAATTTCTAGTCGATACATTGTCTGCCGACCTTTCTTTTTGTGATGATTTTATTAAGGGTACTTCTGTTTGCGCCTACACATTTACTGAAAATGCCTACGTCCAAAACCTAGCACAACCCATTGGCTGCTTGAAATCAGGCGATGGAGATTGTATATCACCCTAATCATCCACAAAACTGATCTTGAGGCCATGATCTTACCATCAAACGGTCAGTTTTTTATTCCACGTCGTGACAATCCCTAAAAAAAGGGTCCTAAAGTCGTGTTTGAGCGTGTTGTTCGCCTTGTGATTTTAAGGGCATCTTTTTGGGATCTGTGCCACGTGGAAACAAAAACAAACCGTCTGATGGTACACACATGGTCTCAAGATTATTTGTGGAAGATTGGGGTGAAAAACGATCTCCATCGTCTGATTTGAAGCAGTCAATGGGTTTCACTAGGTTTCGAATGTAGGCGATTTTAGTAAAGGTGTAGGTGCGAACAGAGGTACTCTTTTCCAACATATAATAATATTGACTCTCAGCTTGCACATTACCATTACTGATTTGTCATCGAAGTTTGTTTTCTTGCTGAACCCAACTGTGAACATTGAGATTCATTGGTGTATATTTTTATCAAATCTTCCAACGAGGGGAAGCGATTAAATACCAAGGGTGAACCTGGCCATTTTTAATGGATAGGTCAATGACCAACAAGGGAAGCGACTTAAGACCAATGATGAACCTAACCTGTTTTAGTGGACAGGTCAATGAGTCAATGATGCTCGTGCATTTACAACCTGTTCAAGGCAGTTTTAGGTGTATTATTTTGCAGGGCATCTATTTTCATCATCACCTACAATAGATATTTCTAAGAGTACAGTTTACGTATCGATCAACCGAACGAGCTGTCATGGTGTTTGGATTTTGGAACGTGAATTCAATATATTGATGTTGGCTTCAGATAATGCTATTGACACATGAATGAGCAGCATGGCAAATTGTTCAAAGGGGGCATAGCCGGTCTGCATTCCAGTTATTCAACATATAAATAGCAAAGCAAAATGAAAATGGTACCTTTATTAGCGCCCATGGAATCTTGCTGGGCACTTTTGCCAAAAGTCATTGATTGCTTTAAATCAGACGATGGAGATTGTGTTTTGCTTCAATCTTCCACACAAGGGATCTTGAGGCCACAAACGTACCACCAAACGGTTAGTTTTCGAATCCAAATGGCATAGGTCCCTAAAAAGTGGCCCTAAAATCTCGTGCCACACATCACCCTCAAACGTGACTTTAGGGTCACATTTTTTAGCTTTGTGCCATGCGGAAAAACTGAGTATCAGATGGTACAGTCATGGCCTCAAGATCCCTTGTGTGGAAGATTAGAGCGAAACACATTCTCATCGTCTAATTTAACGCAATCAATGCTTCTTGGCATAGGTGCCCAACAAAATTCCGTGGATGCTAATAAATATACCCAAACGAGAAAGGAGGAATTCGTGTGTTTGCAATGCGCTAGTACCTTTAAATCTACCCACCGAATCCTTGAGTTCACCTACGCTGAAATAGATTGACTACACTGAATCAGACGATGGAGATTGTTTATAGTCCCAATCTTTCACATGATAGATCTCGAGATTATGGGCGTATCATTAGCCCGTTAGTATTTTATTTTACATGGCAGATATCTCAAAAAAGTGACCATAGCATCACATGCACACTCAATTAATTTGATAATCCTATAAATAAATAAAAAATTAGTAGGCGAAGTTCAAATTAGTAGAGTAGTTGGATCAAATCTTCATCAATCTTACATTAATTGGGGATTAATGAAAGAAACATATCAGATGGTGAAAACTTAAGTCAGCGATCAATGGAGGAGATGAAAGGTGGGTAAAAACTTAAAGGAAGTGATCATATTTACCATTTATTGGGTTGACCCATAATGTGCAGTGAAATATGATGATATTTCACCCCTAAAGACTTACATTTAGCTATCCGATGAAAGCCATTTAACATGTTTTATATAGTTTTAGTGATTTACAGGTCTGGAGATGTGTTGAGCATGAAATAACCCAAAAGTTCAGAATATAACGTCAAATTCGTGCTACATTGGATCATTCGAAACTTATCCCGACTTGGATCTCAATTTGAACCTTCAAAACGTTAGATTCAGAAAATTGTCAAAACACAAAAGTTGGAGAACTCATCGTCAGCTTTCCAACGCAGTAAGAATCGCCTCAATCTGACTTTGGGATAGAAAATTATGACCGAAATATCGAGGTAGTGTCTGAATGCAAAGTGTAGCGGGAATTCACGAAAATCTGGGAGGTCGATTGATCGACCAAATTTGAATTTGAGTTCGGAATTTTGTTTGGTCGCGAGAATCTCGGTACTCTTTTCACGGAATAAAATCTTGGAGGAAAAAGCGGCTTCTTTTTTGGCAATTAAGGAAAAAGATATTCTTGGAGATATATTCATTCGGGGAGTCCTTCGGAGATAATTCTGATTCTTATTATTTTTCTGCATTCTTCTTTTTAGAGAGTTCTATTTTTTTTAGAGAGTTTTCATTTTTCTGCATTCTTTTATTATTTTTAGTTTCTTCTGCGTTTCAAAGTATAAGGGCATTGAGTCCCATTTTCTTGAACTACCTTTTTAATATTCATTTTGAGAAGAAGATAAGTCTTAGTTTTCTGATTTGGATCCACTTTCAAGAAGGAGGTGTACGTACTTGGATTAAAGCTTTTTGTGGATAATTCTTTACGGTATTTTAGTGGCATTTTCAACTTCTGCATTTATTTTATTGCTTATTTCAGTTATATGTGGCTAGTTTCATTAAGGATGGGGATCTAATGAACCCCATCCGAGGTATTCATTTATATTAATATAAATCTGTGATTGAGATGTAAAATGCTTTTTAAGACCCTAATATTCATTGAAAATGGTGAAATCATTATTTCAGTCTGAGATCTAGGAGCTAATCATGCCCTATGATTTTAGATCTGTAATAATGATTTTATCCTAATTATCACCCATCTCGGGGTGAAGTTTTACCATCATCTGAGGTATGAGTGTTAATCATACACTCATGGGGTGTTAATCATACATCTCCTTGATCTCGGATTGATAGTATGACTTTATCCCAGTGGTGAGTTCCAATCACAATCTGAGGTGTGGGTGTTAATCATACACCCATGGGGTGTTAATCATACATCTCCTTGATCTTAGATAGTACTTTGGAAATTACCCTAGAGATTGGGTTCTAAATATTGTCCGAGGTGTGAGTGTTAATCATACACTCATGGGATGTTAATCATACATCTCCGTAATCTCATATCTATATTTTAGAACTCACGTGTGTATAGGGCAGTTCTTCTTTTGAGATATCTGTTAAAGATCTCACACTCAATCCACGGATTAATATTTTGTAAATGATAAACCTACGATGGGAAGATTTAGCATCTCAATCCTTATCTTTTATTAATTGTTAAATTCCTTTAGTATTTATCTGTTAGCATTTATCTCATTTATCAGAACCTTAAATTGTTGGTTACTGTGAAAGATCTGTGGAAATTTTTTTAGTTAATTGATATTTCTGTTTTTATATTTTCTAACCAATCCTCGTGGGAACGATCTCGTACTTTGCACCCATTGACTACATCACGATTCGTGCACTTGCGAGTACAAATTTTAGGACACATCAACCCAGCCGATCCATAATCACTCATTGTACCTTCTCCTTCAGCTTACATTGATCATCCACTGTCATTTCAGACGCCAAGTTCACCTTCCACGCAAGAAGAGGCAAAAATTTTACCAATCCAAGTTGTCTAAAGGAAAAGCAAATTTGATATTTCCAGTACATAAATCATACCCAATTAAGTGAAAGGAGTAGTTGGGTTACCTCAAGTTAGTGTAAGGGCTCCAATGCACAAGACATCCAAAGGTTTGGATGAATTTCAAATAATGAAAAACACAGGGACCTGCATATAATATCAGAAAAATATAGCAGATGTAGTGCAATTAACCCTTGTTAAGCCTAATCATGCTTCCAATACATCTTGTCATCTTTATCTATGTAAATTTTGCATGGAGCGTTGTGCCTTTGTCCTTTTTCTTTAAATTTGTATTGAAAAAATTTCTCAAGAAACAATTGAAAGTTGATAAGAAAATAATGAAAGAATACAATTAGGGCTCTCAATGAGCCGAGCCAGCTCGGGAGCTTGCTTGGCTCGACTCGACTAGAAAAAAATAAGCTTGCAAGTACCTTGAACTCAGCTCATGAGCCGAGCCAAGCTATGAGTTAAGAGCTAGTTCGTAAATGAGCTGACCACGAGCTGGGTAGTCTAAAACTCAGCTCGGCTCAACTCGATTCGATATATAATCTTTACTTTTAAATATTTACATGTATAAGATTAAATATAACTTAAGTTACTAAAATATCCTAAAAATTAATCCTTAGAAACTTTTAATGAATAAGGATTTTGAGTATTTTAATAAACTATCTGATTAAAATTCTAATCTACCTATATATATTTAAATATATCGGCTCAAATCTTAACCGCTAACTCTCATCTCCTCTCTACGAGTTTCATCATGCTAATTTACTATGAAATGAAATATTTTTATTAACTACTTTTAATTAGAAGACTAAAAGTTTTAATTATTTAAATATTGATAAATTAAAATGTATTGAAAAAGAAAGATAATAAGAAATAAATCTAAAAATATAATATAATATATTACTAGGCTCGAACTCTATAGAGCCAATCACGAGCTGAGTAGTTTTAGGCTCGAATATAAAAGTGCTCGGCTCGAACTCGGCTCAAATATAAAAGAGCCGACCTCGAGATGACCTTGGCTCGGCTCGTTGAGAGCCGTAAATACAACGATGGTTACCAAGCCCCCAAAAGTTCAAGAGGGCAAGGCAAAGCTATGGAAAGTTCGATGTAGGCTACTCAAATGATTTCCTCTGCGGTAAATTTGCTCAAAAGATATAACTGTAGCTAACCAAATATCACTTTGATTAAAATCAGCAATTTTTTGATGGAGTTGACGCCACAACCTTCATCCAATAAATGACATTAGTTGAATCCTTTGCCACCATAGTCGGCTTATTCAGAACCTCTTGCATGAGCCAAAGTCGTTGCAAAATGGTGCAAATATTTACCGCTTTGGATTTGTCGCATATACAAATATGGGTTCGGGTATCCGATATATATCGTCCAAGCTCAAAACCGATACGTATCAGAATAATAAAATATTGGACGATACATTTAATATATCGTTTGGGCATATACATACCAAATGGCGACACGGTATATTGAATGTACCGTATCGTCCAAGTCTGATACCGATACGTATCGATATCGGACAAAATTTTAACCTACGGTTCACGCTAAGGATTTTTTAGATGCTTTAGGAAGCCATTGAGATACAAGGTGTATGGTTGCAATGCAAAAAAGAGGAGGGGAAAACCAAGATAAACCTAACGCTGCTTCTTAGAAGAGCTAAGAGCTGAGGTCAATACGAGGAGTGGTTTTGGACAGCTTGACAATCATGTGCACTTCTGTTTTAGCTGTGGAAGAGAAGTTGCGCATATATTTATTGCTGGTTCACCGATCATTGATGGTTTTGGAATTGCTAAACTATGTGAGCTGGCCTTAGGGCTCGTTCGGCACTTTCCGCCCATAAACCCATTTTTTGAGGAAAATGACAAGCCTTAGTTTCTGCTCAGAAACTCATTTTATGGGGAAAGTCATTTTCTGAGTAGTTGTTCTTGAGTTACTCAGAAACTCATTTTCTCAGGAAAATTGACATTTTCTTTATGTTCTATACTTTCTCAAGAAAGTGTAAAAGAAAATGTATTGTATACTTCCACGCCCTATAGCTGCATGTATTTATGACCTTCGTCAAAGCGGTTATTTGATCAGATGATCATCAAAATTTATATACTTTTAATCGGTAATGTGTTTAACACTTTGGTCTGTCAGATTCTCGAAATGTTGTCTTCAACATGTACACCAACGGTGACTTACTTGAAAACCGATAGTTATTAGTTCGGTTTCGATTTGAGAAACTAGAAACCAATAGTTATCAGTTCGGTTTCGGTTTAACATGAAAACCGGTCAGGACCGACCCGATAACACCCCTACCTATTTTGCATATTTTTTACATATAAAATATCGGCTTGGATCGCATTGACCCGACACGACCTGATTTTCGCCCGAACCAACCTCTTAATCGTGCCTTGAAGCTATTTCCATTATTTTTTGTATAACCCACCAACAATTTTAAGACTATTTTCATGACACAAAAAGTGATGAATCTCTCAAACAAAATACACATTATGGTTGTTGCCCCAAACTAATCAAATTTTGTCTGAGTACCTCTATTAGCGCTAATGCCAATTTTGAAAGCGCCACATTGACTGTTTTCAATAAGATGATGGAGATCATTTTTTGCCCTCATCTTCCACATAATGAATCTTGAGACCATAAGTGTACCATCAAATGGTCAGTTTTTTATTCCATGTAGCACGGATACCTAAAAGGTAATCCTAAAATCATATGGTACACATCACGCAAACATGATTTTAGGTGATTTTTTGGGGATTTGTGACACGGGGAATCAAAAACCTACCGTCTAATGGTAAGATCATGGTCTCAAACTTTATTGTGCGGAAGATCAGTGTGAAAAATGATCTCCATCATTTGATTTCAACCAGCCAATGGGTTACCAAGTGTAGCACAAGTGGGTGCTTTCAAAGATTGTATTGGGCCGAATAGAGGTTCCCAACCACTTCAGAAACTGTCTCAGAAAATGCCTTTTCCTGAGAAGAATACTCTAAAAACCAAATGTCCCTTTCACCAGAAAATGCTCGGCAAACACAGAAACCAATAAATCTCAAGAACACAAGAAAACCTCCGAAAATGCTCAGAAATAGCATTTTCTGCAGAAAAGCCTCAGGAAATGGGTTTTTCCTGGCTCTCGAGCGAGGCCTTAGAAGATGAAAGGACTACATTACTACTATAAAAATGAGCTTAGATCATTTGACCAAGCAAGCAGGCGGACTGTCACGAAGTCACTCTTTCAACATGCACTTGTGTGCGACACTTAGCTTTTCATGCTAAGTCAGCCTACCAACTTACGATCAAATTGCCTTGTGCGGATTCTCGGATGCTACTGAGAGTGCGATGCTCAGTGTCGAGTATATGGTCGGCCTCCCTTCGAAGTTGACCCGTGCCGCAGGGATGGTCGAAACAACCGCGATGACCCTTGGCTGCACCACATTTGCCCAAAGGCGACCAAGCAACGCCTATTGCCAACGCAAGGCCCGGATGCATGTGCACGCACGTGTTAGCAAGCGACACACTCAGGCTAGCGACACGTCCAGTAGTAAGACGCGTAGACACTGAGCTACAGTCCCTATCTATAAGGGTAAAACAGTAATTTAGGGAAAATAACGGGAGAACCTCAAAGATATTGGTTTGACATACTGTCCATCCTCCACACCAATACGCCGACGACGTTCCGCATCGTCCCCCATACGACTGCGTCGCGACCACATCATGACCGTGTCTCAAACCCTCATATACCATCATGTCACATACCCTCGTGGCCCACGACCAACACATTGCTACCAAAGCCCTCACGCAAAGCACAAGCGGTACGAGTAGCCCTGCGGCTGACCCGGATGGCCATGCCGCATGCCCCGGTCACAGGACGCTTATGGAGAGCCTCCTTTAGCTGGCCTTTAATACAGGTTGAATCTAGTTTCTTTGTTATTGGGATAAGTGGACTCTTCTACTATGGAATTAGAGGGGCAACATATTATTGAGATGAAGGGTGGCCTTCATTCCTATGCATTGCGATGAAGGGTAGCCTTCATTCCTTGGAGGCTGGCGTCTCCCCCAACTGGCGACGGGAGGAATAAGGCTTAAGATTTAGGAAGCCTCAAACATCAATACAACGGAAGCGGAAGAGGAATGATAGTCAAGGATAGGATATTCTTGCATAAGAACGCAGTCAATGAGAACTATTATAGATGATAGGGTACAACATTAGTCGCACAATTTCCACATGAGGACCTCATATGAGGAAACCTCGGAGGATAACACTAAAAGAGGTATGTGATCTTTTTCGACATAGTGCAATCAATACCAAAGAGATCAAGGTATAATCTCTAATCCGCCAAGATATGGAGCATGAGAGAAAAGATCATTAATCCTCTCCAATTGTTCACTCATAAGTCATAACATTCTGGGTAGGAATTATTTACTAGAGTATGAAATGATTATAAGTGAGAACCTTATTGTGGAACATTCTCAACAAAAGACAATCACTCTTGGAGGGGTTTAAATCTTTTAAGGCTTAAACCCCCAGGAACTAATAGTAAATGAAGATGTGAGTCTGACCCAGTTAAGTTTAAGGGACAACTCTGTTTTGGGAGTTTTCAACTATTCGAAAAGCTCCCCTAATATTACTCTTCTTTCTTCCGTTTGTTAGTTTTCGGCAATTTTACTTTCTTTTTTTCTTTCTATTTGTCTCCATAATTTTTTTTTGTAATCTTCTTTTCCTTTAAACATCAGATCTGCTTGAAACCCATATTCTTGTGCAATGCCTTTCTTTGGCAGAAACCTATTCTGCACAGAAATTATCCTCTTCTTTTTTCTTGCTTCTTATCCTATTCAAAAAACACATCTGATGTGTGTTCAGTTCCTGGCATCCTATTTTGCTACTCTCTCTCTCTCTCTCTCTCTCAGTTTCTCAACTCTTATTAACTTACAGTATATAGATGTAAGGCTTCACAGAGAAGTGGTATCTAAACTATTATGTACATAGCCTATTGTATGACAACTGCGGAGTAGTGCTGGCAGCTAGCCAGTACATCACGCAGTATGTAACCATGAGGTTCTCTATGTGGATGAGACAACAACAATTGTTTCCTTCCCATCCATGTCTTCAAATTTTCCCTTTTCAACTGAACAAAATCTATTTCAATTGCTAGTTGAAGATTGTTTTTGGGCAGACAGATTAATTTTAGTTATTCCCAAAGGGACAAAGTTGGAGCTAAAAAACAAATATTCTAATTATGAAAATTTATAGACGATATATATTTTGTATGTTAAAATATTTATATGAAAATATATTTCATATGTTAAATATATATTTCATATATTTTTTCTCCTCTTTTCTTATTCACCGATTCCCTATAATTAGAAGAGATGAGATGAAAGGGTAGAGTTTAGGGGTTTAGACTTAAGACTTTAAAGTTTTAATTGTTTTTAAAAAAAAATACCATGTAGCAACATTTTGAATAAGTCTCAATTTATTACCTTGATGTTTGTGATTTATTAAAAAAATTCGCAATTTTATTAATAAGTGGCAATTTATTCGTTTGATGGATAAATCACTATTATCAGGTGACTTCTTTAAAAAGCCAGAGACATAGGTTGTGTTTGGCATAGCTCTCTACTAGTTCCCTGCCAGAGCAGAGTTTACCTGCTTTAGAAGGTTCCCTTTCTCTTTACTAAATCCTCAAGCTACGCTTCAAGAGTTTTTCCTCGTCACTCACTCCTTGCCGAGGAGATTTTATTTGCTCTGGCAGGAGTTAGCCAGTGTGGACGTGAGTCTATATAGTGTAAATCTCGCTTACAAGGAATTGGCAAAGAGAAGGGGGCCTGCTAAAGTAAGTATATCCAGTTATGGCAGTTTTTATTATTAATTGTTTTTTTTTTAAATTGTAATACTTTTTTTTAAATTAGGTAATAATGTAAGTAATTTTAATTACAATCAGAAAAATTATTGCGAGTGCTTAAAGCCTGATCAGTCCCAATGAAATAGTGCATAAAAGTCCCATCCCTTTTAGGAAGACCTGCCTTAATCACAATAATTAAGCTCTGAGAGAAAACTAGAGGTTGGAGAGAGGTGCTCCTTATTACATCTACAATTTGTAGCATTGGAAGCCCAAAGATCTGCTACCAAACTCTAGTTATTGATTTAAGTATGAAAAATTTAGAAGATAATTATATTAAAATATTAAATACCATTGATATGTGTGTGCTGCAATGTTAAAAAGATGATCGAATATAACTCTGAATTCCTCATTTATGTGCTGATTATGTGATCTGTGTCGAAATATGACTATATTTCGCACCCTAAATAATAACATTTAGCTATCCAATGATGGCATTCTAACGGCTGCTGTATAGTTTTAGTGGTTTCAGGTGTTACGGACCGTGGGATGTTGAAAGAGCTTAAGTGAATAAAATTAAGGGACTATATGAACTTTGAACCATGGAGCCAGCGGAAGCACTGAAATCCGTGAAAAAGACAGATTGGTCTAGCCACAGTTTCGAGAGTTAAATATGTCACATGCCCATTTCAATCGATTGAGATTTGAAACTCAATCGATTGAGTTTAAAAAGTTGCCCAAAAATCAATAGATTGATTTCCAAAAATCAATAGATTGATTTCGGGAATGCAAATGAGCCACCAAAATCAATAGATTGATTTTAGAAAATCAATCGATTGAATTCCTTAAATTCAATAGATTGATTTTGGGAATGCAAATGAGCCACCAAAATCAATAGATTGAATTTGGAATTCAATAGATTGATTTTCGAAAATCAATCGATTGAATTCCTTAAATTCAATAGATTGATTTTGGGAATGCAAATGAGCCTCCAAAATTCGAATTTTGAATTCAATCGATTGATTTCAAAATTCAATCTATTGATTCGGATATGGAATAATTTTAGCCCGGGCCCTATTTAAACAACAGGATGTTTAGGGTTCGGGGGGACTTTTGCTCGGTAGACTTTCTTAGGGCCTTTAGCAATTTTTTCTTTGTTATTTTTAGTTTTGTATTTAGATAAAAAGCTGTGTAAGGTTGTGATCTTCTCCAAAAAGATCAAGCGGTTGATAAATAAAAGAGCAATTTTTGTGATGGCTTTCGATTTACATTGTGCGTGTGGATCAAGGATGAGCGGCTAAACCCCTCGTTCAAGGAGGAAGCGACCCCTAGATGAGTAACTAACTTACTTTTAAGCTTACAATTTCTTGTTAGAATTATTGAATCGTACGGCTTTTAGTGTGTGCTTCATTGTGTTATCATCGAATACTCGTTTATAGCCGTCGACCGTGTGATCGGCGACAATAAACGAATTATTCCACCTAGATCGATCTTGTAGATCGATATAGGATGCCGTGCGATTGATTCTTACGGTTGTGATTTCGAATTTGAGATACATCATGCCTTTCGCATGATGCATGGCGTGATTGGATGCGTCATAGTGTTCGGATAGGGTATGCCGAATCAATAATTGTATTTTCATCGATTCGTTTTTCTTGTAGTTAAATGATGGTATAATGATTTAACATGAAATTGTGTGGTTGATTGTAGAAAAGTTATAAATCTAGGTTAGCAACTCCTTGATCATTTCATCGTTGTTAATTCTTCTTAAACATAGTTCCTCCGTGCATAGCTTCAGTTAGTTCTTTTGATTATTGCATTGTGTAGTGGTAAATCTCGACAATGAGATCTCTCACCCTTGGTACGTCCTTGGGTCTTTGAAATCTCTTTAAAATTAATCTAATTTTGGGCTTCCTGGGTTCGACACCCTTAATTTCACCGTGCTACCATCGAACTTGTGCACTTGCAAGGCTACACTTTAAAATCGATCAAGTTTTTGGCGCCACGCCGGAATTAAAAATTTTATTATTTTTTAAGGAGATTTTTATTCAGAGTTGCCTACCAACCGATTGATTTTTCATATTCAATCGATTGATAGAAGCGAGATTGCATCATTTGTTTGCTAGTCAATCGATTGACTTGTCAAGTTCAATCGATTGATTTGTGCTTGTCGATCGATTTTGCATTTGAATGTCCTATCAATTAATTGAACTTATCACCAATCGATTGATTGACATTATTGGTTGTTCCCATTCTCAATCGATTGAATTGATATTTTCAATCCATTGATTTAATTCAATCTATTGATTTTGGGAGTTCAATCGATTGAATTTATAAATTCAATCTATTGAATTTGGGAATTCAATCTATTGAATTGATATATTCAATCCATTGATTTTGGGATTTCAATCGATTGAATTTATAAATTCAATCTATTGAATCGAGAATTCAATCTATTGAATTGATAAAATCAATCTATTGATTTTAGGAATTCAATCTATTGAATTATTTGATTTTATTTTTTTCCCACTGCTTCAATCGATCGATTGTAAAAAAAATAAAAATAAAAAAATCAATTGATTAATTCTAATCCTGGCATTTTGAGTCTACTTTGTTTTGGTTCATTGGTGTATGAGCTTTACGATCTCATCGCCCAACTCTTCAACCGTTGGATCGGGAAATCGAGCGAGCTTGTAAAACAAATCGAAAGAGCAATCGGATTCAAGAATAACTCCGGGTTATGGCCGATCAAAGACAAAGAGAAGGAGAAAGGAATGTACACAACAACAATAATGGTGAAAACCATTATGAACCACCGTAGGACTCAACGTTGAACAATACTATGATCCTGGTCCTTACGAGGATCAAGATAGTATTGTTCATGCTCCCATTCCAGGGAATCACTTTGAATTCAAATCGGCAATGATTCAAATGTTGCCCATCTTTAACGGATTGGGTAATGAGAATCCCTATGCTCATCCGACCGATCAATTGGGGTATGCAAAATGTTTAGAGTTCATAATGTGACCGATTTAAATAGCTAAATTATGACTTTTCCTTTCTCTTTGCGAGATAAGGCGAGATCGTAGTTTAATTCGTTAGAACCAAGATCCATCACGAGTTGAACTGAGTTGCAACGTGAATTCTTAAAGAAATATTTTCCCATGAGTAAAACCAACGAGTTACTTCAGAAAATTCTGGTTTATGCTCAGCAACCTGCTGAAACATTTCACGAATGTTGGGAGCGTTTTAAGGAATTGCTTAGAAGCTGCCCTAATCATCATATTCCAAGATGGCAACAAGTTCAGAGTTTTTACAATGGATTGATCCCAGAAGAAAGACGTATGGTCAATGCATCGTGTGGAGGATCCTATTCCATAAAAGGGCATGACGAAATTTGGACTCTATTCGAAAGGTTGAGTCAAACCTCAATGCAAAGCGAAACTTTGGGACGTGTTAACCGTGATTTATCAACAAAGTCTCATGTGTTGACAAAAGAGGGGTTGTTTGACGTTAACAACAATACCTCTGAGTTGTCAACAAAAGTGGATATGTTGTCAAAACAAATGAATATGTTGTTTGCCGCAACTCAAAGAAGCTAAAACCCTCAATGCCCCTCTGTTTATACTAAGGTCACACATCTAACGAAAGTGTCCAACCACTCGATGATTTTTCCCAAGAATCAAATCCTCAGAGCAAGTTAATGTGACTCTACCATATCAACTCAAGATAGGAATCCTTATTCAAACACCTACAATCTCGAGTGGAAAAACCATCCTAACTTAGGGTGGGAGGATCAAGTCAAACCGACAAGGAAACCAAAGAAGATAAAGCAAATACATCAAGTGGACAACAAGGTCTTCATCCACACCAGAATTCTAACTTCCAACAAAATTTGAATTTCCAACAAAATTTGAATTATCAGCACCCATATTCTGAGCATCGTCAACATCAGAATCTCAACCAAACCAATGCTTCAAGTTCAAGGAATTCTGATTTTGAAGAAAAATTGATGCAAACTTTGCAAGCTCAACAACAAACTATGCAAGCGTACCAGCAGTCCATGGCTAAAATGCAAGATCAGATCGGTCAATTGGCTAACCAAATGAGTCAAAGAGAAGAGGGAAGGCTTCCTAGCCAACCTATCAACAACCCGCGAGGCCACGCACCATCTGGTGAAGGGCCATCAACTAGCCATCAGCTGAAGGCTGTAACGGTCTTGAGAAGTGGTCGAGTGGTCGACAACCGTTGAAATTCCATCTAAAGTCAAGAAATAGAAAAAAGTCGAAAAGGAAGAAGAACCGAGAAAGAGAAGAAGAACGAAAATCCCAAAATGTTGAACTTGAAGTGGATCCAAAGAATGGAATTAAATCCCCATCCACCTAAGGCACCTTTCCCTGAGTGCCTTACACCTCCATCCAGATTGGGGAAGGGTCCTTCAAAAATGGACGATATCCTCGAAACGTTTAAGCAAGTAAAGATTAATCTTCCCTTGATCGATGCCATTAACCAAGTTCTCGTCGCGCCAAGTTCTTCAAGGACTTATGCATCCGAAGAGGAAGACACGCACGTGTCCAAGAAAGTGTTCTGACTAATCAAGCCGGCCCATCCTCGAAGTTGAATCGCCACCAAAGCTTAAGGACCCCGGAGTCCCAAGCTACATGTGTTATTAGTGGACAAACAATTGAAAGAGCACTCTTAGATCTCGGGAGCAAGTGTGAACTTGATCCCATTCTCGTGTCTGAAAAATTAGGCTCGGGTGAATTGCAACCATCGCGTAACACTTCAATTAGCAGATAGGTCTCGAAGACGACCTAGGGGTATCATCGAGGACGCCTTGGTAGGAATCGATAAATTTGTCTTTCCGGACTTTATTGTTTTGGATATGGAACAACGAAGTCAAATCGAAAACCAAATCCCCATTATCCTTGGGACGCCCCTTCCTTGCTCGCAAATGCCTCAGATTAATCGCATGCAGAGTGATGGATGTCTCCTTTGGAAATATGAAAGTGAGATTGAATGTGTTCAATGCTATGAACCATTTTTCCAACGAAGAAGAGGTTGATTGCTTTTATATTGACCAGGTTGATGAAGTGGTTGAAGAAGCGCTTCCCTCGATGCTCACTAAGGAGGAATTTGAAACCGCCTTGCTGGCAATCTATGATGAGGGAGGAAGTGTTGAGCAAAATTTCGAGGAAATGAACACCATCTCAATGTCTCAGGAGAAGAAGCCATGGAAGGCACGAATTGAACCATTACCCGTGGTGGAAAAACCAAAATTGATGCCTTCAATTGAGCAACCACCAAATCTTGAGTTGAAACAGTTACCTGATTCACTTAAGTATGTTTTCCTGGGACCATCTGAAACACTTCCGGTGATAATCTCTGCAACTTTGTCAGAAAAGCAAGAAGGAGAACTAATTGGAGTACTCAAGGACTACAAAAGAGCAATCGGATGGACATTAGCCGATCTAAAAGGGATAGATCCGCTTGCAGGTATGCACAAGATCCACCTTGAAGAAGGTAGCACACCATCAAGAGAGGCACAAAGACGGCTGAATCCCAACATGAAAGAAGTTGTTTTGAAAGAGATTATCAAATTACTTGATGCAGGAATCATTTATGCAATTTCAGATAGTGAATGGGTAAGTCCAATTCAGATTGTTCCAAAGAAATCGGGAATAACAGTGAAGGAGACCACCGAGGGGGAATTGGTGCCTACACGTGAGACCACTGGATGGCGTGTATGTATCGATTATCGGAAATTGAACACTGCCACGAGAAAGGACCATTTTCCCCTGCCATTTATTGATCAGATTCTAGAAAAGTTGGCAGGACAAGAATATTATTATTTTTTTGATGGTTACTCGATACAATCAAGTGCGCCAGATTTCCATCGGACCAAGAAAAGACAACGCGTTTACTTGCCCTTATGAAACCTTTGCATATCGAAGGATGCCTTTCGACTTTTGTAATGCGCCACTTTTCAACGTTGTATGTTAGCAATATTCTCGGATATGGTTGACAAATTTATCGAAGTATTCATGGACTACTTCTCGGTTTTTGGGAGGACCTTTGAAATGTGTCTGAACCATTTGACACAGGTATTACAATGTTGTGTAGAATCTAATCTTGTTTTAAGCTGGGAAAAGAGTCATTTTATGGTTCAACAGGGAATTGTGTTAGGGCATATCATTTCCAAGAAAGGAATTGAAGTCGACAAGGCAAAAGTCGACTTAATTGCTAATTTGCCACCACCAAGGAGTGTTCGACAAATCCGATCATTTTTGGGGCATGCGGGATTTTACAGAAGATTTATCAAAGATTTTAGCAAGGTGGCTAAACCATTATGTACCTTGCTTGGGAAGGATGTTCCTTTCATCTTTGATGATGATTGCATGAAGGCATTTTTGAAAGTAAGAGAACTGTTATCCAATGCTCCCATAATTCAACCTCCATTACTCGCTTCCCTTTGAACTAATGTGCGACGCATCAGATTATGCAATTGGAGCGGTTTTAGGCCAAAGAGTAGATAAATTACCTCATGTAATTTACTATGCAAGTAAAATACTGATCGACGCACAAATAAACTACACCACAGAGAAAGAATTATTGGCTGTAGTTTATGCGTTGGACAAGTTTCGGTCATACTTGCTCGGGTCCAAGATCGTAGTTTTTTCTGATCATTCCGCACTTAAGTACTTATTGGCAAAGAAGGATACAAAGCCAAGACTGATCAGATGGATTCTATTGCTGCAAGAATTCAATTTTGAGATACGAGACAAAAAGGGAGTTGAAAATGTGGTTGCAGACCATCTGTCTCGTATACTTCCTGAAGCAACATCTTTTGCAGAAACTATTCGAGATACCTTTCCCGATGAGCAATTGATGGTTATCCGTGCGGCTATAAATGGAACTCCTTGGTATGCAAACATTGTCAATTACCTCGTTACGGGTCAAATCCCATTGCAGTGGGGGTAAAAATGATAAAATTTGTTCTTCTCCCAAGTGAAACACTACTCGGGATGAACCACACTTGTTTAAATTCGCCTCGATCGATAATTCACGATGTGTGCCCAAAGAAGAACAATCAAGCGTGATGAATTTCTGTCATAATGGAGCTTGTGGAGGTCACTTTGGGGACGAAGACCGCATTCAAAATTTTACAAAGTGGATTCTATCGCCCACTATCTTCGCGATGCAATGGATTATTGCAAGGGATGTGTAAAATGTCAAAATTGGGAAATATTTCTAAACGAGACATGATGCCGTTGAACCCGATTTTAGTTGTCGAAATTTTTGACGCTTGGGGAATCGACTTTATGGGACCATTTCCATCATTTGGGTTTCTACATTTTGGTGGTCAGATTATGTCTCAAAATGGGTGGAAGCTATAGCCACTGATCGAATGACCACAAGGTGGTGGTAAAGTTTCTTAAGGAGAACGTGTTCAACCGATTCGAATACCCGAGCTATCATCGTTGATGGTGGTTCACACTTTTGCAATCGCCAGCTTGCAACTTTAATGAAGAAATATGGAGTCACTCACAAAGTGGCAACACCTTACCATCCGCAAACTAGTGGTCAAGTTGAGGTGTCGAATCGTGAAATCAAGCGGATTTTAGAAAAGACCTGTAAGATAGAAAGGATTGGTCTCTTCACCTATCGGATGCTCTTTGGGCATACAGACATTCAAGACACCAATTGGAATGTCTCCATTTCGGCTTGTGTTTGGGAAGGCGTGTCACCTTCCAGTTGAAATTGAACACAAAGCCTTTTGGGCAATCAAATGGTTTAATTTTGACATGCAATCTGCTGGATCTAATCGTCGTCTGCAACTAAATGAACTCGATGAGTTACGTTATGATGCATATGAGAATGCTAGACTTTACAAGGAAAGATCCAAAAGGCTTCACGATGAGTTAATCTCCAGAAAGGAATATCATCCGGGGCAAAAAGTTTGGCTGTTCAATTCAAAGTTAAAATTTCATCCGGGAAAATTACGATCAAGATGGGAGGGACCTTTTCAGGTCATTTCCACATATGAATTTGGTGCTGTCGAGATTAGAGAAATCAAAGATAATCGAATTCTGAAAGTAAATGGTCAACGGCTTAAACCGCTGTTGGAGTCAAAGTTTCAAATGATGGCTGAAGAAACAGATCTCATTGAGCCGCCAATGTGATGAAGAATCTCAGTCGACACGTAAACTCGGCTTTAGTTGTATGGTCCTTGATTGTTGTGTTAAAAGATCGGAGTCAATTGATTGACTCGGGATATTTTTAGCATAAAGGTGAAATTCTGCTCAATTGATTGAATGAAAATAAAATTCAATCGATCGAGCTGATCGCATAGTACTCTTGCTGCCACAGGTTAATTCAAAGTCATATCACATGACTTTTCAAATCACCCACTTCATTTTCCTTTTTGGTTTCAATCGATTGAATTCTCTTCTTAAAAATTCAATCGGTTGAGAGAAAGGGCTATTAGTCAAAACCCTTGTCAAATGCATTAATGTGCTGCGGGAGAAATCAATGCAAGGCTTATTTCAATCGATTGAAAAAAGGCATGAGACTCCTTGGAAATAGCCATGCATTAAATGAGTGAAGGAATGAATGACCTCACATATTGTTCAATCGATTGAAATTTTCAATCGATTGAAAATTGGATTAAACAAATGCTTTTTGGTCTTATCAATTAACTCCTTCACATTGGAAAATGGTGACACATTTATGCATGGGTTTCTCCTTTGTTATAATCACTTCAATCGATTGAACTTTCATGTTCAACCGATCGAATTCATTTTTTTGTAACAACCCGACTCCAAAATTATCTTTTTAAGGGATTTCGGAGACTCCTGTGCAGCTTTCCAAAAGCTTTCACCATTCTTGTTCTCTCCATCTAAGCCAGTGAATGGCTGATCAGGCAAGACTCGTGTACCAGCGCCCTCCACGCCCAGTCAATGTTCCAAAAAATGTACCAACTGAAGAATATGTTGATCGTGAAATTTTGATTGAAAATTTTTTCGATCTCACGGAGTTCCGCCGTATCCCTGAAGCTGCACATTCCATTGCATACATCGAAGCGGTTCATCTTGAAATGTTATTAGCACCGCCTCCCATCGATGTATCAACTCGCATCGTCCGATTATTTTATCAGAACATGGAATGGATTCCGGCAGGACGATCGCCGTCGGGAGTTGATTGCATTAAATTTAAAAGAGGTTTGCGGGTCCTGCAACAATCCAACGAGGACATTGGAAACATCAGGTTTGGGGGTGGTGTGCTCAAATGCGTGGTTCATGATTTTTAACTTTTGCAGTATATGTTTGACCACATTTTATTTGCACCTTCAATACTAAAAAAATAAAAAAATCATCGTTGTTTATTTTTGGCGTAGTTTTCAAACTTTAATCACTGATGCATATAAAATTTTAATTTTCAAATATTTATGTCATGATAAAACTGTTGTTGTTTAGGATAATTAATTCCATTGTGAATATTTAAAGATTAATTTGAATTTTATGCCTAGAAATTTTTTTTTGCATGCTTGAATCTAGAAATTAAAAGATTAGTCCAAATTTGGAATTCTAGGATCCTAAGAAAGACTAAACCCTGAGATTTAGAACTTTGTCCTCATTCTTGATGAGTGCTAAAATAAATTTATATCTTTGAAATTCGTGCTTAATTGTTGAAATCTCATACATTTTATCTCGGTTTGTTTATTTCACATGTTTTATATCATTGCGCTAAAACTCATTGCATTTAAACTCAAGACAAATAGGCATCATTACCATCGTGAAAGGATATGATCAAAGGCCATCATTGGCTCAAGTCACTTAAAATGCCCCACCTTATATTGATTTTCCTTGTTGCACCCCCTTTTGAGCCTTGATTGAAAATTTTTTGTGAAGCTATATTAACCATACCCCACACTAGTTTGAAAAAAAAATAAAAATAAAATAAAAAATAGAATACAAAACTTTACCTTTCAATCTCTGAGAAATTAGGAAAGAGGGACAAGAACAAGAGAGAAAGTGGAGAGTCATGACGATAATACTTGCAAGGAGCATATGGCAGAAAAATATGTGCATAAAATAAAATAAAATAAAATAAAAATGAATGAAAAGAAGAAAAAAAAAAGGTTGAAAAGAAAGAGAAATTCTGAAAAATTCAAGAAAGAATGAGTGGAAAGTTAGAAGATTAAATTGTATTTCTTTTTCTAGTTTCTCAGAGAAATTTGAATCCAATTTTCCCTTTCTTTCATAACCTTCACCCGAGCCCCATTACAACCATAGAAAAGACCTTCGTGATCTGATCTCGATTGGTAAATGCCTTGTGGAGAGTGATGATGCAATGACTATGGTGGTTGGTATAGCGTGCTTAAGATACAAATATCTTTCACCATGAGATTTCTTTTAATTCTTTGATGCACCGTCTTTCTTATATCATGTGAGACCTTTTGTTTGTATTATAACTCTCTCACATGTGTGCGAAAAGTAAATCATTTATCGGAGCGATTTTGTTTAAGTGTATACCTAAGGTGAGGATTGAGTCAAACTTTGGATCCGATGATTCCGATTTGGATTAATCCAAAGAATGAAATGATTTAAGCATTGGCACATGTGCACACGACATTCTAGGCATAAATAAAAAATTGGCCTAAAAATCGAGCATTGGGGTAATTGGAATAAACAATGTGAAATTATCATGCCATTGGTATTTGAGAATGAACTTTTGCATCAAATAATTATTGGTTTTGATTTTAAAGGTATATATATTATACAAACCGATTTTGAAAACTCTTCTATCGATGATTTTGAAAACTATTTTTTTGAAGTTTGTAGGTATCTTCACTAAAAACCTTCAGGAGACACAACTCCTCCCCTAGGGATCACCTAGAGGTTTAAAGGCTTATTGCATATGCTAAATGCAATCGAGCTCCCTACGAAAGTGGCATTTAATTTTGTTAGGATGTTAGTTTAATTTGCCTTCACATATTTATCATTCTCTTTGCTCGAGGACTAGCAAAGTGTAGGTTTGGGGGTGTGATCTGTGTCGCAATATGACTATATTTCGCACCCTAAATACTAACATTTAGCTATCCAATGAAGGCATTCTAACTGCTTTGTCAGATAGTTTTAGTGGTTTCAGGTGTTATGGACCGTGGGATGTTGAAAGAGCTTAAGTGAATAAAATTAAGGGACTATATGAACTTTGAACCATGGAGCCAGGAATAATCAAATCCGTGAAAAGATAGATTGGTCTAGCCACAGTTTGAGAGTTAAATATGTCACATGCCCATTTCAATCGATTGAGATTTGAAACTCAATCGATTGAGTTTAAAAGTTGCCCAAAATCAATAGATTGATTTCCAAAATCAATAGATTGATTTCGAATGCAAATGAGCCACCAAAATCAATAGATTGATTTTAGAAAATCAATCGATTGAATTCTTAAATTCAATAGATTGATTTTGGGAATGCAATGAGCCACCAAAATCAATAGATTGAATTTGGAATTCAATAGATTGATTTCAAAATCAATAGATTGAATTTGGAATTCAATAGATTGATTTTGGGAATGCAAATGAGCCTCCAAAATTAATTTTGAATTCAATCGATTGATTTCAAAATTCAATCTATTGATCGGATATGGAATAATTTTAGCCCCTATTTAAACAACAGGATGTTTAGGGTCTGGGGACTTTTTTCTAGACTTTCTTAGGGCCTTTAGCAATTTTTTCTTTGTTATTTTTAGTTTTGTATTTAGATAAAAGTTAAGGTTGTGATCTTCTCCAAAAGATCAAGCGGTTGATAAATAAAAGAGCAATTTTGTGATGGCTTTCGATTTACATTGTGCGTGTGGATCAAGGATGAGCTGCTAAACCCCTGCTCAAGGAGGAAGCGACTAGATGAGTAACTAAGTTACTTTTAAGCTTACAATCTCTTGTTAGAATTATTGAATCGTACTGCTTTTAGTGTGTGCTTCATAGTGTTTTCATCGAATACTCATTTATAGCCCTCGACAGTGTGATCGGCGATAATAGACGAGTTATTCCACCTAGATCGATCTTGTAGATCGATATAGGATGCCGTGCGATTGATTCTTACGATTGGGATTTCGAATTTGAGATACGCTATACCTTTCGCATGATGCATGCCGTGATTGGATGCGTCATAGTGTTCGGATAGGGTATGCCGAATCAATAATTGTATTTTCATCGATTCGTTTTTCTTGTAGTTAAATGATGGTATAATGATTTAACATGAAATTGTGTGGTTGATTGTAGAAAAGTTATAAATCTAGGGTTAGCAACTCCTTGATCATTTCATCATTGTTAATTTCTTAATCATAGTTCATCCGTGCATAGCTTGATTTAGTTCTTTTGATTATTGCATTGTGTAGTGGTAAATCTTGACAATGAAATCTCTCACCCTTGGTACTTCCATGGGTCTTTAAAATTAATCTAATTTTGCGCTTTCCTGTGGGTTCGACACTTTAATTTCACCGTGCTACAATCGAACTTGTGCACTTGCAAGGGTACACTTTAAAATCGATCAAGTTTTTGGCGCCGCTGCCGGGGAATTGCGACAAAATTTTTTTTTTTTTTTAAGGAGATTTTTATTCTGTAGTTGCCAGTCAACCGATTGATTTTTCATATTCAATCGATTGACTGAGAAGCGGAGATTGCATCATCATTTATAGTCAATCGATTGACTTGTCAAGTTCAATCGATTGACCTGTGCTTGTCAATGATTTTTGCATTTGAATGTCCTATCAATTAATTGAACTTATCTCAATCGATTGATTGACATTATTGGTTGTTCCCATTCTCAATCGATTGAATTGATATTTTCAATCCATTGATTTCCAGAATTCAATCTATTGATTTTGGGAGTTCAATCGATTGAATTTATAAATTCAATCTATTGAATTTGGGAATTCAATCTATTGAATTGATATATTCAATCCATTGATTTTGGGATTTCAATCGATTGAATTTATAAATTCAATCTATTGAATCTGGGAATTCAATCTATTGAATTGATAAAATCAATCTATTGATTTTAGGAATTCAATCTATTGAATTATTTGATTTTATTTTTTCCCACTGCTTCAATCGATCGATTGTAAAAAAATAAAAAATAAAAAAATCAATTGATTAATTCCAATCGTGGCATTTTGAGTCTACTTTGTTTTGGTTCATTGGTGTATGAGCTTTTACCCGATCTCATCGCCCAACTCTTCAACCGTTGGATCGGGAAATCGAGCGAGCTTGTAAAACAAATCGAAGAGCAATCGGATTCACGTAATAACTCCGGGTTATGGCCGATCAAAGACAAAGAGAAGGAGAAAGGAATGTACACAACAACAATAATGGTGAAAACCATTATGAACCACCGTATAAGGACAATACTATGATCCTGGTCCTTACGAGGATCAAGATAGTATTGTTCATGCTCCCATTCCAGGGAATCACTTTGAATTCAAATCGGCAATGATTCAAATGTTGCCCATCTTTAACGGATTGAGTAATGAGAATCCGTATGCTCATCCTCAATTTGGGGTATGCAAAATGTTTAGAGTTCATAATGTGACCGAATTTAAATAGCTAAATTATGCGACTTTTTCCTTTCTCTTTATGAGATAAGGCGAGATCGTAGTTTAATTCGTTAGAACCAAGATCCATCACGAGTTGAACTGAGTTGCAACGTGAATTCTTAAAGAAATATTTTCCCATGAGTAAAACCAACGAGTTACTTCAGAAAATTCTGGTTTATGCTCAGCAACCTGCTGAAACATTTCACGAATGTTGGGAGCGTTTTAAGGAATTGCTTAGAAGCTGCCCTAATCATCATATTCCAAGATGGCAACAAGTTCAGAGTTTTTACAATGGATTGATCCCAGAAGAAAGACGTATGGTCAATGCATCGTGTGGAGGATCCTATTCCATAAAAGGGCATGACGAAATTTGGACTCTATTCGAAAGGTTGAGTCAAACCTCAATGCAAAGCGAAACTTTGGGACGTGTTAACCGTGATTTATCAACAAAGTCTCATGTGTTGACAAAAGAGGGGTTGTTTGACGTTAACAACAATACCTCTGAGTTGTCAACAAAAGTGGATATGTTGTCAAAACAAATGAATATGTTGCTTGTCGAACTCGACAAGCTAAAACCCTCAATGCCCCTGCTTTATTTAGCTTGTCACACATCTAACGAGTGTCCAACCACTCTGATGATTTTTCCCGAAGAATCAAATCCCCAGGAGCAAGTTAATGTGACTCAGTCATATCAACGGCAAGATAGGAATCCTTATTCAAACACCTACAATCCTGAGTGGAAAAACCATCCTAACTTAGGGTGGGGAGGATCAAATCGACAAGGAAACCAAAAGATAAAGCAAATACATCAAGTGGACAACAAGGTCTTCATCCACACCGAATTCTAACTTCCAACAAAATTTGAATTTCCAACAAAATTTGAATTATCAGCACCCATATTCTGAGCATCGTCAACATCAGAATCTCAACCAAACCAATGCTTCAAGTTCAAGGAATTCTGATTTTGAAGAAAAATTGATGCAAACTTTGCAAGCTCAACAACAAACTATGCAAGCGCATGGCTAAATGCAAGATCAGATCGGTCAATTGGCTAACCAAATGAGTCAAAGAGAAGAGGGAAGGCTTCCTAGCCAACCTATCAACAACCCGCGAGGCCACGCACCATCTGGTGAAGGGCCATCAACTAGCCATCAGCTGAAGGCTGTAACGGTCTTGAGAAGTGGTCGAGTGGTCGACAACCAAGTTGAAATTCCATCTAAAGCTGAAGAAATAGAAAAAAAAAAGGAAGAAGAACCAGAGAAAGAGAAGAAGAACGAAAATCCCAAAATGCTCGGCAGGAACTTGAAGTGGATCCAGCAATGGAAATAAATCCCCATACACCTAAGGCACCATTCCCTGAGTGCCTTACACCTCCATCCAGATTGGGGAAGGGTCCTTCAAAAATGGACGATATTCTCGAAACGTTTAAGCAAGTAAAGATTAATCTTCCCTTGATCGATGCCATTAACCAAGTTCTCGCGCCAAGTTCTTCAAGGACTTATGCATCCGAAGAGGAAGACACGACACGCGTGTCAAGAAAGTGTTCTGACTAATCAAGCCGGCCCATCCTCGTTGAATGCGCCACCAAAGCTCAAGGACCCTGGAGTCCCTACTGTTACATGTGTTATTAGTGGACAAACAATTGAAAGAGCACTCTTAGATCTGGGAGCAAGTGTGACCTTGATCCCATTCTCGGTGTCCGAAAAATTAGGCTTGGGTGAATTGCAACTGACTGCGGTAACACTTCAATTAGCGAGATAGGTCCGAAGACGACCTAGGGTATCATCGAGGACGCCTTGGTAGGAATCGATAAATTTGTCTTTCCCCGGACTTTATTGTTTTGGATATGGAACAACGAAGTCAAATCGAAAACCAAATCCCCATTATCCTTGGGACGTCCCTTCCTTGCTCTCGCAAATGCCCTATTAACCGTCTCCTTTGGAAATATGAAAGTGAGATTGAATGTGTTCAATGCTATGAACCATTTTTCCAACGAAGAAGAGGTTGATTGCTTTTATATTGACCAAAGTTGATGAAGTGGTTGAAGAAGCGCCTCGATGCTCACTAAGGAGGAATTTGAAACCGCCTTCGGCAATCTATGATGAGGGAGGAAGTGTTGAGCAAAATTTCGAGGAAATGAACACCATCTCAATGTCTCAGGAGAAGAAGCCATGGAAGGCACGAATTGAACCATTACCCGTGGTGGAAAAACCAAAATTGATGCCTTCAATTGAGCAGCCACCAAATCTTGAGTTGAAACAGTTACCTGATTCACTTAAGTATGTTTTCCTGGGACCATCTGAAACACTTTCGGTGATAATCTCTGCAACTTTGTCAGAAAAGCAAGAAGGAGAACTAATTGGAGTACTCAAGGACTACAAAAGAGCAATCGGATGGACATTAGCCGATCTAAAAGGGATAGATCCGTCGGTGTGTATGCACAAGATCCACCTTGAAGAAGGTAGCACACCATCAAGAGAGGCACAAAGACGGTTGAATCCCAACATGAAAGAAGTTGTTTTGAAAGAGATTATCAAATTACTTGATGCAGGAATCATTTATGCAATTTCAGATAGTGAATGGGTAAGTCCAATTCAGATTGTTCCAAAGAAATCGGGAATAACAGTGAAGGAGACCACCGAGAGGGAATTGGTGCCTACACGTGAGACCACTGGATGGCGTGTATGTATCGATTATCGGAAATTGAACACTGCCACGAGAAAGGACCATTTTCCCCTGCCATTTATTGATCAGATTCTAGAAAAGTTAAGGTGACAAGAATATTATTGTTTTTTGATGGTTACTCGGGATACAATCAAGTGCCCGATTTCCATCGTACCAAGAAAAGACAACGCTTACTTGCCCTTATGAAACCTTTGCATATCGAAGGATGCCTTTCGGACTTTGTAATGCCGCCACTTTTCAACGTTGTATGTTAGCAATATTCTGATATGGTTGATAAATTTATCAAGTATTCATGGACTACTTCTCGGTTTTTGGGAGGACCTTTGAAATGTGTCTCGAACCATTTGACATGTATTACAATGTTGTGTAGAATCTAATCTTGTTTTAAGTCGAAAAGAGTCATTTTATGGTTCAACAGGAATTGTGTTAGGGCATATCATTTCCAAGAAGGAATTGAAGTACAAGGCAAAAGTCGACTTAATTGCTAATTTGCCACCACCAAGGAGTGTTTCAAATCCGATCATTTTTGGGGCATGCGGATTTCTGAAGATTTATCAAAGATTTTAGCAAGGTGGCTAAACCATTATGTACCTTGCTTGGGAAGGATGTTCCTTTCATCTTTGATGATGATTGCATGAAGGCATTTTGAAAGTAAGAGAAGTATCCAATGCTCCCATAATTCAACCTCCAGTTACTTCCTTTGAACTAATGTGCGACATCGATTATGCAATTGGAGCGGTTTTAGGCCAAAGAGTAGATAAATTACCTCATGTAATTTACTATGCAAGTAAAATCTTCGATCGGCACAAATAAACTACACCACAGAGAAAGAATTATTGGCTGTAGTTTATGCGTTGGACAAGTTTCGGTCATACTTGCTCGGGTCCAAGATCGTAGTTTTTTCTGATCATTCCGCACTTAAGTACTTATTGGCAAAGAAGGATACAAAGCCAAGACTGATCAGATGGATTCTATTGCTGCAAGAATTCAATTTTGAGATACGAGACAAAAAGGGAGTTGAAAATGTGGTTGCAGACCATCATCCGTCTAGATACTTCCAAGCAACATCTTTTGCAGAAACTATTCGAGATACCTTTCCCGATGAGCAATTGATGGTTATCCGTGCGGCTATAAATGGAACTCCTTGGTATGCAAACATTGTCAATTACCTCGTTACGGGTCAAATCCCATTGCAGTGGGGTAAAAATGATAAAAATTTGTTCTTCTCCCAAGTGAAACACTACTTCTGGGATGAACCACACTTGTTTAAATTTCTCGATCGGATAATTGACGATGTGTGCCCAAAGAAGAACAATCAAGCGTGATGAATTTCTGTCATAATGGAGCTTGTGGAGGTCACTTTGGGGACGAAAGACCGCATTCAAAATTTTACAAAGTGGATTCTCGCCCACTATCTTCGCGATGCAATGGATTATTGCAAGGATGTGTAAAATGTCAAAATTGGGAAATATTTCTAAACGAGACATGATGCCGTTGAACCCGATTTTAGTTGTCGAAATTTTTGACGCGTTTGGGGAATCGACTTTATGGGACCATTTCCATCATTTGGGTTTCTACATTTTGGTGGTCAGAGATTATGTCTCAAAATGGGTGGAAGCTATAGCCACTCGATCGAATGACCACAAGGTGGTGGTAAAGTTTCTTAAGGAGAACGTGTTCAACCGATTCTAATACCCCAGCTATCATCGTGATGGTGGTTCACACTTTTGCAATCGCCAGTTTGCAACTTTAATGAAGAAATATGGAGTCACTCACAAAGTGCCAACACCTTACCATCCGGCAACTAGTGGTGAAGTTGAGGTGGCGAATCGTCCAATGAAGCGGATTTTAGAAAAGGCATCGAGCAGATAGAAAGGATTGGTCTCTTCACCTATCGGATGCTCTTTGGGCATACAGGACGGCATTCAAGACACCAATTGGAATGTCTCCATTTCGGCTTGTGTTTGGGAAGGCGTGTCACCTTCCAGTTGAAATTGAACACAAAGCCTTTTGGGCAATCAAATGGTTTAATTTTGACATGCAATCTGGATCTAATCGTCGTCAAGAATTAAATGAACTCGATGAGTTACGTTATGATGCATATGAGAATGCTAGACTTTACAAGGAAAGATCCAAAAGGCTTCACGATGAGTTAATCTCCAGAAAGGAATATCATCCGGGGCAAAAAGTTTGGCTGTTCAATTCAAAGTTAAAATTTCATCCGGGAAAATTACGATCAAGATGGGAGGACCTTTTGGTCATTTCCACATATGAATTTGGTCAGTCGAGATTAGAGAAATCAAAGATAATCGAATTACGAAGTAAATGGTCAACGGCTTAAACCATTGTTGAGTCAAAGTTTCAAATGATGGTCAAGAAAGATCTCATTGAGCTAATGTGATGAAGAATCTCGAGTCGACACGTAAACTCAGCGCTTCCTGGGAGGCAACCCAGTGGGATAGATTTTAGTTGTATGGTCCTTGATTGTTGTGTTAAAAGATCGGAGTCAATTGATTGACTCGGGATATTTTTAGCATAAAGGTGAAATTCTGCTCAATTGATTGAATGAAAATAAAATTCAATCGATCGAGCTGATCGCATAGTACTCTTGCTGCCACTGGTTAATTCAAAGTCATATCACATGACTTTTCAAATCACCCACTTCATTTTCCTTTTTGGTTTCAATCGATTGAATTCTCTTCTTAAAAATTCAATCGGTTGAGAGAAAGGGCTATTAGTCAAAACCCTTGTCAAATGCATTAATGTGCTGCGGGAGAAATCAATGCAAGGCTAATTTCAATCGATTGAAAAAAGGCATGAGACTCCTTGGAAATAGCCATGCATTAAATGAGTGAAGGAATGAATGACCTCACATATTGTTCAATCGATTGAAATTTTCAATCGATTGAAAATTGGATTAAACAAATGCTTTTTGGTCTTATCAATTAACTCCTTCACATTGGAAAATGGTGACACATTTATGCATGGGTTTCTCCCTTTGTGCCACAATCACTTCAATCGATTGAACTTTCATGTTCAACCGATCGAATTCATTTTTTTTGTAACAACCCGGCTCCAAAATTATCTTTTTAAGGGATTTCGGAGACTCCTGTGCAGCTTTCCAAAAGCTTTCACCATTCTTGTTCTCTCCATCTAAGCCAAAGTTGAATGGTCGATCGTGCAAGACTCGTACCAAATACCTCCACGCCCAAATCAATGTTCCAAAAAATGTACCAACTGAAGAATATGTTGATCGTGAAATTTTGATTGAAAATTTTTTCGATCTCACGGAGTTCCGCCGTATCCCTGAAGCTGCACATTCCATTGCATACATCGAAGCGGTTCATCTTGAAATGTTATTAGCACCGCCTCCCATCGATGTATCAACTCGCATCGTCCGATTATTTTATCAGAACATGGAATGGATTCCGGCAGGACGATCGCCGTCGGGAGTTGATTGCATTAAATTTAAAAGAGGTTTGCGGGTCCTGCAACAATCCAACGAGGACATTGGAAACATCAGGTTTGGGGGTGGTGTGCTCAAATGCGTGGTTCATGATTTTTAACTTTTGCAGTATATGTTTGACCACATTTTATTTGCACCTTCAATACTAAAAAAATAAAAAAATCATCGTTGTTTATTTTTGGCGTAGTTTTCAAACTTTAATCACTGATGCATATAAAATTTTAATTTTCAAATATTTATGTCATGATAAAACTGTTGTTGTTTAGGATAATTAATTCCATTGTGAATATTTAAAGATTAATTTGAATTTTATGCCTAGAAATTTTTTTTGCACTTCGCCATGCTTGAATCTAGAAATTAAAAGATTAGTCCAAATTTGGAATTCTAGGATCCTAAGAAAGACTAAACCCGTGAGATTTAGAACTTTGTCCTCATTCTTGATGAGTGCTAAAATAAATTCGGAGTATCTTTGAAATTATTAATTGTTGAAATCTCATACATTTTATCTCGGTTTGTTTATTTCACATGTTTTATATCATTGCGCTAAAACTCATTGCATTTAAACTCAAGACAAATAGGCATCATTACCATCGTGAAAGGATATGATCAAAGGCCATCATTGGCTCGTTTCTGCCTAAAATGCCCCACCTTATATTGATTTTCCTTGTTGCACCCCCTTTTGAGCCTTGATTGAAAATTTTTTGTGAAGCTATATTAACCATACCCCACACTAGTTTGAAAAAAAAATAAAAATAAAATAAAAAATAGAATACAAAACTTTACCTTTCAATCTCTGAGAAATTAGGAAAGAGGGACAAGAACAAGAGAGAAAGTGGAGAGTCATGACGATAATACTTGCAAGGAGCATATGGCAGAAAAATATGTGCATAAAATAATATAAAATAAAAAAAAAGGAATGAAAAGAAGAGAAAAGTAAGGTTGAAAAGAAAGAGAAATTCTGAAAAATTCAAGAAAGAATGAGTGGAAAGTTAGAAGATTAAATTGTATTTCTTTTTCTAGTTTCTCAGAGAAATTTGAATCCAATTTTCCCTTTCTTTCATAACCTTCACCCGAGCCCCATTACAACCATAGAAAAGACCTTCGTGATCTGATCTCGATTGGTAAATGCCTTGTGGAGAGTGATGATGCAATGACTATGGTGGTTGGTATAGCGTGCTTAAGATACAAATATCTTTCACCATGAGATTTCTTTTAATTCTTTGATGCACCGTCTTTCTTATATCATGTGAGACCTTTTGTTTGTATTATAACTCTCTCACATGTGCGAAAAGTAAATCATTTATCGGAGCGATTTTGTTTTAAGTGTATACCTAAGGTGAGGATTGAGTCGAAACTTTGGATCCGATGATTCCCGATTTGGATTAATCCAGCAATGAAATGATTTAAGCATTGGCACATGTGCACACGACATTCTAGGCATAAATAAAAAAATTGGCCTAAAAATCAGAGCATTGGGGTAATTGGAATAAACAACAGTGAAATTATCATGCCATTGGTATTTGAGAATGAACTTTTGCATGCTGAAATAATTATTGGTTTTTGATTTTAAAGGTATATATATTATACAAACCGATTTTTGAAAACTCTTCTATCGATGATTTTGAAAACTATTTTTTTTGAAGTTTGTAGGTATCTTCACTGAAAACCTTCAGGAGACACAACTCCTCCCCTAGGGATCACCTAGAGGTTTAAAGGCTTATTGCATATGCTAAATGCAATCGAGCTCCCTACGAAAGTGGCATTTAATTTTTGTTAGGATGTTAGTTTAATTTGTCTTGACATATTTATCATTCTCTTTGCTCGAGGACTAGCAAAGTGTAGGTTTGGGGGTGTGATCTGTGTCGAAATATGACTATATTTCGCACCCTAAATACTAACATTTAGCTATCCAATGAAGGCATTCTAACGGCTGCTGTATAGTTTTAGTGGTTTCAGGTGTTACGGACCGTGGGATGTTGAAAGAGCTTAAGTGAATAAAATTAAGGGACTATATGAACTTTGAACCATGAAGCCAAATGGAAGCAATCAAACTGCGTGATAAAGACTGATTGGTCTAGCCACAGTTTCGAGAGTTAAATATGTCACATGCCCATTTCAATCGATTGAGATTTGAAACTCAATCGATTGAGTTTAAAAAGTTGCCCAAAAATCAATAGATTGATTTCCAAAAATCAATAGATTGATTTCGGGAATGCAAATGAGCCACCAAAATCAATAGATTGATTTTAGAAAATCAATCGATTGAATTCCTTAAATTCAATAGATTGATTTTGGGAATGCAAATGAGCCACCAAAATCAATAGATTGAATTTGGAATTCAATAGATTGATTTCCAAAATCAATAGATTGAATTTGGAATTCAATAGATTGATTTTGGGAATGCAAATGAGCCTCCAAAATTCGAATTTTGAATTCAATCGATTGATTTCAAAATTCAATCTATTGATTCGGATATGGAATAATTTAGTTGCCCTATTTAAACAACAGGATGTTTAGGGTCTGGGGACTTTTGCTCGGTAGACTTTCTTAGGGCCTTTAGCAATTTTTTCTTTGTTATTTTTAGTTTTGTATTTAGATAAAAAGCTGTGTAAGGTTGTGATCTTCTCCAAAAAGATCAAGCGGTTGATAAATAAAAGAGCAATTTTTGTGATGGCTTTCGATTTACATTGTGCGTGTGGATCAAGGATGAGCGGCTAAACCCTCGCTCAAGGAGGAAGCGACCCCTAGATGAGTAACTAACTTACTTTTCTTACAATTTCTTGTTAGAATTATTGAATCGTCCGGCTTTTAGTGTGTGCTTCATTGTGTTATCATCGAATACCCGTTTATAGCCGTCGACCGTGTGATCGGCGACAATAAACGAATTATTCCACCTAGATCGATCTTGTAGATCGATATAGGATGCCGTATGCGATTGATTCTTACGGTTGTGATTTCAATTTGAGATACGCTTATGCCTTTCGCATGATGCATGCCGTGATTGGATGCGTCATAGTGTTGATAGGGTATGCCGAATCAATAATTGCATTTTCATCGATTCGTTTTTCTTGTAGTTAAATGATGGTATAATGATTTAACATGAAATTGTGTGGTTGATTGTAGAAAAGTTATAAATCTAGGGTTAGCAACTCCTTGATCATTTCATCATTGTTAACTTCTTAATCATAGTTCATCCGTGCATAGCTTGATTTAGTTCTTTTGATTATTGCATTGTGTAGTGGTAAATCTTGACAATGAAATCTCTCACCCTTGGTACTTCCTTGGGTCTTTGAAATCTCTTTAAAATTAATCTAATTTTGCGCTTCCCTGTGGGTTCGACACCCTTAATTTCACCGTGCTACAATCGAACTTGTGCACTTGCAAGGGTACACTTTAAAACCGATCAAGTTTTTGGCGCCGCTGCCGGGGAATTGCGACAAAATTTTATTATTTTTTTAAGGAGATTTTTATTCTGTAGTTGCCAGTCAACCGATTGATTTTTCATATTCAATCGATTGACTGAGAAGCGGAGATTGCATCACTGTTTGCTAGTCAATCGATTGACTTGTCAAGTTCAATCGATTGACTGTGCTTGTCGATCGATTTTGCATTTGAATGTCCTATCAATTAATTGAACTTATCAGTTCAATCGATTGATTGACATTATTGGTTGTTCCCATTCTCAATCGATTGAATTGATATTTTCAATCCATTGATTTCCAGAATTCAATCTATTGATTTTGGGAGTTCAATCGATTGAATTTATAAATTCAATCTATTGAATTTGGGAATTCAATCTATTGAATTGATATATTCAATCCATTGATTTTGGGATTTCAATCGATTGAATTTATAAATTCAATCTATTGAATATGAGAATTCAATCTATTGAATTGATAAAATCAATCTATTGATTTTAGGAATTCAATCTATTGAATTATTTGATTTTATTTTTTTCCCACTCTGTTTCAATCGATCGATTGTAAAAAAATAAATAAAAAAATCAATTGATTAATTCCGAACTGTGGCATTTTGAGTCTACTTTGTTTTGGTTCATTGGTGTATGAGCTTTACCGATCTCATCGCCCAACTCTTCAACCGTTGGATCGGGAAATCGAGCGAGCTTGTAAAACAAATCGAAAGAGCAATCGGATTCAAAGAATAACTCCGGGTTATGGCCGATCAAAGACAAAGAGAAGGAGAAAGGAATGTACACAACAACAATAATGGTGAAACCATTATGAACCACCGTAAGGACCCGACGTTGGAACAATACTATGATCCCGGTCCACGAGGATCAAGATAGTATTGTTCATGCTCCCATTCCGTGGAATCACTTTGAATTCAAATCGGCAATGATTCAAATGTTGCCCATCTTTAATGGATTGAGTAATGAGAATCATATGCTCATCCTGACGAATTCGTTGGGGTATGCAAAATGTTTAGAGTTCATAATGTGACCGAAATAGCTAAATTATGACTTTTCCCTTTCTCTTTGCGAGATAAGGCGAGATCGTAGTTTAATTCGTTAGAACCAAGATCCATCACGAGTTGAACTGAGTTGCAACGTGAATTCTTAAAGAAATATTTTCCCATGAGTAAAACCAACGAGTTACTTCAGAAAAATTCGGTTTATGCTCAAAGAACCCGAAACATTTCACGAATGTTGGGAGCGCTTTTAAGGAATTGCTTAGAAGTCGCCTAATCATCATATTCCAAGATGGCAACAAGTTCGAAGTTTTACAATGGATTGATCCCGGAAAGACGATGGTCAATGCATCGTGGAGGATCCTATTCCATAAAAGGGCATGACGAAATTTGGACTCTATTCAAAGGTTGAGTCAAACCTCAATGCAAAGCGAAACTTTGGGACGTGTTAACCGTGATTTATCAACAAAGTCTCATGTGTTGACAAAGAGGGTTGTTTGACGTTAACAACAATACCTCCGAGTTGTCAACAAAAGTGGATATGTTGTCAAAACAATGAATATGTTGCTTGCCGCAACTCAAAGAAGCTAAAACCCTCAATGCCCCTACCTCTATGTTTGCGGTCACACATCTAACGAGTGTCCTACCACTCTGTTGATTTTTCCCGGAGGATCTAATCCCGAGGAGCAAGTTAATGTGACTCACCATATCAACGGCAAGATAGGAATCCTTATTCAAACACCTACAATCCCGAGTGGAAAACCATCCTAACTTAGGGTGGGGAGGATCAAGTCAAAGACAAGGAAACCAAAGCAAGATAAAGCAAATACATCAAGTGGACAACAAGGTCTTCATCCACACGAATTCTAACTTCCAACAAAATTTGAATTTCCAACAAAATTTGAATTATCGGCACCCATATTCGAGCATCGTCAACATCGTAATCTCAACCAAACCAATGCTTCAAGTTCAAGGAATTCGATTTTGAAGAAAATTGATGCAAACTTTGCAAGCTCAACAACAAACTATGCAAGCGTATCAATTCCATGGCTAAAATGCAAGATCGATCGGTCAATTGGCTAACCAAATGAGTCAAAGAGAAGAGGGAAGGCTTCCTAGCCAACCTATCAACAACCCATGAGGCCACGCACCATCTGGTGAAGGGCCATCAACTAGCCATCAGCTGAAGGCTGTAACGGTCTTGAGAAGTGGTCGAGTGATCGACAATCAGGTTGAAATTCCATCTAAAGTCAAGAAATAGAAAAAAGTCAAAAGGAAGAAGAACCGTAGAAAGAGAAGAAGAACGAAAATCCCAAAATGTTCGACAGAACTTGAAGTGGATCCAAGAATGGAAATAAATCCCCCATACACCTAAGGCACCATTCCCAGTGCCTTACACCTCCATCCAGATTGGGGAAGGGTCCTTCAAAATGGACGATATTCTCGAACGCTAAGCAAGTAAAGATTAATCTTCCCTTGATCGATGCCATTAACCAAGTTCCTGCGTACGCCAAGTTCTTCAAGGACTTATGCATCCGAAAGAGGAAGACACGTACACGTGTCCAAGAAAGTGTTCCTGACTAATCAAGTCAGTTCCATCCTGAAGTTGAATGCGCCACCAAAGCTTAAGGACCCTGGAGTCCCAACTGTTACATGTTATTAGTGGACAAACAATTGAAAGAGCACTCTTAGATCTGGGAGCAAGTGTGAACTTGATCCCATTCTCGGTGTACGAAAAATTAGGCCTGGGTGAATTGCAACCGACTGCGGTAACACTTCAATTAGCAGATAGGTCTGAAAAGCTACCTAGGGGTATCATCGAGGACGTCTTGGTAGGAATCGATAAATTTGTCTTTCCTGTGGACTTTATTGTTTTGGATATGGAACAACGAGTCAAATCAGAAAACCAAATCCCCATTATCCTTGGACGTCCCTTCCTTTGCTCTCAGAAATGCACAGAGTGATGGATGTCTCCTTTGGAAATATGAAAGTGAGATTGAATGTGTTCAATGCTATGAACCATTTTTCCAACGAAGAAGAGGTTGATTGCTTTTATATTGACCAGGTTGATGAAGTGGTTGAAGAAGCGCTTCCCTCGATGCTCACTAAGGAGGAATTTGAAACCGCCTTGCTGGCAATCTATGATGAGGAGGAAGTGTTGAGCAAAATTTCGAGGAAATGAACACCATCTCAATGTCTCGTGGAGAAGAAGCCATGGAAGGCACGAATTGAACCATTACCCTGGTGGAAAAACCAAAATTGATGCCTTCAATTGAGCAACCACCAAATCTTGAGTTGAAACAGTTACCTGATTCACTTCAGTATGCTTTCCTGGGACGATCTAAAACACTTTCGGTGATAATCTCTGCAACTCTGTCGAAAAAGCAAGAAGGGGAACTGATTGGAGTGCTCAATGACTACAAAGAGCAATCGGATGGACATTAGCCGATCTAAAAGGGATAGATCCGCGTGTATGCACAAGATCCACCTTGAAGTAGGTAGCACACCATCAAGAGAGGCACAAAGACGGTTGAATCCCAACATGAAAGAAGTTGTTTTGAAAGAGATTATCAAATTACTTGATGCAGGAATCATTTATGCAATTTCAGATAGTGAATGGGTAAGTCCAATTCAGATTGTTCCAAAGAAATCGAATAATAAAGGAAGGAGACCACCGAGAGGAATTGGTGCCTACACGTGAGACCAACCGGATGGCGGTATGTATCGATTATCGGAAATTGAACACCGCCACGAGAAAGGACCATTTTCCCTGCCATTTATTGATCAGATTCTAGAAAAGTTGGCAGGACAAGAATATTATTGTTTTTTTGATGGTTACTCGGGATACAATCAAGTGCCTGTATTTCCATCAGACCAAGAAAAGACAACGTTTACTTGCCCTTATGAAACCTTTGCATATCGAAGGATGCCTTTCGGACTTTGTAATGCGCCGGCCACTTTTCAACGTTGTATGTTAGCAATATTCTCGGATATGGTTGACAAATTTATCGAAGTATTCATGGACTACTTCTCGGTTTTTGGGAGGACCTTTGAAATGTGTCTGAACCATTTGACACAGGTATTACAATGTTGTGTAGAATCTAATCTTGTTTTAAGCTGGGAAAAGAGTCATTTTATGGTTCAACAGGGAATTGTGTTAGGGCATATCATTTCCAAGAAAGGAATTGAAGTCGACAAGGCAAAAGTCGACTTAATTGCTAATTTGCCACCACCAAGGAGTGTTCGACAAATCCGATCATTTTTGGGGCATGCGGGATTTTACAGAAGTTTTATCAAAGATTTTAGCAAGGTGGCTAAACCATTATGTACCTTGCTTGGGAAGGATGTTCCTTTCATCTTTGATGATGATTGCATGAAGGCATTTTTGAAAGTAAGAGAACTGTTATCCAATGCTCCCATAATTCAACCTCCAGATTACTCGCTTCCCTTTGAACTAATGTGCGACGCATCAGATTATGCAATTGGAGCGGTTTTAGGCCAAAGAGTAGATAAATTACCTCATGTAATTTACTATGCAAGTAAAATACTGATCGACGCACAAATAAACTACACCACAGAGAAAGAATTATTGGTCGAGTTTATCGTTGGACAAGTTTCGTCATACTTGCTCGGGTCCAAGATCGTAGTTTTTTCTGATCATTCCGCACTTAAGTACTTATTGGCAAAGAAGGATACAAAGCCAAGACTGATCAGATGGATTCTATTGCTGCAAGAATTCAATTTTGAGATACGAGACAAAAAGGGAGTTGAAAATGTGGTTGCAGACCATCTGTCTCGTATACTTCCTGAAGCAACATCTTTTGCAGAAACTATTCGAGATACCTTTCCCGATGAGCAATTGATGGTTATCCGTGCGGCTATAAATGGAACTCCTTGGTATGCAAACATTGTCAATTACCTCATTACGGGTCAAATCCCATTGCAGTGGGGTAAAAATGATAAAAATTTGTTCTTCTCCCAAGTGAAACACTACTTCTGGGATGAACCACACTTGTTTAAATTCTGCTCTGATCAGATAATTCGACGATGTGTGCCCAAAGAAGAACAATCAAGCGTGATGAATTTCTGTCATAATGGAGCTTGTGGAGGTCACTTTGGGGGACGAAAGACCGCATTCAAAATTTTACAAAGTGGATTCTCGCCCACTATCTTCGCGATGCAATGGATTATTGCAAGGGATGTGTAAAATGTCAAAATTTGGGAAATATTTCTAAACGAGACATGATGCCGTTGAACCCGATTTTAGTTGTCGAAATTTTTGACGTTTGGGGAATCGACTTTATGGGACCATTTCCCCCATCATTTGGGTTTCTCTACATTTTGGTGGCTGTAGATTATGTCTCAAAATGGGTGGAAGCTATAGCCACTCGATCGAATGACCACAAGGTGGTGGTAAAGTTTCTTAAGGAGAACGTGTTCAACCGATTCGGAATACCCCGAGCTATCATCAGTGATGGTGGTTCACACTTTTGCAATCGCCAGTTTGCAACTTTAATGAAGAAATATGGAGTCACTCACAAAGTGGCAACACCTTACCATCCGCAAACTAGTGGTCAAGTTGAGGTGTCGAATCGTGAAATCAAGCGGATTTTAGAAAAGACTGTCAGAACAGATAGAAAGGATTGGTCTCTTCACCTATCGGATGCTCTTTGGGCATACAGGTTCACCAATTGGAATGTCTCCATTTCGCTTGTGTTTGGGAAGGCGTGTCACATTCCAGATTGAAATTGAACATAAAGCCTTTTGGGCAATCAAATGGTTTAATTTTGACATGCAATCTTGGATCTAATCGGTCAGAATTAAATGCGCAACTAAATGAACTCGATGAGTTACGTTATGATGCATATGAGAATGCTAGACTTTACAAGGAAAGATCCAAAAGGCTTCACGATGAGTTAATCTCCAGAAAGGAATATCATCCGGGGCAAAAAGTTTGGCTGTTCAATTCAAAGTTAAAATTTCATCCGGGAAAATTACGATCAAGATGGGGAGGACCTTTTCGTGTCATTTCCACATATGAATTTAGTCTTTGAGATTAGAGAAATCAAAGATAATCGAATTCGAAGTAAATGGTCAACGCTTAAACCCATTGTTGAGTCAAAGTTTCAAATGATGGTCAAGAAACAGATCTCATTGAGCCGCCAATGTGATGAAGAATCGGTCAGTCGACACGTAAACTCGCCGCTCGGGAGGCAACCCAGTGGGATAGATTTTAGTTGTATGGTCCTTGATTGTTGTGTTAAAAGATCGGAGTCAATTGATTGACTCGGGATATTTTTAGCATAAAGGTGAAATTCTGCTCAATTGATTGAATGAAAATAAAATTCAATCGATCGAGCTGATCGTGATAGTACTCTTCTTGGCCATCGTTAATTCAAAGTCATATCACATGACTTTTCAAATCACCCACTTCATTTTCCTTTTGGTTTCAATCGATTGAATTCTCTTCTTAAAAATTCAATCGGTTGAGAGAAAGGGCTATTAGTCAAAACCCTTGTCAAATGCATTAATGTGTCATGAGAAATCAATGCAAGGCTAATTTCAATCGATTGAAAAAAGGCATGAGACTCCTTGGAAATAGCCATGCATTAAATGAGTGAAGGAATGAATGACCTCACATATTGTTCAATCGATTGAAATTTTCAATCGATTGAAAATTGGATTAAACAAATGCTTTTTGGTCTTATCAATTAACTCCTTCACATTGGAAAATGGTGACACATTTATGCATGGGTTTCTCCTTTGTTATTAATCACTTCAATCGATTGAACTTTCATGTTCAACCGATCGAATTCATTTTTTTGTAACAACCCGGGTCCAAAATTATCTTTTTAAGGGATTTCGGAGACTCCTTCTGTGCAGCTTTCCAAAAGCTTTCACCATTCTTGTTCTCTCCATCTAAGCCTGAATGGTCGATCGTGCAAGACTCGTACCAAATACCCACGCCCAAATAATGTTCCAAAAATGTACCAATCAAGAATATGTTGATCGTGAAATTTTGATTGAAAATTTTTCGATCTCACGGAGTTCACCGTATCCTCAAGCCATTGCATACATCAAGCGGTTCATCTTGAAATGTTATTAGCACCGCCTCCATCGATGTATCAACTCGCATCGTCCGATTATTTTATCGTAACATGGAATGGATTCCTAGACGATCGCCACGGAGTTGATTGCATTAAATTTAAAAGAGGTTTGCGGGTCCTGCAACAATCCAACGAGGACATTGGAAACATCAGGTTTGGGGGTGGTGTGCTCAAATGCGTGGTTCATGATTTTTAACTTTTGCAGTATATGTTTGACCACATTTTATTTGCACCTTCAATACTAAAAAAATAAAAAAATCATCGTTGTTTATTTTTGGCGTAGTTTTCAAACTTTAATCACTGATGCATATAAAATTTTAATTTTCAAATATTTATGTCATGATAAAACTGTTGTTGTTTAGGATAATTAATTCCATTGTGAATATTTAAAGATTAATTTGAATTTTATGCCTAGAAATTTTTTTTGCACTTCGCCATGCTTGAATCTAGAAATTAAAAGATTAGTCCAAATTTGGAATTCTAGGATCCTAAGAAAGACTAAACCCGTGAGATTTAGAACTTTGTCCTCATTCTTGATGAGTGCTAAAATAAATTCGGAGTATCTTTGAAATTCGTGCTTAATTGTTGAAATCTCATACATTTTATCTCGGTTTGTTTATTTCACATGTTTTATATCATTGCGCTAAAACTCATTGCATTTAAACTCAAGACAAATAGGCATCATTACCATCGTGAAAGGATATGATCAAAGGCCATCATTGGCTCAACGCTAAAATGCCCCACCTTATATTGATTTTCCTTGTTGCACCCCTTTGAGCCTTGATTGAAAATTTTTTGTGAAGCTATATTAACCATACCCCACACTAGTTTGAAAAAAAAATAAAAATAAAATAAAAAATAGAATACAAAACTTTACCTTTCAATCTCTGAGAAATTAGGAAAGAGGGACAAGAACAAGAGAGAAAGTGGAGAGTCATGACATAATACTGTAAGGAGCATATGCAGAAAATATGTGCATAAAATAAAATAAAATAAAATAAAAATGAATGAAAAGAAGAAAAAAAAAAGGTTGAAAAGAAAGAGAAATTCTGAAAAATTCAAGAAAGAATGAGTGGAAAGTTAGAAGATTAACTTGTATTTCTTTTCTAGTTTCTCGGAGAAATTTGAATCAATTTTCCTTTCTTTCATAGCCTTCACCTGAGCCCCATTACAACCATAGAAAAGACCTTCGTGATCTGATCTCGATTGGTAAATGCCTTGTGGAGAGTGATGATGCAATGACTATGGTGGTTGGTATAGCGTGCTTAAGATACAAATATCTTTCACCATGAGATTTCTTTTAATTCTTTGATGCACCGTCTTTCTTATATCATGTGAGACCTTTTGTTTGTATTATAACTCTCTCACATGTGCAAAAGTAAATCATTTATCGAGCGAGTTTGTTTTAAGTGTATACCTAAGGTGAGGATTGAGTCGAAACTTTGGATCCGATGATTCCCGATTTGGATTAATCCAGCAATGAAATGATTTAAGCATTGGCACATGTGCACACGACATTCTAGGCATAAATAAAAAAATTGGCCTAAAAATCAGAGCATTGGGGTAATTGGAATAAACAACAGTGAAATTATCATGCCATTGGTATTTGAGAATGAACTTTGCATGAAATAATTATTGGTTTTGATTTTAAAGGTATATATATTATACAAACCGATTTTTGAAAACTCTTCTATCGATGATTTTGAAAACTATTTTTTGAAGTTTGTAGGTATCTTCACCAAAACCTTCAGAGACACAACCTCCCTAGGGATCACCTAGAGGTTTAAAGGCTTATTGCATATGCTAAATGCAATCGAGCTCCCTACGAAAGTGGCATTTAATTTTTGTTAGGATGTTAGTTTAATTTGTCTTGACATATTTATCATTCTCTTTGCTCGAGGACTAGCAAAGTGTAGGTTTGGGGGTGTGATCTGTGTCGAAATATGACTATATTTCGCACCCTAAATACTAACATTTAGCTATCCAATGAAGGCATTCTAACGGCTGCTGTATAGTTTTAGTGGTTTCAGGTGTTACGGACCGTGGGATGTTGAAAGAGCTTAAGTGAATAAAATTAAGGGACTATATGAACTTTGAACCATGGAGCCCGGAAATCAAATCCGTGAAAAAGATAGATTGGTCTAGCCACAGTTTCGAGAGTTAAATATGTCACATGCCCATTTCAATCGATTGAGATTTGAAACTCAATCGATTGAGTTTAAAAAGTTGCCCAAAAATCAATAGATTGATTTCCAAAAATCAATAGATTGATTTCGGGAATGCAAATGAGCCACCAAAATCAATAGATTGATTTTAGAAAATCAATCGATTGAATTCCTTAAATTCAATAGATTGATTTTGGGAATGCAAATGAGCCACCAAAATCAATAGATTGAATTTGGAATTCAATAGATTGATTTCCAAAATCAATAGATTGAATTTGGAATTCAATAGATTGATTTTGGGAATGCAAATGAGCCTCCAAAATTCGAATTTTGAATTCAATCGATTGATTTCAAAATTCAATCTATTGATTCGGATATGGAATAATTTTAGTCGCCCTATTTAAACAACAGGATGTTTAGGGTCTGGGGGACTTTTGCTCAGAGACTTTCTTAGGGCCTTTAGCAATTTTTCTTTGTTATTTTTAGTTTTGTATTTAGATAAAAGTCGTAAGGTTGTGATCTTCTCCAAAAGATCAAGCGGTTGATAAATAAAAGAGCAATTTTGTGATGGCTTTCGATTTACATTGTGCGGTGGATCAAGGATGAGCGGCTAAACCCCTCGCTCAAGGAGGAAGCGACCCTAGATGAGTAACTAACTTACTTTTTAAGCTTACAATTTCTTGTTAGAATTATTGAATCGTGACGGCTTTTAGTGTGTGCTTCATTGTGTTATCATCGAATACTCGTTTATAGCCCGACCGTGTGATCGGCGACAATAAAAATTATTCCACCTAGATCGATCTTGTAGATCGATATAGGATGCCGTCATTGATTCTTACGGTTGTGATTTCGAATTTGAGATACGCTTATGCCTTTTCGCATGATGCATGCCGTGATTGGATGCGTCATAGTGTTCGGATAGGGTATGCCAATCAATAATTGCATTTTCATCGATTCGTTTTCTTGTAGTTAAATGATGGTATAATGATTTAACATGAAATTGTGTGGTTGATTGTAGAAAAGTTATAAATCTAGGGTTAGCAACTCCTTGATCATTTCATCATTGTTAACTTCTTAATCATAGTTCATCCGCATAGCTTGATTTAGTTCTTTTGATTATTGCATTGTGTAGTGGTAAATCTTGACAATGAAATCTCTCACCCTTGGTACTTCCTTGGGTCTTTGAAATCTCTTTAAAATTAATCTAATTTTGCGCTTCCTCGTGGGTTCGACACTTAATTTCACCGTATACAATCGAACTTGTGCACTTGCAAGGGTACACTTTAAAACCGATCAAGTTTTTGGCGCCGCTGCCGGGGAATTGCGACAAAATTTTATTATTTTTTTAAGGAGATTTTATTCAGAAGTTGCTCCAACCGATTGATTTTCATATTCAATCGATTGATCGAGAAGCGAGATTGCATCATCGTTATAGTCAATCGATTGACTTGTCAAGTTCAATCGATTGACCGTGCTTGTCGATCGATTTTGCATTTGAATGTCCTATCAATTAATTGAACTTATACCAATCGATTGATTGACATTATTGGTTGTTCCATTCTCAATCGATTGAATTGATATTTTCAATCCATTGATTTCCAGAATTCAATCTATTGATTTTGGGAGTTCAATCGATTGAATTTATAAATTCAATCTATTGAATTTGGGAATTCAATCTATTGAATTGATATATTCAATCCATTGATTTTGGGATTTCAATCGATTGAATTTATAAATTCAATCTATTGAATCTGGGAATTCAATCTATTGAATTGATAAAATCAATCTATTGATTTTAGGAATTCAATCTATTGAATTATTTGATTTTTTTTTTTTTTTCCCACTCTGTTTCAATCGATCGATTGTAAAAAAAAAAAATAAAAAATAAAAAAAATCAATTGATTAATTCCGAACTGTGGCATTTTGAGTCTACTTTGTTTTGGTTCATTGGTGTATGAGCTTTACCCGATCTCATCGCCCAACTCTTCAACCGTTGGATCGGGAAATCGAGCGAGCTTGTAAAACAAATCGAAAGAGCAATCGGATTCAGCGTAATAACTCCGAAGTTATGGCCGATCAAAGACAAAGAGAAGGAGAAAGGAATGTACACAACAACAATAATGGTGAAAACCATTATGAACCACCAGAAGGACCCCGAACGTTGGAACAATACTATGATCCTGGTCCTTACGAGGATCAAGATAGTATTGTTCATGCTCCCGGAATCACTTTGAATTCAAATCGGCAGTGATTCAAATGTTGCCCATCTTTAACGGGATTGAGTAATGAGAATCCGTATGCTCATCTGACCGAATTCGTTGGGGTATGCAAAATGTTTAGAGTTCATAATGTGACTGACGAAATAGCTAAATTGCGACTTTTTCCTTTCTCTTTGCGAGATAAGGCGAGATCGTAGTTTAATTCGTTAGAACCAAGATCCATCACGAGTTGAACTGAGTTGCAACGTGAATTCTTAAAGAAATATTTTCCCATGAGTAAAACCAACGAGTTACTTCAGAAAATTCTGGTTTATGCTCAGCAACCTGCTGAAACATTTCACGAATGTTGGGAGCGTTTTAAGGAATTGCTTAGAAGCTGCCCTAATCATCATATTCCAAGATGGCAACAAGTTCAGAGTTTTTACAATGGATTGATCCCAGAAGAAAGACGTATGGTCAATGCATCGTGTGGAGGATCCTATTCCATAAAAGGGCATGACGAAATTTGGACTCTATTCGAAAGGTTGAGTCAAACCTCAATGCAAAGCGAAACTTTGGGACGTGTTAACCGTGATTTATCAACAAAGTCTCATGTGTTGACAAAAGAGGGGTTGTTTGACGTTAACAACAATACCTCTGAGTTGTCAACAAAAGTGGATATGTTGTCAAAACAAATGAATATGTTGCTTGCCGCAACTCAGCAAGCTAAAACCCTCAATGCCCCTACTGTTTGCGCTGTTTGTGAGAATCAAGGTCACACATCTAACGAGTGTCCAACCACTCTGATGATTTTTCCCGAAGAATCAAATCCCCAGGAGCAAGTTAATGTGACTCAGTCATATCAACGGCAAGATAGGAATCCTTATTCAAACACCTACAATCCTGAGTGGAAAAACCATCCTAACTTAGGGTGGGGAGGATCAAGTCAAACTGGACAAGGAAACCAGCAGTATAAAGCAAATACATCAAGTGGACAACAAGGTCTTCATCCACACCAGAATTCTAACTTCCAACAAAATTTGAATTTCCAACAAAATTTGAATTATCAGCACCCATATTCTGAGCATCGTCAACATCAGAATCTCAACCAAACCAATGCTTCAAGTTCAAGGAATTCTGATTTTGAAGAAAAATTGATGCAAACTTTGCAAGCTCAACAACAAACTATGCAAGCGTACCAGCAGTCCATGGCTAAAATGCAAGATCAGATCGGTCAATTGGCTAACCAAATGAGTCAAAGAGAAGAGGGAAGGCTTCCTAGCCAACCTATCAACAACCCGCGAGGCCACGCACCATCTGGTGAAGGGCCATCAACTAGCCATCAGCTGAAGGCTGTAACGGTCTTGAGAAGTGGTCGAGTGGTCGACAACCAAGTTGAAATTCCATCTAAAGCTGAAGAAATAGAAAAAAAAGCTGAAAAGGAAGAAGAACCAGAGAAAGAGAAGAAGAACGAAAATCCCAAAAATGTTCGACAGGAACTTGAAGTGGATCCAGCAATGGAAATAAATCCCCATACACCTAAGGCACCATTCCCTGAGTGCCTTACACCTCCATCCAGATTGGGGAAGGGTCCTTCAAAAATGGACGATATTCTCGAAACGTTTAAGCAAGTAAAGATTAATCTTCCCTTGATCGATGCCATTAACCAAGTTCCTGCGTACGCCAAGTTCTTCAAGGACTTATGCATCCGAAAGAGGAAGACACGTACACGTGTCCAAGAAAGTGTTCCTGACTAATCAAGTCAGTTCCATCCTGAAGTTGAATGCGCCACCAAAGCTTAAGGACCACAGAGTCCCAATTTACATGTGTTATTAGTGGACAAACAATTGAAAGAGCACTCTTAGATCTGGGAGCAAGTGTGAACTTGATCCCATTCTCGGTGTACGAAAAATTAGGCCTGGGTGAATTGCAACCGACTGCGGTAACACTTCAATTAGCAGATAGGTCTGAAAGACGACCTAGGGGTATCATCGAGGACGTCTTGGTAGGAATCGATAAATTTGTCTTTCCTGGACTTTATTGTTTTGGATATGGAACAACGAGTCAAATCAGAAAACCAAATCCCCATTATCCTTGGACGTCCCTTCCTTGCTACTGCAAATGCCTGTATTAACTGTCGCACAGGAGTGATGGATGTCTCCTTTGGAAATATGAAAGTGAGATTGAATGTGTTCAATGCTATGAACCATTTTTCCAACGAAGAAGAGGTTGATTGCTTTTATATTGACCAGGTTGATGAAGTGGTTGAAGAAGCGCTTCCCTCGATGCTCACTAAGGAGGAATTTGAAACCGCCATCGGCAATCTATGATGAGGGAGGAAGTGTTGAGCAAAATTTCGAGGAAATGAACACCATCTCAATGTCTCAGGAGAAGAAGCCATGGAAGGCACGAATTGAACCATTACCCGTGGTGGAAAAACCAAAATTGATGCCTTCAATTGAGCAGCCACCAAATCTTGAGTTGAAACAGTTACCTGATTCACTTAAGTATGTTTTCCTGGGACCATCTGAAACACTTTCGGTGATAATCTCTGCAACTTTGTCAGAAAAGCAAGAAGGAGAACTAATTGGAGTACTCAAGGACTACAAAAGAGCAATCGGATGGACATTAGCCGATCTAAAAGGGATAGATCCGCTTGTGTATGCACAAGATCCACCTTGAAGAAGGTAGCACACCATCAAGAGAGGCACAAAGACGGTTGAATCCCAACATGAAAGAAGTTGTTTTGAAAGAGATTATCAAATTACTTGATGCAGGAATCATTTATGCAATTTCAGATAGTGAATGGGTAAGTCCAATTCAGATTGTTCCAAAGAAATCGGGAATAACAGTGAAGGAGACCACCGAGAGGGAATTGGTGCCTACACGTGAGACCACTGGATGGCGTGTATGTATCGATTATCGGAAATTGAACACTGCCACGAGAAAGGACCATTTTCCCCTGCCATTTATTGATCAGATTCTAGAAAAGTTGGCAGGACAAGAATATTATTGTTTTTTTGATGGTTACTCGGGATACAATCAAGTGCCTGTATTTCCATCAGACCAAGAAAAGACAACGTTTACTTGCCCTTATGAAACCTTTGCATATCGAAGGATGCCTTTCGGACTTTGTAATGCGCCGGCCACTTTTCAACGTTGTATGTTAGCAATATTCTCGGATATGGTTGACAAATTTATCGAAGTATTCATGGACTACTTCTCGGTTTTTGGGAGGACCTTTGAAATGTGTCTGAACCATTTGACACAGGTATTACAATGTTGTGTAGAATCTAATCTTGTTTTAAGCTGGGAAAAGAGTCATTTTATGGTTCAACAGGGAATTGTGTTAGGGCATATCATTTCCAAGAAAGGAATTGAAGTCGACAAGGCAAAAGTCGACTTAATTGCTAATTTGCCACCACCAAGGAGTGTTCGACAAATCCGATCATTTTTGGGGCATGCGGATTTTCTGTAAGTTTTATCAAAGATTTTAGCAAGGTGGCTAAACCATTATGTACCTTGCTTGGGAAGGATGTTCCTTTCATCTTTGATGATGATTGCATGAAGGCATTTTTGAAAGTAAGAGAACTGTTATCCAATGCTCCCATAATTCAACCTCCAGATTACTCGCTTCCCTTTGAACTAATGTGCGACGCATCAGATTATGCAATTGGAGCGGTTTTAGGCCAAAGAGTAGATAAATTACCTCATGTAATTTACTATGCAAGTAAAATACTGATCGACGCACAAATAAACTACACCACAGAGAAAGAATTATTGGCTGTAGTTTATGCGTTGGACAAGTTTCGGTCATACTTGCTCGGGTCCAAGATCGTAGTTTTTTCTGATCATTCCGCACTTAAGTACTTATTGGCAAAGAAGGATACAAAGCCAAGACTGATCAGATGGATTCTATTGCTGCAAGAATTCAATTTTGAGATACGAGACAAAAAGGGAGTTGAAAATGTGGTTGCAGACCATCTGTCTCGTATACTTCCTGAAGCAACATCTTTTGCAGAAACTATTCGAGATACCTTTCCCGATGAGCAATTGATGGTTATCCGTGCGGCTATAAATGGAACTCCTTGGTATGCAAACATTGTCAATTACCTCATTACGGGTCAAATCCCATTGCAGTGGGGTAAAAATGATAAAAATTTGTTCTTCTCCCAAGTGAAACACTACTTCTGGGATGAACCACACTTGTTTAAATTCTGCTCTGATCAGATAATTCGACGATGTGTGCCCAAAGAAGAACAATCAAGCGTGATGAATTTCTGTCATAATGGAGCTTGTGGAGGTCACTTTGGGGGACGAAAGACCGCATTCAAAATTTTACAAAGTGGATTCTACTGGCCCACTATCTTTCGCGATGCAATGGATTATTGCAAGGGATGTGTAAAATGTCAAAAATTGGGAAATATTTCTAAACGAGACATGATGCCGTTGAACCCGATTTTAGTTGTCGAAATTTTTGACGTTTGGGGAATCGACTTTATGGGACCATTTCCCCCATCATTTGGGTTTCTCTACATTTTGGTGGTCAGATTATGTCTCAAAATGGGTGGAAGCTATAGCCACTGACGAATGACCACAAGGTGGTGGTAAAGTTTCTTAAGGAGAACGTGTTCAACCGATTCTAATACCCGAGCTATCATCGGTGATGGTGGTTCACACTTTTGCAATCGCCAGCTTTGCAACTTTAATGAAGAAGAAATGGAGTCACTCACAAAGTGGCAACACCTTACCATCCGCAAACTAGTGGTCAAGTTGAGGTGTCGAATCGTGAATTCAAGCGGATTTTAGAAAAGACTGTCAGAACAGATAGAAAGGATTGGTCTCCTCACCTCTCGGATGCTCTTTGGGGCTACAGGACGGCATTCTAGACACCAATTGGAATGTCTCCATTTATTGTGTTTGGGAAGGCGTGTCACCTTCCGATTGAAATTGAACACAAAGCCTTTTGGGCAATCAAATGGTTTAATTTTGACATGCAATCATTGGATCTAATCTCTAAATTAAATGAACTCGATGAGTTACGTTATGATGCATATGAGAATGCTAGACTTTACAAGGAAAGATCCAAAAGGCTTCACGATGAGTTAATCTCCAGAAAGGAATATCATCCGGGGCAAAAAGTTTGGCTGTTCAATTCAAAGTTAAAATTTCATCCGGGAAAATTACGATCAAGATGGGAGGGACCATTTCAGGTCATTTCCACATATGAATTTGGTGTCACGAGATTAGAAATCAAAGATAATCGAATTCGAAGTAAATGGTCAACGGCTTAAACCATTGTTGAGTCAAAGTTTCAAATGATGGTCAAGAAAGCAGATCTCATTGAGCCGCCAATGTGATGAAGAATCGGTCATTTGTCGACACGTAAACTCGAGGCAACCCGATGGATAGATTTTAGTTGTATGGTCCTTGATTGTTGTGTTAAAAGATCGGAGTCAATTGATTGACTCGGGATATTTTTAGCATAAAGGTGAAATTCTGCTCAATTGATTGAATGAAAATAAAATTCAATCGATCGAGCTGATCGCATAGTACTCTTGCTGCCACTGGTTAATTCAAAGTCATATCACATGACTTTTCAAATCACCCACTTCATTTTCCTTTTTGGTTTCAATCGATTGAATTCTCTTCTTAAAAATTCAATCGGTTGAGAGAAAGGGCTATTAGTCAAAACCCTTGTCAAATGCATTAATGTGCTGCGGGAGAAATCAATGCAAGGCTAATTTCAATCGATTGAAAAAAGGCATGAGACTCCTTGGAAATAGCCATGCATTAAATGAGTGAAGGAATGAATGACCTCACATATTGTTCAATCGATTGAAATTTTCAATCGATTGAAAATTGGATTAAACAAATGCTTTTTGGTCTTATCAATTAACTCCTTCACATTGGAAAATGGTGACACATTTATGCATGGGTTTCTCCCTTTGTGCCACAATCACTTCAATCGATTGAACTTTCATGTTCAACCGATCGAATTCATTTTTTTTGTAACAACCCGGCTCCAAAATTATCTTTTTAAGGGATTTCGGAGACTCCTGTGCAGCTTTCCAAAAGCTTTCACCATTCTTGTTCTCTCCATCTAAGCCAGTGAATGGCTGATCAGGCAAGACTCGTGTACCAGCGCCCTCCACGCCCAGTCAATGTTCCAAAAAATGTACCAACTGAAGAATATGTTGATCGTGAAATTTTGATTGAAAATTTTTTCGATCTCACGGAGTTCCGCCGTATCCCTGAAGCTGCACATTCCATTGCATACATCGAAGCGGTTCATCTTGAAATGTTATTAGCACCGCCTCCCATCGATGTATCAACTCGCATCGTCCGATTATTTTATCAGAACATGGAATGGATTCCGGCAGGACGATCGCCGTCGGGAGTTGATTGCATTAAATTTAAAAGAGGTTTGCGGGTCCTGCAACAATCCAACGAGGACATTGGAAACATCAGGTTTGGGGGTGGTGTGCTCAAATGCGTGGTTCATGATTTTTAACTTTTGCAGTATATGTTTGACCACATTTTATTTGCACCTTCAATACTAAAAAAATAAAAAAATCATCGTTGTTTATTTTTGGCGTAGTTTTCAAACTTTAATCACTGATGCATATAAAATTTTAATTTTCAAATATTTATGTCATGATAAAACTGTTGTTGTTTAGGATAATTAATTCCATTGTGAATATTTAAAGATTAATTTGAATTTTATGCCTAGAAATTTTTTTTTGCCATGCTTGAATCTAGAAATTAAAAGATTAGTCCAAATTTGGAATTCTAGGATCCTAAGAAAGACTAAACCCGTGAGATTTAGAACTTTGTCCTCATTCTTGATGAGTGCTAAAATAAATTCGGAGTATCTTTGAAATTCGTGCTTAATTGTTGAAATCTCATACATTTTATCTCGGTTTGTTTATTTCACATGTTTTATATCATTGCGCTAAAACTCATTGCATTTAAACTCAAGACAAATAGGCATCATTACCATCGTGAAAGGATATGATCAAAGGCCATCATTGGCTCGTTTCTGCCTAAAATGCCCCACCTTATATTGATTTTCCTTGTTGCACCCCCTTTTGAGCCTTGATTGAAAATTTTTTGTGAAGCTATATTAACCATACCCCACACTAGTTTGAAAAAAAAATAAAAATAAAATAAAAAATAGAATACAAAACTTTACCTTTCAATCTCTGAGAAATTAGGAAAGAGGGACAAGAACAAGAGAGAAAGTGGAGAGTCATGACGATAATACTTGCAAGGAGCATATGGCAGAAAAATATGTGCATAAAATAAAATAAAATAAAATAAAAATGAATGAAAAGAAGAAAAAAAAAAGGTTGAAAAGAAAGAGAAATTCTGAAAAATTCAAGAAAGAATGAGTGGAAAGTTAGAAGATTAAATTGTATTTCTTTTTCTAGTTTCTCAGAGAAATTTGAATCCAATTTTCCCTTTCTTTCATAACCTTCACCCGAGCCCCATTACAACCATAGAAAAGACCTTCGTGATCTGATCTCGATTGGTAAATGCCTTGTGGAGAGTGATGATGCAATGACTATGGTGGTTGGTATAGCGTGCTTAAGATACAAATATCTTTCACCATGAGATTTCTTTTAATTCTTTGATGCACCGTCTTTCTTATATCATGTGAGACCTTTTGTTTGTATTATAACTCTCTCACATGTGTGCGAAAAGTAAATCATTTATCGGAGCGATTTTGTTTTAAGTGTATACCTAAGGTGAGGATTGAGTCGAAACTTTGGATCCGATGATTCCTGATTTGGATTAATCCAAAGAATGAAATGATTTAAGCATTGGCACATGTGCACACGACATTCTAGGCATAAATAAAAAAATTGGCCTAAAAATCAGAGCATTGGGGTAATTGGAATAAACAACAGTGAAATTATCATGCCATTGGTATTTGAGAATGAACTTTTGCATGCTGAAATAATTATTGGTTTTTGATTTTAAAGGTATATATATTATACAAACCGATTTTTGAAAACTCTTCTATCGATGATTTTGAAAACTATTTTTTTTGAAGTTTGTAGGTATCTTCACTGAAAACCTTCAGGAGACACAACTCCTCCCCTAGGGATCACCTAGAGGTTTAAAGGCTTATTGCATATGCTAAATGCAATCGAGCTCCCTACGAAAGTGGCATTTAATTTTTGTTAGGATGTTAGTTTAATTTGTCTTGACATATTTATCATTCTCTTTGCTCGAGGACTAGCAAAGTGTAGGTTTGGGGGTGTGATCTGTGTCGAAATATGACTATATTTCGCACCCTAAATACTAACATTTAGCTATCCAATGAAGGCATTCTAACGGCTGCTGTATAGTTTTAGTGGTTTCAGGTGTTACGGACCGTGGGATGTTGAAAGAGCTTAAGTGAATAAAATTAAGGGACTATATGAACTTTGAACCATGGAGCCAGCGGAAGCACTGAAATCCGTGAAAAAGACAGATTGGTCTAGCCACAGTTTCGAGAGTTAAATATGTCACATGCCCATTTCAATCGATTGAGATTTGAAACTCAATCGATTGAGTTTAAAAAGTTGCCCAAAAATCAATAGATTGATTTCCAAAAATCAATAGATTGATTTCGGGAATGCAAATGAGCCACCAAAATCAATAGATTGATTTTAGAAAATCAATCGATTGAATTCCTTAAATTCAATAGATTGATTTTGGGAATGCAAATGAGCCACCAAAATCAATAGATTGAATTTGGAATTCAATAGATTGATTTCCAAAATCAATAGATTGAATTTGGAATTCAATAGATTGATTTTGGGAATGCAAATGAGCCTCCAAAATTCGAATTTTGAATTCAATCGATTGATTTCAAAATTCAATCTATTGATTCGGATATGGAATAATTTTAGCCCGGGCCCTATTTAAACAACAGGATGTTTAGGGTTCGGGGGGACTTTTGCTCGGTAGACTTTCTTAGGGCCTTTAGCAATTTTTTCTTTGTTATTTTTAGTTTTGTATTTAGATAAAAAGCTGTGTAAGGTTGTGATCTTCTCCAAAAAGATCAAGCGGTTGATAAATAAAAGAGCAATTTTTGTGATGGCTTTCGATTTACATTGTGCGTGTGGATCAAGGATGAGCGGCTAAACCCCTCGTTCAAGGAGGAAGCGACCCCTAGATGAGTAACTAACTTACTTTTAAGCTTACAATTTCTTGTTAGAATTATTGAATCGTACGGCTTTTAGTGTGTGCTTCATTGTGTTATCATCGAATACTCGTTTATAGCCGTCGACCGTGTGATCGGCGACAATAAACGAATTATTCCACCTAGATCGATCTTGTAGATCGATATAGGATGCCGTGCGATTGATTCTTACGGTTGTGATTTCGAATTTGAGATACGCTATGCCTTTCGCATGATGCATGCCGTGATTGGATGCGTCATAGTGTTCGGATAGGGTATGCCGAATCAATAATTGCATTTTCATCGATTCGTTTTTCTTGTAGTTAAATGATGGTATAATGATTTAACATGAAATTGTGTGGTTGATTGTAGAAAAGTTATAAATCTAGGGTTAGCAACTCCTTGATCATTTCATCATTGTTAACTTCTTAATCATAGTTCATCCGTGCATAGCTTGATTTAGTTCTTTTGATTATTGCATTGTGTAGTGGTAAATCTTGACAATGAAATCTCTCACCCTTGGTACTTCCTTGGGTCTTTGAAATCTCTTTAAAATTAATCTAATTTTGCGCTTCCCTGTGGGTTCGACACCCTTAATTTCACCGTGCTACAATCGAACTTGTGCACTTGCAAGGGTACACTTTAAAACCGATCAAGTTTTTGGCGCCACCGAAATTGCGACAAAATTTTATTATTTTTTTAAGGAGATTTTTATTCTGTAGTTGCCAGTCAACCGATTGATTTTTCATATTCAATCGATTGACTGAGAAGCGGAGATTGCATCACTGTTTGCTAGTCAATCGATTGACTTGTCAAGTTCAATCGATTGACTGTGCTTGTCAGTCAGATTTTTGCATTTGAATGTCCTATCAATTAATTGAACTTATCAGTTCAATCGATTGATTGACATTATTGGTTGTTCCCATTCTCAATCGATTGAATTGATATTTTCAATCCATTGATTTCCAGAATTCAATCTATTGATTTTGGGAGTTCAATCGATTGAATTTATAAATTCAATCTATTGAATTTGGGAATTCAATCTATTGAATTGATATATTCAATCCATTGATTTTGGGATTTCAATCGATTGAATTTATAAATTCAATCTATTGAATCTGAGAATTCAATCTATTGAATTGATAAAATCAATCTATTGATTTTAGGAATTCAATCTATTGAATTATTTGATTTTATTTTTTTTCCCACTCTGTTTCAATCGATCGATTGTAAAAAATAAAAAATAAAAAATAAAAAAATCAATTGATTAATTCCGAACTGTGGCATTTTGAGTCTACTTTGTTTTGGTTCATTGGTGTATGAGCTTTACCCGATCTCATCGCCCAACTCTTCAACCGTTGGATCGGGAAATCGAGCGAGCTTGTAAAACAAATCGAAAGAGCAATCGGATTCAGCGTAATAACTCCGAAGTTATGGCCGATCAAAGACAAAGAGAAGGAGAAAGGAATGTACACAACAACAATAATGGTGAAAACCATTATGAACCACCAGAAGGACCCCGAACGTTGGAACAATACTATGATCCTGGTCCTTACGAGGATCAAGATAGTATTGTTCATGCTCCCATTCCAGGGAATCACTTTGAATTCAAATCGGCAATGATTCAAATGTTGCCCATCTTTAACGGATTGAGTAATGAGAATCCGTATGCTCATCTGACCGAATTCGTTGGGGTATGCAAAATGTTTAGAGTTCATAATGTGACTGACGAAATAGCTAAATTGCGACTTTTTCCTTTCTCTTTGCGAGATAAGGCGAGATCGTAGTTTAATTCGTTAGAACCAAGATCCATCACGAGTTGAACTGAGTTGCAACGTGAATTCTTAAAGAAATATTTTCCCATGAGTAAAACCAACGAGTTACTTCAGAAAATTCTGGTTTATGCTCAGCAACCTGCTGAAACATTTCACGAATGTTGGGAGCGTTTTAAGGAATTGCTTAGAAGCTGCCTAATCATCATATTCCAAGATGGCAACAAGTTCAGAGTTTTTACAATGGATTGATCCCAGAAGAAAGACGTATGGTCAATGCATCGTGTGGAGGATCCTATTCCATAAAAGGGCATGACGAAATTTGGACTCTATTCGAAAGGTTGAGTCAAACCTCAATGCAAAGCGAAACTTTGGGACGTGTTAACCGTGATTTATCAACAAAGTCTCATGTGTTGACAAAAGAGGGGTTGTTTGACGTTAACAACAATACCTCTGAGTTGTCAACAAAAGTGGATATGTTGTCAAAACAAATGAATATGTTGCTTGCCGCAACTCAGCAAGCTAAAACCCTCAATGCCCCTACTGTTTGCGCTGTTTGTGAGAATCAAGGTCACACATCTAACGAGTGTCCAACCACTCTGATGATTTTTCCCGAAGAATCAAATCCCTCAGAGCAAGTTAATGTGACTCACCATATCAACGGCAAGAAGATAGGAATCCTTATTCAAACACCTACAATCCTGAGTGGAAAAACCATCCTAACTTAGGGTGGGGAGGATCAAGTCAAACTGGACAAGGAAACCAGCAGTATAAAGCAAATACATCAAGTGGACAACAAGGTCTTCATCCACACCAGAATTCTAACTTCCAACAAAATTTGAATTTCCAACAAAATTTGAATTATCGACCATATTCTCGAGAGCATCGTCAACATCAGAATCTCAACCAAACCAATGCTTCAAGTTCAAGGAATTCTGATTTTGAAGAAAAATTGATGCAAACTTTGCAAGCTCAACAACAAACTATGCAAGCGTACCAGCAGTCCATGGCTAAAATGCAAGATCAGATCGGTCAATTGGCTAACCAAATGAGTCAAAGAGAAGAGGGAAGGCTTCCTAGCCAACCTATCAACAACCCGCGAGGCCACGCACCATCTGGTGAAGGGCCATCAACTAGCCATCAGCTGAAGGCTGTAACGGTCTTGAGAAGTGGTCGAGTGGTCGACAACCAAGTTGAAATTCCATCTAAAGCTGAAGAAATAGAAAAAAAAGCTGAAAAGGAAGAAGAACCAGAGAAAGAGAAGAAGAACGAAAATCCCAAAAATGTTCGACAGGAACTTGAAGTGGATCCAGCAATGGAAATAAATCCCCATACACCTAAGGCACCATTCCCTGAGTGCCTTACACCTCCATCCAGATTGGGGAAGGGTCCTTCAAAAATGGACGATATTCTCGAAACGTTTAAGCAAGTAAAGATTAATCTTCCCTTGATCGATGCCATTAACCAAGTTCCTGCGTACGCCAAGTTCTTCAAGGACTTATGCATCCGAAAGAGGAAGACACGTACACGTGTCCAAGAAAGTGTTCCTGACTAATCAAGTCAGTTCCATCCTGAAGTTGAATGCGCCACCAAAGCTTAAGGACCCTGGAGTCCCAACTGTTACATGTGTTATTAGTGGACAAACAATTGAAAGAGCACTCTTAGATCTGGGAGCAAGTGTGAACTTGATCCCATTCTCGGTGTACGAAAAATTAGGCCTGGGTGAATTGCAACCGACTGCGGTAACACTTCAATTAGCAGATAGGTCTGAAAGACGACCTAGGGGTATCATCGAGGACGTCTTGGTAGGAATCGATAAATTTGTCTTTCCTGGACTTTATTGTTTTGGATATGGAACAACGAGTCAAATCAGAAAACCAAATCCCCATTATCCTTGGACGTCCCTTCCTTGCTACTGCAAATGCCTGTATTAACTGTCGCACAGGAGTGATGGATGTCTCCTTTGGAAATATGAAAGTGAGATTGAATGTGTTCAATGCTATGAACCATTTTTCCAACGAAGAAGAGGTTGATTGCTTTTATTGACCAAAGTTGATGAAGTGGTTGAAGAAGCGCCTCGATGCCCACTAAGGAGGAATTTGAAACCGCCTTACTGGCAATCTATGATGAGGGAGGAAGTGTTGAGCAAAATTTCGAGGAAATGAACACCATCTCAATGTCTCAGGAGAAGAAGCCATGGAAGGCACGAATTGAACCATTACCCGTGGTGGAAAAACCAAAATTGATGCCTTCAATTGAGCAACCACCAAATCTTGAGTTGAAACAGTTACGATTCACTTAAGTATGTTTTCCGGGACCATCAAACACTTTCGTGATAATCTCGCAACTTTGTCGGAAAAGCAAGAAGGAGAACTAATTGGAGTACTCAAGGACTACAAAGAGCAATCGGATGGACATTAGCCGATCTAAAAGGGATAGATCCGGTGTGTATGCACAAGATCCACCTTGAAGAAGGTAGCACACCATCAAGAGAGGCACAAAGACGTTGAATCCCAACATGAAAGAAGTTGTTTTGAAAGAGATTATCAAATTACTTGATGCAGAATCATTTATGCAATTTCGGATAGTGAATGGGTAAGTCCAATTGATTGTTCCAAAGAAATCGGGAATAAGAAGGAGACCACCGAGGGGAATTGGTGCCTACACGTGAGACCACTGGATGGCGTGTATGTATCGATTATCGGAAATTGAACACTGCCACGAGAAAGGACCATTTTCCCCTGCCATTTATTGATCAGATTCTAGAAAAGTTGGCAGGACAAGAATATTATTGTTTTTTTGATGGTTACTCGGGATACAATCAAGTGCCTGTATTTCCATCAGACCAAGAAAAGACAACGTTTACTTGCCCTTATGAAACCTTTGCATATCGAAGGATGCCTTTCGGACTTTGTAATGACTGCCACCACTTTTCAACGTTGTATGTTAGCAATATTCTGGATATGGTTGACAAATTTATCGAAGTATTCATGGACTACTTCTCGGTTTTTGGGAGGACCTTTGAAATGTGTCTGAACCATTTGACACAGGTATTACAATGTTGTGTAGAATCTAATCTTGTTTCAAGCTGGGAAAAGAGTCATTTTATGGTTCAACAGGGAATTGTGTTAGGGCATATCATTTCCAAGAAAGGAATTGAAGTCGACAAGGCAAAAGTCGACTTAATTGCTAATTTGCCACCACCAAGGAGTGTTCGACAACCGATCATTTTGGGGCATGCGGATTTTCTGTAAGATTTATCAAAGATTTTAGCAAGGTGGCTAAACCATTATGTACCTTGCTTGGGAAGGATGTTCCTTTCATCTTTGATGATGATTGCATGAAGGCATTTTTGAAAGTAAGAGAACTGTTATCCAATGCTCCCATAATTCAACCTCCGATTATTTCGCTTCCCTTTGAACTAATGTGTGACGCATCAGATTATGCAATTGGAGCGGTTTTAGGCCAAAGAGTAGATAAATTACCTCATGTAATTTACTATGCAAGTAAAATACTGATCGATGCACAAATAAACTACACCACGAGAAAGAATTATTGGTCATGTAGTTTGCGTTGGACAAGTTTCGTCATACTTGCTCGGGTCCAAGATCGTAGTTTTTCCGATCATTCCGCACTTAAGTACTTATTGGCAAAGAAGGATACAAAGCCAAGATCGATCGGATGGATTCTATTGTCGCAAGAATTCAATTTTGAGATACGAGACAAAAGGGAGTTGAAAATGTGGTTGCAGACCATCATCCTCAGATACTTCACAAGCAACATCTTTTGCGTAAACTATTCGAGATACCTTTCCGATGAGCAATTGATGGTTATCCGGGCTATAAATGGAACTCCTTGGTATGCAAACATTGTCAATTACCTCAAGACGGGTCAAATCCCATTGCAAAGGGGGTAAAATGATAAAATTTGTTCTTCTCCCAAGTGAAACACTACTTCGGATGAACCACACTTGTTTAAATTCGCTCGATCGACGATAATTCAATGATGTGTGCCCAAAGAAGAACAATCAAGCGTGATGAATTTCTGTCATAATGGAGCTTGTGGAGGTCACTTTGGGGACGAAAGACCGCATTCAAAATTTTACAAAGTGGATTCTATCGCCCACTATCTTCGCGATGCAATGGATTATTGCAAGGGATGTGTAAAATGTCAAAATTGGGAAATATTTCTAAACGAGACATGATGCCGTTGAACCCGATTTTAGTTGTCGAAATTTTTGACGTTTGGGGAATCGACTTTATGGGACCATTTCCATCATTTGGGTTTCTACATTTTGGTGGTCAGAGATTATGTCTCAAAATGGGTGGAAGCTATAGCCACTGATCGAATGACCACAAGGTGGTGGTAAAGTTTCTTAAGGAGAACGTGTTCAACCGATTCGAATACCCGAGCTATCATCGGTGATGGTGGTTCACACTTTTGCAATCGCCATTGCAACTTTAATGAAGAAATATGGAGTCACTCACAAAGTGGCAACACCTTACCATCCGCAAACTAGTGGTCAAGTTGAGGTGTCGAATCGTGAAATCAAGCGGATTTTAGAAAAGACTGTCAGAACAGATAGAAAGGATTGGTCTCTTCACCTATCGGATGCTCTTTGGGCATACAGGACGGCATTCAAGACACCAATTGGAATGTCTCCATTTCGGCTTGTGTTTGGGAAGGCGTGTCACCTTCCAGTTGAAATTGAACACAAAGCCTTTTGGGCAATCAAATGGTTTAATTTTGACATGCAATCTGCTGGATCTAATCGTCGTCTGCAACTAAATGAACTCGATGAGTTACGTTATGATGCATATGAGAATGCTAGACTTTACAAGGAAAGATCCAAAAGGCTTCACGATGAGTTAATCTCCAGAAAGGAATATCATCCGGGGCAAAAAGTTTGGCTGTTCAATTCAAAGTTAAAATTTCATCCGGGAAAATTACGATCAAGATGGGAGGGACCTTTCGTCATTTCCACATATGAATTTGCGTCACGAGATTAGAGAAATCAAAGATAATCGAATTCTGAAAGTAAATGGTCAACGGCTTAAACCGCTGTTGGAGTCAAAGTTTCAAATGATGGCTGAAGAAACAGATCTCATTGAGCCGCCAATGTGATGAAGAATCGGTCGCCGAAATAGACACGTAAACTCCTTCTCGGGAGGCAACCCATGGGATAGATTTTAGTTGTATGGTCCTTGATTGTTGTGAAAAGATCGGAGTCAATTGATTGACTCGGGATATTTTAGCATAAAGGTGAAATTCGCGCTCAATTGATTGAATGAAAATAAAATTCAATCGATCGAGTGATCGATAGTACTCTTGTCGCCATCGGTTAATTCAAAGTCATATCACATGACTTTTCAAATCACCCACTTCATTTTCCTTTTTGGTTTCAATCGATTGAATTCTCTTCTTAAAAATTCAATCGGTTGAGAGAAAGGGCTATTAGTCAAAACCCTTGTCAAATGCATTAATGTGTCATGGAGAAATCAATGCAAGGCTAATTTCAATCGATTGAAAAAGGCATGAGACTCCTTGGAAATAGCCATGCATTAAATGAGTGAAGGAATGAATGACCTCACATATTGTTCAATCGATTGAAATTTTCAATCGATTGAAAATTGATTAAACAAATGCTTTTGGTCTTATCAATTAACTCCTTCACATTGGAAAATGGTGACACATTTATGCATGGGTTTCTCCTTTGTTATTAATCACTTCAATCGATTGAACTTTCATGTTCAACCGATCAATTCATTTTTTTGTAACAACCCGGCTCCAAAATTATCTTTTAAGGGATTTTTGAGACTCGTGAGACTGCAAATTTTCCAAAAGCTTTCACCATTCTTGTTCTCTCCATCTAAGCTTGAATGGCCGATCAGCAAGACTTCGTGTACCGCGCCTCCACGCCCAGTCAATGTTCCAAAAGATGTACCAACTGAAGAATATGTTGATCGTGAAATTTTGATTGAAAATTTTTTCGATCTCACGGAGTTCCGCCGTATCCCTGAAGCTGCACATTCCATTGCATACATCGAAGCGGTTCATCTTGAAATGTTATTAGCACCGCCTCCCATCGATGTATCAACTCGCATCGTCCGATTATTTTATCAGAACATGGAATGGATTCCGGCAGGACGATCGCCGTCGGGAGTTGATTGCATTAAATTTAAAAGAGGTTTGCGGGTCCTGCAACAATCCAACGAGGACATTGGAAACATCAGGTTTGGGGGTGGTGTGCTCAAATGCGTGGTTCATGATTTTTAACTTTGCGATATGTTTGACCACATTTTATTTGCACCTTCAATACTAAAAAAATAAAAAAATCATCGTTGTTTATTTTTGGCGTAGTTTTCAAACTTTAATCACTGATGCATATAAAATTTTAATTTTCAAATATTTATGTCATGATAAAACTGTTGTTGTTTAGGATAATTAATTCCATTGTGAATATTTAAAGATTAATTTGAATTTTATGCCTAGAAATTTTTTTTGCACTTCGCCATGCTTGAATCTAGAAATTAAAAGATTAGTCCAAATTTGGAATTCTAGGATCCTAAGAAAGACTAAACCCGTGAGATTTAGAACTTTGTCCTCATTCTTGATGAGTGCTAAAATAAATTCGGAGTATCTTTGAAATTCGTGCTTAATTGTTGAAATCTCATACATTTTATCTCGGTTTGTTTATTTCACATGTTTTATATCATTGCGCTAAAACTCATTGCATTTAAACTCAAGACAAATAGGCATCATTACCATCGTGAAAGGATATGATCAAAGGCCATCATTGGCTCGTTTCTGCCTAAAATGCCCCACCTTATATTGATTTTCCTTGTTGCACCCTTTTGAGCCTTGATTGAAAATTTTTGTGAAGCTATATTAACCATACCCACACTAGTTTGAAAAAAAAATAAAAATAAAATAAAAAATAGAATACAAAACTTTACCTTTCAATCTCTGAGAAATTAGGAAAGAGGGACAAGAACAAGAGAGAAAGTGGAGAGTCATGACGATAATACTTGCAAGGAGCATATGGCAGAAAAATATGTGCATAAAATAAAATAAAATAAAATAAAAATGAATGAAAAGAAGAAAAAAAAAAGGTTGAAAAGAAAGAGAAATTCTGAAAAATTCAAGAAAGAATGAGTGGAAAGTTAGAAGATTAAATTGTATTTCTTTTCTAGTTTCTAGAAATTTGAATCCAATTTTCCTTTCTTTCATAACCTTCACCCGAGCCCCATTACAACCATAGAAAAGACCTTCGTGATCCGATCTCGATTGGTAAATGCCTTGTGGAGAGTGATGATGCAATGACTATGGTGGTTGGTATAATGCTTAAGATACAAATATCTTTCACCATGAGATTTCTTTTAATTCTTTGATGCACCGTCTTTCTTATATCATGTGAGACCTTTTGTTTGTATTATAACTCTCTCACATGTGTGCGAAAAAGTAAATCATTTATCTGACGATTTTGTTTTAAGTGTATACCTAAGGTGAGGATTGAGTCGAAACTTTGGATCCGATGATTCCCGATTTGGATTAATCCAAAGAATGAAATGATTTAAGCATTGGCACATGTGCAACGACATTCTAGGCATAAATAAAAAATTGGCCTAAAAATCGAGCATTGGGGTAATTGGAATAAACAACGGTGAAATTATCATGCCATTGGTATTTGAGAATGAACTTTTGCATGAAATAATTATTGGTTTTGATTTTAAAGGTATATATATTATACAAACCGATTTTTGAAAACTCTTCTATCGATGATTTTGAAAACTATTTTTTGAAGTTTGTAGGTATCTTCACCGAAAACCTTCAGAGACACAACTCCTCCCTAGGGATCACCTAGAGGTTTAAAGGCTTATTGCATATGCTAAATGCAATCGAGCTCCTCTTTAAAGTGGCATTTAATTTTTTGTTAGATGTTAGTTTAATTTGTCTTGACATATTTATCATTCTCTTTGCTCGAGGACTAGCAAAGTGTAGGTTTGGGGTGTGATCGTGGAAATATGACTATATTTCGCACCCTAAATACTAACATTTAGCTATCCAATGAAGGCATTCTAACGCTGTCGATAGTTTTAGTGGTTTCGTGTTACGGACCGTGGGATGTTGAAAGAGCTATGAATAAAATTAAGGGACTATATGAACTTTGAACCATGGAGCCAGCGGAAGCACTGAAATCCGTGAAAAAGATAGATTGGTCTAGCCACAGTTTCGAGAGTTAAATATGTCACATACCCATTTCAATCGATTGAGATTTGAAACTCAATCGATTGAGTTTAAAAAGTTGCCCAAAAATCAATAGATTGATTTCCAAAAATCAATAGATTGATTTCGGGAATGCAAATGAGCCACCAAAATCAATAGATTGATTTTAGAAAATCAATCGATTGAATTCCTTAAATTCAATAGATTGATTTTGGGAATGCAAATGAGCCACCAAAATCAATAGATTGAATTTGGAATTCAATAGATTGATTTCCAAAATCAATAGATTGAATTTGGAATTCAATAGATTGATTTTGGGAATGCAAATGAGCCTCCAAAATTCGAATTTTGAATTCAATCGATTGATTTCAAAATTCAATCTATTGATTCGGATATGGAATAATTTTAGCCCGGGCCCTATTTAAACAACAGGATGTTTAGGGTTCGGGGGGACTTTTGCTCGGTAGACTTTCTTAGGGCCTTTAGCAATTTTTTTCTTTGTTATTTTTAGTTTTGTATTTAGATAAAAAGTCAGTAAGGTTGTGATCTTCTCCAAAAGATCAAGCGGTTGATAAATAAAGAGCAATTTTGTGATGGCTTTCGATTTACATTGTGCGTGTGGATCAAGGATGAGCGCTAAACCCTCGCTCAAGGAGGAAGCGACCCTAGATGAGTAACTAACTTACTTTTAAGCTTACAATTTCTTGTTAGAATTATTGAATCGCGGCTTTTAGTGTGTGCTTCATTGTGTTATCATCGAATACTGTTATAGCGTCGAGCGTGTGATCGGCGACAATAAACGAATTATTCCACCTAGATCGATCTTGTAGATCGATATAGGATGCCGTGCGATTGATTCTTACGGTTGTGATTTCGAATTTGAGATACGCTATGCCTTTCGCATGATGCATGCCGTGATTGGATGCGTCATAGTGTTCGGATAGGGTATGCCGAATCAATAATTGCATTTTCATCGATTCATTTTTCTTGTAGTTAAATGATGGTATAATGATTTAACATGAAATTGTGTGGTTGATTGTAGAAAAGTTATAAATCTAGGGTTAGCAACTCCTTGATCATTTCATCATTGTTAATTTCTTAATCATAGTTCATCCGTGCATAGCTTGATTTAGTTCTTTTGATTATTGCATTGTGTAGTGGTAAATCTTGACAATGAAATCTCTCACCCTTGGTACTTCCTTGGGTCTTTGAAATCTCTTTAAAATTAATCTAATTTTGCGCTTCCCTGTGGGTTCGACACCCTTAATTTCGCCGTGCTACAATCGAACTTGTGCACTTGCAAGGGTACACTTTAAAACCGACCAAGTTTTTGGCGCCACGGGGAATTGCATAAAATTTTATTATTTTTTAAGGAGATTTTATTTCAGAGTTGCCAGTCAACCGATTGATTTTTCATATTCAATCGATTGACTGAGAAGCGGAGATTGCATCACTGTTTGCTAGTCAATCGATTGACTTGTCAATTTCAATCGATTGACTGTGCTTGTCAGTCAGATTTTTGCATTTGAATGTCCTATCAATTAATTGAACTTATCAGTTCAATCGATTGATTGACATTATTGGTTGTTCCCATTCTCAATCGATTGAATTGATATTTTCAATCCATTGATTTCCAGAATTCAATCTATTGATTTTGGGAGTTCAATCGATTGAATTTATAAATTCAATCTATTGAATTTGGGAATTCAATCTATTGAATTGATATATTCAATCCATTGATTTTGGGATTTCAATCGATTGAATTTATAAATTCAATCTATTGAATCTGGGAATTCAATCTATTGAATAGATAAAATCAATCTATTGATTTTAGGAATTCAATCTATTGAATTATTTGATTTTATTTTTTTTCCCACTCTGTTTCAATCGATCGATTGTAAAAAAAAAATAAAAAAATCAATTGATTAATTCCGAACTGTGGCATTTTGAGTCTACTTTGATTTGGTTCATTGGTGTATGAGCTTTACCCGATCTCATCGCCCAACTCTTCAACCGTTGGATCGGGAAATCGAGCGAGCTTGTAAAACAAATCGAAAGAGCAATCGGATTCGAATAATAACTCCGGGTTATGGCCGATCAAAGACAAAGAGAAGGAGAAAGGAATGTACACAACAACAATAATGGTGAAAACCATTATGAACCACCGTATGACCTCAACGTTGGAACAATACTATGATCCCGGGTCCTTACGAGGATCAAGATAGTATTGTTCATGCTCCCATTCCGTGGAATCACTTTGAATTCAAATCGGCAATGATTCAAATGTTGCCCATCTTTAACGGATTGAGTAATGAGAATGTATGCTCATCCTGAAGAATTCGTCTAGGGGTATGCAAAATGTTTAGAGTTCATAATGTGACCGATTTAAATAGCTAAATTGCGACTTTTTCCTTTCTCTTTGCAGATAAGGCGAGATCGTAGTTTAATTCGTTAGAACCAAGATCCATCACGAGTTGAACTGAGTTGCAACGTGAATTCTTAAAGAAATATTTTCCCATGAGTAAAACCAACGAGTTACTTCGTAAAATTTCGGTTTATGCTCAAGAACTCCGTCAAACATTTCACTAATGTTGGGAGCGTTTAAGGAATTGCTTAGAAGCGCCTAATCATCATATTCCAAGATGGCAACAAGTTCGTAGTTTTACAATGGATTGATCCCAAGAAAGACGATGGTCAATGCATCGTGGAGGATCCTATTCCATAAAAGGGCATGACGAAATTTGGACTCTATTCAAAGGTTGAGTCAAACCTCAATGCAAAGCGAAACTTTGGGACGTGTTAACCGTGATTTATCAACAAAGTCTCATGTGTTGACAAAAGAGGGGTTGTTTGACGTTAACAACAATACCTCTGAGTTGTCAACAAAAGTGGATATGTTGTCAAAACAAATGAATATGTTGCTTGCCGCAACTCAGCAAGCTAAAACCCTCAATGCCCCTACTGCTTATACTGCTTAGAGAATCAAGGTCACACATCTAACGAAAGTGTCCAACCACTCGATGATTTTTCCCAAGAATCAAATCCTCTGTGAGCAAGTTAATGTGACTACCATATCAACGAAGATAGGAATCCTTATTCAAACACCTACAATCCTGAGTGGAAAAACCATCCTAACTTAGGGTGGGGAGGATCAAGTCAAACTGGACAAGGAAACCAGCAGTATAAAGCAAATACATCAAGTGGACAACAAGGTCTTCATCCACACCAGAATTCTAACTTCCAACGAAATTCGAATTTCCAACAAAATTTGAATTATCAAGACCATATTCGAGCATCGTCAACATCGTAATCTCAACCAAACCAATGCTTCAAGTTCAAGGAATTCTGATTTTGAAGAAAAATTGATGCAAACTTTGCAAGCTCAACAACAAACTATGCAAGCGTACCAGCAGTCCATGGCTAAAATGCAAGATCAGATCGGTCAATTGGCTAACCAAATGAGTCAAAGAGAAGAGGGAAGGCTTCCTAGCCAACCTATCAACAACCCGCGAGGCCACGCACCATCTGGTGAAGGGCCATCAACTAGCCATCAGCTGAAGGCTGTAACGGTCTTGAGAAGTGGTCGAGTGGTCGACAACCAAGTTGAAATTCCATCTAAAGTCAAGAAGAAAAAAAGCTGAAAAGGAAGAAGAACCAGAGAAAGAGAAGAAGAACGAAAATCCCAAAAATGTTCGACAGGAACTTGAAGTGGATCCAGCAATGGAAATAAATCCCCATACACCTAAGGCACCATTCCCTGAGTGCCTTACACCTCCATCCAGTTGGGGAAGGGTCCTTCAAAATGGACGATATTCTCAAACGCGTTTAAGCAAGTAAAGATTAATCTTCCCTTGATCGATGCCATTAACCACGCCAAGTTCTTCAAGGACTTATGCATCCGAAAGAGGAAGACACGTACACATGTCCAAGAAAGTGTTCACGACTAATCGCCGGGCTTCCATCCTGAAGTTGAATGCGCCACCAAAGCTTAAGGACCCTGGAGTCCCAACTGTTACATGTGTTATTAGTGGACAAACAATTGAAAGAGCACTCTTAGATCTGGGAGCAAGTGTGAACTTGATCCCATTCTCGGTGTACGAAAAATTAGGCCTGGGTGAATTGCAACCGACTGCGGTAACACTTCAATTAGCAGATAGGTCTGAAAGACGACCTAGGGGTATCATCGAGGACGTCTTGGTAGGAATCGATAAATTTGTCTTTCCTGGACTTTATTGTTTTGGATATGGAACAACGAGTCAAATCAGAAAACCAAATCCCCATTATCCTTGGACGTCCCTTCCTTGCTACTGCAAATGCCTGTATTAACTGTCGCACAGGAGTGATGGATGTCTCCTTTGGAAATATGAAAGTGAGATTGAATGTGTTCAATGCTATGAACCATTTTTCCAACGAAGAAGAGGTTGATTGCTTTTATATTGACCAGGTTGATGAAGTGGTTGAAGAAGCGCTTCCCTCGATGCTCACTAAGGAGGAATTTGAAACCGCCTTACTGGCAATCTATGATGAGGGAGGAAGTGTTGAGCAAAATTTCGAGGAAATGAACACCATCTCAATGTCTCAGGAGAAGAAGCCATGGAAGGCACGAATTGAACCATTACCCGTGGTGGAAAAACCAAAATTGATGCCTTCAATTGAGCAGCCACCAAATCTTGAGTTGAAACAGTTACCTGATTCACTTAAGTATGTTTTCCTGGGACCATCTGAAACACTTTCGGTGATAATCTCTGCAACTTTGTCAGAAAAGCAAGAAGGAGAACTAATTGGAGTACTCAAGGACTACAAAAGAGCAATCGGATGGACATTAGCCGATCTAAAAGGGATAGATCCGCTTGGTGTATGCACAAGATCCACCTTGAAGAAGGTAGCACACCATCAAGAGAGGCACAAAGTTGAATCCCAACATGAAAGAAGTTGTTTTGAAAGAGATTATCAAATTACTTGATGCAGGAATCATTTATGCAATTTCAGATAGTGAATGGGTAAGTCCAATTCAGATTGTTCCAAAGAAATCGGGAATAACAGTGAAGGAGACCACCGAGAGGGAATTGGTGCCTACACGTGAGACCACTGGATGGCGTGTATGTATCGATTATCGGAAATTGAACATCGCCACGAGAAAGGACCATTTTCCCCGCCATTTATTGATCGATTCTAGAAAAGTTGGTGACAAGAATATTATTGTTTTTTGATGGTTACCGGATACAATCAAGTGCTCAGTATTTCCATCGGACCAAGAAAAGACAACGCTTTACTTGCCCTTATGAAACCTTTGCATATCGAAGGATGCCTTCGGACTTTGTAATGTCGGCCACTTTTCAACGTTGTATGTTAGCAATATTCTCGGATATGGTTGACAAATTTATCGAAGTATTCATGGACTACTTCTCGGTTTTTGGGAGGACCTTTGAAATGTGTCTGAACCATTTGACACAGGTATTACAATGTTGTGTAGAATCTAATCTTGTTTCAAGCTGGGAAAAGAGTCATTTTATGGTTCAACAGGGAATTGTGTTAGGGCATATCATTTCCAAGAAAGGAATTGAAGTCGACAAGGCAAAAGTCGACTTAATTGCTAATTTGCCACCACCAAGGAGTGTTCGACAAATCCGATCATTTTTGGGGCATGCGGGATTTTACAGAAGATTTATCAAAGATTTTAGCAAGGTGGCTAAACCATTATGTACCTTGCTTGGGAAGGATGTTCCTTTCATCTTTGATGATGATTGCATGAAGGCATTTTTGAAAGTAAGAGAAGTATCCAATGCTCCCATAATTCAACCTCCAGATTACTCGCCTTTGAACTAATGTGCGACGATCGAGTTATGCAATTGGAGCGGTTTTAGGCCAAAGAGTAGATAAATTACCTCATGTAATTTACTATGCAAGTAAAATATCGATCGACGACAAATAAACTACACCACGAGAAAGAATTATTATGGTCTATGCGTTGGACAAGTTTCGGTCATACTTGCTCGGGTCCAAGATCGTAGTTTTTTCTGATCATTCCGCACTTAAGTACTTATTGGCAAAGAAGGATACAAAGCCAAGACTGATCAGATGGATTCTATTGCTGCAAGAATTCAATTTTGAGATACGAGACAAAAAGGGAGTTGAAAATGTGGTTGCAGACCATCTGTCTCGTATACTTCCTGAAGCAACATCTTTTGCAGAAACTATTCGAGATACCTTTCCCGATGAGCAATTGATGGTTATCCGTGCGGCTATAAATGGAACTCCTTGGTATGCAAACATTGTCAATTACCTCGTTACGGGTCAAATCCCATTGCAGTGGGGTAAAAATGATAAAAATTTGTTCTTCTCCCAAGTGAAACACTACTTCTGGGATGAACCACACTTGTTTAAATTCTGCTCTGATCAGATAATTCGACGATGTGTGCCCAAAGAAGAACAATCAAGCGTGATGAATTTCTGTCATAATGGAGCTTGTGGAGGTCACTTTGGGGGACGAAAGACCGCATTCAAAATTTTACAAAGTGGATTCTACTGGCCCACTATGTTCGCGATGCAATGGATTATTGCAAGGGATGTGTAAAATGTCAAAATTGGGAAATATTTCTAAACGAGACATGATGCCGTTGAACCCGATTTTAGTTGTCGAAATTTTTGACGTTTGGGGAATCGACTTTATGGGACCATTTCCCCCATCATTTGGGTTTCTACATTTTGGTGAGATTATGTCTCAAAATGGGTGGAAGCTATAGCCACTGATCGAATGACCACAAGGTGGTGGTAAAGTTTCTTAAGGAGAACGTGTTCAACCGATTGAATACGAGCTATCATCATGATGGTGGTTCACACTTTTGCAATCGCCAGTTTGCAACTTTAATGAAGAAATATGGAGTCACTCACAAAGTGGCAACACCTTACCATCCGCAAACTAGTGGTCAAGTTGAGGTGTCGAATCGTGAAATCAAGCGGATTTTAGAAAACCGCCGTAACAGCAGATAGAAAGGATTGGTCTCTTCACCTATCGGATGCTCTTTGGGCATACAGGACGGCATTCAAGACACCAATTGGAATGTCTCCATTTCGGCTTGTGTTTGGGAAGGCGTGTCACCTTCCAGTTGAAATTGAACACAAAGCCTTTTGGGCAATCAAATGGTTTAATTTTGACATGCAATCTGCTGGATCTAATCGTCGTCAAGAATTCAAATGAACTCGATGAGTTACGTTATGATGCATATGAGAATGCTAGACTTTACAAGGAAAGATCCAAAAGGCTTCACGATGAGTTAATCTCCAGAAAGGAATATCATCCGGGGCAAAAAGTTTGGCTGTTCAATTCAAAGTTAAAATTTCATCCGGGAAAATTACGATCAAGATGGGAGGGACCTTTTCAGGTCATTTCCACATATGAATTTGGTGCTGTCGAGATTAGAGAAATCAAAGATAATCGAATTCTGAAAGTAAATGGTCAACGGCTTAAACCGCTGTTGGAGTCAAAGTTTCAAATGATGGCTGAAGAAACAGATCTCATTGAGCCGCCAATGTGATGAAGAATCGGTCGAGCTGTCGACACGTAAACTCGCTTCGGGAGGCAACTCAAAGGATAGATTTTAGTTGTATGGTCCTTGATTGTTGTGAAGAAAGATCGAGTCAATTGATTGACTCGGGATATTTTAGCATAAAGGTGAAATTCGCTCAATTGATTGAATGAAAATAAAATTCAATCGATCGAATGATCGATAGTACTCTTGTCGCCACTGGTTAATTCAAAGTCATATCACATGACTTTTCAAATCACCCACTTCATTTTCCTTTTTGGTTTCAATCGATTGAATTCTCTTCTTAAAAATTCAATCGGTTGAGAGAAAGGGCTATTAGTCAAAACCCTTGTCAAATGCATTAATGTGCTGCGGGAGAAATCAATGCAAGGCTAATTTCAATCGATTGAAAAAAGGCATGAGACTCCTTGGAAATAGCCATGCATTAAATGAGTGAAGGAATGAATGACCTCACATATTGTTCAATCGATTGAAATTTTCAATCGATTGAAAATTGGATTAAACAAATGCTTTTTGGTCTTATCAATTAACTCCTTCACATTGGAAAATGGTGACACATTTATGCATGGGTTTCTCCCTTTGTGCCACAATCACTTCAATCGATTGAACTTTCATGTTCAACCGATCGAATTCATTTTTTTGTAACAACCCGGCTCCAAAATTATCTTTTTAAGGGATTTCGGAGACTCCTTCTGTGCAGCTTTCCAAAAGCTTTCACCATTCTTGTTCTCTCCATCTAAGCGTTGAATGGTCGATCGTGCAAGACTCGTGTACCAAATAGCCCTCCACGCCCAAATAATGTTCCAAAAATGTACCAATCAAGAATATGTTGATCGTGAAATTTTGATTGAAAATTTTTCGATCTCACTTGAGTTCCGCCAGTATCCTCGTCGCACATTCCATTGCATACATCAAGCGGTTCATCTTGAAATGTTATTACCCCATCGATGTATCAACTCGCATCGTCCGATTATTTTATCAGAACATGGAATGGATTCCGGCAGGACGATCGCCGTCGGGAGTTGATTGCATTAAATTTAAAAGAGGTTTGCGGGTCCTGCAACAATCCAACGAGGACATTGGAAACATCAGGTTTGGGGGTGGTGTGCTCAAATGCGTGGTTCATGATTTTTAACTTTTGCAGTATATGTTTGACCACATTTTATTTGCACCTTCAATACTAAAAAAATAAAAAAATCATCGTTGTTTATTTTTGGCGTAGTTTTCAAACTTTAATCACTGATGCATATAAAATTTTAATTTTCAAATATTTATGTCATGATAAAACTGTTGTTGTTTAGGATAATTAATTCCATTGTGAATATTTAAAGATTAATTTGAATTTTATGCCTAGAAATTTTTTTTGCACTTCGCCATGCTTGAATCTAGAAATTAAAAGATTAGTCCAAATTTGGAATTCTAGGATCCTAAGAAAGACTAAACCCGTGAGATTTAGAACTTTGTCCTCATTCTTGATGAGTGCTAAAATAAATTCGGAGTATCTTTGAAATTCGTGCTTAATTGTTGAAATCTCATACATTTTATCTCGGTTTGTTTATTTCACATGTTTTATATCATTGCGCTAAAACTCATTGCATTTAAACTCAAGACAAATAGGCATCATTACCATCGTGAAAGGATATGATCAAAGGCCATCATTGGCTCAAGTCACTAAAATGCCCCACCTTATATTGATTTTCCTTGTTGCACCCCTTTTGAGCCTTGATTGAAAATTTTTGTGAAGCTATATTAACCATACACTAGTTTGAAAAAAAAATAAAAATAAAATAAAAAATAGAATACAAAACTTTACCTTTCAATCTCTGAGAAATTAGGAAAGAGGGACAAGAACAAGAGAGAAAGTGGAGAGTCATGACGATAATACTTGCAAGGAGCATATGGCAGAAAAATATGTGCATAAAATAAAATAAAATAAAATAAAAATGAATGAAAAGAAGAAAAAAAAAAGGTTGAAAAGAAAGAGAAATTCTGAAAAATTCAAGAAAGAATGAGTGGAAAGTTAGAAGATTAAATTGTATTTCTTTTTCTAGTTTCTCAGAGAAATTTGAATCCAATTTTCCCTTTCTTTCATAACCTTCACCCGAGCCCCATTACAACCATAGAAAAGACCTTCGTGATCTGATCTCGATTGGTAAATGCCTTGTGAGAGTGATGATGCAATGACTATGGTGGTTGGTATAGCGTGCTTAAGATACAAATATCTTTCACCATGAGATTTCTTTTAATTCTTTGATGCACCGTCTTTCTTATATCATGTGAGACCTTTTGTTTGTATTATAACTCTCTCACATGTGTGCGAAAAGTAAATCATTTATCGGAGCGATTTTGTTTTAAGTGTATACCTAAGGTGAGGATTGAGTCGAAACTTTGGATCCGATGATTCCCGATTTGGATTAATCCAGCAATGAAATGATTTAAGCATTGGCACATGTGCACACGACATTCTAGGCATAAATAAAAAAATTGGCCTAAAAATCAGAGCATTGGGGTAATTGGAATAAACAACAGTGGAATTATCATGCCATTGGTATTTGAGAATGAACTTTTGCATGCTGAAATAATTATTGGTTTTTGATTTTAAAGGTATATATATTATACAAACCGATTTTTGAAAACTCTTCTATCGATGATTTTGAAAACTATTTTTTTTGAAGTTTGTAGGTATCTTCACTGAAAACCTTCAGGAGACACAACTCCTCCCCTAGGGATCACCTAGAGGTTTAAAGGCTTATTGCATATGCTAAATGCAATCGTGCTCCCTACGAAAGTGGCATTTAATTTTTGTTAGGATGTTAGTTTAATTTGTCTTGACATATTTATCATTCTCTTTGCTCGAGGACTAGCAAAGTGTAGGTTTGGGGGTGTGATCTGTGTCGAAATATGACTATATTTCGCACCCTAAATACTAACATTTAGCTATCCAATGAAGGCATTCTAACGGTTGCTGTATAGTTTTAGTGGTTTCAGGTGTTACGGACCGTGGGATGTTGAAAGAGCTTAAGTGAATAAAATTAAGGGACTATATGAACTTTGAACCATGGAGCCAGCGGAAGCACTGAAATCCGTGAAAAAGATAGATTGGTCTAGCCACAGTTTCGAGAGTTAAATATGTCACATGCCCATTTCAATCGATTGAGATTTGAAACTCAATCGATTGAGTTTAAAAAGTTGCCCAAAAATCAATAGATTGATTTCCAAAAATCAATAGATTGATTTCGGGAATGCAAATGAGCCACCAAAATCAATAGATTGATTTTAGAAAATCAATCGATTGAATTCCTTAAATTCAATAGATTGATTTTGGGAATGCAAATGAGCCACCAAAATCAATAGATTGAATTTGGAATTCAATAGATTGATTTCCAAAATCAATAGATTGAATTTGGAATTCAATAGATTGATTTTGGGAATGCAAATGAGCCTCCAAAATTCGAATTTTGAATTCAATCGATTGATTTCAAAATTCAATCTATTGATTCGGATATGGAATAATTTTAGCCCGGGCCCTATTTAAACAACAGGATGTTTAGGGTTCGGGGGGACTTTTGCTCGGTAGACTTTCTTAGGGCCTTTAGCAATTTTTTCTTTGTTATTTTTAGTTTTGTATTTAGATAAAAAGTCGTAAGGTTGTTGTGATCTTCTCCAAAAGATCAAGCGGTTGATAAATAAAAGAGCAATTTTTGTGATGGCTTTCGATTTACATTGTGCGTGTGGATCAAGGATGAGCGGCTAAACCCCTCGTTCAAGGAGGAAGCGACCCCTAGATGAGTAACTAACTTACTTTTAAGCTTACAATTTCTTGTTAGAATTATTGAATCGTACGGCTTTTAGTGTGTGCTTCATTGTGTTATCATCGAATACTCGTTTATAGCCGTCGAGTGATCGGCGACAATAAAGAATTATTCACCTAGATCGATCTTGTAGATCGATATAGGATGCCGTCGATTGATTCTTACGGTTGTGATTTCGAATTTGAGATACGCTATGCCTTTCGCATGATGCATGCCGTGATTGGATGCGTCATAGTGTTCGGATAGGGTATGCCGAATCAATAATTGCATTTTCATCGATTCGTTTTTCTTGTAGTTAAATGATGGTATAATGATTTAACATGAAATTGTGTGGTTGATTGTAGAAAAGTTATAAATCTAGGGTTAGCAACTCCTTGATCATTTCATCATTGTTAACTTCTTAATCATAGTTCATCCGTGCATAGCTTGATTTAGTTCTTTTGATTATTGCATTGTGTAGTGGTAAATCTTGACAATGAAATCTCTCACCCTTGGTACTTCCTTGGGTCTTTGAAATCTCTTTAAAATTAATCTAATTTTGCGCTTCCCTGTGGGTTCGACACCCTTAATTTCACCGTGCTACAATCAAACTTGTGCACTTGCAAGGGTACACTTTAAAACCGATCATTATGCAGGTTGGTGCTGCTGGTGGTGCAGTTGAGGCTGCCTTATCTATATACTTAGAGTACCTTGCGACAACTTTGGGATCCTGAGAACAGTTGGCAATCGCAGAGTTTGCTGAATCTCTTTTGATTATACCAAAGGTACTATCCAGACTGTTAATTTTCTATCTCATTGTTGTTTTTTTCCGGAGTGCAGTGTTTGAGAACAGTGATGTTCGGCAGGTTCTTGCTATGAATGCGGCGAAGGATGCTATTGAGGTGGTCGCAAAGCTTCGGGCATATCACCATACTGCACAAACTAAGACCAATAAGTAGCATCTTTCAAGGTAATTGTATGAGGTCACTTTGTACTTGCATAAATCTTATTGAAGTATGAATTCAACCGATAAGCTATTATAAGTGGTTATTTTTACTGACAAGTTCTTGTATTCTCATGCTTCTGTATACAACCAAGGGTTATGAGCCCTTTATATATTATAAAAAAGATACGCTGGTCGAATGGGATCATAGAACACTTGTATTTAGGGGTGTAAGTTTTGACCCAAAAACCTGAGCGAATCGGACCAGCCTGAACCGGCTGGAAAACCGATTCGGACCAAACCGATTCTGGTTCGGTTCGATTTTGCTTTTGCATGGCAAAAACCAAAAATCAATTAGGTGGGATGAGAAAACCAAAAATTCCGAAAAACCAAAAGAGTAGCTTGAAAATACAAAACCCTAAGAAACTAAAATTTTCGGGTTTTGGTTTTTAAAAAAAAAACCTGAACCAAACCAAAAACCAAAATTTTTTGTTTCGGTTTGGTTTGGGTATCTGAACTTGCACCCCTACTTGTATCTAAGCTACTATGAGTGAATCTAGAACTGTTAAATGGATCATTAGATGGTATTAAATTCATATATATCTTTCTTTGCTACATCTTTCTATAATGAATTTTAAACTTTCACTCGTCATTCCCATCAAGCAAAGAAGCCTGTCATCATCTCATGTTCTTTACAAATATTTTATTTTGCATCGCATTGTCACCAATTAGGGGGTTGTTCCTGTAGCTCACCTGGAAGGTGCACCCTAATGCAACCTTGATGTCGTATGTTCAATACCTGTTTACCTAATATAAAAAATGTCATTCCAAAAAAAAGGATTGGAAGAGATTATTATACACATAATATAGGAGTGGCTTTTTCTAAAGACATAAAAAAAATGGAGCACATGCTTATTTTGTATTACGATACCCTGAAGAAAAAAAGGATTTCCGTGTGATTTATTTGCATTTTGCAAAAAGATTAAATTTCATGGGAGATCTGTAGCTAAAAAGGGTTTTTACTTTGGCTGTAAGGCTCTTAAGCTCTATCTACTGAATACTTTCATATTGAATTTATTCATTGTTTGCCCAAAATTGCCTGTTTTTGTATTTGCTTTTTGATTTAATATTTTCAGTTATATTGTTTAATCACTTATATTTTTTTTTGGTGCTAGTTTGCGACTGAGGCAGCTATTACAATCCTCCAGATTGATGATATGATTAAGCTTATCAAAGATGAACGTGAGAATGAGGAGTAGAGCTCAATCTCCGATTTGGTCTGGTCTTGGGGCTCTTCGCTTCATTCTAGGGCTTAGCCAGATTTCCACTCTTTGTTATATTTTTATTTTCTTATGAGGGAATCATTGTTTTTATTTTTTGAATCCTTCCTTCCCGAATGATTGCTGTTGAGTTTTTAGGTAAGTTGAAGAGGATTCCACCTTGGCCGTGTGGAGTTGTTTTTAGGTAAGTTGGAGAGGATTCTCTACCTCTCGCCCTATGTAATTCTGATTTGAGGCTGGTTAGTTATTTCCGTAAGCGAAACTGGTTTATTTAGATGTCTTGTAGCAGGAGATAACTTTTGGTAGGGATTTTGTTTATCACAGAATGCATTAGAAAAGTGTAGTCATGCTTTGCGGCATCTTTACAATCTGATGAGATACGAATTTTAATGTCAATCCTATAAGTGTTAAGAAACTTTCTCTTTTCTTTTTTTAAAGTTTCCAATGGAAAATATTGCAGCTGAAACAGTTGCAATGTTTAAAACGGATTTTTGAAACAGTGATGGCTTTAGTTAAAAGAAAATTTTCACTTTTATATTTCAATTTAGCCTAAATGGTACCCAATTAACAATTGGGTACCTTTATTTGCACTCACCAATTTTGGGGAAACCTAGGCCTAAGACCTTTAACTACTTTTTGACCAGACGATGGAGATTGTTTTTGTTGTTTTTGTTGATTCCATGTGGCACATATTACGCCCAAATGGGATTTTGGGGTCACATTTTGGGTTTGTCATATGGAACCAAAAATTGATCGTCTGATGGTTAACCCGTGATGTGAAGATCTATTTTCTTGAAGTTTGGGGTGAGACGATTTCTATCATTTGATTCGAAGCAGTTAATGGTTAGTGACATTAGGGCCCTCAAAGATTTGATCAGGTTCAAATAAAGATACCTTTTAACAAATCTATAAAAATGTAGTACAAGATGTTAATCTCTTTGCTCGCATCATAAAACCATCACGCTTACCAATATTCTTTTATCAGCCCGTCTTTATACTTTAACAATAGAACAATTAGTGGGGAGTTAGCGTTACCAATATCAATATATTATCTGAGTACCCTTAAATTTACCCACTCAACCTATTGACTGCTTTGAATTAGAGGATACATATCAGTTTTTTTTGAGATAATGAGTGTAACATTAGATAATCAATTTTTTTATTTAGCGTAACACATATCCTAACATAGTGAGCTTAACATTATTCGGCACGCATCATGCTCAAGCCTGATTTTAAGATCACTTTTTTTATATGAGTGCCACATAAAATAAAAAATACACATAAAATAAAAAAATGACCGTCCAGTAACATACTAATGATTTGAAGATCCATAATGTGAAAGTTCGGGAAAAATAAATCTCCATCGGCTGTTTCAAAACAGTGAATGGGACTTCAGTGTCAGCCCCTTGAGAGATTTAGATGATCAATTTTTTTATTTAGTGTAACACATATCCTAACATGGTGAGCTTAACATTACTTGGCACGCATCATGCTCAAGCCTGATTTTAAGATCACTTTTTTTATATGAGTGCCACATAAAATAAAAAAATGACCGTCCAATAATATACTAATGATTTGAAAGTTGGGGAAAAATAAATCTCCATCGGCTGTTTCAAAACAGTGAATAGGACTTTAGTGTCGGCCCCTTGAGAGATTTAGTGGATGAATTTAAAGGTACTTTTTATTATTTAGTTCACAGACCATCCATTTAGAGGTACTTTATATTATTTAGTTCACATAGACTTTTGTATCAACAATCTGTTTGTGATAGGATTTGATCGGTGAACGCAACATAAGCTTGATAAAATGTTAAGGTTGCGAGGAGAGTCAATCCCTTTGGAAAAGGGTGGCTGCCGCTCTTGTAGCCATTGGCACATAATTTTTGATAATCTAACTCATCAAAATATAAGTCGAATTGGGAGCTAAATGAGTCCAAAATTTTGTTATAATATTGAAAATTGGGAATATTTTTTTGACATGACATATTAAATCTTACTATGATGATTTCAATTCTCTTATAAACATAATTATTTACTTATAATATGTGTTAATGATGGGCTATTAATTAGACTTGTTAGATCGATCAAGTCGAAAAAATAGCCGGTTATAAGCATGCGTACTTGCTATTAGTAGACTGGAAAGCGTTGCTCAAAGAGCTCAACAGGGAATAAAGCTAACGCCTATTTGGACTGTTAAATTGATTACTCGTATTTGCCACATAACATAAGAGTGAAATATACGTTGATGGTATAAAATCAAATACCTATTTTATAAGATCATTAAAAGGATTATATTCTTTTGACACCGTATCACCGGGACGTCTCGGTCTCTGGGCTGTGGGAGACAACTTGAAAATACGAGATTTCAAACCATGCCATGACTGGATACTGGAACAAATTGTTCTTGCTTTTATATGGAGCGATACATGTGAGGGCCAGATCCCATGTGGCACCATTTTCTGTGACAAGTGGTGTACGGTCCATCATATAGATTGTTTGATGGTACCGTATCATCTATACACCAGATCACGAGTACCATTAACCAGGTGCTCGAGCCGATTACCTTATACTAACTGGTGGCAACTTATACCTGCCATAAACTCTGCTTAGAATTTGGAAACAAACTAACGACCAAAAACTATCCATTCGACAGACATGAGTTAGAGCAAAATCAATGGCCCTCCATTCGACAGACATGAGTTAGAGCAAAATCAATGGCCCCCAAATATCTCTTCTCACTCTCCTTTTCTCTCACCCCTTTCTCACTCCCACACAAACTCACAAACCCTAATCATCTTTGCTTCAAAACCCTACCTCACAAGTCCACCGTTATCTTCTGCGGACCAGATTCCGGCACCCAACAACAACTACCAATCTTGGATACTTCTCTCTCCATCCCCACGATTCAATCTCCTCTCACCGAATCCATAGGTACCGGTGCCGCTGCACCGACACGTGGCGATCTCTTTCTGGAACGCCAGAGGTCTGTGGCTGCAGCTGCCGTCAAGCTACCTCCAAAGAAGAAAAAGCAGCAGAAGAAGCTTTCGACCTCAATCGCTTCTTGCTATGGTTGTGGCGCACCGTTGCAGACTGCGGAAGTTGATGCGCCGGGTTACGTTGATCTCGAGACTTTCGAATTGGTATTTATTTATTTATTTGTTAATTTTTTATGTATTTACGATTGAAGATTTATGGGTTTTGGTATTTAGCGTTGCTTGAAACCTTAGAGAAAACCCTAGAATTGGAACCTGTTGAAAATGGACGTTCGTTAATGAGCTAGTTTCCAGCCCAAGGTTGGTGACCGCGTCATCGATTCTCTACATGTGGCACCATTTTGGTGCAATGTGGTACCATTTGCCGTCATTGGACTCAGCCAAAATTATGCCACTTACAGAATTGATGGCCCAGCCACCAAGCTTGGTGACCTGGTTGGTTGCTCTATAGTGGCTCAACGGTTAATAATGGAGGCGCCCCTGGGGAACATCAAAGTTTGTGGTGCTTCTGCTTATACCACTATTGGATACCCGTCTGCTGGTGGTATAATTTGGGCCATATACATCGAATCAGTGAATGCCGATGATGCAGCATTGCAGTGGCAATAGGGCCAATTTATGTAACCGTCGAGTCAGAGTCCAATGGTAGCATAATAATGGTATAAATTACCTCCATGTACTGGCTCCTATAAAGTAACCTAAGGTAAAAATGATACTATATCAGCCATGTACGAATTCAAATACTGGGATCAATGTATTAAAAGCTGGATTGGATTCTGAACTGGCGAGGCTGCCGGTTCGGTCAGACCAGTTCGATCAGAGTGGATCGGACCAGGTTGGACCGGATCGATTTAAAAACAAATATTACTTTAGATAAATATATAAATAATTCATTGTATATGTGATATACATAAATTAGTTTAATATAAAAGATAGATGTAATATAATTTGTTATTTTCAAAAGAAATCCTACTTAGATAAGGTCTATAATTAGCTAGTTATTTTGAGTAATATACTAACCCTTGGATCTATAATATCTTTTTTTTTTTTTTTTTTAAATTAATAAAAAAATATTCTTCAAATAGTTATGTGAACCGGATGAACTGGCTGGTTCACCAAAAAACTGTGGTTCATCATTTGGACCCCCTCCAAACAAATCAATTTTTTTGGTTTTTGATCAGACCGAACTGGCTAAGCTCTCGGTAATGGTCGAACTGGGTCGGAGTGGCTGGTTTGGTCCGGTTTTTAAATCACTGACTGGGATTTTAAACTATTGGCAAAATGTTGGATGCCACGATATTTTATGGTGCGAGAGTGTCATATCATCTTTCGTCTTGGTAGTTCATCTTCTCCAGTAAACTGTGGCTTATATGTAATTATTATATGCCAATCCTGAATTTTTTTGTATGAGATAACCTCTCCTTACCGTCTGGTTGAGATTTGACTCTCCCTGTCCAGGACAGGCTGTCCCACTTTTAGGCGAGTGGTGCCATGTGGCACAAATTATTGACCAATTCAACTCTTTCAAATGGTAGGTCATCATTTGAACTCAACTCAGCCCCAAAATCACAACCATCAGAGAATTCATACGATCCGATTATAGCACTTTATGGACCCTATGGTAAATATGAACAGTAATCAAGCGATTCAAATCCTCAGATGTTCAATAACTTTTGAGCTGAGTTTAATTTAAATGATGGTGTGCCATTTGGATGACTTGGAGATTGGTAGAAAATTTGCACCACTTGGCCTCAAAAGTGGGATGGTGAGCATGGGTAAAATTTCGCTCTACCGATACGTATCGTCCGAGCTCCAAAACGATACGTATCGTCCGAGCTCCAAAACGATACGTATCGGACGATACGTATTGGAAATTCAATGTACCGGACGATACATTGAATGTATCGTCTAGGGCTTCCCATACAAACAGGACGATACAATACATTGAATGTATCGTATCGTCCTAGTCCAATACCGATACGTATCGGTATCGGACGATATTTTGACCCATGTTGAGATTACAACCTCACCATGTTGTAATCTCAACCAGACAGTGTGCTCTGATTAATCATTTTCGTATTCGTTGCATTTATCCACATCTAATGCAACCACTAAATGCACATGTTATGTATTGTTGGTTGAATCTTTTTAGAACTTATATGCTCAGTTACATTTTGCTTTTGCGTGTTTCATTGAATTGACTATTCATTTGTACTATATGTTTTATTGTATTTGGTGCAGAAAAAGAGACACCACCAACTAAGGACTGTCCTCTGTGGGAGGTGTAAACTTTTATCTCATGGGCATATGATAACTGCTGTTGGCGGAAATGGTGGTTATTCTGGTGGTAAACAATTTATTCTGGCAGAGGAACTTCGAGAAAAGCTGTCACACCTACGTTATGAAAAAGTGCTGATAGTTAAATTGGTATGGGCTATTGAACTTTCACAACTCTTGGTGATAGTTTTCCTATTTAAGTGCAGTTGATGACTCAATGAAGGTCCATTCTTTTCATCAATTATATATATATATATATATATATATATATATATATATATATATATATATATATATATATATATATATATATATATTGTTATCCCTAAGACCACCTTACTCCGTGGTTTTTTTTTTACTGGTAAAGAAAATTGCTTTAAAAGGAAAAAACCAGATACACAAAAACCAGCAAGATGCTGGTACTGCCTAAAAACTACCTACGCATAAAAAATCTCACCCCAAGAGCAAAAAGCCAAAATCTAAGAGAAGGTCCTCCACCGCGAGAGGAAAAAAGGCTACTTTGCAAGGTTATCCCAATCATGTGCGGCATCAAATTCTTCAGAGCACTTACCCTTCAGCCTGATCCAACTAATGGACAAGTGTCTGTCATTTCTCATGATCATAGCAGCCAGCTTATGGATCCTATGGAAGACTCTATTATTCCTTACATTCCACAGAGCCCACATAACAGCTCGAGCCATGAACAACCAGAATATTCTCTTATCCTCTGCCAATGAGACTCCATCCCAAGCTGCTAATAAATCACTAGCAGAAGTCGGGAACACCTATCCATATTAAAAGACTTCAGCACTATACTTCAATATGTCTCCAGCTATAGGACAGTGAAGGAGAAGATGTGACGGGGAACGCCAAGTTTAGTAGCCTTGGATTTGGGGCAACAACAAATTTTCGGCGTCAGAAGAAATGTAGAGGAAGCTCGAGCACCGTAGCCTCAGAGGAGAAACAGATACAAACCGCAAGGAGAACAGTGTAGTGGCGAGCCCTCGCTCGAGCGATCACTTAAGCTCGCTCGAGCGAGCTACAGTGATGGAAATTTTCTTTTTTTAGCCTTTTATTGTTTTAGGACTATTTTATTGCGAGTTTTATGTCGTTTAGGGTTTTCTTAGCCTAGATAAAGGCATTGTAAACACTCTATTACGAAGTTTATGATTATTGAATGAAAGAGAATTGCTTTTGTGCAAATCCTAGAGAGCTTGTGAAGAGTTTTCAACCAAGGAGTGAATCCTTCAAACCTTGAGGAGTGAGCAATCGTTTCTCGTGCGACTTGGTGCGAAGCCGACATACAGCCGTGGTGTGAAGCTTCGGAAAATCCTTGGTGTGAAGCCTTGGAATCTATCATTTTTATTTTATCTTTTCTCTAGTTGTCAGGTATTATTTTCTTTCTTTCCATTGATAAAAGAACAAAAATCCCAAAAGAATCGTCTTCTATGATATAATTAATCTCCCTTTTTAAACTATTTATTCAAGTTCACCTCCTTCAAAATCCCCGAGGAATCAAATCCAATATTGCAATTATCGCTTGATGCCTTAAACTAGAACGAATTCCAAGTTCCTTCATCAGAGTCGTTTTTCTAGATCGGGAAGATTTTCACGCATTCAAACGCTTAAATGGATTAATCTAAATTGTTTTATTAATTTCATTGAATTAATTTTATGCGTTGCTTGATTTGAATATTTCCGCTATTCAATTCATTCTAAAAATTAATCCCAAATCCGCATATTAGGGTTTTAGCGTTTGTCCCGCGCCAAGATGATTAATGGTTTCTTCCTCCTGCAGACACATAACACATTTGTTCCTGATATTCAGACCCCTTCTATTAGGTTAATCTATGGTTAAGATGCGACCCCAACCAATATTCCATCCGAAGAACTTAATTTTAGGAGGCACCTCTAATTTCCAAATTTTCACCCATTATTTATGCTCCCTCAATGAAATGGACAAAAACTCATAAAAGGATTTGATAGAAAAGATCCCATTCTTACTAGGATCGAGAACTTGAAGAAGAGAGAGGTATGACACCTCCTCCTCCTTAAGATTTCTATGAACCCTCACATTCCAAACAGTCCCATTAGTGTTAATTTCAGCCACATCTTCTATCTTTGTCATAGGATCAACAGGTATCCTATAAATATATGGAAATCTGTCCTTTAACACCTCGTTACCAACCCAAACATCATCCCAAAATCTGATTAAATCCTCTTCCCCCAGCTGAATTGCACCCTTTCAGAAATTTCTAAACAACGGAAGCAATACTTTTACAGGAACAAGAACTTCTCTTCACCCTTCCTCTTCCACATTGAATATTAGACAAAGTCCCATATCTAGCTCTCATCACTTGCCAGTTGCCACCACAAATACTGGTTCTCCCTATCATCTCCCATCCTCCATAACCACTTCCCTAGTAAGGCTGTATTTGTGATACCCAATTTTCGAATACCTAGACCTCCTTTCTTTTTATTCAAGCAGCAAGTCTCCCAGTTACTAAGGTGGAATTTCTTCTTCTCTTTTCCTCCCTCCCATCAAAAATCCCTGATAATCCTCTCCAACCTATTAATAACCGCCACAGGAGCTCTAAACATAGACAAGTAGAAGATTGGCATAAAGAAAAGAGTCGACTTAATGAGGACCAACCTTCCCCCATTACTAATCATCTTGCTTTTCCAAACAGCTATCCTTTGCTGAAAACGGCGAATCACTGGTTCCCATAACTTATATTTTGGTTTGCCTACACCCATGGGGAGACTCAAGTAGAGAATAGGCAGACGTTCCACCTGACAACCAATACCATCAGCATATCTCTTCATCACCTCTTCATCAACTTTTCTACCGAATATCTTAGATTTCTGCAAGTTGATTTTCTGACCCGACACCAACTCCTAGGTGCTTAAGACACCCATCACCGATTGAAGATCACGTTGGCTATTATTGCAAAATACTATAGTGTCATCTGCATATTGTAAATGAGAAACCATAGGTCCACTGCTAGTGACCATAAACCCCCAAGCCGATTACTCTCAATAGCTTTTATGAGCAGACCATGTAATGCTACCGCGACTATGTTGAACAACATAGGAGAAAGAGGGTTTCCTTGTCTAAGTCCTCTCAGAGGACCCTTGAGGTGAGCCATTCACCAGAATAGAAAACCACGCTGAAGATAAGCAACCTAACATACAATTTCTCCACCTCTCTCCAAAGCCCATTCGTCTCATCATATAGCAAAGGAATCCCCAAAATTTATCTTCATGTAATGCTTCCACGACTACATTGAACAACATAGGAGAAAAAGGGTCTCCTTGTCTAAGACCTCTCGAACTTTTAAAGAAACCTTGAGGTGAGCCATTCACTAGAATAGAAAACCACGCTGAAGATAAACAACCTAACATCCAATTTCTCTACCTCTCTCCGTGGTTTTATTTTTTGAAAACTCATCTCGATAGAAGATGTAAAAAATTGACTTCATCGAATGGTCCAAATTTCAAATGGTATAAATCATGCGATAGGATCAAATTTTGAACTTTAAAAAAATAAAATAAAAAAATAAATAAATTGTTGAATGCAAGTCACCTTGCTCCGCGTGGAGCATGGGTCAAAAATATAGTCCGATACTGATACGCATCGGACGATACGTATCGGTTTTGGACCTCACCGATACGGTACATTCAAGGTACCATATCGGTGCCTCTCTTACAAAAATTCAAAATTTCGGACGACGCATTGGAATGTATCGTTCGATACCGATACGTATCGGTTTTGGGCCTGGACGATACGTATCGTTTTCCGAGATTTTATCCCATGGCATGGAGCGTGAAATGGAGTTGGGACCATGGTGTAAGGTGGTCCCAAGGACCAAGGAGTCTTTTATTCATAGACATATGTAGGTTCTGAATTACGCTGCTAAAATATGCCAGTTTTTGTTCTAAATATCGGATACCTAGAAAGACTTAGAGTGTTGATTTGATACACAATATTTGGTGTTCTCTTTGAATCTCATAAAATATAGAGATATATACGCAATAAATGGTTTCAAGCAAGTGATTCATCCTCCAATATCTATGCCTATCTCAAAATCTCCCTATTTCAAAGATCTCTACATATTTCAAAGCTAAAAAACTATGGAGAGAGAAGCTTGGGGAGGCTTTTAGGGGTTTATGATGCAGAGATCATGATTTCAGCAGAGATCTGGAAACCGTATTTTGAGGGTTCCTCTTTCTGTTGGGCATTGGCGTTACAGCATGAAGCGACGAACCAGAAGTTTGGGGAGTCTTTTTAGGTCTCTGATGCGTAGGAGTGTCCATCAAGCCACAATCATTTATAAAGTCCCAAAGCTCCTGATACCCACTCCATCAAACCTTATAATGTTGAAATCACCCCCAATGCACCAAGGTACATCCCATCGAGAAGAAACACTCACCAATTCAAACAAAAAATCATTACGCCTGGCATCATCAATTGGCCTGTACACTTCCCTAAAGACCTACCTTGTTACATCTTCTCTATTGCGGAAGAGAATTGAAATCGGAAATCGGAAACCTAAAACTTTCCGATTTCCACTTTCATACTTTGACAACAACGGTAGGATATCTCAAATGCTAAAGAATAAGTGCAAGGGCCTTACTTCCCATCTCCATCCGACTATGCACTTGAGATGATGGAGGTCAGACATATTATATAATATAGCTATCTCTGTATTTATGAACATGCTTTTCCTCCTATTATGAGTTGTGACCAAGTGGAAATAGTTAAGGATTTCCCGGGCACACAAATCAATGATAATGTAAAGTGTTACTCTGCTTGTTATAATATTTGCGAACCTCAACTTTTTCCCTAGTTGTCTCAGTTTCGGTCTCAGCCATAACTGATTCTACTGTGTACGAGTTGACCAAGTTGTATGCACTGGAGGCACAACTCAGCTGTGTTGACTTAGTTTCAGTTTGGGTGGAGTCCCTCTGCGGAATCAAGATTTAAATCTTTATTCTCACCAAAGGGATCAAATAACACAATTCATCCTCAAGAAGTTCTGAATTTCCTTTCTTCTCAAATGTATGCAGGTTGACGTTGTTGATTTCAATGGCAGTTTTTTGGCACGCGTACGTGATCTTGCTGGTGCAAATCCAATTATATTGGTTGTAACTAAGGTATATTTTACCCGCTATGAAATTATTGTTCTTAGCTTGATCTTTTCCTTCTCGTAGTATTCTGAAGTCATAGATTTAATCAGAAGGTTTATATTTCATTAAGGTTGATCTCCTTCCAAAGGGGACTGATCTGAATTGTGTTGGTGATTGGGTTGTGGAAGCCACTATGAAGAAAAAGCTTAAGTAAGTTTTTCTTTTTTCGCATGTACCTGTTGTTTGGTGGTGTGGTTTATTACCTTTTTATCTAACTATTTTTTGTTGGACTTTTATTTTTATTTCATATTTCTAACAATCTTTTCGAAATGCCAATAGTTTCTTTATTATCTGCTACACATTGCTTTTGGGATTGGGATTCACTAAAGCTTGATATGTTCCTTACCAATTATTGGCTGATTATAGAAGGAAATGGCAAAATTATCTAAGGGGTATGCACATTTTAGCTTGCTACATTGATTTGGAATATGCATATTCTAGCTTGAAGCTGGTTTGGATTGGTTTTCAAGTTGTATGAAGTTAATTTTGGAAAATGTGGAGCCTGATAAAAATATACTAATCTTAATCTATGTTACCTAGGTATGGGTGTCGAATATGACACAGGTATGGTACTTTGATCTGGAAGCACTCTAGAAAGGAGGGTGTGAGCATCAAGAAATGATGTGCCATCCACTGTCATTACTCATTACTCCTCATGGCATCAACTGCAGACGTCTTAACTTAATTAAGAAGAAGTAGCCATGTAAGCCAAAAGGCTTAGTGAGTGGTGAGCCATGTAAGACGAAAAGTGCATCATTACTTAACCGGCGAGTAGCCCAGACAGGCAGGTGGTGCGTGCTGCACGTCTCACCCAGTACGACCTTCCACCGTGCATACTTAGCCATTGAAGGTAGTAGAATGCTGGTTACTTGACCCATCAACAACACTTTCGACATGTGTCCTCTGTTGAGAAAGGTTACCACATGCAGTAACTTCCTTCATGAGAAATCAACAGTGACACACTTTTCCTTAGCCATCTAAGGGGACAACAGGAGAAGCTTTACAGTTAACTAAAATTCATTTCACCTCCTCAAAGAGTCCCGCATCTTTCACCTTGTGGCACTATGAACAAATTGGTTTCTATTGAAACTGAGCAGCTTCATCTACATGGCCCACAATTGAAAATAAGCACTGCAACTTCCACCACATCTCAAATGATGTGTATCACCAATGATGTGTATCACCATACCCCCAAAAGATGAAGTACAAACCCACTTCTTATATGAGATGAGACATGACCATCATAATTCCTAAGTATACAAGCTATAGCTATAGAGGGACTCCACGGTCTGGACATGGTGAATGAAGCACTAAGACATGTGCCTTGCAGCACGAGAGATTGTTGCTAGCCATTCTCAAAGAATAGATGGGGTCAAATCTTGAGAAAGTGAATTAAAAAGCCACCTTCCTCTTAAGGAATATGAGCAAAGAAAAAGGAGCCTATCCCATGTTTCTCGGAGATGAGGAGAATGGTCATTTGAAATTTGACACTAATCTAATGCTTAGAAATGTAGACCTCAGGCATACAAACCAATCTTCATTACTAGTACTAGATCATCATCAAGTCATTGGCAACATTTGTGCATACGAACTCCCTCCACGGTACAAGGGCTTCTAATTATTCACCAAACAATACATGTAAAAAGATGGTAGCCACGTACTCACTTTCGATATCATTCTAGAACTATTGAATATTCTTTTGGCATCAGAGGGAGACCCTCTAAAGGTTGTCATGACAATGGGTTGCGATCATTGGAAATGGGTTTCCCCAAACATATTGTAAATCTTACTAAAAAGTGATGCAAGCCACACGAAATATCACTTTGAATACAACAATCTGGTTTTAGCCCTAAACCAGGAAATCTATAAGAAGACTGGGAGAAGGTCTTCTACTGTGGTTTAATTAAGGATCAAGTCACTAAATACCTCTGCAAGTGTCCTATCACGGGAACACCAAAAGGTTGACCTCAATTAACTAGGGCTAAAAAGCTTTCTATAATTTTATCAATGCTTCAAATCTACAATTCTTAAAATAAAAATCCTAATCAAAATTTATTTCCCAATAATTAATTAATCCCTAATCTAAGTAAGTCTCTTATTAATAATAATAAACTTATCGTACACAACAAATTTGCGTAGAAATAGTAAATTTCCTTCACAAACAAATTGTATCAAATTTTCCTTCCTTTGAGAGGGTTTTATTAATAATGGTGGATTCTACCCTTCCAAGTATCGCTCTCGATATCCCATTACTTACATCAATTACAAACTAAGAAGTAAATGAACACCTCTGATTAAAAGCTACACAACTACAACAATACATCTCTGAAAATAATTACAACTCTAGACTCTAGGCCTTTGTCAACATCATTTTCATCATCTACTTCTTTGTCTTCGTCATGGTGATCGAACCCTTCGAAACCTTTCAAATCTCGCGAAGCGGATGTTTAACATGCTCCATCCATCTACAAACTACCTGATGTGAATTACAAGTAGGTAGATGTATGGGTCTTCATATAAGTAACCATACCCTCCTCCCGGTGGATGGCCGCGAAGGAGTATGGACATGTTTTCGGGCCACATGACCTCTTGGATGATCCTTAGTATCTCGGCATGATGCAGAGTCTCGTACGTTAGGTTGAACACGAAGTCCATGACCTTCTTTCGATAGCTGACCATCAAAATCATAAGTATTTTGGTAACTAAAAGGTTTAACCTTGATCAAACCCATTGAATTATACATATTAGGACCTGACGCCTTTATGAGTCCATTGTGGTTTGAACCTGAGTTCGAACCATCCCATATGGATTTCGGTCTTATTTAAAAACAATTGGTCATAATTTGGACCTTAATTCCCATCATTTGCATAGTTTTGACCTTGGCCCAGTATGGCTCGTTAAGGTTCTCGCATGATTTGAACTTTCAACGATCACAACGAGACATTTTATTTGGGCAATCTTTGAACTTTTGCATTATCGGATCAGACCTGACCTCTTTTAAAATGAATTTTCTATATTAAGGTTAAGATCTGAGTCCTTAATTTAAGGGATCGATGGCCTGAACCACAAGGGAAACTCCAATAGTAAGGAAGTTAATCGCGATTACACTGAGTGATGACCCCCTCCCCGTAAGCATACCCTCGTAATCAAACCATAGTTCTCCCCCGTGAGAAGAAGGGCGGGGGGGGGGACTTGTATTGAATCATCATCTCCTCCTAAGGAGTGTAGATTTAATGTGGAAGCCTAAATTCAAACCCTTTAAAATAGGACCGAAGTTCGAGATGGTTTCATATTCCACTTTCGTGTGTGATTGGATTGAACCTGTACTGCTTTCAGGGGAATTTCCTAGCCCAAGGTTAAGGTTCGAACCTTTGAATCAAAGGATCGATTAATTGAACCATTAGGGAAACTCCTCCTTGCATTCACGTGCAGTCATGGTCCTCTCGTAAGAGGGTCTCTCCATCATCGAGTTGTCCCCCCCCCCCAATGAGAGGGGAGAACTTGTAAGAGCCAAGGTCCTTGTATGGGTGCTAGACCCAAATCCCTAAGGGTGAATAAAGGTTCAGGTATGGGCGCTAAGGCCCAAATTCCTAAGTGTAAATAAGATATCTACCCTGAGAAAAGTTGGGCAGAGTTTTCACGCAAAGAGAGGAGTTGAAATTTTTTCGGATCCTCGAAATGATCGAAAGACTTGCTATTTATAGAGTTACCATGGCAATTACTAGAAGTTACCATCCGACGGTCTGTAGGTCTTAAAGTGAATTAAATGGTGAAAGGAGTTAGCATGTCGCAAGGAGTTAGCGTATGTCACACAGATCGAGATCCATGTGAGAGAAGTTAATCCAAAATGAATTTAATGATGAGAGATGTGGTTGAGAATAACTCAACGGTGTTTGCATACATGGTAATTCAAAAGTGGATGTGTTCTCTACATAGGTGGTTAAAATAACCACGTGCGCAAGTCTCCGTAGAATAACCAGTAGTATTGAGAGACATGGTGTGATTTATGCAAAAATTGAAGAGGTCTGCATACATCATGTCCCTCGGGTGTAAATAAGGTGCCCGAGGCGAATTTTGAAGGTAAAAGTGGTAAAAAAGTGGGGTGTGAATAAGCAAAACCCTAAGGGTAGACTCTGTGTGGGTCTACCTGAGAGAGAGAGAAAGAGAGCTGGAATGGGAGGGACCCACGCAGGGGTGACCCTGCATGGGTCTCACTTAGAGAGATTAGAGGGAGGGACCCACGCAGGGGTGACCCTGCTTAGGTCTCGTAGAGAGAGAAAGAGGGAGATTGGAGTGGAAGGGGGGACCCACGCAGGGTATCCCTACGTGGGTCTCAAGAGAGAGAAGAGAGAAATGAGTGGGAGAGTGGGACCCATGCATGGTAGGCCTGCGTGGTTCTCTTAGAGAGAAGAGAGAGGGACCCATGCAGGTCAAACCCTGCGTGGGTCTATTAGAGAGAGAAATAAGGGAGAGAAAGAAGAGAATTAGACTTAGAGAGAGAGAGAATGAGTGGGAGAGCCCCACACAAGGGTGACCCTGTGTGGGTCATTTCTCTAACGAATTTTTTTTTGTCTATACTTATACACCCTATTTATGTGTTCCCTAAGATAATCCCAAGCCCCAACTCTCGGTGTGCATGATTTGCTCTCAATCTAAAAACCTCTAAATATCCCAAAAATTTTCCACCATATTTCTTCTTTTTCTTCTCTCTCTCTCTCTCTCTCTATTCTTCTTCTTCTTGGAAAACCCTAACAGAACCATAGGTTGTGGTTCTTGATTGTATCATTAACCTTTTCTTTAAAAACGTTCGACCCCAAACTCCCATGGTAATAACTCTCCAACCGGCAAGGAGTACTCTTTTTTTTAGATCTTCTCTTACTAATCCGTATTTATTCACTCCCTGTTGAAATCCCCATATAGGTATTTGTTTGGACTTTTCTTCCAACATCTTACCTTTCTTGTCCTCGAGCGATGGTCTGAAGTCTTAAACAATTCCGAGAACATTGCAGATATCACAACTTAGTCTCATTATCATTGTAGACATCATATATGGTGCTCCACTCGCTCACTCCACCTTTTGTATTCATTTTCATGTTGATCGCTGATTGCTTCATTTGTTCATTTTGTTGATCTGAGTCTGCAACTCCTTCCCATAGGATATTTGATACCAACTGATGTAAGCTATAAGAGATGCCACTTTGAATTCAACAATCTACTTTTGTCCCTAAACCAGGAAATCTCCAAGTAGACTGGGGGTGGCCTTCTAGCGTGGTTTGATTAAGGATCAAGCCTCCAAATACCTCTACAAGTATCCTATCATGGGAACACCGAAAGGTTGACCTTAATCAACTAGGGCTAAAACACTCTAATTTTATTAATTCTTCAAATCTATCAATTACATAGTTGGGAGGCTTAAATATGCTCTACAATTCTTACAATGGAAATCTTAATGAAAGAAAAATTGTGCACACCTTATGTGTGTTGGCCTAACATAATACCATAGCAAAGGAAACTAATATATTGCAACTCTTGGTGTGCTTGCGCACCCAATCTAAATCTTTAAATATCACCAAAATTCTCCACCTTATTTCTTCTTTTCTTTTGTCTCTTTTCTCTTCTTCTTCTTGGAAAACCCCAGCAGAACCATAGGGTGTGGTTCTTGATTCCATAAAAAGGAAAACACTGATTGAAAAAAAGGAACGCATTTAATAAATAATCCAAACCCTCTGACACGAGTGTCGTTCATAGAGGGTTCATGGCTACATGTAAGTTATGATTAAATTATTCTATATCTGATATAGTTACAATATCATATTTTTAGACTTAATAGTAGAACTATATGGAAACTAATGTCATTAATTACCAACACAGAATATAATAAAATTTGAAAGGAGAAAAGGGAACCGATTTATGTTGGGTATCAACGCATTGGGTACCAATGCAGGGACATTACAAAACCCACATGTATTGTACATGGGTATGACTCCTATTTTGAAGATAAGATGATTGTGTTTGTGAACTAAAAACTTTGTGATGGATTTTTTTTTTTTTTGAGAGATAAGAATTCTAAGTTCTAACCAATCACGAATGATTTATTTCTTGCCCTTATCTTCAGAGTGCACCGTTTCTTACATTATATTATAGTACAAAACTGAACTTCAAATTTAGGCTAGTTTCAATTGTGGGAAGTCAGCTCTGTTCATGTTTGTTGCAAACCTAACACATTTGTGGGTTTAATCACTGATCATATACTAGCAGCCCTAGCAAATCTTTATTTGATTTTATATGTCTAGTGTTACATGTGAGTTTATTTCTATTTATTTTGGTGTACTCAATGAAGTTCATATGTTACGCCTGCAAATATTAAAAACATTGCATTCTACGAAAATGTGTTTTTCTTTACAGTGTTCTCAGTGTCCATTTGACTAGTTCAAAGTCATTGGTGGGTGTTTCTGGAGTTGCATCAGCGATTCAAAAGGAGAAAAAGGTTCATCTGTTCTCCATAATATCTTTCATGACTTGAATGGGCAATTTAGGCTACTGCATTGACATTTTTCAGGTCTTTAGCTTAAATTATATGCTATATTTCCTTTGATGATTTAATGTGGTGTTTCATATCTACTCCCATTCGTTGGTTGCATGCATGAATCCAAATAATTACTAATATTAATTTTGATTTATGATTCAATTTTCTGTAAAATACTTTTTGCCATGGTAATACAATATATTATTCTTGTTCATCTAGAAAATTTATTCCTTTCAGCACTGGTTGATAATGATACTACAAATTTTCATGCTTGTAAAAAAAGATACTACATATTTTGAAGCCAAAAAAGATCCCTTTTTTTTTCGATCTGTATGAAGCCAATAAAGTATTGAAATAGACGTCTGAATAAAGCCCCCCTTTACCTGAAATAAGGCTGGCTTACGTAATTTAATGACTACCTGCAACATTTTATGCTTGGAAAATGGTTCTTGGCATTCGTAACTTGAGGTGGACCAACATTGCGCTGCTTGGAAAATGGTTCTGGCGAGTGGGGAAGGTGGAGGAAAGGGAGTCTTTGGCGTGTGGTGCTGATAGAAAAGTACAGGCATGCCTCTGGTAATTGGGGTATCTGTAACACGAGTCACAGAGGAATTTCAGCTTGGTGGAACAACATTTTCAATACATGGTCGCTCTATTCTAGACGACAGCGGTTCATCTAGGGTTACGGCACTTGTATCCGGTTCTGGGAAGACACTTGAGTGGAAGGTGGACCTCTCTAGTTTTCTTTCCCGGATATCTACGCCATATCCTTGAACTCTCTAGGGATGATCGAGGATTTTGTATCGGAAACTCACGGAGGCAGAATATGGGAAGTCACCACCAGAAGGCTTCTAAGGGATGACAAGGTGGCCTCGTTCGCAATTCTGCTCCACAAGCTCTACGAGGTGCAACGGCACCCTCACGGTCAAGACCAGCGATTATGGACCCCGAGTAGAGATGGAAACTTCAGCGTCAAATCCTACTACAGGATGCTTTCGCCGCCGCCCACTGATCATATTCCAAGGTGCAAGGTTGTAGAAGGTAACCATTCTGCTCAAAATAAAGTTCTTTGCGTGGACTCTGTTCAGAGAGAAATCCCATGGGTTAGAATCTCGGAAAAACGATGTGTATCGTCTAGCCCTAAAACCGATACGTATCGTTTTCAGACGATACATTCCAATGTATCGTCCGAAATTTTAGGTTTTTGTATGGGAGGCACCGATACGGTACCTTGAGTGTACCGTATCGGTGAGGTCCAAAACCGATATGTATCGGTATCAGACGATATTTTGACCCATGGAAAATCCTAACGTTGGACCAACTTATTCGGAGGGGGAAGGATATCCCTAATCGTTGCACGATGTGTACCAACGGGGATGAGACCGCTGTGCATCTCTTTCTTCAATGCAAGGTGGCGTATGAGAATTGGAGCGTCGTCATAAAATCCTTTGGTATGAGGTGGGTTACGCCGGCAACGCGTTACCTTCAATTTTTGATGTGGTCGTCCGTTAAACTGGAGGATCTGTTAGGGGACTACTGGATGGCAACCCTATTTGCAGTCTATTGGAGTATATGGCGCAAGAGAAATATGTGAATTTTCGAGAATAAAAGTAGTCCGGTGGGGATGATTATGAAGTTGGTCAGAGACTTGGTGTCGTTTTGGGGAGCTAGAGGCGGAGATGCTCTTAGAGTCGACACCCCCACATGGGATCCATGCTAAGCTGGTCGAGGGGAGGGGGGATTTTGTTTCTATTTGTATTTTCTCTTTTTTTGGTCGCTTCGTTGTATTGATCTTTTCAGCGCCTCATTGGCTATCAATATAATATCCTTTACTAATAGAAAAAAAAGATACTTTGTAATTTAGTTTTTCCTTTGATGATTTCATAAACTTCAATGATTGGTATGGTGACCATATTCAGTAGATTATGCTTCTTGGTTTTCTTATATGTCTGCATTAATGTGCGGGAAGTAAATAAAGAAGAGAGAAAAGAATTTAGCAAGAATACAATGAAGTGTAATTAGAAGGGTAGTATAAAACTTAACTTCTTTGAAGGAGCTCTGTCATAAGTGGAATTCACATTAAATCGATGTAAAGTAACTGAAAGGCAACACAAAAGTCAGATTTGTAGCCCTTGTAATTCCTTGTGACAATAAGGAACAATCGATGAAGATAGGACTATTGTTCAGACAAAAGTGAACTAGATATCGAACTAGGACTTCCTAATAGGGAATAGAGAACCAATTTTTACATAATCTGAAATCTCGCCTTGTTGTTAGCTGGCAGACATGTTGTACACATGGCTGAAATGATAAAGATCCAATCATCCAATTTCTACAAAATTTATGAGAAGTCATAGCGGAGCCCCCACAAGCATAGCGACCAAATTCGCCGACTTTTTGAAAACGTCGCGAATAATTCGCAATTTAAAAAAAAAAATGAATCAAATCCAAATTATTCGTGAATTTCTGAATAAAATCTGAATTTTCGGAATAATTCACGGATTCCCTGAATTATATGATTTTTTCCTAGATTTTGGTTAAAATTTTTTTATTTTTAATTTTAAAAAAAATAATTTTTCTTTTTTTTTTTTTTCCGAATTTTGACCGCTTTTGTCCCAAATTTGAATTTTGCCAGATTTTTTCCAAGCCGATTTATTCCCGAACCTCAACTTGGTCACTATGCCACAAGTATCCTTCACTTATTTAATTTGAAGAGTGACTATCTATCTAGAAAGGAAGAGGTACTGACTGAGCATCTGGGGAACTATGAACAATTCCTCCAATCCCAACTCCATAATTGCTCAATTTAACTCCCCTACTGTTTAAGCTGGCAATTACCTAGAACCATCTCACCTATCACTCTAGGGTTTCCTTTAATCTAATTGAGGATTTAGCCAACATGAGCACTCTGTGAAGGGGGAATGGATATATCAACTATTTGAGAACTTTTAGTAGTTAGTTGTTAGAAGCATCTGATAAATTTTTTGATAGGTTGGAAACATCTTATAGATCGAGTGGAACGGAGTTAATGAACTACACTTCCTGACTAACCTTTCAAATGTCACACTAGGCTGTTTAGGTTTTGGGATTCCCTCAAGAGGCCAATATTCTTTCTTTGACAGTGGGAAGCATGTAAAATGTCATTGAAATGCAAAATCGAGTGCACTTCCCATCTCCAAACTTCAGTTCTTGCATAGGATCAGCCATCAATTCCTCATTCTCTTTTATCAAGAAAATATTTAGTTTATATTCTTTCTAGCTCCTAATTTTCTTTTTGATCAATTAACTTGTAGTATTTGGTCTTTACTTATGCTGCTAATTGAGTTTGGTAATGTATAATCGTGATTAGGGTTTAGGGTTTGAGAGAGTGAAGATTTCACACCCATATATATACTAAGTACAAGATCCCAAGTATATTGGTACAATGAAAAAAGGAAAAAGACATCTACTCTACTTACAAGAGAGAGAGAGAGAGAGTGAATAAAGTTACGTATGAAGCATACACTGATTTATATATGAGGCTATAAACTTGCCAAGATTAGAGAAAAGAAAGCTAGAGATCTCGACCAAGTAAGGTGATTAGAGATGAAGATGAAAGGGTCTTGGTAGAAGAGGATGAGAAAAATAATAGATGACAAACATACTTTAAAGATCTATTAAACACGAAATATGTGAAGGAAGTGGGTGAAGAAGAGGAGCCAAATCAAGGGATGATCAATGAAATATCGAAATCTGAAGTAAAAAATCCTTAGCAAAGATGAGGAAAAGAAAGCACTAGGACCAGATGGAATACCTATAGAAGTGTGGATTCTGTTGGGAGATAATGGACTAAAATTGGTTGACTAAATTATTCAATAAAATACTAAAAACGAAGAAAATATCCGAGGAATGGAGGAAGAGCATTGTGGCCCCTTTCTATCAGTGCCAAGGAGACATCTAAGACTGTGCCAACTATTGAGACATTACGCTCATGAGCCAAACTATGAAATTTTGGGAGACAATAGTCAAACAACGACAATAATTAAATGTTCCAGAGAACCAGTTTGGATTTATGATGGGAAGGTCAACAATGACTACTATTTTCTAATTGAGGCAACTTATGGAGAAGTTTAGAGAGAGAAGGAAAAGTGAGGCATTTTTAGACTGTTTTATCACCTTCTAGGCAGATTTCAAGGTAAAATTGCCATATGTTAGTTCCTCTATCTACAATGCCATCAACCAAAATCACCAAACCTTGGTTGTCGATGGTGGTGTTGCGGGTTGGAGACTGGATTTGCCCTGCCTGCCACAATGTGAACTTTAGTAGCCGTTCATGGTGCCATTGTATTGGATGCGTGGTGCGTAGAGTAGTGGGGGTTCGTGTAGTAAGCAATGACTTCCAGGCCCTGAGGGGAAGGGCTATAGAACAAGTGGTCATTATGGCACCCAGGCTAAAGACCTCCAAAATGGTTGGTCTATTGCGGGTAAGTGCTTTAGGGGCGCTTCGGGATCGAAAGATAGCGGTGGGGCCGACCACCACTTGCAGTTTCGTAGGGTCCACCCTGATGTCTCCTTCGCGACTATGGTTAAGGACGACGTCAGATTCGAGGACGACGCGAGACTCGAGAATCAGTCTAATGCAGGTTGCCTCCCGAGAGGAGTTGACGCCGTGGGGAAGGGTGGCGGTGGAGGACCACCTATTTTGGATTGCGCTAATCCAAAGTTAAGGTCCTTAGCCTCAAACCTACATTTTTTTTGGGCAACCATACATTTCCCCATTAATTCCCTACTTCCTATTCAGATTTACATATGGTTACATAGTAGATGGGGCCTCTATGAGCGGCCTTACATTTCTCTTTTTGCTCCTACTAGCTATCTGGTTTGTTTTCACAATGAGGCTGCCGCCGAGAGGTTCTGCTTACGAAAGAGATTGTTTATTGACGGCATCTCAGTGTCCTGCCGGCATTGAGATGTGCATGCTAGAGACGTTGAGCCACTATCCTTTGATGGGGGATTTGGCTTCGGCTACGGGGGCTGTCGTTACATGCTTGGAGCCTCGAAGTCTTTGAGGCGCTCGGCTCTCTTTGTGGGTCTCTCATTTTCGTTGGTTGGAGCACTGTGGATTTGTGGGTGACAAGCTTCGCCCGGATCCTGATCATCGTCGATTGCCTTGACGACATCCCGAGAAGCTGCGTTATATGCATCGACGGACAGAGCGTTCGGATCTTCATAGAAGTGGAGTTGGGTGAGAGGGCTAGACAAAACTGTAATTTAGGGTTAGGGTTTAGTAATAGGAAGGAGGAAGAAGAAGAGAGAGGAAGAGAAAAGTGGAGATCTTAGGGTTGAGTCAATCTGACTCAAATCCCAATGCAAAATACTATTTATATTATCTTAGCATGTTCACGCATTACATGGTTCCCGAGTTTCGTGAATTGTACAACTTAAAATTCACTTAACTACACACGCACCCAAAGTTACTCACTACACACCCATATAATAGAAATAACATCTCCAACACTCCTCAAGTTAAAGTATAGATTTCGATCATACCCAACTTGAAGGAGATGTCATAAAGTCTCTTGCCACCAACACCTTTAGTCAAGATGTCGGCAAGTTGATCCTCAGTTCTAACTTACGAATATTGATTTCTTTGGACGCGACCTTCTCGCAAATATAGTGACAGTCCACCTCAATGTGTTTTGTTTTTCATGACAAATAAAATTCTCTACAATATGATGGGCAGCTTCATTGTCACCATACAAGATAATTGGAGAGGATACAACAACTCCCAAGTTTGATAAGATGAATTTAAGCTAGCCTTCTCTCGCACCTTGGGACATGGCGCGACACTCCCCCTCGGCACTAGAGTTTGATATTACATTTTGCTTCTTAGATATTTATGTGACCAAATTACCTCCCAAGAAGGTACAATATCCGGTAGTTGATCTCTTATCATCCAGAGACCGGACCCAATCGGCATCAATAAATATCTCTCTATCCAAATGATCACGATTTATATAGAGAAGTCCTTTGCTAGGACTTCCTTTCAAATACCTCAGGATCCTGTGAATAGCCTACAAATGTAGTGTCCTTGGTGAGTGCATATATTGACTCACCACGCTTACGGCATAGGCAATGTCCAGACGGGTCATGGTTAGATAAATTAGTTTACCAACTAATCTTTGATAGGTACATGGATCCTTGAGAGGATCACCTTCTTCACCATTTAATCAGTGATTTTGTTCAATAATGGTCACAATAGGCCTACACCCCAAAAATCCCGTATCATGAAAGAGGTCTATGGTATACTTCCGCTGGAATAATGAGATGCCCTTCTTAGATCTCGCCACTTCAATATCAAGGAAATATTTCAAGCTTCCCAAGTCTTTAATTTCAAACACTTTAATACTCCTTCAGTTTAAGAATCTCATGACTATCATCACCAGTAATGATGATATCATCAACATAGACTAGTATGACAGTCATCTTGATTCCTCTTTTTACAAATAGAATATGATCATAGTGACTTCTTTGGTACCTGAATCTCATAATAGCATCACTAAATTTTTGAAACCGGACCCTTGGGGATTGTTTTAATCCATAAATAGATTTCTTCAATCTACACACTTTTCCCTTCTCCCATTCTTTTACAAATCCAGGAGGAAGGTCCATGTAGACTTCTTCCTTGAGATCACCATGAAGAAATGCATTTTTCATATGAAGTTGAAAGAGTGGTGATTGTGTTGGACTTGGCTACAGGTGCAAAGGTGTCCTGATAATCAACTCTTTGTGTTTGAGTGTACTAGTTTGCTACAAGCCTTGCTTTATATCTTTCAACAATACCATCAGGTCTATACTTAACTGTATACACCCATTTGCAACCAACAACTCTCTTTCCTTCTGAGAGTTCAACAATTTCTCAAATTTGATTATGTTCTAAAGCTTTCATCTCCTGAATCATAGCATCCTTCCATTTTGGCTGCAATAAGGCATCAGAAAAAGTTGAAAGAAGGCTGATAGAATCAAGAGAACAAATAAAACCATAATGAGATGATGAGAGATTGTGATATGACACATACTTACTAATGGGATGACGAGTACACGATCTAGGAAGTTGACTTATCTAGCAATGGGTAGATGAAGATCAGAAACAAGAGGACCCTCTTCGAATAAGGGATCCTGGTCGGTATTCTGAGAAGGTGACTCATCTACATTCTCATGCGTAGTGGCTTCAACGATGCTTTTCTTGTTCCTTTACACATACATCTTTCCCTTTCCATATTTATCAAAGGTGGGTTGTTCACTTTTCTGTGGCTCAATAGCTTCATCTTCTAGTCTATCATCTCCCATAGGTAAAACTCTAAACATCTCAGAGTACTCTTCATTTTTAAGTTGTTTCTCCTCTTGAAGAGGGCTCAGAGGACTGGAAAAAGGAATGCCCTCAAAGAATGTGACATCCATAGTGACTATCGCACGACGAGTGAGAGGGTCAAAGCACTTATACAAAATAAGAAAGAGCATAGTGAGTCTAGTACAGTCATCAATAAAAGTAACAAAATAACGATAACCATTCAAAGCAGTAACAGGGGAAGGCCCCCACACATCAAAGTGAATAACTTCAAAAGGAATAGCACATTTACTACTCAAGGGATAAGAATTGCGAACATGTTTAGAGAACTGACAAGTCTCACAATTAAACAAACTATTATCAAATCCATGAAATTTTTCTGGAAATAAAAGTTTTAAACAACTAATATGAGGATAACCGCAACGGGAGTGCTACAATTTTGCTTCATCAACAGAGACCACCATAGCTGCAGGAGGAGATGCACCACGTAAATCTTAAAATAGGTAGAGTCCCTTTTCTTCAGTACCATGACCAAGGATCTCCGCTTTCAGGTCCTAGAAAACACAATATGATGAAAAGAATGTCACAATACAATGTAAGGAATTGATAATTTTACTGACAGATAATAGATTCATAGGCATGTTAGGAATCAAAAGAGTAGAGTCAAGAGACAAGGTACCTAATTGAACACTCCCTTTGCCCTTTTCAGAAACAAGGGATCCATTAGCAATGCGAATATGAATAGAATCAGAAAGACAACACAAATGAAAACAAATCTGTCCCACCAAACATGTGATCCATAGCCCCAGAATCAATGATCCATAGGGACTGAGAGGAGGAGGTCACATGTGCAGACCCATAGGTACCTGACTCAGCTATGTGGGAGGAAGATGCATGTCCTCGTGCAGCCACCGCCATATACCGAAGCTGCCCCGAGATCCCTCAAGCTCTCTCAGAAGATCTCGGAAATCGACGACCTGAAGCACTAGGGATTCTCTGACCACCAACTGGATTAGAAATTTTCTCAGTGGAGGACTGAAATGCACTACCTGGAAGGAATTTCGGTTTCCCATCTAATTCCTAACATCTTTCTCTGGTATGGTCCTTTTTGCCACAATGAGAATACAATAATTTCTCTTTCTTCACGTGAGAGGCCCCCACGACCTCCACGACCACCACCTCTACCATCAGATTTGCCTCCACCATGACTAAAATAAGGAAGGATCGTAGGACAGATCTCTTAGATACATCACCACCAGGAATTTGCATAAACTGTTGTCTGCTCTCCTCATATTGAAGGAGGGCATATACGGTACCAAGTGGAGGGCACTCCTCTCTGCCTAGAATGTTTGATTTAACATTCTCATATTCAGGTCTAACCCCTTTTAGGAAGTCAAACAGTTTCCTCTTTTCAGTATTTTTACTAATCTTGCTGACACACGAGCTGCACAGTTCTTCATCTTAATACTGGGCTAGTTCATCCCACTAACTCCTCATTTGAGTGTAATACTCTGCAATAGTCTTATCACATTGCTTCATAGTATTAATTTTGTCACTAACTTGAAACATTTTTGCGAGGTTTTGTTTATGCGAGAACGCATCCTTCACAACCTCCCATAATTGTTTAGCATCACTGGCATACATAACAGAATCACTAATGTCTGGTTGCATTGAGTGTAGTAGTCATGTCATGACAGTTAGATTGCCACTTTCCCAATCAACATACTTAGAGTCATCTTCTTTGGGTTTTGGGATAGTCTTGTAAATGTAACCCAATTTTTTCTTCATCCCTAAGTACATAATAGCAGATCGTGACCACGAAAGATAATTGGCCCCATTTCAATTTCTTCATAGTAATTTGTAAGTTATGAGAAATATCTCCCCCACCAACGATTCCGGATATATTCTGGTCCATGATTAAGAGATACCAAGATCAAAACAATTCAAAAAATAGAAGGCTCACAGTTTCCAAACATGGAGAATGCCTACACAGTCCACTGATTAATCCCAAAACAATATTCCAAAACACTGGGCAGCTGTTTTCTTAACAATCATAAAAAAAATATCGATAAAACAGTCGAACATAGCCTATAGTAGCCACTAAAACATCCATAACTCCTTCAAATGAACTCCGAATTCAACGAAACTTGAACCATCAATCTGCAAATGAAACGATTTTTCAAACAAGCCATACCTTGCCAGACGAAAAAGTGATCAGCAATCGAACGATGAAGATTTATGTGGCTGGGCGGTAAAAAAAGGATTCACGAGAATCGATTAAACAACATCAAAATAGATCCAAAAACAAAAAAAAGGAATACACCATCAATCTTGTATGGTGATTCCGGTCCAACTTGGTCCAATCCCGAGCTCCTTTAAGCCTTCACGGATCTCGGGGATCCAAAAAACAAAAAACACACTTTTATTTAGAAACACCTTCGAAACTCCATGTTCCCGGCCTCAAATCACTTCGAGCAAGAAGAAGAAAATGGAGAGGGGAAAAAACCGATCAATACCCCCCAAAAATCTTTGAGAAAAAAGGTCAGCGGGCTGACCCTGTTGACGCCAACATGATGACGTCATGCTGACGTTAGCGATAACGTGGATGGCTTCAATAGACTGTAAAAATTTCTAGTGTTAGGTTTTTGTTGGCTTTGATACCAAGACAAAACTGTAATTTAGGGTTAGGGTTTAATAATAGGAAGGAGGAAGAGAAAAGTGGAGATCTTAGGGTTGAGTCAATGTGACTCAAATCCCAATGCAAACTACGATTTATATCATCTTAGCATGTTCACGCATTACATGGTTCCTGAGTTAAGTGAATTGTACTACTTAAAATTCACTTAACTACACGCACCCAAAGTTACTCACTACACACCCATATAATAGAAATAACATCTCCAACAAGGCTTTCCTCTCGACGTCTTTCATCTACCCAACTGGGAACAGGGTAGATTTGGATGTTTGGCCGAGGAAAATAGCCTCGCAAGGGGATGTGTTGTCACTGGTACCGCAGCATCGGAGGATGACCGCGTCAGGGAGCATCAGGGGGCCATGTACCTTGGTTTGATGAGCTAGAGGGAGAAATAGAACCGTCACCGGATTTTCTGGTGGCTTGCTCACAGGAGGCAGGGGCTCGTGCAGGTCCAGCGCTTCCGACTCAGGCTGATGGCGGCTTGTCACGGGGTAACTTTTTCGACGCCCATGCGGCGCCTCGCTGCCGTGCATAGCGAGGCCAGCCTAACTCAGATACCAATTTTCTCACGAAGCATACCTAATATTGGTTATCACGCCCGTGCAACGTCTCTCTGCCGCGCACAGCGAGACCACATATCCAACCATCACTCTGATACCACCCGCCTAGAGGACGGGAACTCCCGTGTCGTGGTTGCCTTCACTCGAGACGAACCCACTCAATGCATCGTGTCTAATCACGACACGCATGCCAACACCTCAGTGCCCCTTGGCCTGCCTAGCTTCACCCTGTGCAATGCACTAGTCCCTCGCTTCAGACAGTGACATGCATCTCTTCATGCCATCCAAGCCAACCAACGTGTGTGGTCCACGCGACCAACACACTTGGAGTAGCATGCAACTCTTCATGCTCTCCAAACCAAGCATCGTGTGTGGCATGCGCGACCAGCACACTTACGCTCCAGGCCCTCAGCTAGTGTGCGCCACTGCGTCCCACGTAGCCCTTGAGTGCCCCCGTGAGGTCACCGACCCATGTGCACCGCGATGCCGGCACGAGGCCACATGGTAACCTCACCCCAGGTGACACATGGTAGCCAGCCACATTGTGCGGCCGATGTTCTAGGCCCACCCCTAACCTAGAAAGCTCATGCGCTCATCCCGCAACGCAAGGCCCCATGTGTGGGAGAATAGCTCCACAGCTCCCTTCCCCCTATATATGGTTCAAAGACCAACTTAGGCAAAGTAGCAGAAAACCCTCAAACCCATTGGTTTGACATACCACCATGGCACACTGCCTCCTGCCCGTGGCACACACCTGCAAAGGTGGTGTCTTGCCATTTATCATGGCACACGATCCTCTGACCGTGGCACCCAGTGCCATCCTCCAAGCTCACATGGCTTGCGAGGTCACACATCAGCGTCCCTTGCGATGGTGTCGCGTCCACATCGCGACCACGTCACGAGGCCCTCATGGCCTCATGTCCAGCATAGCATTGTGTCGCGTCCATGTCGCGACCATGTCGCAAGGCCCTCTTGGCCTCATGTCGCGTGCCCTCATGGCACCACATGGCGTACCCTCATGGCATCACGTCTAAGTCGTGACTGTGTCTCGTGCCTACTCGACTCCATATCGGGTCTGTCATTGCACCCGGATGCCGTGTGCCCTCTTAGCACCGCATCGCTTGCCGTACAAGCCAGATGTCGCGTGTCCTCTTGACACCACATCGCGTGCCAACATGGCACTGCCTCACGTGCCTTATGACACTCGGACGTCGCGTGCTCCACCGCGGAGCACCGCATTCCAAGCCCTTCACACATCTAGCCACCATACTAGATCGCAGCTTAGTTTGGGTCACCGTCGCATCATGCATCAGGGACTCATGCACGCATCGCAGGGCCACGCGCCTCTGCGCCCACTCGTGCTACACGGCTAACTTACAAGGTCCGCTTGCCTTCTTGCTAGCTATGTGCCCAGTTCCAAGGCCGTCATGCCTTCATGCTGGCGCGCAGATTAATGAGGCCGTCACAGGCTGCTCTTCCTCTTACCTCTATCTATCACTGTTGAAAGCATCAACGGACACGATGACGATATCTACCGCAAAGGAGACAACAGACTTGTTTTTGAATTTCAAATACAGTAAAGAGGAAGAGGGCTTGTCCTTTGTAAAGTTGCGGGTGCCAGAAAGGGAGGACCCCACGCGGTTAGAGTCGACACGTGGATTGGCTCAGACATGTGACCAAAGCACATGCATTGGGAGCCTAGTTCGATTACCAAAGAAGGCAAAACCAGATGAGGGTGGTTTGCAGATCGGTTTGCTGGAGGGGACCATGTGGGTTTCCGCTGCTGCGAATGGGAGGGAGGCACGTGGAAAGGTGCCAGCACAGAGGGATGGGTTTTCAAGTGGTCTCAACTTCACGCCCACAATTTCCACCGAGGATTTGGTAGTATGCATAGCGGTTTTTGAAAGTAGAGTTGTGGGGGCACCACGTGCTGTGTGGTGCTTGATGCCGACAGGTGGCATGGGCGGTCAAACGGGTCGAATGCAGGTCGCCAGATCACCGGTCTATGGCTGTCGCGACTCGAACTGTGGGCCCAAGCTATGATGGAAACTAGGGTCTGGGGCATGGTGGCGTGCGTTGGGACCCGAAACTCATGGGGGCCCTCTTCCGGATCTCCCTCGATGAACCCGACCATTCTAGCAGCCGTCGAGGGGCCTTTTATTTCGAATTTAAAACCTACCTCTACTCTTCCGCCTCTGCTTCAAGCTACTCTGGAGGCCCCAACTTCCTCTGCATCGTCGACTTCCAATTCTCTCTTCTCGTCTGCTTCCTCTATGACGGAGATTTACCCTCTAAGATCGCTACAGAGGGATGCGTCCGAACACTGGGTTCAGTGCTCTTTCAAGCCTTCACGGGGGACTAAAATGGCTCTATCCTGTTTGTCCACGTTCGACAACAATTGTGGCAGACCCGGCGGCTTGAGGTGGATAGGTTCATTCGCATGGGCCAAGATCTTGGGATGTCCTTCCAAGGGGGTCCGATGAAGCCCTCAGGGAGGTATTTAGTTCCATTCTGATAAACCAAACCTCAACTGCCAAGAAGAGGAAGCGAACAAAATCACAGGAACTAACGAGACTACAGTGGGGGATGTCGGACGGGAGGGGATCTGGGGGTGTTTAGCGCCTTAGTATCCTTGGTTGGGCAGGCTTTTTCTCGTTTCTGGATGAAGATGTTCTCTTGGAATGTGAGGGGTATCTACAACGTTAAAAAATGAGCTGGAGTAAAGAGGGTAATCGCTATGTCCAATCCGACGGTAATTACGCTACAAGAAACTAAGTGGGGATGTTGCGATAGAGGTAAGGTTGCGTTTGTGCTTGGAGGCAACCGCTGGGGTTGGATTAGGGTCGACTTCGTTGGAGCCTCGGGGGGCATTGTGGTCGCCTGGAACCTTTTACTCTTTGAAAAAGTAGATGAGGAAGTGGGCCAATATTCGACAATCGTGGTGCTCCGAAATAGGGATATTGGGAAAGTGTGGGCGTTTTTTGACATCTACGGTCCCTCGGACGATGGCAGCTAAGGGGATTTTTGGTTTGAATTGGCCGCCTTTGCGGCTAGGTGGGACTTCCTGCATTGCTTGGGGGGGAAATCTTAACACCACTAGATGGCCCCATGAGAAAGTGGGTGGGCCTCCTGATACAACGGTAATGCACGAGTTTAATTCGTTTATGAGAACCTTTATTCCGACGATGGGTGGGCTCAGCCGGAACTGGACAGATTGATGTTTCAAACCATTTCAGCTGTTGGCAAAGCTGATGTTGAACTGTCGTTCAAAGAGGACGAGGTGTGGCAGGCCATCAAGCAATCAAGCACGATGGCAAGAACAAAGTTTCGGGGCCCGACGGCTTTACGTTGGATTTTTACCAACACTTTTGGCCGATTCTCAAAGCTGATCTCATGGAGGTCCTTCGTGAGTTTCATAACATTAGTTTCATTGGGCGATGCTTAAATTCCACCTTTATTACGCTCATCCCTAAGAAAGACGAAGCCGAGGATCTCTCGGATTTCCGCTCGATCTGTTTGCTTAACTGTCTGTACAAGATTATTTCGAAGGTGCTCGCCAACAAAACCAAACCATTAATAGGCAAGATTATTTCGGCTAACCAAGGGGCCTTTGTACAAGGGACACCGTTGGTGGACCTGGTGGCGGTGGCCCAAGAGGTGTACTCTGCTCATTGGGCTCGCTACCTTGCTGCCCTTTGGAAGATGGACATGGAAAAGGCTTACGATCGGGTGGATTGGAAATGTTTAGACTACATGCTCGGCAGGCTTGGATTTGGGACTAGGTGGAGGGGGTGGATGCGAGCCTGTTACTCCTCGACATGATTCTCGGTCTTAATTAATGGGTCCCCTCCAGGGTACTTCAAAAGCTCTAGAGGGATTCATCAAGGCCCCTTTCCCCCGTTTTATTTAACATGGTTGGCGAAGCTTTAGCGGGCCTAATTTCGCTTGCGAGGCAGCTCCATTTCATTTCTGGTACCCAAGTGGGCTTGCAGGGCTGCTTCATCTCGCACCTCCAATATACGGGTGACACCATCTTATTTGGCAAGGCGGATGTGAAAGAATTCAAGAGATTGGCGGAGGTACTATCAATATACGAAGCAATGTCGGGCCAGCGGATCAACTTACACAAGTCTGCTATTACGGGGGTTGGGATAGGAGATCAATTGATGGCAGAGTTACTTGAGACAGTGAAATGTGCGGTGGAGAAGCTTCCGATTTTGTATTTAGGCCTACCTCCGCTAGGGCCTGGGATCCGGTGATTCAAAGGTTTAAGCAAAGGATGTCTTCGTGGAAAGGAAAACATCTCAGCAGTGGGGGTCGGCTACTCTTGGTGAAATCAGTTCTAGCCTATCGATTTTTTATGTCTATGTTCAAATGCCCTATGGGTGTGATCCATAGACTCGAACAAATTCAAAGGAACTTCTTATGGGAGGGATCGGGGTTGGATAAACGGTATCATCTTGTGAATTGGACACTCGCCAGCTCTCTTTGAGTTGTGGCGGACTAGGTATTCAGAGTTTATTGTGGGTGAACATTGCGGTTTTGGGGAAATGGTTTTGGCGGGTTGGATTGGATGGAGAAAGGGAGAGCCTATGGCGGGTATTGTTGGCGGAAAAGTATGGTTAACTGGGCGGCAATTGGGGCATTAATGTGGCTGTAAATAACAGTTGCTCAGCGTGGTGGAAAGGTATTTGGGGAACTTGGGGTCATTACTCCAAATGGATTCGGTGCAGTTGGGGTGACGGGACTCAGATTCAGTTCTGGGAAGACATTTGGGCGGAGAGCATGCCCCTCAAAATTTCTTTCCCGACTATTTTTAACATCTCGAGGAACCCTTGAGGTGTGGTAGCTAACTTTTTCTCGGAAGCCGAAGGGGGGCTTCTATGGGATATGGTAACTCGCAGACTCCTTAGAGATGAGGAGGTGCCCTCTTTCGCTCGGCTACTAGCCATGCTGTATGGACGGAGAAGGACTGACTCCACACAGAGTGGATTATCGGGTTTGGACTCCTAGTAAGGACGAGAACTTCAGCATCAGGTCATACTTTCAGATGCTTTCGAGTCGTCGATTAATTGAATTCCAAGGGGCTGGTTGTGGAAGGCCGCCATTCCCCCCAAGGTAAATTTTTTTGCGCGAACGCTGTTCAGGGAGAAAATTCTCACGATCGATCAACTGATTCGGAGGGGGAAGGTTCTGCCTAACCTCTATGCGATGTGCCTCCAAGCAGAGGAGTCGGTGGCTCACCTTTTCCTTCACTACTGGGTGGCCCACAAGATTTGGGGGGTCATCCTAAAATCCTTCAATATGCACTGGGCTGTTCCCGCTTCTCCCTACCTTTAATTTTTGGCATGGTCGACCATCAGTTTGGATGGCCAGCCGGGGGGGTTCTGGAAGGTCGGTTTCTTTGTTGGAGAGGAATGCGCGGGTCTTGACCGAAAACACCAACCAGTGGGGATGATTCTGAACTCCGTCAGAGACCTCATGTGTCTATGGGTCTCTTGGGACTGTGGAGGTGTACAAGGTGAGGCTATTCAGTGGGAACCAGGTTAGGTTGGGTGCAGTTGGTTTGCTACCACTGTTGGCCTTGCGGCGGGGCTTTTGGTTTCTCGTTTTGCCTTTTGTTTTCCTCCTTTGGTCGATGTTCCCGTGTATTTTTCTTTTCAGCTTCTCGCTGTTTTTCAATATAGTTTGCATTACCAATATATAAAAAAATCCCTACATAAAGTCTATTGATTTAGAGAAGGCTTATGATAGAGTGCCTAGACAGATAATATGGTGGACGTTGGGGAAGAAGTGCATCCTAAATTTATATATTGAGATTATCCAAGACATGTATGACAATGCAATAACCAGTGTAAGAACGGCATGTGGAGAAACAAGTGAGTTCCCCGTCAGAGTTGGGCTGCATCATGGACCTGCCTTGAGCCCTTGTTTGTTTGCCTTGGTCATGGATGCATTCACCATAGATATACAAGAAGAGATCCTGTGGCGCATGTTATATGCGGATGCCGTAGTATTAATTGCTCATATAAGGAAAGGAATAAATGATAAATGAAATTATGGAGAAAAGCTTTGGAGTCGAGGGGTTTGAACTTAGCAAAACAAAGGCAAAATACATGGAGTGAAAATTTAGTGAACATGATAGTTTGGAGGAGGATTTAGTCAAAAATGAAAATCAGTTAGTACCACATTGCCATAAATTTCACTACTTAGGTTCTACTTTACAATCGGATGGTGGATTTGAAGAGGGGGGACTCAAATAGGTTTAATACAGGTTGAATGAAATGGAGGCAAGCTTGCAGAGTATTGTGACCCAAGAGTTCCACTTAGATTGAAGGTATGTTTTTATATGAAGACAGACCTGCAATATTATATGGTACAAAATGTTGGGCGACAAAAAAGCAACAAAAAGATAGAGCTCATGTGGCCGATATTCGTATGCTGAGATAGATGTGTGGAGTAACAAGGAAGGATAAAATACGAAATGAGTATGTAAGAGAAAATTTGAGTTGCACGTATAACAGAAACAAATTATTGAGTGTTGCTAGAAGTGGTTTGGACATGTTCAACGGAGGCCAAAAGCAAAGCATGTACGAAGGGTGAGACGCTACAAGCACAATGCCGTAGGATAAGAGGAAGACCGGTGAAGATCTGGATGGAAGCCGTGAGAAAGGATATGAAGGATTGCGAAGTTACAGAGAGCTTAATGCTAATTAGAAACGAGTGGAGGAATAGTACTTGCAAAGCCTAGCTAGATTGGACAAGGCTATGATGTTGATGATGATGATGACGACGACTTACGACACACCCAAGTATGACTCATAGCACACCAACTATTCTAACTCTCATCTAGTCCAACAGCTTCTTTGACAATCTCTACCATTTTTTATTCGTAAGTGTTCATGCTTTTGCTTCTTTGACACTCTATACCATTTTTTGATTCATATGTTTCATGCTTTTGCTATCAGGACAGGTAACTAGTCTGTTCACCACAAAATGCCATTTTGTGAATTTATCATTTCTGTAGTGATTCAATTGGAATTTTCCACTTTGACCTGAATTGAAATGAGAGGCTCTAAAATAGCATGTACAAGAACTGCAATGTTATATGGATTTGTTTTAACCAGTTGATCGGCTGGGGAAAAGTAATAGCATGTACAAGAACTTGGAAATTTTGTTATATGGATTTGTTTTTTAGGATTGGCTGGGGAAGACCTCTGACTGATCTGGTTAAAAGTTCAGCTTTTTGAAGATATGGCTGACTTCTTGGACGGAGTTATAAAGCAACTACTTTCTAGTACATCCACAAATGAGTCAATTGGGTTCCGTCTTGAACCTTTAATTACCAAGTTTGAACCGTGCAATTGCTAGGTATACTATATCAACATGTCTAGCCAATTTTTTCGTTGAAGTTATAGCTGCTTTGTTGAATGAAGCTTTAGAAACATCTTCTTAATGCTTCAAAGCCATCACCATGAGTCTTAATGGACCTTTGGCTTTTATATGCCAAACGAAGTAACTGTTATTCAATATATTTGCTAAATTGAGTAAATTCCATTCCATTCCATTCCTACCTTTCTCCTGCAACAAAGTTTGTTGTGGCCATTTCATGTAAGTACTGTTGTCATATGCGATCGCATATGCCATCAGAAAGGGCTGGATCGCATATGCCATCGATCCAAGAAGTATGCCATCGCATACAATTGTATGCCATGGCATACCATCGCATATGCGATAGTATGCTATCACATACAGTGTATGCCATGACATACTTCTCCAACATTGATTTTTTTCTTCGTTTTTTTTCTTTTTTGGCTTTTGGGCTTCTCCAAGCCCTATTAATAGGGGGTTTCTCCTCCTAATGCATTCCACAACTCTCAAAGGTATGTTTTGGGTCTCTTTCCTTCTCTTTTGTATGGTCCACTTTGTTTTTGTATTATTTGGACTTATTTTTTATATTTTCCCTTCTAACTTATGGGTTATATACTTATATCATATACTTTTATTTCTCATTCTAGACACTACAAAATTAATAGAGCACAAAATTAACACAAACATATTACTTTTCAATATGGGAAATTTTGGGAATTTTGGGGGATTTTTTGGAATTTTTTTGGAAAAGAAAATAATTTATGCCATGGCATAATGGCATATGCGATTGCCCTATACCATCACATAGGGCCGCATATGCCATTTGACTACATTGCATGTAACTGAGAGAATCAGGTTTTCATAATCAACATCACAACTCTGTTTGAATGATATTCATTTTATTTACCCGCACCTGATTCTTCTTCAACATATGCTCATTTATTTAGTGGATGCCGTTTAACTTCTACAAACTTTGTGACTTTAACATGTCCAATCAGAATCAACATTCATTTGCACCAAATTTCTGTTCCTACATTCTTGATCTCAGTTGCTTATAAATGATATCATTTTTGATAGATTGCAGGAATCCTGTATCTTCTGATTATATTTTGCAATTTCACTGCCGTAAAATAAAATATTTTCTAGGTATATCTGTTAGAACTTGGAATTGTTCCAAGAATGGGTATTGATGCTGGCATTTTGTCTGTGCAGGGCCGTGACGTGTATATTCTGGTTAGTGAGTTTCTGAGCTATGATGTTTGGAGTTTGTGGAAAGTTGGATTTATCAGCGTCTTCTGTTCTTGAATTCTTAATACACTTATAAAGATTACATTGTAAATTGATTTTCTTTAGTTGGGCCATAGTTAATTCCTAGCACACAAGAAAAATATGCAATTTGAGACGCAATGATCTCTGTTGATGGGTTTTAAATGCTATATAACATGATGCATTTCACTGATCAAACAAATGATTGGGGTGACTGGTCATTTCTTCTCTGTAAAAAAGGCTATGGAAGATTCCAAATTTCAAATTCCCATGTATACATTAAAACCCAATAGCACAAGGGGGGACGCAACTCCTCGTGCTAGGCGGGGATTCAAATTCCCATTTATTTCTGACTATCCTCATTTAATGATATATTGGGTAGAAAGTTGAGAAGATTTGGGTTGCACATTTCATTTTTTGCTTCTGAAGTTGGTACACATGCACTGCTGTGTGTGTATTATGTACAGATATTCAGTTAGATTCTGCCAATATTTTAATTTTTTTCTTCGACACTGCATCTTATTAGAAGTGAAACATGTGCTGATTTTGATGGTTACAGGGGTCAGCGAATGTTGGGAAATCTGCATTTATCAATGCTCTGCTGAGTAAGTATTTTCCACTTCTATTGTATTTTCTTATGTTAATGGGACTGAATGATTATTTGGGGTTCTTAGCTTAGTGGGTGATGCAGTAGAAGAGGAAGATTACAAATTTAAGAAAAAGAAGTAAAAGGGTGTTGAAGCATACCTCAATTTCGGCAACTAACAATCAAGCGAGAGGGAGAATTCAACTATATAAAAGAGTATAAAACCCTAAAACAGGCTCTCGTGGAGTCCTTTTTCTTTCAATAAATTAATGATTTCTTTTACAAATAAATAAGCCAATATTTAAAGTAAACTATCCTTCTCTCACTTAGTTCAATCAGTTCAATGTATCACCTAAAAGTCCTAGACTAAACACAAGAAAGTCAAATAATAAAAAGAAATCTGCATTGCATCCTCAAGCCTCTCGGTTTTGTGGGCTGCACCTGATTGTTCAATAACTACGTGTACACTCTCTCTAGAAGTCTTGCATATTCCCTTTTCCTAATCAGTCTTCTAAATGAAATTCCTAAATATAGGATCTTATTAAAACAAATATAGGAATTCATATTTTCTTATCTTCATTCTCCATTAAATGTGGCAGCTGTCATAATATGTTCCTCTTTGTGCTTCTTATCCTTTATTTATCTCCCCTGTTAATTATGCCATGCATCATCATGTGATTTAAGTTTACGGCACTCACCAGCACTTGTCGGTTCACGTGTGTTCTCATATCCCTTGGGCTGTAAATCAGCCTATTGAGGGTCCTAAAAAGGCCTTTCTTGCTGCACCTGGAAGTCCCTGTTACAACTCCTGTTTTGCCCTCTTTTGGTCCGTAATCACAAATGGCACCAACTTTTTCAAAAAATCGGAAAAATCGGCGACTTGTAGTCAACCTGACTTTATCGCCGATTAGTCGGCCAAGTCATGACTCGTCCGATTAATAAGCGATGTTTATGATGTAGTCTAATTTTTTGTCTTTTTTTCTTCTTCACTTATACTTAAGGGGGGAAAAGACCTTTAGGTTTTATACTATTTTGTTCAGTTTGTTCACAAAAAACTCTAGGTTTGCCTATTTTGTACTATTTTATTCACTAAAACCATTATTTTTAAATTGAGATATATTATGATATATTTTTTTGAATTTTTTTCGACTTCGACTAATTTTTGCCGATTCTTCCCGACTTAGAGCCTTGGTGATTTATTGCCGACTCTCGACTTTGTGGCTATGCTTTTGGACTGCGTGCAACTCTGTAACAACATCATGTGAATCCCTACTGTTGAACACTGCCCATATTTAGGCCTTTAGAACCTTGTTATGATTCTTTTATCTACCAGAAACAATGTTCTTAATAGCAACCAACTAAGGTAGTTAAGGCGTTGTGGCGAGGTCACAACGAAGAGGCTCGCCATGCCATGGCGAGGCCATTTACAATTTTTTTTAAAAAAATATTAATAATTATATTTTTATTTATTAATCATTATTTTTTTTAGTTTTTTACTATTTTTTAATTCATATATTTTTTCTAGAGAAAGAAAAAAATTCAACTAATTAATCAAGCATAGATAACTATCAGTAAATAGAGAGCAAATATTAATTATAAAATATGAAACCTCACTAAATTCCCAAACCACAACATGAACAAATATAAGTAAAATATAAATATGATATAGAGAGATTGGAAGATATGTTATATCTAATAACACGCCACATACCGTAGTGTTGCTATTGCTCAATTCGTAATAGAGGTTGCAAGACAAAAAAAAACGTATAAAAACAAAAAAAATAATAATATAAAAACAGAAAACATATATGTATATAGAATAAATTATGAACAACACACAGAAACATAATAATACACAGAAAAACGGAAAAACAGAAAAGGGAGGCAAGAGAGAGAAGAAAGGGAAGCGAGGGAGAGAAAGACGAGAGATTGAGAGAAAAAAAAAGCTTGCGAGAGAAGAAAGGGAGGCGAGAGAGAGAAAGATGAGAGAAAAAAAAATACTGCGTACCTGTTTTTTCGTTAAGGAGACTGGAGAGGAGCTGAGTTGAGAGATGCCCTAGAATCCCTTTTTATATGAGATTATAAGTTATTAAATTATAACTTATATTATATAACTTATAATTATATAATTTATTAAAATATAAGTTATATATATATATATATATATATATATATATATATATTATATTGCGAATATGACGACACTATGGGGACACCATGGGGTCGCCATTTCAAAGATTTCGCCATATCAGTTCATATGGCGAAATCCGTCACCATTTTCCATGGCGACGCCTTGACTACCATGCAACCAACTAGTCTCCTTTCCTCTTTTTCTTCTTTTTTAATTTCTGGATTGCATCAGTGGGTTTGATAAAGATTTCATTCTCCTGGTAGCTGATCTAATGGATTCCATATCAAGAAAGAAAAGAGTCCTAAGCAAAAGGGGCATCATAATCTTGCCCATATGTCTGAGTGAAACCACGTGCAACCAGGCGAGCCTTATAGCAAGCAACATTATTATCAGAATCATGCTTCACAACGAATACCCATTTGCAGCTCACCGTCTTCTTCCTTGGTGGAAGAGACAGGATCCCAAGAGTGATTCCTCAGCAAAGCCTCCATTTCCTCTAGCACATAGCAGCCTTCCAAGAAGGATGAAGAAGTGTCACACGACCAGTATGAGGAATAGAAACAATATTAATAGTGGAAAGGAATTCCTTGTAGGAAGGAGAAACAATTTGGTAACAAGCTTAGCAAGATGGTATGATGTGGCACACCTACAGACCCCCTTGCTATGAGCAACAGGAACATCACAATTTGAATGAATAGCAACAGGAGGTGCACTAGATGAGGTAGGCAAATTACCCACTGGAGTTACTGGCGGGGAGGATGGAGGCTGTTGTGTGATAAAGGTATGGTCATTTGTCCTTTGATGCACATAAGTGAGGTAGTCCTTTTGCTGCTGTGATGGTGGATCTGTAGAAAAAGGAACAACCGGAGGAGGCTCACACACCACCGGAGAAGGCTGAGAGGAGCCAAATGAGAAGTAAGGGACAATATCAAATAATATGACATCCATGGAGGTAAAAAATGATGGAACTTAGGATCATATCAGCGCCATCCCTTGGAAACATTGAGATAACCCATAAAAAGCAAGTGCATCCAAACACATATGTGACTCAATTGGAGAGGGAGAATCGGTAGGACGAAGAGCCTGATAGGGAGTATGACCGCCAAGTATCCAGGAAAGAGTGCGATTGATAAGAATGCAAGTGGTGGGCAATGTCGAGGATGAATATGTTTTAGGTATATGCATCCCCTTCAACATGGACCGAGTCACATCAATGAGACGTCGTTCGCAACACCATTTTGTTGAACATGTAGGAACATGAAAATTGGTGAGCAATACCATGGTCAACCAGATATTGAGTGAACGGTAGGAATGTATTCACCCCCATTATCAAATCGCAGGGTTTTAAAGGAAACACCATACTGGATTCTTACCATTGTAAAATTCCTAAAACTTAGGCAACACTTCATCTTTAGATTTCAACTTGTAAATCCAGGTAGCTGGAGTACAATCATCAATAAAAGTAAGAAACCATCAAGAGAAATAAGGGGCGAAGGCCCTCAAACATCAAAGTGCATTAATTCAGAAGCAGAATGGCATCGATGTATACAGGAAGGATAAACAGTTCTAATATGCTTAGAAAGCTCCCAAACATCACATAGAAAATTGACAATCTTACAAAAAAATTAAAAAATATGAATCATAGAACATAAAGTTCGAAATCCAGCATGCCCTAGCTTGGCATGCCACGGAAACAAGGTATCATGACTGGCTAGTGCAAAAGGAAAAAAGTACAGCTATTAATTGTTCCATAGCAACAATAGCAGTAGGGCAAGCAAAGTTAGCATCTAAGATATATATAGTCCTCCTCTTTATAGTAAGCCCCTGAAATATGCAATACGATGCATAAAATTTAACGCAACAGTCCAGTTTCTTTGCACGATTACTAACAAAAAGAAGTTTGAAAGATAAATGTGGAACATATAAGACGTAAGATAATGAGAGAGATGAAGATACTGGAATGGTCCCCACCCCCATAGTAGGAGTAGAGGAGCCATCAGCTGAACGAACCTGTGCTGATGTAGATGGAGGAGAGTATAATGAATAATTCCGCGACTCACCCATCATATGATCCATAGCACCTGAGTCAATGACCCAGTGCTGAGAAGGATAGGAGGTGTGACAGCAAAGGTCGATGAATGGGGTATACCTGAAGGCTCTGCTGACGATGAAGGGCCAGTTGCATCAGAAGAAGAGGCATGAGCACGAAAGTCGGCACGAATCATCTCTGCCACCTGTGCAGCTGTGCTCTTAGTGAACTTCTGGCATCAGAAAGCGCATAATAGTAGTAGCAACCGTAATAGAGTTGAGCGATGACGAGTCGCAACAACAGTATGAGTAGAAAAGAAGAATGGTTCCCAAGAGCCTCAAGAACCGGGCATGTCGGAGTGCTCAGCAACCTAACAGCACACACTAGAGGCATGGAGGAGAGAAATGGAGATGAGTCACGGCAGGGGGACGGTCATGCCGCTCACTTTCAGAGACAGGGAGCGCCGATTATTGTCAGGAATGGGGATTAGATTTGCCGTACCTGTGGAAATCTCAACTTTAAAAGACAGTTTAGGTGCTTTACCAGAGACTGCGATGCCCATTGGAGCTCGGGGAAGATTATCTCTCACTCGGCGACCTTTAATCCGTCAATGATGGGGTTTCGCCGAAACCTATCCGCGAAGGTCATCACGAGAGGGCAGCAACGAAATCTTCTGAATGGATGGAGCTTAGCGGGCAGAAATTTCAAAGATATAAACATGCGGTACAAACCTATGGATGCTCTTCACGAGGAGGGGAGAGGGGCCACGGCGGGGCAAACGACTGACGGCTGGAGGAAGCTGGGAATACCAGCTGGGATTTTTCGAACTATTGGCCCAACTGGGATGGAAAGATCGATCCCTCATACCAAATCGCAGACAGAACGCGGGTTACCCACCATTCATGTCTCGGGTGATATTTATGCTCAACAAAAAATTGAAAATCGTAACAGATGGATGATAATTAATACCAACAACCCTCCATTAAATGAAGATTGCATTAAAGACTTTATATTACAGAGTTTGGGAGAAGGTGTTAACACTATATGTACAATCTCAAGTTACAAAAAAATTCTTCCTCGCCGCCTTCTCGGAACAGAGGTCGGCAGATATTGATCATCTTGTCTCCCACGGGGCGTACGAGCGCGATGGACTTGTCTTCAGATGCCGCAGATGGGAGGATGAATGCCTTCGAACTACACTACAAAAAGAGGACGACGGCGGGTTCTGGCTACGCATCTAGGATCTCCTACCTTTCCTATGAACCAACAAGGTCCTTAGCGGAATCGGACATCTCTGCGGAATCTTTCTCGGCGTTGACGCTAGCACTGCTGATAGGCTGAACATCCGGTACGCGAGGATCGTCGATCGCCCCTCGAACATTGTCGATATACTGCAGGGGGGAGACGTCGTGATCGACGGAATGAGGTATCAGTGGTGGTGTGAACTCGAGCGGGTGAAATGGACGACGGTTGGAGATAATGGCGTAGTAACTACCGGTCGGATAGGGGCCGGTGATGTACAGAACGCGCCGATCACTAGCGGTGAAGTTCCCGGCGAGACGGGGGAGATTCAGAGGAAAATGCGTCGCTGGGATGGGCCTAAGCTCCCAGGCTTCCATTGCTCGCGGATCGGGCTCCATACCGACCGGAAGACTGTCGTGAGGCTGATCGGCACGACAGGGGGGACCCAATTGCAACATCGGGCGTCGCACCATGCTGAGCTGGAAGGGGCTTTCAATGATCTAACGGACCGGCGGGCAAAAGGGGTCGTTGTTGCAGAGGAGCCAGACTATGAAGATGGTAGAGGGACAAAAGGGGGAGATAAAGACAGACTGGGATACGTGTCCACATCTGCAAAAGGGCGCTATAGCACCTTAAATGCCCATGCCAGAGGTCTGGGGAGAGAAGGTTCCAGACGGCATGGAATTGACTCTTCGGATATCCTCGGCCAGACATCTGGGGCTTACGTCGACAAAAGGGGGGTTTTGTTGCGTCGTAGGTCAACCACTTGGGAGGACGCATTTAAGATTGATGCGACGGGGGGCAATGACACGTGTCCTGAGGCACATTTATCTGCATCGTCTTCGAACCATGATCCAAGGCCAAATAGGAAGTGGGGGATTCAGTTCTCAGCCAACTCTTCTGAAAACCAGGAGAGGCTAGGTCGTTGCATCGTCCACCGTTCAACTACCGACTGCGGCGAAGACCGTGCAAAGGGAGATAGGCCCCTTTTAAATGGCGAGTCGATTACACATGTCACACGTTCGGACAGTTGGCAGAGGGGAGGCGATAAGATGGGACACGTGGCGGGTACAAGTGAAACCAACTTCTCGGTCGACGAGCCTTTGCGTAATCACTTGGAGCGTGAAGATAAGGCCTTACCCGACCCTCCTCGAGGCCTAACCGACCCTAAATGGGCAGGGCAACCCGACCCAGGGAGATTTATGGGCTTAGGGCCTCCGTCATCCTGGATCCCTTCTATTGCTCTTCCGGCTGTGGTGTCAAATAGACAAGTTCAAGTCGTCGGACCTGGTATTTCAACCACCGCTGATCAAATGCTCAAAGAATTAGGGGAGATCTGTGACGTTTTAACAGGCTCAACCGCTGAGAAGGAGGAGGCTCAGCAAAATGCAGAAGGGGAAAGGGTCTCTCAGATAGGGTCTGAACTGGGGATCAGTTATCAAGGGGAATGGGAAGGGCTGATCAGACTATATGGGGAAATTCTGGACAAAAGGAAATAGATGGCAAAGACAGAAAGGCAAAAAGGTAGAAAGAGCGGGGTCCGATCCAGGTGGGGATTAATTTATACGAGAGGAAACCATGGCATTATCAATAACATAGGAAAGAAGGTTCAGAGGAATGGGAAGGGCCGCAACGGGTCGTCAAAGAAGACAGATTCTTAGGATGAGGCTGTTCCGGATGGGGGGTTTTTAGTCGTCTCTGTGTTAATGGTTAATTCGCTTTTCTTAAGTTGGAATGTGCGAGGGTTAGGACTCGCCGATAAAAGGGCTATGGTGAAAGCCTTCCTTCACCAACAGCGCCCGGAGGTCATTGGGCTGCAAGAGACTAAATGGGGAGTTACCAACCCTCCCATGGTTCGATCGCATCTGCCCGGGCCTGCCTGGGAGTGGATCGCGCTGGAAGCCGATGGATCTAGGGGTGGTATCCTACTTGCTTGGGATACGGATCGCCAAACGATGATGGACTCAGAATCTAGGAATTTTCTGGTCGCCGCACGCTTACAGAACCGGAGTAATGGAAAGGAGTGGATTGCCATCACTGTTTATGGCCCTAACGACAACACGAGCAGGAAGGAGTTCTTCTTCGAACTTAGCGCGGTGATGGAAAAATGGGATCTACTGGTGTGTATCAGAGGGGATTTCAATGCGCTTCTAAATAATGAGGAGAAAAACTCGGGCTCGATCGATGTTACGGTTACGGACATGTTTGCCGATTGTATCTCCCAAGGGGTCCTGCTTGACCTTGGTATGACGGGGTGGGAGATTCACTTGGTTCAACGGTCAAGATCGCCCCACTTTATGCTAGTTGGATAGATTCTTATGTCGGGCCGATTTTCTTGATATCGGGACGAATCACCGGGTAATGAATGAGGAATTCAAACACTTGGCTAATCAATGGTGGACACAGGATCATGTGCTGGGCTCCCCTGACTATGTTTTTTGTGCCAAACTTAAGAACCTGAAAATCAGAATTAAGGAGTGGAACAAGGAGGTTTACGGCAAGACAAAGATACTTACCGATAAAATCCTAGCTGAAATTGCTGTCCTGGATGCAGCTGAGGAAGTGGAGGCGTTAACCGACATCGAGAAAGATGTTAGAACCGCCCTTCGGATTGAGTTCAACCGGCTGGTTCTCCAGGAAGAACAGGTTGGCGACCAAAGTCAAAGGCTCACTGGCTAAGGGAGGGAGATGGGAACAACAGATTTTTCCATACGATTGCTAACGGGAGAAGAAGAAGGAACCATATTGCTTCCATCAGCATTAACGGTGAGGAATACTCGGAGCCTGATAGTATACCAACCAAAATTGTTGACTTCTTTCAGTGGCAGTTTGATTGCGACACGATCAGCAGACCCCGGATGGAGGAATTCATTTTCGGACCATCTCTAATCAGGAAGCCATGGATCTCGAAAGACCTTTCGACGAAGAGGAGGTGAAAAGGGCGGTAAAAGGTTTGAGTTTTAACAAATCTCTAGGGCCGGATGGGTTCACTATGGAATTCTTCCAACATTGTTGGGATACCATCGCGACTGATTTCATGAAGATGATTCAAAATTTCTACATCACGGGAAAGATCAATAAGTGTATGAATTCCTCGTTCATAGCGCTGATCCCGAAAAGGGAAGGAGCCATTTCGCTTACGGACTATCGCCCGATAAGCCTCATCGAGAGCGCGTACAAAATCATAGCTAAGGTGTTAGCTAACCAACTAAAGGGTGTGATTGGCCAACTTATATCTAATGTCCAAGGTGCTTTTATTCCGGGAAGACAACTTATGGACATTGTCATGGTTGCATCAAAAACTATCCACTCCGCCAAGAAGCGTAATAACAATGGTTGGGTTTTCAAGATCGACATGGAAAAAGCCTACGACACAGTTCAATGGGGCTTTCTTGAGTATGTGCTGCTGAAAATGGGGTTTGGTGAGGAGTGGAGGAGGTGGATGAAAGGCTGTTATGCTTCGATTCGTTTCTCGGTGGTGATAAATGGAACGCCACATGGTTTTTTCCGAAGTAAAAGGGGACTTAGGCAAAGCCCTTTATCTCCGCTGCTCTTCAATTGTATAGGGGAGGCGCTACACTTGCTGCTAAATAGAGCTGAAGCTAGAAACCTAATAAGAGGTCTCACCACAACTGATACGGGGCCTGCGATCTCACACCTCCAGTATGCCGATGATACGCTGATTTTTTGTAATGCTGATAACAGGGACGGGGAGCTAAAGGCAATCAAGGACATCTTAATGATTTTTTAGGCGGTTTCGGGCCAAAGAATCAACCTTCACAAATCCAGCCTGGCTGGAATTAATATCCTAGTGGATATCATCGCTACGGTTGCAAGGGACATTGGCTGTATTACCGCGGAGTTTCCCATTTCATATTTAGGGATACCGCTGGGATTCGGGAGGAGGAGAGTAAGGTTATGGGACACAGTTGTGCAGAAATTTCAGAGAAACTTGGCGACTTGGAAGAGTAAAATGTTAAGTTACGGCGGAAGGCTAACTCTTATTAAATCCACGTTTGCGTCCATCCCCATTTTCATGATGTCTTTTCTTCACGCCCCGGCTGATATCATAAAGAAATTGGAGAAGATTGTGAGGGATTTCCTTTGGGAGGGAGCTGGGGATCGGAAGAAATTCCACCTGGTTAGATTGGACCAATGTTGCGAAGCTAAAGACGACGGCGGACTCGGCATTAGAAAACTGCGGCTAGTGAACAAAGCCTTATTAGCTAAGTGGGTATGGAGGATGGGGGATGAAGACGAGAGACACAACCTATGGCACCAAATTACGACGGCTAAGTACGGTACTCCTAGCCAAGATATCTCTCATCCCAGTCAGCGATCATCGTGGTGGAAGGCAATCAAAAGTTGCACGCAGGAGGTTAGGGGACGGTTTTCAAATGGGAGGATGGGCGAAATATCAGATTCTGGAAGGATGTTTGGGCCGGGGATCGGCCTTTGAGTGAGAGGTTTCCTATCATGTTTGGGCTCACCATTGCTAAAGATGCGGTCGTAAGAAATTATTCTCATACCCAAGGGGCCGATGGAAATTGGGTGTGGAACATCCCGCTACGGCGACGTCTGTGGGAATGGGAAAAGGAGGAACATCAGGAGCTGCTCAAGGCCATGGGGGACATGATACCTATTGCTGGTCGGGCTGATATGAGGGAATGGAGGTACAATGCCAATGGTCGGTTTACTGTCAAGTCTTTTTACAACAGCCACAAAGAGCGGGAAAGATCTGTGCCTCGGAACAATGTTTGGGTTGGATACTGGAAAGTCAAAATGCCACCGAAGATTAAATTTTTTGCTTGGCTTGTTGCTTAAAGGAAGATTCTTACAAGGGACCAAATCATCAGAAAAAACATTCCGATCACCAACAAATGTATGCTTTGCATGAGGGGGACCGAATCGGTGGATCATGTTTTTTTGCATTGTCCGTTCGTCCTAGCGATATGGAACAAGATTTTTCAGATTTTTAAACTGGAGTGGGTCCTCCCGCAATGGCCTGGCCAACTTATGGAGGAGTGGAAAGAAACCAAGGTTGAGGACCAGAGGAAAGAGCTATGGCCAATGACGGTGTACGCTGTTTTATGGGCAACCTGGTTGGAGAGAAATAATAGAATCTTCAATCGCAAGGCGAAACCTTCTTCGCTAATTATTAGAGACGCGAGGGATTTACTTATCAGCTGGAATGCCTGCAAGATAAGGATTTTCAACAATGGTTTTCCGCACTTCCTTAGGCTGTGGGAAGATTGCTGTCGTTAGGGCCTTCGACGGAACTTCCGTATCAGTTTGTACACGGGATTTGGAAGTCTCGGAGGTCCTTGCCCGGTTTCGGGCGATCTGTTTGGGCGTAGTTTCCTCTTTTTAGCTTTCTTTTTCTTTTGCTGGTATCTTGATTTGGGTAGATCCTTACTACCCACCAAGGTACGCAGTTGTGTGTAATCCTTCTTTTTTCAGTTCTAATATATTGATCTTTGTGAGCGTTTCAAAAAAAAAGCAACAGTATGAGTTGAAGAGCAAGTCCAATAGCCATCCGGATTATCGTGCAACTGGTATCAGTGATTACTATCATGCTCACTAAACCCACAATGATTACAAGTACGAGACGATCAACCACGTCCATGGGTACGACCACAACAGCCTCTGTCAGTCCTACGACCATGGATCATGGGAGGACGAGTATCAATGTCAAAAGAAGCACACTCCTGAGGGGAATTGGGAGAGGATATGATGGTAGTCATAACAACCCAATGTCTGCTCTTAAAAAAAGTGGCATAAACAAACATAAGGGGCGGAAGTGGCCTCATCGTAAGAAATTGAGTACCCACCTGCTCGTACTCCACTGAAGCCCCACCATGGAAGTTGTAAATATGTTGCTGTTCCACTTGCTGAGCAAGAATCTTGGCTGATTTGTCAGACAACAGAGGTACTTAGAGAGAGGTTCATAATGGCTTTATTTCTTCCTAACGGCATTGGAGACCTCCAAAGTGCTCAGACACGGAGAGGTTTCCTTGCTGGAAGTGGGCAATCTCTTGCAGTAGCTGGTAAATCTTAACATAATTTTAAGCTAGTGCATTGCTCTCATTAAGAGCTTTCCAAAGCTCAAAGCAGGTTCATAAAAGATATAATTTGCAGCTGTGTGATTCCATGGAATTTAGTGACCATCCTATGAGAATACAATCGGCATTCCATTTAGCTATCTCAGATGCTCCAATAGATGGTTTAGGCGTCTCCCCAACCAAATAATCCATTTTAGATCGACCTCCGATATATAGCGTTATCAATCTAGACCAAACCAAAAATTATCACCGTTGAGTTTAATATTGGTGATAGAATGTGCAAGGGGAAGAGAGAGAGAGAGAGAGAGAGAGAGAGAGAGAGAGCATTACCATTGAAATCCATATCAAATCCCATCACTACAAATGTATGAATTATGAAATGCAAGTAAATTGCAAACTTGTGGCCCACAGCCACACACAATAAAAAAACAGCCAATGAACAGTTCATTATTGTTCCCAATGAACTAAATACAGTCTATAAACACCACTTAAAGAAAACAGCAAAGCGAGAGGTGCCGAAAAATTCATAAGCTTAGAAATTCTTGGTCCAATAAACCAATTGTGTGTTTCCACAGCAGGTTATGCCCAGTCAATACAGCTCACTAAAGGATTCCAAAAAATCCAAGCAATTGGCAGAGGTGTAGGCGTCATTGCAGAACATATCAGGTACATACAACTCCAAATAGCAGCCCAGATAGGACAAAAAAGTCGAGGAACGAGAAAAGGGAGTTACCAGTTTTTAATAAAATTACCATAGTAGCTTTAGGTACTCCTCAAACTGAAAACAAAGACCACCAAGAGATGCAGCAGCCAAAACCAATCCACCCTTCAAGAGGAAAATCTAATTGGAGCTGAACTTGAAGGTCAAAAGCATAGAAATGTGTGAAATTTGAGTTTCTCAGGTTCACCATAAAATCAATAAAAAACCTCCAGAAAGGCTACATATCAGCATAAAACCAACAAATCTCAAAAGAGGAGGAAAAACTGATCCATATCATGTAATTTCATAAAAAAAAAGCCTCGATGCTGATGTCAGCCAAGACGGTGCTGCTGTCAGAAGTCAACCTTAAACACGGTTCTGGAATTACAGAGGCGCTGGTACGGACATGAGATTTTGGGGAGGGTTTAGTGGATAGGTTAGTGGTGTTAGGGTTAGATCAGGTTTACAGAAGAGGAGAAATATAAGATCGAGGAAGAGTTATCTTGAAATGGTTTAGTGAGGAGAGAAATCTTCCTAGCTTTTATATCAAGTGAGAAGGGAAAAATTACAGGTATGCCACTCCTACATACACACCCATTTATATTTCATACAAACTAACATTCTCTTTTGGGAGCAGAAATGGGTGGGTGACGTTTGAAAGACAGGTATGCATGCCCACATAGAACCTTGAGGGACCAATACTCTTTTGTTAACCAGCTGGCTAGGGAGGGTGGAGGCAGTTTTGTTTGGGATATCAGTTTTCACAGAAACCTGAAAAATGAGGAGGCTAGTTTGTTCAATCTGCTTGAGGGCTGTAGGTGATGTAGGACAAATGCACTAAACCCTAAGCATGTGATTTGGGATTAAATTGAGTAGCGAAATTATTCAAAATCATCCAACGACATAAAATTACTCAACAAATTCAATTAGGGTAATTAGATTAATTCAATTTTAGCGTCGGTTTGCACTTGAAGCTTCCCGATCTAGAAAAGCGGCTCTAATAAAGGAACTCCAGTTTCGATCTAGTCTATGGCACCAAGTGACAAGTTCGATAACGTCTCTTGACTCCTCTAGGGTTTGAAGGACTTAAAGCCCAAAAGGTTTAAATTGTTCAAAGGGAAAATCAAAAGATGTATCAAATAAGAAAATATGATCAAATATTCTAGCAACTAACCAATTAGGGATTTTGGATTTTATCAAACGAATTAAAAGGAACAATTTACATGACAATAATTAAGAAAATAAAATAAGAAGGATAAGGGTTCCAAGGCTTCCCACCAAGGAGGTATGTCAGCTTCACACCAATCTGCACCATAAAAAAAAGATTCGCTCTCCAAGTTTGAAAGAATCTCTCTTTCGGGTAAAAACTCTTCACAAGTTCTCTAGGGTTTCCATAAAGTAAGCTCTCAATTCATTAATCAATCAACTACCTTAAATTGTTATTTACATGCCTTTATATAGGCTAGAAACCCTAACTAAGCAATAAAATCGAAAATAGAAAGTCCTAAAACAACTAAAACTTAAGATTCAAAATTTTTGCATCAAAATTCTATGCAGCCACTAAATCACGGGCGTCTGTCCTGAAGCCACGGATGTCCGTCCTCGACAGTGTTCACAAAACAAGAATGGGTTCAATTCACGGATGTCCATGCTCGAGCATGGATGTCATTGCTAGGGCACGGATGTCCATGCTATAATTTTCCAGAACACCCTGGCTTTCACGAATGTCCGTCGTATGTTGACGAACTTTGCTTCCTCTTCTTTCTCCCTTATTTTCTCTTCTTGCCTTCTCCTTTCACTTTCCATTCGTATTGTATCGCGAGATGGTCCCATCCATAGGCCCAACAGGGGAGGCCGTGACTTGATTGTATGTGGCATCAAAGAAAATGTGCTTTTTTCGGTAAAATCTTTCTACAATTTGTTGGTCAGAGTGCCTCTCCTTATTCATAATTGGGATAATGTTTAGAACGTGTGTGCCCCTCCCAGAGTGTGTGTTTTTGGTTGAAGCTTGGCTTGGGGGGAAGATTTTGCTGTGGACCAGCTTATCAAAAGAGGTAAAAATACTAGTAACTTTTGTATGATATGCCTTCAGGAGGAGGATCTGCCGTCCACATGTTTATTCATTGTGTGGTTGCCAAAGAGATGTGTTCTATTGTTATAAGGAATTTTAACATGAGTTGGGTTTTTCCTTAGTCCTGTGCGGAGCTTCTGGCCATGTGGGACTCAAGGAATATTGGACGTTTGAAAGAGGAATTTTGGAGAGCTTCTCTTATGGGAAAGGAATGACCAAAATTTCCGAAGGGTGAGAAGGCTGGTGAACATGATAGTGGGGATGGCACGAGACTGGATTCTTAGCTGGGTGGTCTTGGACACAAAAGGGAATGCTGGTGGCTGTCTCGAGCTCCAAGAGGCATGGGATGTCCTTTGTGAAGTCCCAGGTTAAGAGCTATGTTCTTGCCAGTTTCGGGTTTCCCTCGTCCCTGTGTGGTTGGGTTTGGTTTTTTTCTTAGCCTCTCGCTAAGGCCCCGGTTTTGTTATCCTTCTTTATCTAATATATTTTGCATTACCAATAAAAAAAGAACATTATATCTATTACACACCAATACTATTTGCAGATATTCTTTCCCTTTCTTGGCATTTTGAATTTCATGTTTGCTTCTTTTCTTTGGCTCTCCCCCTCACCATGCCATTACTTGATCCATTTTATTAAATTTTCTTACTTCTAACAAAAAACCTGGATTACATAATCGCAACAGAACAAATAAGAACAGAGACATAGTGAAAGTGGGTATGTAGCTGATACCCAGGACTTCTTTTGGTTAATCAATATAAATATAAAGTAATAATGAAATTGATGATTGATCTGAACATGATGTGCTTAGACTTTCCTGAGATTTATGATGCCAACTCAACCAACCTTATTCCCACTGGCTCAAAAAGAATTTCCCTGCTGTCGAAATTTTTTGACTCTCTTCTAGGGGCTTCTACAAGTTAATTGCTTGAATCGATACGTGTTTCTGAACTTAATGGCTGGTTATTAGATTGGATGAACATGGTTGTAGGTTCATGTATATGTCTTATAAGTCTTACTTTCTGGTAGCAAGCCGATTATTTTTCCTAATAATTTACTCTATTTATTTAACTTGTTTAGATTTTTTTATTCTAGCATGCCTTGAATTGTTTGGATATCATTGATTTTTTTTTGTGTGTGTGTGCAATGCAGAGATGATGGCAGAAAAGGATCCAGTAGCTGCTGCTGCACGGAAATATAAACCAATGCAATCTGCTGTTCCTGGAACAACCCTAGGTCCTATTCAAATTGATGCTTTTCAAGGAGGGGGGGTATGTTTCGTTGTTGTTGTTATTTCTGCTTTCATCTGTCTTTCTATTTATCTTTATTGTGATTTTAGTCTCTAGATAGTTATTTGTTTCATCGGTACTACTGTTGTTAATGCCTTTTTCCACTTTCTGCTGTTGATGTCCTGGATTAATATTATTTTCCTAATTTTGAAGAACGACTACTCTTTTACTTTTCATAGTAATGACTACTCTTTTATTAACCAAGTAATTTTCTTCATACTGTTATTCATTTTATCTATTCATATGAATGTAGCTTTTTTTAATCTACAAAGATATTTAAGTAAGTATTGAAAAAGAAGGAAATATACATGGAGACAAGCTAAAGGAAGTGATATAGGTAGGAGAGATCACAAAAAAGAAGAAAATTTTGAAGTTGCCAAGTACTCACCTTTTTAGCAAAATAACCAACAAAAAGGGAGACAAAACACCAAGTTAGGGTTTCATGCACCCCAAGGAGTATTCTGGGTTCTTCTAAAAAATATAAATTCATTCACCGAAAATAATATTCTGTCTTACAGCCCTACCAATAGCATAAATGAAATCCTATACCCTCCGAAATAAAAGGTTTCCTAATTACACTAAAAGACCGAAGCTGCAATAAAAAAAATCAGTCAGCATTGCCTAAACGGCTATTCCTTCTCTTAAGTTTTTAGTTTATCACTTCCAGCAATAAATTTAGGTAAGGCAAGATCTTCTAAAGGAATAAAGAGGACAAAAGTCTAATCCTCTTGCTCAAGACATGGAACAAGGGCCTTCTCTTGGAACGGGTCCTCCACCTGTATCTGATTTGGACCTTCCCATTGCTCTTTGCAAAGGTATTAGACACCCCATTTGTAAGTTTGTCTTACCATGCCTTGTCTGTTTGTTAGTTGAGCTTCATTTCATCTTTGGATTCGTAGAGAGATTCAAGGCTAGACTTGTTGCAAAGGGGTTTGTGTTTTACCAGACACCCCATTTGTAAGTGTGTTTTACCATGCCTTGTCTGGTTGTTATTCTAGCTTCATTTCATGTTTGGATTCTATCTCTATTCCATCCACTGTCTCTAAAGCATTGTTACAGCTAGAATGGAAAGAGGCCACGGTGCTGGAAATGAAGGCGTTAGAAGAAAAGCAAACATGGAAAATCACAAAGCTGCCTGCAGGGAAGAAGGCGGTGAGGTGAAAATGGGTCTATATTGTAACGTATCATCTAGATGGGTCTGTAAAGAGATACAAGGCCAGACTGGTTGCAAAGTTCCTCAGACTCCTGGCATTGATTTCCAAGAGACCTTTGCACTCGTTTTTGACGCGGGACAAACGCTAAAATCCTAATATGCGAATTTGGGAATAACTTTAGAATGAATTGAATAGCGGAAATATTCAAAATCAAGCAACACATAAAATTAATTCAATGAAATTAAAAAAAAAATTAGATTAATCCATTTTAGCGTCGCATGCGTAAAATTTCCCGATCTAAAAAAACGGCTCCGATGATATAACTCGGAATTCGCTCTAGTTTAGGGCATCAAGTGATAATTGCAATATCGGATTTGATTTCTCGGGAATTTTGAAGGAGATAAAACTTGAATAAATAGTTCAAAAAGGGAAGCTTAATGACATCATGAAATATGATTCTTTTGAGATTTTTGTTATTTTATCAATGGAAAGAAAGAAAATTAGTACCTGACAACTAGAGAAAAGACAAAATAAAAGGATAGAATCCAAGGCTTCACACCAAGGACTTTCTGAAGCTTCACACCGGTATCGCAAAGCCATTACCACTCCTCAAGGTTTGAAGGATTCACTCTCTCGATTGAAAACTCTTCACAAGCTCTCTAGGGTTTGCACAAATGCAACTCTCTTTTCATTTAATAATAAAAACTTATTAATAAAGTATTTACAATGCCTTTATATAGGCTAAGAAAACTCTAAACGGCATAAAATTCACAATAAAAGAGTTCTAAAATAATAAAAGACTAAAAAGATTTAAAAAAAAAAAAAAAATTCCGTCATTGGACGGAGTCGTCCACGGTGTGCTGTGGCACTGTTCATAGCGCGCTGTCATTGTTCACAATTTTTTTTTTTTTTTTTTGGGGCGTTCCCCGTCAATTTCCAACTTTAAATCTATCTGGGTCCTCCTACCCCTGGCCACACATAAAGATTGGCCACTGTACCAGCTAGATGTTAAAAAGTCCCTCCTTCATGAAGACCTGAAAGAAGTGTACATGCCACTGCCACTTGGGTTCCTTCTTCAGGGGGGGAAAGAATGTGTTTGCAAATTGAAGAAGGTAATCTAGGGACTAAAGCGTCTCCACGGGCTTGGTTTGAGAAATTCAGTGATGCGGTCATTCGTTTTGGGTACTAGAGAAGTCACTATGACCACACCTTGTCTGTGAAGAAGGGGCTGCGTATTGCCTATGTTGATGACATTATAGTCATGGTAGGTGAGGTGACAGTGAAGAAATTTTGAGGTTAAAGAATTATCTCAATCAGGTCTTTGATATCAAAGACCTTAAACCTCTTCGATACTTCCTCGGAATTGAAGTAGCCATGTCAAAACGTGGGATTGTGTTATCCCAGAGGAAGTATGCAATGAATGTTCTCAAGCAAGAAGAGATGTTGGAGTGCAAGCATATAGACACTCCTATGGATCAGAACCATAGGACTAACTCTGAAGAAGGGGAGCTTCTGAAGGATGTAACTAAGTACCAGAGTCTGGTGGGTAAACTCATATACCTCACCATGACAGGGCCAAATATTGCATATGTCGTTATTGTGGTTAGCCAACATATGCATGCACCTCATACTCCACAATCAAATGCAATCTACAGAATTATGAGATATGTGAAATCTAATCATGAGAGAGGATTACTGTATTGAAATCATGGACATTTTGATGTGAAAGTCTTCATTGATGTAGATTATACGAGATTTGTTACTGATAGGAGATTCACTACCGGTTATGTCACCTTTCTTGGAGGAAACGTGCTAGGACGAGCAAGAAACATGTTGTGGCCAATTCAAGTGTTGAAGCTGAGTGTAGAGCCATGTCCCAAGGTGTCAGAGAATGGATGTGGTTAAGATTTATAAATGATCTTGGAATACAAGTTAGGCTTTGATGGCCTTGTATAGGGATAGTGAAGCAGCAATACATGTCGCAGAGAAAGGCGGAGTCCCAGGAGTTCTGTACACCACATATTGATTCGGAAGATCATCTAGCTGAGATCCTCACAAAAGCCATTCGAAGAATCAGGTTGAAGGATTTAACTTTCAAGTTGGACATGATTGACATCTATGCACCAACTTGAGGGGGAGTGTTAGAATATATGTTAGACATGTTGGTGTGTACACAAGTGTATTGGGTGTGTGCTTAGTAGTTAGTTCACTTAAGTTGTTTTTGTTTTTCTTATTTTGGGTGTCTCGATATACATGTGATATTATATATGGGACATAAATACGAGTAATAGAAGGGTTTGAAGTAACATAACTCAACCCTAATTTCCTCTATCTCCTTTCTTGTTGTCTTTCCTAACCCTAACCCTAACCCTAACCCTAACCCTAATTTTCTTTTCACCATTTATTAAGTTTTCTATCATTTGTTACAGAAACTATTCGATACACCTGGAGTGCATCTCCACCATAGGCAAGCTGCAGTTGTTCATGCTGAAGACCTGCCTTCCCTTGCTCCTCAAAGTCGTCTAAGGGGCCAATCTTTCTCTGTATGTGCCCTTTCGTTAATGTACTAATATATTTTCTTGGAGATTGCCTTGAAGCTCCATTTTCTAATACCATTTCACAGATACTTTTGGAATGTTCAGGCCCCAACAAATAAAACTCCGAGTGAAACGGACGCTACTGGTTTAAACGGGCATTCAATTTTTTGGGGAGGGCTTGTCAGGATTGATGTCCTAAAGGTTGTTATTTAAATATTCGTCATATCTGTTTTTATCTTTGTATTCATACTTAGGGTGCACAGCTCATTAAAATTGGTAATGTGTGAAATTGCAGGTTCTTCCTCAGACACGTTTGACATTCTATGGACCCAGAGCATTGCAAATTCATATGGTTCCTACTGTTGAAGCAGATGCGTTTTACCATGTAAGAGCAAAATTCTACTTTGACCTTCCTTGAAATTTGCAACTACTACTGATAAACAAAATAAAATTTGCAACTACTTTAGCTGGTTTGCTCACATTCGAGCTAAGTAAATTGAAATCTCAAGTTTTCTTAGTGGTTCTTTATATTTTGATCACCAAAAATGTAAGTGAGTCGCATACCTTTTTGGGTGTTTATTAGCGGCACTTCTATATTTGGTATTTGGTTTTAAGTTTTCAGTGTTTGTTAGTAGCACTGAGAAGTTTACTCAGTCATCTTATTATGGAAACAGCAATAACATCTGCTAGATACTGTCACACTGGTTGTAATAGACACCAGGTATTTCCATTATTTGACTCAATTTAGGATTGATATACAAATCAACTAAATATTCTCACACCCACACTTTCAGGAGATCAAATGCATAACTCCAGAGTAAACTAACACAAAGTTTTAGATTCTTATTAGCTGAGACCAGCTTCTCATGTGAAACACACATCAGATCAATGATACCAGTAGCAGACATTGCCATCTCATTTTGGTGTGTGAATGGCTCTCATCCAGTGTGCCAAAGCACGGAAATTTCTTTTTTGTTTTCTTAGCCCTGAGCTTCTCATTTCTCAGTCAGTAATATAAGGTTATCCCATATCTCAATCAGGACCTGATCAATTTTAAGAGTCGGTTGCCTTAACTGAGTTCAAAATCAATTTGAACTCTCCCAACATCAGAGTTCATTTGGTTAAGGGATAAAGTTGACAGAATCCGTGCCTGTTCTTTTATTCCTGAGGCAATGTCAAAAATGAAAAATGCAAGGATGAGTGGTCAGTTCCCGCTTGTAGATGTAGAGGACAAAAGGAAATTCGGAAAACAGGCTGACGGCTTGTATAGATGGGATGTTCATCTCTCTTTTCTAGAACTTGTGCTATGAGCCAGATGGAGATGTGAACAAGTGTTGACCATCTAGATGGTTGTTTCCTCTTAAAAGGGGCTGATGCAGTTAATATGAAGTGTACCAAGGGCAGAATCCTAACTCAATTAAAGCACTGGGAAATGTTATTACCCACCAGATACTCATACCTCTGGAAACGTAATGAAAACAAATCGACCCTTTGGAAACCCATGCCTGGGTCCTCTATACTCTTCGAACACATTGACCAACTGAAAAACTCTGACTGACTAGGTCTCATCCACCGAATACGAATACCCATTAAACTACATCCATATCACACTATTTCATAGAAACACCACCACATTATTTCACAAGGAAACCATTAATATCAGTGGAAATCTCTTTGGAGAGTTGATCTGTTACGGGAAACCCTTCCATACAACCAGTGTTAAGGATAATCATCTCCAAAGTGTGATTCTTTACCGAAAATTATCTTGAATACTCTGGAAGCCGATTCCTAGAGATGCTGACTTGGAGAGAAGGTAACTGGACTTGTTGGCTTGAAAACTAGAATACTTGGAATGACTGTGCATCCAAAAGGTCCAGGAGAAAAAAAGAGTGGGGTGGCTGCTAAAGCAAATGGAAATTACCTACTTCAACATGGGGACTACGAGGTGATGTTGAAAGGTGTTGGGAGGTTTGGGGGAGATCAAAAAAGAAAGTGTCTGATATCAGCTTTAGCCCTGCAAACCATTACCTTGATAACTCCTCTCCCTTTGAACCAGTGTCTTTGTCTGGTCTCGATTGGTCTACTTTTACAATTCATTAATGAATGAGATAGGCTATTGAATTTGAAATAATGGAATAACTTTCTAACCATTTTGTTCTGGCCTTCAAAAGACGCCCAAATTTCTTCTTTGCCTCATGATTTCATCTACCCAATCATTTTTTCTTTCTAGGGTCATAGAAATTTTGGGGTATGGATGGGTGTACAACCATGAGGTCACCAGAGGAAGATGACACAAGGAAGAACAACTTTCAACAGAGGAGGGTCTCTACCTGTCGTGACACAAAACCTCCCCTCTAACTACAAACAGGTTTTCTTGCATGGGTGAACCAGTGGAACATTTCTCAAGGAGATCAGTGTCCCGTTCAACACCACCCACCGTCACACTGTTACCGTCTCCTCTTTCCTCAGACACAACCTTTGGATGCTCCTAATCAGTTCCCATCTTTTCATGCCCAACCAATGGCGAACCAGTTGATATCATGATTCACCCTTCCTTGTCCGTAAGGTTCAATTGGTTGCCATGGAGAACGCCAACTTGCCTTGGATCATCTAAAGGATTTGCAGTGCCGAACCCATCTGAAGGGGAAGATAGATCAATTAAAGCATTCTGAGGATCACTTGGGATCAGGTTGCCTTAGAATTCGTGGGAACCTTAGTTATATTTTGTTTGACACAGATACCCCCCAACATGACCTGAAAAATGCAAAGATGGACCCTGCACATGATTTATCATGTGAATCGCTCAAGAGGGTATCATTCCAAATTGCCTCTGAAGCTGGACAAAAACTCCATGAAGCAGTTGACACCTATCCCAGACGCTATCATATCTATTGATAGCAGCATGCCACAAGTCTTGCAGAGTCCAGACACATTCAAATCTGGGACTGCTATTTGAATTAAAATTTTGTGAGTCTAATATACGCCGCTTGATCCACCCTGCTCAATCTCCATCATAGATCTTTCGTTGTATGGTCATCCAGGGCCCTAGGATCTCTGGAAAACGTAGAATTCTCTTTGTCTACCACCTCTTTCTCTCTCGTCTTTAGCAGCCACGCTACGGTTGATTGAACTGGTACGCAATCAGTTTTCGAGGTAATCATTTTGGCAGCAACAATTATTCCGCCTTGTAGGGTCCTGAAATCCTTCTTTATAGAAAATCTAGGAGCGCTATAGGCAATGAGCGATAGTATTAGACCGCCATGGAAGTGAGAGGAGAACTTATCTCTCTATCTCTCTTGTCAGTTGGAATAACTGTGATGAGGTTTTTTAATGTCAGCACGAAGAAATAAAAGGGAGCGTTATGTGTATAATTTGAGAATATTTCCATTATATAAACATTTTAGCACGGTCTCATATAAAAAAATCCTGTGAGATATCTTCAGCTTTCTTACACTTGCCGCTTTATGCAAGCTTTGAAGTCCTGATCATGTATTTGTTCATGCTTTTTTCTTAGTAATGAGGAAGTGCCTGTGCCATCCGTGTTTTCTATTTGGCGTTGTTGCTTTTCTGGAATTATGTCTCTTACTTTGTATTCCTGCAGAAAGAACTTGGAGTACTGCTGACACCTCCAACTGGGAAACACAGGTCAGAGCACTGGTTAGGACTTCAAACAATTCGCCAACTGCAAATCAAATTTGAACATCCAAATAGGTATATCTTATTTTTTAGTCATAAGTTTTTGTATTGCATTTTGTACAGTTTGAAGTTGCATACATGCAGGATTTACTAGTGAGGGAAGAGTATGAATCAAGGATCAAAATAGCGGTTTTGTTTTCGGTTTCGGGCATGACCGAAACCGAAATTTTGGCCGATAATTTGAATTTCGGCCGAATTTTTCCCCTCCATACATTTCTTGACCGAAATTTCGGTTCAAGATTTCGTTTCGGTGGGGATCGAAACCGAAACGTTTCGGCCGAAATTTTGAAATTTCAGCTGAAATTTTGATCCATGGTATGAATGATGTTTTTTATATACGCCCTGTTTGGCAACGCACCTTGAAGGCCGATTCAAAATTTCAGCCGAAATTTTGATCCATGGTATGAATGATGTTTTTTATAGAACACACCTTGAAGGCCAATTCCTGCTTCCCTCTTTAACTTCCCACAGTTATCGTTTGGAATCCGCTTCAAGATTCTGCATTTGCGGGAATCAGTTTTGAGTGGAATCCGCTTTGTAAGAACGTTTCCAAACAGGGCTGTAGTGTCTGAGGAAAAGCAGAGCATATTAGAGATGTTTCTTCACTTTCTTGTAATGTTTTGGAAGACAAATTTCTTGATATGGAAAACATAGCTTTCACTTGTTCCTGTTTGAGAAGATATAAATTTATCGGTCATAGGTTTCAAACCAAACAAAATTAGAATAAGAAAAAGTAGAAGGATAAATAAATACTGTCATTTTGACAGAAGATGGGTAAAATATAAAAACCTAATTAAAAGAGAATTGGCCTTATTTATTTCCACCAGACTCTCCAGGCAAAATGCTGGTTGAGAATTGTTGTCATGGAGACTCATGGATACGTGGTTTGAAATTAGGGTTGCCAATGGGTCTGGTCGACCCGATATTTTACCAGGTCGGGAAGATAAAGTTGACCTGTTGGGTCAGGTCGGGTATGAGACATCCGACCCGATCTTTGGGTCGGGTCTACTAAGAGGTTGGGCCGACCCGATCCAACCCGAAATTTTAAGTATAAAAAAATGAAAAATCAGGAGTTTTTTACCGGGTCTGTTTTCAGGTCGTGCATCGGGTCGGGTCGGGATTTGGGATAGCCAAAATTCTGGCTCGTCCCGACCCCATTGGACAGCCAAAATTTGGCTCGACCCAACCCATTGACAGCTCTATTTGAAATCATAAAAGAAAAGCATGAGGATAGGAACCTCCTTGGACAGCGGGAGCAGCGTGTTTTTTTCCCTGTAGAGGGGTTGGACAGTGATTTCTTCTGAAGGATACTTTTTTGAAGAACTAGTAAAATGACAATACTAGTTTTGAGTCGTAGTTTCTGCAATTTATTTCAAATTATTATTTTCTTAAGTGGGCAACAAGCAATTATTGCCTGACCCTTAGTAAAGAAGGAAGTTTTAGACTCCCATATGTGGGGGTGGTGATTCAAATAAATGTTTCGAGGAGTTGACATTGTTGATTGAATTGAATAGTTCGATGGTATGCCCAAACACTTGTCCTGTTAAGGGGATATGGATTTTGCAAACGTTTGGGTCTTTTTTGGTTAATCTTTATTAAAATATCATCAGTCCCACTCCAGTAGTGATGAATTAGCTAGGATTTGGGACCCTAGCCGATCTCCTTGAGCAAATGGTTTGTGTGGACGGTCCTTTGGGTGAGAACCGTCAATGAGAACAACCCTAGAGAAGGGACATTTACCCGATGGGTTGCATGTAGCTTCTGTGGACACACCACTAAAGATCTACGTCTGTTTATTAATTGTGTTTGGATTAGAAAGAAATATATTGAGTTGTTTTCTTCAACTTATTTGGTATCATGATTTATTTGCGTAGTTGTTCCTCACTAACAGATTTTGGTTATCTTTGAAAAAGCTTAGTAGTGCTCAAGCAATTTGTCGAATAATATAATTTGGTCTTTTCACAGTTTTTTGGATTGTATAAAATAAAGGATTGAAAGGATTTTTGGAGTTAAAACTACAGAAGGGGTCACCATCATCAAGAAGCAGTGAATGTTTCTAAGTGCCTTTTTGATTCACCTGTTTCCCGGTGTATTTTTATCGAAGCTCCTAGCTGACTTGAGAGGAATATTCTTCCGAGGGAGGTTGGATCCTAGACAATTGGACACTTGGACAAAATCAGACAGTGGTTGAAAAAAAGCTAAATTTTAATGGGTTCAACAGAGGGAATATGGGGCCGGCTTTTGGGTGAGGGGTAGTTAGTATGATTGATGCTGAGGTTCATGTTTTTCGGATCAGAAATTTCCTACTAGGATTCACAATGGGCCGAGCTTGGGTCTAAATTTTTGTGATTTTTCAATAGGCCTTGCCTAAGCCCAACCAACCAGTTTATAAGAGGTTCCTGCCCGATCCCAGCCAGTTGCCATCTCCACCCTACTACTTAGGTGTGGTGTTTCCCAAGTCTGGATTGAAGGTGATTCAAACACTCTGGTTGTAGGGCTCGCCTATAGTTTCATTCCTCCATGGAGATTCATAACCATCTTCAGGAAGATGGATCGAGTTTTCAAGGTGTAGAAAAGCATAAATTCTCTCACATTCATAGAGAGAAAATTTGTGGCTTGGCCTGCTAGTCAGTGAAGGGGTGTTTGTGAGCTCTGTGATTGGGAGAGAGTCTTCATCATTTTGTCTTTTCGTCGAATTAGGATCTACCACAACTTACATCTGTCCAAGGGCTATTGTCCTTTCTGGCATTTGCTTTTCCTTTTTTTTAATTCTTGTAATTGTGTAGTTGTTTTTACTTTCCAAACTTTCATGTTTATTTAGTAACGCAATATTTTAACTTGTTCAAAAATAATAATAATATGACTTTTTTTTACAGAATTTGTATTAGGTAGACTGGTTATATGTACCTCCAGTGGTACTCTGCCCAATGTAAGTCCTGTATGGATTAACCTTGGGATGCACACAGATTTCTAGCCTCCGTGAAATCCATGCTAGTACTCTTTAGTCCCGCGACCATGTAAACAGACTAAAATTCATCCATGTTCTGCCAGAAGTTATGGGTTGCGACGGGCCAGGTTGCGGAGGAGGAATCCTCGTTTAAATGGGCTGGCAGGGATGGGGCTGGGCCCAATGGAAAATCACAAAAATTTTAGACCCTAGCCCAATTCATTGACACCCCTACCTGCGGTAGATGACCTGTCTAATGTAAACTCTGTGTAATAGCCTATTAGATAGAAAAAAAAAGGTTCAATTCATGATAAAAATGAATATAGAAAATAATAAAATGATGTAGCAGATTTTCATTAAAAAAAAACACAAAACAAAAAAAACAGTACTTCAAAGTAATTGATTAAAACTCTAAAAATTATTTTCTTGTATTTTTCTTAAAAGCTAAGAAATAGCTTCTTAAAATAATTTGAATATACTTTTTGTAAATTGTAAGTATTTATTGTGTACATTACCGTTTCAAAAAATTTCAACAAGCCATGTATAGCTTGATGTTAAGCTCTTTGATTTCTGAAAGGTTTTTCTTGCATTCAAGTCACCCCACAAGCAATCTCTCTTCTTGGAGAAAGGGGAAACACGAAAATGCATGAAATGGGTTCATGTTAACCTGCTGAACTGACCATTCTACGCTAAAACCAGTTGGTTAGCAGTTCGACCCGTTAAAAACTGTAAAGAGTCTAGTTTTCAAAACCGGACACAGTGCTACTCGAATACTTTCAGCTGAAACAATGTGAAGTTATTTTATGAAAATAAATAAAAGAAATCGATAAATTAGAAAAGATATCAATGTAGGGAAATGATAAATACTGTGGTTATAAATTAGAAAAGCCGTGCTCAGTTTCTTTCGGAACTGAGAACCTGATATTGGGTTCTCTTGGTATGAGAACTGACGTGTCAATATGATGTGGAAACTGGAAAGCATGGAAGACTGTTGTGTATACCTACTGGGAAAAAATAAATGTTGAATAATATTAACATTTATGAGCTTATGTGTTGTGTCCTGAAATTTGATCATCGCTGTCAGATTCATACTGTATATATAGTAGCATAAAAAGACTCTACAGTAGTCTTTCCGATGCTTTCCTCATCAGGATCCCACAAATCCAAGGGTTCTCAAACCAGGATAGCCTGGTTCTTGTTGGTGAACCTGAGCACAACCCAAATCATAAACACAACATTGTTAGCATATAATGTGTTAGGGCAATATCCATACACATTATATCAAGCTTGTAAGCTCCACTGGTACATTATACACATGCAATTTTTTGAACTTTCTCGGTATTTTTTTTATTTTTTTTTATAACTTGGGTATCCGGGCCTCTTAGCATCCGCCTAATCCCAGGGGCACATGCACACCCCAAGTTTAGCATATGTCGGGTCAGCACGGGATATAAATCCCTAGGGTGGCCTCAAGGGGGGGAGGGGATTTGAACTCAGATCTCTTGCTTTTGGAGGCAAGTACCTGGCCAGCTTGCCTAACCCCCCTTGAGGTTTTTATCGGTAGTTCTTGGAATTAATAACTTTACTAATTTCCTGACTTCCTCTGGAGTTTGTTTTTTAATTCCACATGGTGAAACTTTTTCTTTTCTTGGACAGGCCTGCTTGCGACATTGCTATATCGGGTCTAGGATGGATATCCATTGACCCCATAAACAAACCACTGGATGCTTCCGATCCAGGGAGTTTTGCAGAGATTACTGGGGGATTGCATTTGGCTGTTCACGTCCCTAAGCCAGTTGAGATTTTTGTTCGCCCTCCTTTACCTGTCGGAAAGTCGGGGGGAGAGTGGTATGAGTATCGAGAGTTGACAGAGAAGGAAGAGGAGTCTAGACCAAAATGGTTTGTATGATGAAAATGTTGTACTCGCATGGTGTATAAGGTTATGAAGTTAATATAAAGCAGCTTTTAGCAATAAAATCTTTTTGAAATCTGAGTGTCATGGGTTTTCAGAAGCTCTGCAATCTGTGGAAGCCAGCTTTTGACACTATTCAATGGGGTAGAAGGCACTGCACCATTTTCATGAACCTATGATGTCGTTGATCTTTCTGAATAAGCATTGTCTTTATGCCATTTAGCATCTACGCAAGACATTAGGCCTTACATTTTATTCCCATCCATCACCATGATGTATTCCCAATCACATGGAGATCTTTGGATTCTGCCGCTTAAAGAGAGATGTAGGGGCGCACCCAAGCATAATCACTACCATCTGATAGGAGTGGATGGCAGTGATCATGCTGTAGGAATAGTTATATTTGTTGTCTTCCCTAGTATTTCAAGATGAAATCCATTTAATATAAAGGATTTATGACACTTCTAAGTTGGAAGATAGTGGCACCATTGGCAAGAGGAAACTGTAGAAAATCTAATCTTTCAGGTGAAATTCTACCGTCTGATTGCATCAGCTTTCGATTAAATTCAAGTGCTGCATACGGTTATGTAGCAGAGAAGATGTGATCACGATCAAATTTAACTGGTAAAAACTTAAGCAAGGTGCGAAATTGGTGCTCGAAATTTGGTTAGTGTTGATCCAGATGTTCTAACCAGCTTCTTATTGACGCTACTTATTATTATTATTTGATGGGCAAACACTGCTTATTATTTTCTGATAATTTAATCGCAACTTAGCATTCAAAATGGATTCCGTAAATGCGTCATTATAATTGAAAGGGAGCCATGGCTTGCACAAGGTTTTCAGGTTCTTACACCGGTTTTTTTTTAAATCAATGCTTCTTTTTTTAAGTTTTTAAAAAAGGGGCTATTATTTGCACATGCTTTTTAAGTGATTGCACCGAGATTAAAGAAAGACTTTGTATTTTAGCCCTTGTTTGATAACATGAAAATGTAATTTCATTGCGGAAATAAAACTTAGTTTCCAATTGTTGTTGTTTAATAGTTATTTAAGGAGATGGAAATGAAATTATGTCGTTCCGCATGGAAATTGAATTTCCATACACCAAATCATTTTAGGAGGAAATCATTTCAATCCTTCAAGTGGCTGAAATTGAGTCTCTTACTAGCAAAATAATAATATTTTGTTATTGGAAATCTAAAGTTACTTGTAAAAAACCTAAAAGCAAAAATAAAATAAAATTTGACTATTAAAAAGTAACTTCAATTTTTATGATCATCATACCAGTACGATCACTATGACCACTATATTATCTGGATCATACTCTTTTTAGTTAATATTTAACTTTGGTCAAAGTTTAAATTTTAATCAAACTTTAATTGGATTTATAAGCTATATAAAGTCTTGACTTTTGATCAAACTTTGATTACTGAAATATGATAATAAGTTATAAGTTAGTAATATATTATCAAATTTTTAAGGGTCAAAGGTTGACTTAAGGTCAAACTTTGACTTTTAATTAAAATTTATTTTTTATTAAACTTAGACTCTAATAATTTAATGACGAAAAAAGGATATATCCGTATTGATGTATAATTTGATGCTAGATTCTCAATTGTATTAGTCAATAGTTTGACCTTTAGTCAAACTTTGACTTTTACACAAATTTTATTTTTAATCAAACTTGAAACCTGCTTATAGATAGAGTCTACTACTACATAAATTTATATCGTATCAGTACCATTTTTTTTTGTCAAAGTTCGATTTTTCATAAAATATTATAAATTTCTATTAGTGAAATATTATAATTAAAAAAATCTATCATTATTTTCATTTATAATTTAAAAATACATTGCCTCATTTTTATTGGTTAAAGTTTAACTTTTAATCAAAATTTAACTTTTATTCAAATATTGACTTTAGTCAAAAGTTGAGAAGTGTATCTTGACAGTAGATAGTGATTATTACTATTGTTATTTATATTTTGATAATATAAATTTTAATCAATCAAAGTTTGATATTTGGTCAAACTTTGACTTTTTAACACAATTTGATTTTCTTAAACTTCTGTATCCCTAATGAGATTATCATTTTTTTAATTTATTACTTTCTAGTACATTATCAAATTTTATTTTACCTTTTTTTATATTTGGTCAAAGTTTGACTTTTTTAAAAGTTGATATTTAGTCAGTTTTTACTAGTGTAACCTAGCGATGGGTACGAATACTGTTATGTTAATTTGCAGGTTGGCGATAGATTGTCAAATTTTTTATTGGTCAAAGTTAAAAAAATTAGTCAAAATTTGACTTTTAAAAAAAATTAAATTTTCTTTCAAGTTTAAAATTTTAATTTTGTTTCAATATATAATACATACTAGCATTTACTATATAACTTTGTACTTTAGTCTTAAAAAATTTTATTAATCAAAGTTTTACGTTTAGTCAAAGTTTGGCTTTATTAAAAGTGAATATTTGATCAAATTTTAACTAGTGTAACCTAAAAATATATATATGAATATTGTTATATTAATTTACAATTAGACTTTTATAACTTGTTGGTACATTGCAAAATTTTCTTTTGGTCAAAGTTAAAATTTTAATCAAAGTTTGACTTTTATAAAAATTTAATTTCATTTCAATGTATAAACTTACAGTAGATACTAGAATTTACAACTTTGTTATTTAGCTTTACATATTTTTTTATCAAAATTTTAAGTTTGGTCAAAATTTAACTTTTTATTTGAGTTTGACTTTTCAAACTCTAACTTATGTAACTTAGTAATAAATAGTGATTACGATGATATTAATTTGTAACATAATAGAATATCATTAAAAAAATTATTGGTTAATATTTGACTTTAATAATAAATGATTAAAATTTAAATTTTTATTTTCAAAGATATTAATCAAACAAGAGAAATCAATGTCCAATGAAATTCATTTCTCAAACACACTAATCAAACAATGGAATATCCATTTCCTAGGAAATCAACTAAGAAATTGATTTCATTTCCTCTTTGGAGTTTCATTGCTATCAAACAGGGCCTTAGGGACATGTGACATGTGAAAATGCAATGTAAGTCGTCTAACTTAAAGTTCATGATCTATAGATTCTTATTGGATAAGATTGGAGCAAAACACGATATTTATCATATGATCTATTGTTGTCAATCGATGAATCAAATAATAGCCTTTGACTATATTTAATCACATGATGAAGATTATATTTTGTGTCAATCTTATCTATTATAATTAATATATATATATATATATAGAGAGAGAGAGAGAGAGAGCCTTTTTTTAACCTCGGTGCAATCACTTAAAAGTGAGTGCAAGTAATGGCTCCTTTTTAAAAATGATTGATACCCTCATTGTTGCACTGGTACATAGTCTACAACCAACCCTCTTTTTGATTGATGACCCATCAACAAGAGGAATCGCCCGCAACAGAGATTGGATCAAGGGTGGAGAGAGGAGAAGGGCTTGGAGTGGCTTGAGACTCAACAACGGTATGTGGTCACTGGAAAACAATCGGGAAGAGAGCACTTAGTGGTCTGTTTTTATAGCAGTTGAATAGTTTTCTGCTGGCATTTCCAATCCATAGAAGCTAAACCAGGCGCCCCCCCCCCCCCCCCCCCCACCACGTGAATGTAAGAGAGAAATGGAGTGAGCATGTGAACGGAGGGGATGGAGTGGTATGCTTTCCCTGCTGGGGCTTGACGTCCTCTCAACGAGTATTACCATCTCCAAAGAAATCGACGAGTATTACCATCTCTAAAGAAAACTCTTTTTTCTTTTTTTTTTATTTATATTATTTATTATAGGTTCTCCAACGAAAACTTCCCATAACAAGCTTCTATTTGAAGACTCCTTTTCTCCTTGACATTCTTCCCACCCTCCAACACGTCTCCTTCAATCTCTATCTCATCTTCAAGGTAAAAGGATAAAATCTAATTGTTCTTCTCTTTAATGGCTCACTCTCAAACCTATTGATTTCCAACCAAGACTTGGATGTCTTGGCTGTAAGACGTTTCTATTTCTGTGGCCATCACTATGGTCAAACCCGTTGACCAGTGAATGGTATAAGATCAACCTTAATATGTACAAGTGCTATTCTGGTGAGTTTGAAGAGAATAGGCAACTGCTTATGGAGTCTTTCAGTTAAAGTATGATTGTGATTTCTAATCACACTACAATTAGCAATTTCAGTCCTTAATGGGATAGGACTCTTTGGCTATAAATATAAGGGGTGCCTGGTCCCAACGATAGCTCGACGTAATTCAATCCTCCCTATTGGCAGAGCATCCCCATTGTGCTAGGAGACATTGAACGCGAGAACATCGTTGAAGATCGGCAACCAACCATCGATGGCTAACGCTCAAGGTGCGCGTATTTATAGGTTATAAATTTATTGTTTTTGATTGATCATGCGCCTAGATCTTTAGGCTTAATTTTGGATGGTCGGATCGTCAGATCCATTTAGATTCCATCAATTGGTATCAGAGCCATGATTGGCGTTATGATCGGTCAAAGCTTTAAAGTGATTTTTTTTTTTGTAATGGCTGTTTCATAAAAAAAAAAACTGATTCTTAGGTGGGTTTTTCCCACCGGATTGACACTGTCAGGCTGGCGCCATGGCCGACCGGAGGGCCCACCGGTGGGGGGGGGGGGTGGTCACCAGTGAGGGGCAGGGGTGGCTGCAAATCAAAAACCTCAAGTGTAAAAAAAAAAAAAAAAAAAAAAATTTGATTTTTGTGGCCGACGTAGCGTGGCCATTCCGATACCGGTGTGGCACCAACCAACTTAGGCCGATCGGCAGTGCCGGACGATCGGCGTCCGGTGAGGCGTGGGTTGGCATGAAAGGGAGGGGCGGTAAAGATGAAAAAAAAAGAAGAAGAAGAAGAAGAAGAAGAAGGAGTAAGGGGGAGGCGGGTCCGTCATTGCCGCCCTGGGCCCTTGTGGCCCACTTCCCACGTCGACCCGCTGACCACTCGACTTCTTGGACCTACTCGGCCCACCCGACCTCGACCCGTCTGGGCTGTTTGGTACCGACCAACCCAACCCTGGCCCTTTTAGACCCACCGACCTTTTGGCCCCGACCGTCTGGCCTATTTTGGCCTATGGCCCGACCCGCATGGGCCGCATGGCCCTCTGGACCACGCCGACCGTCTGGCCTTTTTGGACCATGGCCCGACCAGCATAGCCTTGGCCCCACTGGGCCCTAGGCCCATTCGGCTCTTGGCCTGTTGGCCGAGTCCGCCCGACCCACTGGGCCCTTGGCCCACTCGGTCACTAAGGCCCATGGCCCGGTTTTTGGTACCGGCCCAATATACCCACCTATTTTCTAATCTTCTGGCCTTTTCGGTTATTTACATGTCCGATTTTGGACATTATATATGCATTTTGACTATCTCGGACATTCCGGATCCGTTTTGAGGTTTAATTTTAACAATGAGGTCTCTGTTATAATATTTGCATGACCTGATGTTATTTTTTCATTTTTTTTGTGTAATCGTTTTTGCTCAAGTATCATTCATTAGAATGGGTAGTGGAGGTTGTGCTCTACCACCATGGCTGGCACTTACACATTATAATACTCATTTGTTGTCTATTTTGACACCTCCTCATAACACGTTTGTGGTCTTTTAAAATATTATCAAACCTAATTTGAAAACATGGCTTGGAAAGATTCTTACGCCAACGGTGATGGCTTTTCTAGTCCGTGGTTTTCATAGTGAGGTTTACTTTTGTCCAAGACCGTGTTACAAATCAAAGTAAATGTGTAGTGAAGCGTTGGCGTTACAACATAAGATTCTTACGCCAACGGTGATGAATCACTTAATGTTATATGATGGCTGTGTTTTCACTATTCATTATTTTGTGTGTGGGTACTGCTCGCGTGTTGTGACTCGACCCAACGGAGGGTCATAACGACGCAATTAGTACCACAATCATTAATAAAGACTGAGGAAGCGGCTAGTGTGTTATGACTCGACCCAACGGAGGCTCATAATGACACAAATTGTTTCTCAATAAAATCACATTGGTTTTACTTTTTATATTCCTTGACATATTTTAACTTTCGCGTCACATGTTATAATTATAACCTTGTGGAATTGATAGTTACTTCGATTGTATGTGGATATAATAAAGCCCTTAATTATTGTGCAGCATTGAACCCGTCTATCATAACCAGTATGATTGGTGGAATTAAACTTTTGAGTGGATCAAATTATAAGAAATGGAAGGAACAAGTTGCAATTGTTCTAGGCTGCATGGATCTTGACTATGCTATACGATCTGATAAACCCAAGGTGCTCACCGCTGATGCCTCGGCTGAGGATCTGGCAGTGAACCATACAGATTTAGAAAAATGGGATAGATCAAATCGTATGAGCCTCATGATCATAAAGAGTTCCATTGCTGATGCGATTCGGGGAGGTATTCCTGACTCGCACACTGCAAAAGAATACATGCAAGCCATTAAGGAACAATTTCAAGGGACTTCTAAAGCCCTTGCCAGTAGTCTAATTGTTAAAATGGGAACCATGAAATATGATGGTCATAGTGGGCGCCCGGAGCACATTATGAAAATGAGTGGCATGGCCACTCAATTGAAAGAACTGGACATGGGTTTTTTCTGAGGGTTATCTTGTTCACTTCATTATGACTTCTCTTCCTGCGCAATTTGGCCCATTCAAGATCAATTATAACACGCAGAGAGAGAAGTGGAAGATGAACGAGTTAATCGCCACTCGTCCAAGAAGAAGAACGACTTCGAAAAACCGAAGTGCCCATTACGCCGCTCTTGGTCCATCGAAACGAACTTTCAGCGGCAACCGGACAATATAAAGGAAAGAACGTGAAAGCTCCTCCACCGGAAACCAAACAAGGAGAGGCTAGCACATCTACTGCATCAAGTGTCACTTCATGAAGAAGAAGGACACATTAAGAAGAATTGTCGAAATACGTAGATTGGCTAGTTAAGAAAGGTAATGACCTTGCTTTTGTGTGTTTTGAATCACTTTATGTTGATGCTCCACGCAATACTTGGTGGATAGATTCTGGTGCAACTATTCACATAAGTAATTCAATGCAGGGATTTCGATCCAGCAGGAAGCTAAGTAAAGGCGAATGTACCATCAAACTGAATAGAGTAGAAGCACGTGGAGGCCATTGAGACTCTCCGTCTCATTTTAGATAGTGGTTTCATTTTGGATTTAGTTGATACTATTTATGTTCCCAGTATCACTAGAAACCTTATCTCAATTTCTAAATTGGATTCATTAGGTTTTGAATTTAAATTTGGACATAATATGTTTACTCTATTATTTAATTCGATATTGTGGGTGGTGGCTCATTAGTGGGCAATCTTTATCAGTTGAACTTGGATTCATCTTACGCCCAATCTTTAGTTTCTATGCATGTGAATGATAAAATAAGTAAGAAAACTAAAGCACTCGATAACTCCTCCATTTTATGGCATAAACGCGTTTAGGCCATATATCTAAGGATAGAATGGAGAGGTTAATAAAAGATGATATAATCGATGCGCCGATTTCTCGATTTCAATACTTGTGTTGATTGCGTTAAAGGAAACTCACAAAGACTAATAAGAAAGGGCTCTCGGAAGTCGAGTTTCTTTGGAAATAGTCCACATATTTGTGGACCGTTTCCAACTCCGCTATTGGTGGTCAAAAGTATTTTATTACCTTCAGATGATTATTCTCGTTTTGGTTATATATTTCTCATTCACGAAATCGAGGCCTGGATATGTTTAAAATCTATAAAGCGAAGTTGAGTTACAACTCAATTCAAGATTAAAATTGTGAGATCGATAGAGGCGAGAGTACTATGGTAGATACTCAAGCAGTGCAATCCAGGGACCCTTCGCCAGATCTACAAGAGCATGGAATTGTCGCTCAATACACCATGCCGCACACCTGAACGCAGTGTGAGCCATTACGTAAATCATATGGTGAGAAGCATGTTATGCAACTCTACGTTGCCTACGTTCTTGTGGGGAGAAGCCTTGAAAACAGCGGTGCATATCCTAAATCGAGTTCCTAGTAAGGCAGTTCCCAAGACTCCTTATGAGCTATGGGTAGGAAGAAAACCGACTTTAGGATATTTACACATTTGGGGCTGTTTCGCTGAAGCAAAGGTGTACAACCCACAATTAGGAAAATTGGACCCTAAAACTATAAGTTGTCATTTCATTGGTTACCCTGATAGATCAAAAGGCTACAGATTTTATTGCCCCACTCATAGTACCCGGATTGTTGAGACTAGACATGCAAAATTCTTTGAGGATCGTGAGATCAGTGGGGGTATAAAGCTTAGGAAAATCACTTTTGAGGAGAATCGGGTTATAATTCCTATCCCTTTTATCCAAGAAAGAGTGGCACCAACACCAGTTATTCAAGCCAGTGTTGATGCACCTGTGGCTATACCTATTGACACATCCCACATTGAGGAGGTTCTTGCTCCCATGGCGGCAGCCACTGATCTACCATTGCGTAGATCAGAGAGAGCAAAGAAGCCTGCCATTTCTGATGACTATATAGTTTACCTAAATGAGAGTGAATTTGATTTTGGAAAGGAATCAGATCCTGTTTCCTTTAGCCAAGCCATGAAGAGCGACAAATCCACTCAATGGCTCGAAGCCATGAAAGATGAGTTGGAATCAATGAAACATAACTCGGTCTGGGATCTTTGTGAGTTACCTAATGGAGTCAAGCCTGTAGGCTGTAAATGGGTATTTAAAACCAAGCAAGACTCTAAAGGTAATATAGAAAGATACAAGGCCAGGTTAGTCGCTAAAGGTTTCACTCAACAATCCGGGTTGTGAGAGGGTCAGCCAACATGAGTGTCGTACTTATCTTTTCAACAGATACAATTTGATTCTGAACTTTCTCCCTGACAACAAGATACTTTATATCAATATATTTGGAACCCACGACCCGCATAGCCTTGGCCCGACCCACTGGGCCCTAGGCCCATTCGGCTCTTGGCCCTGTTGGCTTTGAGTCCGCCGACCCATGGGCCCTTGGCCCCTTTCACTCCACTAAGGCCCATGGCCCCCCACCCTATTTTCTAATCTTCTGGGCCTTTTTCAGGCTATTTACATGACCGATTTCCGGACATTATATATGCATATTGATTATCTCGGACATGCCGGATCCGTTTTTGAGGTTTAATTTTAACAATGAGGTCTCTGTTATAATATTTGCATGACCTGATGTTATTTTTTCCATTTTTTTTGTGTAATCGTTTTTTGCTCAAGTATCATTCATTAGAATGGGTAGTGGAGGTTGTGCTCTACCACCATGGCTGGCACTTACACATTATAATACTCATTTGTTGTCTATTTTTGACACCTCCTCATAACACGGTTTGTGGTCTTTTAAAATATTATCAAACCTAATTTGAAAACATGGCTTGGAAAGATTCTTCTGCCCAACGGTGATGGCTTTTCCTAGTGCCGTGGTTTTCATAGTGAGGTTTACTTTTGTCCAAGACCGTGTTACAAATCCAGTGCAAATGTGTAGTGAACGTTGGCGTTACAACATAAGGGATTCTTACCTTGGTGATGAATCAGTTAATGTTATATGATGGCAGTGTTTTCACTATTCATTATTTTGTGTGTGGATGCGTCCGCGTGTTGTGACTCGACCCAACGGAGGGTCATAACGACGCAATTAGTACCACAATCATTAATAAAGACTGAGGAAGCGGCTAGTGTGTTATGACTCGACCCAACGGAGGCTCATAATGACACAAATTGTTTCTCAATAAAATCACATTGGTTTTACTTTTTATATTCCTTGACATATTTTAACTTTCGCGTCACATGTTATAATTATAACCTTGTGGAATTTATAGTTACTTCGATTGTATGTGGATATAATAAAGCCCTTAATTATTGTGCAGCATTGAACCCGTCTATCATAACCAGTATGATTGGTGGAATTGAACTTTTGAGTGGATCAAATTATAAGAAATGGAAGGAACAAGTTGCAATTGTTCTAGGCTGCATGGATCTTGACTATGCTATACGATCTGATAAATCCAAGGTGCTCACCGTTGATGCCTCGGCTGAGGATCTGGCAGTGAACCATACGGATTTAGAAAAATGGGATAGATCAAATCGTATGAGCCTCATGATCATAAAGAGTTCCATTGCTGATGCGATTCGGGGAGGTATTCCTGACTCGCACACTGCAAAAGAATACATGCAAGCCATTAAGGAACAATTTCAAGGGACTTCTAAAGCCCTTGCCAGTAGTCTAATTGTTAAAATGGGAACCATGAAATATGATGGTCATAGTGGCGTCCGGGAGCACATTATGAAAATGAGTGGCATGGCCACTCAATTGAAAGAACTGGACATGGGTTTTTCTGAGGGTTATCTTGTTCACTTCATTATGACTTCTCTTCCTGCGCAATTTGGCCCGTTCAAGATCAATTATAACACGCAGAAAGAGAAGTGGAAGATGAACGAGTTAATCGCTCACTGTGTCCAAGAAGAAGAACGACTTCGGGCCGAAAAACCTGAAAGTGCCCATTACGCCGCTCTTGGTCCATCGAAACGAACTTTCAAGCGGCAATATAAAGGAAAGAACGTGAAAGCTCCTCCGAAACCAAACAAGGAGAGGCTAGCACATCTACTTACGGCATCAAGTGTCACTTACATGAAGAAGAAGGACACATTAAGAAGAATTGTCAATCTGATTGGCTAGTTAAGAAAGGTAATGACCTTGTTTTTGTGTTTTGAATCACTTTATGTTGATGCTCCACGCAATACTTGGTGGATAGATTCTGCAACTATTCACATAAGTAATTCAATGCGAGGATTTCGATCCAAAGAGGAAGCTAAGTAAAGCGACGTACCATCAAACTCGAATGGAGTAGAAGCGACGTGGAGGCCATTGGGACTCTCGTCTCATTTTAGATAGTGGTTTCATTTTGGATTTAGTTGATACTATTTATGTTCCCGGTATCACTAGAAACCTTATCTCAATTTCTAAATTGGATTCATTAGGTTTTGAATTTAAATTTGGACATAATATGTTTACTCTATTATTTAATTGATATTGTGGGTGGTGGCTCATTAGTGGGCAATCTTTATCGTCAGTTGAACTTGGATTCATCTTACGCCCAATCTTTAGTTTCTATGCATGTGAATGATAAAATAAGTAAGAAAGCAAGCAGCACTCGATAACTCCTCCATTTTATGGCATAAGCGTTTAGGCCATATATCTAAGGATAGAATGGAGAGGTTAATAAAGATGATATAATCGATCGCTCGATTTCTCGATTTCAATACTTGTGTTGATTGCGTTAAAGGAAACTCACAAAGACTAATAAGAAAGGGGCTCTCGAAGCACGAGTTTCTTGGAAATAGTCCTGCGATATTTGTGGACCGTTTCCAACTCCGTATTGGTGGTCAAAAGTATTTTATTACCTTCAAGATGATTATTCTCGTTTTGGTTATATATTTCTCATTCACGAAAGAGGCCTGGATATGTTTAAAATCTATAAAGCGAAGTTGAGTTACAACTCAATTCGAAGATTAAAATTGTGAGATCGATAGAGGCGGAAGTACTATGGTAGATACTCAAAGCAGTGCAATCCGGGACCCCCATACATGTATCTACAAGAGCATGGAATTGTCGCTCAATACACCATGCGGGCACACACAAACGAGCAGTGTAGGTGACGGCGAAATCGTACTCTTATGGATATGGTGAGAAGCATGTTATGCAACTCTCGTTGCCCTACGTTCTTGTGGGAGAAGCCTTGAAAAGCAATGGTGCATATCCTAAATCGAGTTCCTAGTAAGGCGTTCCCAAGACTCCGTATGAGCTATGGGTAGGAAGAAAACTGACTTTAGGATATTTACACATTTGGGGCTGTTTAGCTGAAGCAAAGGTGTACAACCCACAATTAGGAAAATTGGATCCTAAAACTATAAGTTGTCATTTCATTGGTTACCCTGATAGATCAAAAGGCTACAGATTTTATTGCCCCACTCATAGTACGGATTGTTGAGACTAGACATGCAAAATTCTTTGAGGATCGTGAGATCGTTGGGGTATAAAGCTTAGGAAAATCACTTTTGAGGAGAATCGGGTTATAATTCCTATCCCTTTTATCCAAGAAAGAGTGGCACCAACACGGTTATTCAAGCGGTGTTGATGCACCTGGCTATACCTATTGACACATCCCACATTGAGAGGTTCTTGCTCTCCATGGCGACCAGCGATCTACCATTCGTAGATCGGGAGAGCAAAAAGCGCCATTTTGATGACTATATAGTTTACCTAAATGAGAGTGAATTTGATTTTGGAAAGGAATGGATCTGTTTCCTTTAGCCAAGCCATGAAGAGCGACAAATCCACTCAATGGCTCGAAGCCATGAAAGATGAGTTGGAATCAATGAAACATAACTCGGTCTGGGATCTTTGTGAGTTACCTAATGGAGTCAAGCCTGTAGGCTGTAAATGGGTATTTAAAACCAAGCAAGACTCTAAAGGTAATATAGAAAGATACAAGGCCAGGTTAGTCGCTAAAGGTTTCACTCAACAATCCGGGTTGTGAGAGGGTCAGCCAACATGAGTGTCGTACTTATCTTTTCAACAGATACAATTTGATTCTGAACTTTCTCCCTGACAACAAGATACTTTATATCAATATATTTGGAACCCACGACCCGCATAGCCTTGGCCCGACCCACTGGGCCCTAGGCCCATTCGGCTCTTGGCCTATTTGGCCCGAGTCCGCCCGACCCACTGGGCCCTTGGCCCACTCGGTCACTAAGGCCCATGGCCCGGTTTTTGGTACCCGGCCCAATATACCCACCCTATTTTCTAATCTTCTCGGGCCTTTTCTGGGCTATTTACATGTCCGATTTTCGGACATTATATATGCATTTTGACTATCTCGGACATTCCGGATCCGTTTTTGAGGTTTAATTTTAACAATGAGGTCTCTGTTATAATATTTGCATGACCTGATGTTATTTTTTTCATTTTTTTTTGTGTAATCGTTTTTTGCTCAAGTATCATTCATTAGAATGGGTAGTGGAGGTTGTGCTCTACCACCATGGCTGGCACTTACACATTATAATACTCATTTGTTGTCTATTTTTGACACCTCCTCATAACACGGTTTGTGGTCTTTTAAAATATTATCAAACCTAATTTGAAAACATGGCTTGGAAAGATTCTTACGCCCAGCGGTGATGGCTTTTCCTAGTAGTGGTTTTCATAGTGAGTTTACTTTTGTCCAAGACCGTGTTACAAATCCGATTACAAATGTGTAGTGAGCGTTGGCGTTACAACATAAGGATTCTTACGCTAGCGGTGATGAATCACTTAATGTTATATGATGGCTGTTTTCACTATTCATTATTTTATTATTAATGTGCTTTTGGCGTGTTGTGACTCGAAGCGGAGGTCATAACAGCGCAATTAACCACAATCATTAATAAAAGGCGAGGAAGCGGCTAGTGTGTTGTATTTCGAAGCGAAGGCTCATAATGACACAAATTGTTTCTCAATAAAATCACATTGGTTTTACTTTTTATATTCCTTGACATATTTTATCTTTCGCGTCACATGTTATAATTATAACCTTCTGGAATTTATAGTTGCTTCGATTGTATGTGGTTATAATAAAGCTCTTAATTATTTTGCAGCATTGAACCCGTCTATCATAACGGTATGATTGGTGGAATTGAACTTTTGAGTGGATCAAATTATAAGAAATGGAAGGAACAAGTTGCAATTGTTCTAGTGCATGGATCTTGACTATGCTATCTGATCGATAAATCCAAGGTGCTCACCGATGCCTCATGAGGATCAGCGATGAACCATCTGGATTTAGAAAAATGGGATAGATCAAATCGTATGAGCCTCATGATCATAAAGAGTTCCATTCTTTGATGCGATTCGGGAGGTATTCTGACTACTTTGCTGAAAAAGAATACATGCAAACCATTAAGGAACAATTTCAAGGGACTTCTAAAGCCCTTGCCGGTAGTCTAATTGTTAAAATGGGAACCATGAAATATGATGGTCATAGTGGCGTCAGGGCACATTATGAAAATGAGTGGCATGGCCACTCAATTGAAAAAGCTGGACATGGGTTTTTACGAGGGTTATCTTGTTCACTTCATTATGACTTCTCTTCTGCGCAATTTGGCGTTCAGATCAATTATAACCGCGAAGAAGTGGAAGATGAAACGAGTTAATCGCTCCTTTGTGTCCAAGAAGAAACGACTTGGTAGAAAAACACGAAAGTGCCCATTCGCGCTCTTGGTCCATCGAAGCGAACTTTCAAGCGGCGGGACAATATAAAGGAAAGAGCGTGAAAGCTCCTCCACGGAAACCAAACAAGGAGAGGCTAGCACATCTACTTACGGCATCAAGTGTCACTTACAGAAGAAGGGACACATTAAGAAGAATTGTCGAAATCTGATTGGCTAGTTAAGAAGGTAATGACCTTGTTTTGTGTGTTTTGAATCACTTTATGTTGATGCTCACGCAATACTTGGTGGATAGATTACGTGCAACTATTCACATAAGTAATTCAATGCGAGGATTTCGATCCGGAGGAAGCTAAGTAAAGCGAGCGTACCATCAAACTCGGGAATGGAGTAGAAGCGGGGCGTGGAGGCCATTGGGACTCTCGTCTCATTTTAGATAGTGGTTTCATTTTGGATTTAGTTGATACTATTTATGTTCCCGGTATCACTAGAAACCTTATCTCAATTTCTAAATTGGATTCATTAGGTTTTGAATTTAAATTTGGACATAATATGTTTACTCTATTATTTAATTCGATATTGTGGGTGGTGGCTCATTAGTGGGCAATCTTTATCAGTTGAACTTGGATTCATCTTACGCCCAATCTTTAGTTTCTATGCATGTGAATGATAAAATAAGTAAGAAGCAACGAGCACTCGATAACTCCTCCATTTTATGGCATAAGCGTTTAGGCCATATATCTAAGGATAGAATGGAAGGTTAATAAAGATGATATAATTGCTGCGCTCGATTTCTCTACTTTCAATACTTGTGTTGCTTGCGTTAAAGGGAAACTCACAAAAACTAATAAGAAAGGGGCTCTCGAGGAAGCGAGTTTCTTTGGAAATAGTCCTGCGATATTTGTGGACCGTTTCCAACTCCGCTATTTGGTCAAAAGTATTTTATTACCTTCACTGATGATTATTCTCGTTTTGGTTATATATTTCTCATTCACGAGAAATCTGAGAGCCTGGATATGTTTTAAATCTATAAAGCCGAAGTTGAGTTACAACTCAATTCGAAGATTAAAATTGTGAGATCTCATAGAGGTGGAGAATACTATGGTAGATACTCTGAAAGCAGTGCAATCCGGGACCCCATACTATCTACAAGAGCATGGAATTGTCGCTCAATACACCATGGGCACACACAAACGAGCAGTGTAGTGGCGGCAATCGTACTCTTATGGATATGGTGAGAAGCATGTTATGCAACTCTCGTTGCCCTACGTTCTTGTGGGAGAAGCCTTGGCTTGTGATGCATATCCTAAATCGAGTTCCTAGTAAATTCCCAAGACTCCTTATGAGCTATGGGTAGGAAGAAAACCGACTTTAGGATATTTACACATTTGAAATGTTTTGAAGCAAAGGTGTACAACCCACAATTAGGAAAATTGGACCCTAAAACTATAAGTTGTCATTTCATTGGTTACCACTGATAGATCAAAAGGCTCTGATTTTATTGCCACTCATAGTACCGGATTGTTGAGACTAGACATGCAAAATTCTTTGAGGATCGTGAGATCGATTGGGGTATAAAGCTTAGGAAAATCACTTTTGAGAGAATGGGTTATAATTCCTATCCTTTTATCCAGAAAGAGTGGCACCAACACGATTATTCAAGCGGTGTTGATGCACATGGCTATACCTATTGACACATCCCACATTGAGAGGTTCTTGCTCCCATGGCGGCGACCGATCTACCATTCGTAGATCGAGGAGAACAAAGCACACCATTCGATGACTATATAGTTTACCTAAATGAGAGTGAATTTGATTTTGGAAAGGAATGGATCTGTTTCCTTTAGCCAAGCCATGAAGCGACAAATCCACTCTCAATGGCTCAAAGCCATGAAAGATGAGTTGGAATCAATGAAACATAACTCGATGCAGGATCTTTGTGAGTTACCTAATGGAGTCAAGCACATAAGAAACGTAAATGGAGTATTTAAAACCAAGCAAGACTCTAAAGGTAATATAGAAAGATACAAGGCAGTTAATTCGCTAAAGGTTTCACTCGAAAGAAGGAATAGACTATAAAGACATTTTCTCTGTCTCTGAAGGAATCCTTCGGATAGTCATGGCATTAGTAGCTCATTTTGTCTTAGAATTGCATCAAATGGATGTTAAGCGCTTTTACGAATGGCGACTTGCATGAAGATGTCTTTATGACACAACTGAAGGTTTCGAGGTTGAGGAGAATCATTTAGTTTGTAGACTCAAAAGGTCTCTATCTACGGTTTCATGAGGCATCTCGACAATGGTACTTAAAATTTCGAAGTTATTTCAAATTTTGGTTTAAAGAAAATCATGGATCAATGCATATATCTTAAAATCGGTGGGAGTAAGTTTATCATCCTTGTTTTATCGTTGATGATATCTTACTTGCAGTAACAATTTGGGCATGTTATATGAGACAAAGAACTTTTTATCAAAGGTTTTGATATGAAAGATCTTGGTGAAGCTTCCTCGTGATAGGAATTGAGATTCATCGAGATAGAGCTGGCCTATTGGGATTGTCTCGAAGAGCTTATATTGATAAAGTTCTTAAAGGTTTAACATGCACAATTGTTACCTCTTTACTTTGTCATTAAGGGTGATAAATTTAGTCTACTTGAGTCCGGGATCGATCTAGAGAAAGCAGATGGAGACAATTCCCTATGCATCGGCGGTTAAGTCTCATGTATGCCAAATCGTACTCGTCCGGATATAAGCGTATATAGTTGGCATGCTTGGCGAACCAATGTAATCTGGTTTGGATCATTGGAAAGCGACTAAAGGTTTTTAAGCTATTTACAAGGGACTAAAGGACACATGCTTACATACAAAAGGTCGAATAACCTTGAAGTTATTGGTTATTCAAATCTTGACTATCTTTGGGTGTCAAGACACTCGTAGGTCCACATCGGGTTATATTTTTTTATGCTTGCGGTGGACCTATATCTTGGAAGAAGCGTTAAACAAGCGACTACTTAAATCCACTATGGGCGAAATTAGATTTGCATGTTTGAGGCAACATGTGAGGCGATATGGTTGAGAATTTTATCTGGGAGCTTGAGTTGTTGATACTATTTCAAAAGCCATGAGAATCTTTTGTGACAATTCATTGCGATTGTTATCTCCAATAACAACAAGATTAGTCGAGGTTCCAAATATATTGATATAAAGTAACTTGTTGTCAGGGAGAAAGTTGAATCAAATTGTATCATTGAAAAGATAAATCGACACTCATGTTGGTGACCCTCTCACAAAGGTTTATCTCCACGCTCTTTTTGGAGCATGTTGCGCGCATGGGGTTAATGGATAATTTTGATAGCCTTTGAGAGTGGGTATATGCGAGTGAATACATTTGTTTAATTGATTCAGAAATAAAATTTATTTATTTGCTTTTCCATTTTTATGCAAATAACTCTTGGAACATATGGTGCGATGGAATGGCAATAAAGTAGGACCAATATTAGATTGCGTTTACATGTAATCACCATTCGGTTTGTAAACTTACAATCTATGTGAAATCATACTAGTTGGAATCCATATGGGTGATGACTTGTCTGATGGCGATGGCGGTCATATATGAAGATATGGTATATTGACTACATTGATTACGTATTTGAAATTCTCCTTTGGAATAGGATGATAATAAAGACTTTGATTGAGATTGATTATGACTTACCATTCTACGAACGTTAGCTAACATTGGGTAATCGGAGTTTATTGACATAGTTTGGCCAAGTGGGAGACTGTAAGACGTTTCTATTTCTGTGGCCATCACTATGGTCAAACCCGTTGACCAGTGAATGGTAGGCACCCCTTATATTTATAGCCAAAGAGTCCTATCCCATTAAGGACTGAAATTGCTAATTATAGTGTGATTATAAATCACAATCATACCTTAACTGAAAGACACAATAAGCAGTTGCCTATTCTCTTCAAACTCACCAGAATAGCAATTGTACATCTTAAGGTTGATCTTATACCATTCACTAGTCAACGGGTTTGACCATAGTAATGGCCACCAAAATAAAGCGCTTACGGTCTCACTTGGCCAAACTATGTCAATAAACTCCGATTACCAATGTTAGCTAACTTTCTTTGAATGGTAAGTCACAATCAATCTCAATCAAAGTCTTTATTATCGATCAGGTCCGGTGAAATTTTAACACAAAATCAATAGTCAATATATCATATCATCGATATATGACAGCTCATGAATTCTTTTAAGCTAGGCATGGATTCACTAGAATGATTTCATAGATTGTAAGTTTGATAGTGAATATGAGAATCATGTGATTTGTGATGAAATGATGATACATTTAAATCACAGTGACTTGCAGTGTAGTTTATGAACAAAATGTAAAAATGATATCAAAGTATGGAATCAAATTACAAATGGAAATGAATTCAAAATTATAACATAATGTGTATCGGACCGGGTCATGGGCCTTTGGCAGTGGGCTATAGCCATGTGGGTCAGGAACATGGGCCAAAAGAGCTGAGTGGGCCTCGGGTTAGTGAGCATGGGTCCATAGTCAAATGGCCCATCGAATGATTGGGCCAAATAGGTCCCGAGGCGGGTGGGCCAAGTAGGCGAATGGGGCTAGGAGCCGATGGGAGCTCATCACCCGACCCGCCCGGTGGGAGCTCGTTAGGTTTTGTGTGTTTGAATCACTTTATGTTGATGCTCCAGCAATACTTGGTGGATAGATTAGCAGTGCAACTATTCACATAAATAATTCAATGAGGATTCGATGAAGCTAAGTAAAGCGTGCCATCACTTCGGGGAATGGAGTAGAAAGCGGGGCGTGGAGGCCATTGGGACTCTCAGTCTCATTTTAGAATAATTGGTTTCATTTTGGATTTAGTTGATACTATTTATGTTCCCAGTATCACTAGAAACCTTATCTCAATTTCTAAATTGGATTCATTAGGTTATGAATTTAAATTTGGACATAATATGTTTACTCTATTATTTAATTCCGATATTGTGGGTGGTGGCTCATTAGTGGGCAATCTTTATCAGTTGAACTTGGATTCATCTTACGCCCAATCTTTAGTTTCTATGCATGTGAATGATAAAATAAGTAAGAAAGCAGCGAACACTCGATAACTCCTCCATTTTATGGCATAAACGTTTAGGCCATATATCTAAGGATAGAATGGAGAGGTTAATAAAAGATGATATAATCGATGCGCTCGATTTCTCTGATTTCAATACTTGTGTTGATTGCGTTAAAGGGAAACTCACAAAGACTAATAAGAAAGGGGCTCTCAGAAGCACGAGTTTGCTGGAAATAGTCCACACTGATATTTGTGGACCGTTTCCAACTCCCGCTATTGGTGGTCAAAAGTATTTTATTACCTTCACTGATGATTATTCTCGTTTTGGTTATATATTTCTCATTCACGAAATCGAGGCCCTGGATATGTTTAAAGTCTATAAAGTCGAAGTTGAGTTACAACACAATTCGAAGATTAAAATTAGGAGATCTGATAAAGGGGGAGAGTACCATAGTAGATACTCGAAAGTGCATAATCCAGGACCCTTCGCCCTGTATCTACAAGAGCATGGAATTGTCGCTCAATACACCATGCCGGGCACACCTGAACAGAACGGTGTAGCTGAGCGACGAAATCGTACTCTTATGGATATGGTGAGAAGCATGTTATGCAACTCTACGTTGCCTACGTTCTTGTGGGGAGAAGCCTTGAAAACAGCGGTGCATATCCTAAATCGAGTTCCTAGTAAGGCAGTTCCCAAGACTCCTTATGAGCTATGGGTAGGAAGAAAACCGACTTTAGGATATTTACACATTTGGGGCTGTTTCGCTAAAGCAAAGGTGTACAACCCACAATTAGGAAAATTGGACCCTAAAACTATAAGTTGTCATTTCATTGGTTACCCTGATAGATCAAAAGGCTACAGATTTTATTGCCCCACTCATAGTACCCGGATTGTTGAGACTAGACATGCGCTAACCTGGCCATCACTATGGTCAAACCCGTTGACCAGTGAATGGTATAAGATCAACCTTAATATGTACAAGTGCTATTCTGGTGAGTTTGAAGAGAATAGGCAACTGCTTATGGAGTCTTTCAGTTAAAGTATGATTGTGATTTCTAATCACACTACAATTAGCAATTTCAGTCCTTAATGGGATAGGACTCTTTGGCTATAAATATAAGGGGTGCCTGGTCCCAACGATAGCTCGACGTAATTCAATCCTCCCTATTGGCAGAGCATCCCCATTGTGCTAGGAGACATTGAACGCGAGAACATCGTTGAAGATCGGCAACCAACCATCGATGGCTAACGCTCAAGGTGCGCGTATTTATAGGTTATAAATTTATTGTTTTTGATTGATCATGCGCCTAGATCTTTAGGCTTAATTTTGGATGGTCGGATCGTCAGATCCAGTTGGATGCCATCAATTGGTATCAGAGCCATGATTGGCGTTAGGATCGGTCAAAGGTTTAAAGTGAATTTTTTTTTTTGCAATGGTTTGTTTCATAAAAAAAAAAAGCTGATTGCCGGTGGGTTTTTCCGGCCCCGGATTGACACGTCGGTACTGGCGTCATGGCGGCCGGATGGCCCACCGATGAGGGTGGGGTGGTCACCGGTGAGGCGGTGGTACGCAAATCAAAAACCTCAAGTGTAAAAAAAAAAATTTGATTTTTGTGGCCGGTCCGTGGCGTGGCCATTTTCACCACCGGCAGCCAACCAACTTCGGCCGGGGCCGATCGGCCGGTGCTGCCGGACCGGCGTGATCCTTTGGTGGGCGTGGGTTGGCATGAAAGGAGGGGGGGCTGATGAAAAAAAAAAAAAAAAAAGAAGAAGAAGAAGAAGAAGAAGAAGGAGTAAGGGGGACGGGGCGGGTCCGTACCGGCCCACTGCCCCACCCGCCTGGGCCCTTGTGGCCCACTTCCCGACCCGTCTGACCCGCCTGACCCGTCCGACCTGCTGGACCTACTCGGCCCTACCATACGACCCGTCTGGGCTGTTTGCTTAAACCGACCGGTTTTGACCATAGTCGCTAAAGGTTTCACTCAACAACCCGGGTCAGGGCGGGTCGGGTGGACCCCAATGCTCTCTTTTAATGTTTTTTCTAACAACACCTGAACCTAGCACACCTTACCATCACCACCACCAATCCCATCTCCTCACTCATGTTGGATTAATCAGGTGGGTGGCCCAAGACGGTGCGGGTGGTAGTGCGGTCAAAAGGCGTCTAACGAGCTCTGTTTTTGGGTCGTTCATTGGCCTTTTGGATTGATGGCCCCATCGTCGGGAGGGGTCGCCAATGATGGAGATATTGTATCGAGGGTAGATAGAGGAAAGAGGAGAAGGGATTAAAAATGGCTACATATTTGTCAAGAGATTATAGTTGCCAGACAATAAGAGGAGAGAAATAAAATGTGTAATTTTTTTTTTTTTTAATGTGCAATTACAAACTTCCAGTGTAAAAACATATTTTTAACATTTGGTGCAAAGACATAAAACTGGTGTGCAATTAATGACTGCCTAATTGAAATTGTGGTGGCAGTATTTTGATCCTTTCTCTACGTACAGAGAATATAACAAAGCAGGAAGACAAGTGGAAGCATGTCCATGTTGCTAGGTTCAAGAACCTTTAATGATCTTTGGTCCGTGTCAATGAACAAGTGCACCAAATTTTGAATAGTTTTGTGGAGCACCACCATTTTTGGTGGGATATTATATTCCTCTTTTAAAGAGAGTTGGTGTTCCACTGCATGGGCCCAATCTTACTCCACCAAAAGTCAAAAAATGGACCAATGTATTCTTTTGAAACATGATGTCCAATAGGGCACATGCAGTGTGGTCAAATACAAAGTTCATATAGAGAGAGAAAGGCATGGAATCATCGTCTGCATTAGAACGAGTTGGGAGTCATGTGGCAACCAACTTCAGGATCGGGTGCATGGCAACGTTCCTAAGGTCAACTAGGTTGATAAAAATAGGATGGAAAAGGATAATTATCTATTGTTCAAAGGTGCAAAATTTTAATGGGCGGATAAAAAATGTTGACCTGGGATTTGATTTGAAAGGCAAACAAGATCAAAAAATAGTTTTTTGACTTTTTTCTTTTTTTCCTAGACCCATAAGAGGCTGGGTGAATCTTTAGAGGATGTGTGTAACTTATGACCACATATCATGTGGCATGCATGACCAGCCTTGGGCATAAGCCCGGGAGGCGAACAATGGCCCCCAAATATTATGCTGAAAATAGGGCTTGGCCCTTCAAAGATGTAACCAAAGTTTAATAGTTGAAGGCCCCATTTTAGGAACTCACCTAGGGCTCCCAACATCTTAGGGCCGACTGACTCTGATGGGATGTGATCTAGCACCCGAAGGTAGCTTTAAAATATTAGAAAATATAAAACTATGAGGTCCAAAAATAAAAATTTCCTTTTATTTTACTTGAATAATTGTTGGCACATGCCGGAATCCTTTTTAAGTTAAATCAGCTCAATGAAAGCTTTTCTAAACAAACCCAGCTTCCATATCATGATCTCGAGAAGGAGTCGTGCTTAGAGTTGTCAACAGGGGTTTACCAACACCTGACCTATCTGACCCAGTTTTTTGGCCATATTTTTTTAATATTTAGCAATATGTGCCAGGCCAGAGAGAATGAGAGTCGAGAATTCAGGGGTAGAGAGAGAAATATATATATATATATATATATATATATATATATATATATATATATATATATATATATATATATATATATATATATTATACCTTAAGGTTAGGGCCATGGCTCAAAATTTCGGCCGCTAATTTAAAATTTCGGCTGATAATTTGAGCCGAAATCTTATCGGTTTCGGTCCACAATGAAACAAAAACTTAACCCAAAATTTCAGCCAAATAATGTATGGAAGGTTAATTTTCAGTTGAATTTTCGACAAAATTTCGGTCGAAAATTTTGGTCAAATTTTTAATTTCGGTCATACTCGAAATCAAAAATGAAACTGATATTTTGATCCACAGTTAGGGCCTTTTATAATAAAAAAAAAAGTCTCATATGACATTTTATTGAAATGGCATAGAAATTCTGCTAATCTTAAGGTATTTTAGTATAATATCCCAAGATTATCTAAAAATATGTTATATATATAGGGAGCCGGTAAGGTCCTTTAAGATACACATGGAGCTTCACGTGGCACCTAAAACACTGTTTGAGTGTCACATGGAGTACAGGTGGACGGTATAAATCAATATTAAAAAAAAAAAGAAATTTCGAAAAAAAAATTTAAACTCATAATTCAAAGTTTGACGAATTTCATTAGTCTACATTTTACGGTTCAAAAAACATATAGTGGAGATAAGTTTTCAATTTTTTTTTTCAAAGATGATCTAAGCAATGCACCTGAGCTCTACATGACATCGAAACAATATTTTTGGTGTCACGTAAAGCTCCACGTAAAAGATTGGAGGACGAACACCTTTTCCATAGATATATATTATGTTTATAGTTTAGGACAAATGGGGCACAATGAGAGTGATTAGTGTGCCGCATAGTTCACGTAGCACCAAAACAATGTTTTGGTTCTCGTAGAACTCGGATATATTGTTTAGATTAATTTTGAAATAATATTAAAACTTTTTTAAGGCAAAAGCCAAAGATTCATATCTAACGCTAGAAAATTTTTAGTAGAAATGAGTATTCAAAAAAATAAAATAAAAGATGGTCTAAACAAAATAAGAAAATTTGCTCCGCGTCTGTCCGGCACACACACAACTCAGTTCCTAGTTTTTACTTTACAAATTTGTCACCTAGGTCTGGGCCCAAGTTTTAGTGACTCCAACACTGCCCCAGCTTAATTCAGGCCAGATCATACGTAACCGCTTTTTGTCTGGGTCGAACCATAGTGGCAAGAACATTCTACTTTGTGTGCTATTACCACTTTGGAATCTCGCTCTCCCACCCGCTCTCCGATCATAAAACAATTCAATTTTGAGATTTTGGTAACGGTCTGCTTCTAACGTACTACATGCTTCGTGCCGCTTTCGGTAACTAAGTGTTGGGCGTACAAAACCGGCTATTTGCGTGCCGGATCCGGGCCTAGGCCCGGACCAGCCTGGTCAATTGACAGCCCTAATACTGGTGCTGAACCGTTCATCATCACCATCATTATCATCAAGACATCAACCCTCTTAAACCCTAAAAACGTAACCACACTTCTACTCTACAAACTACAAACCTCTAAAATTCCACCATTCGGTTTCAAACTTTCAACATCTTCCAATGGCCCCCACCTGCAACAAATTCATAAACAGAACCAGTCTATCTTCCATCAAAACCGCCATTAAATCCAAGAAGTTCTCTGCACCATCGTCTTCGTCAGGAGCACCCCCTCTCTCCACCAAATTCATCCCCACTACTCCACGCTTTTCTTCCTTCTTATCCAGGTTAGTCCATCATCTATACAAGAAACCCATTTTCGATTTCTTTGCATCTTCTAGGTTTCAGTCTGCTAGGGTTTCTCTCTTTGTTTTTCCACAGATCTCCTGCGGAGTTGGGATGCGTGCAGTCGCTGTTGCCACTTCACAGCGCCGTGGCGATCGCACGGTTGACGTCGTGCCTCACATCAAACTCTCGGAGTTGCCGAGCTCTTTCTCAGGGTACCCTCTGCTGTACCTATCCCGGCCTCTAATGTTTATTTTGTTGAGCGTGAGTAGCTGCTTCTCCTACTGTGATTTTTAAAAAATCAAATTTTTTTATTTTTATTTTTGGTTTCTTAGAACCCGTAGTTTGGTACATGGCATAGAATGTAACAAAGAAGAAGATAAGATCCTGTTGGTGAAGATTGTAGATTTTGATTCCTTAATAAAATCAATTATATTTTGGTGAAGTTGTTGCTGATTGCAGCAATTTTTACTCTGTGCATACTGTTGGGTGGACATGTTGGGATGCTTGCTTTCGGTTGGTGCTCTTTATTACTTGTTTGTCCAACAGGTGATAGACATTTTAGTCATATAGTATTTTGCAAAGTTGGTAACTACAATAAGTTCCATTTCCAACGTTGATCATTCGATGGAGTGTGCGATAGCTTGGACTTTGTAATGTTGCAAATGTTTATAAACAGGAAGCTCAAATGGTGACCTCTTGTGGAGATTAATTTCCAAACCTAAAACTGCTTCGAAGCATTTTAAGATGTACCCTACAGAGAGCACTTGCTCGGAAGTGTCTGATGGTTGTCGTAAGCTTTCTCAAGATCAACTTTGCAATCAATGGTCGCTTTGCCCCTCGTTATCCCTCGTGTTCAATTACTCAAGTGTATAGCGCTTGAGTTTTCAGGTTAGGATTAGGGTTAGGTTGAAAGTTGAAGAAAACGAAGAATACAAAGAGGAGAGAGAGAGAGAGAGAGAGAGAACAAAATGACCTAGGTAGGGTTGGAGTCCCTAATAGCCTTTTTATTAACCCACAAAGAGTAAAATACCCTTACATGATACACACCTAATACTATGTCTAATGCATCACTAAACTACATACGCATGCATCTATCTCAATACTTCCCCTAAATCTGGTCAATAATATATGTCTATCATATCCAACTTGACAAGAATACTCTGTGTTGTGCGAAACAAAGTGCCTCAGTGAAAATCTCTGCCAACTCATCAGAAGAGGAAATTTTGGGATTATCAATGAGGCCAGCTTGAATCTTCTCCTGAATAAAGTGAATGTCCACTTCAATATGCTTCGTTCTCTCATGAAGTTAAAAATCAGCCGCAATATCTATGGCCGCCTGATTATCATGATACAGGGGCATGGGAGTGGATGGAGGAGATCTGAGCTCGGTGAGGAAGGAGAGAAGCCACATGTGTCATGTGTCATGTGTCAACCATATAATCAAATTCAATACTAGATTTAGAAACCACATTTTGCTTTTGCTCTTCCACACCACAATATTACCCCTAAGAAAAACACAGAGCCAGGCTAACGGAAGTAGAACGATAATCAAATGAGCAAAGTCGTTAAGGCAGTGCGGCAAAGTCATGGCGAAGAGGCTCGCTACGCCATGACAAGGCCATTATTAAAATTTCTAAGTATTTTTTGTATTTATATTTATTAATAATTAATATATTTATTAATAATTAATATATTTTTTAATTTTCTACTATTTTTTAATTTTTATAGAAGACTAAAAAACTTCAACTAATTAATCAGGCATATTAGTTGTGGGGAAAGATTGGAGCGAGCATCCTATGATATTTTCATGATCTCAAGATCAGTTGTGCGGATGATTGGTGGTATTTAAGTTCGTAAAAAAATCAGATAGAAAAATAGTAAAAAAACATAAGAAAAAAATTCATACATGAGTATGGGTCTGTGAAGAACTTGAGCGTTGATGGGCGTTGATTGATTGAGAAGATGCTAATAGAATTAAGAAAATCAGATTTTTTTAAATGAGAGAAAAGACGAGAGAAAGTACCGATAAAAAAAAATGAGAAAAAGACGAAGGAGAGGTTAAAGAAAATGCAAACTTGCGTTGAGAGAGAGAGAAAGAGAAAGAGAGTGGTTGTGAGAGAGACGACAGAGAGGAGATGCAAGAGAGACTAAAGGGTTTCACTTAAACCCCAAAATATGATGAATATAATTTATCAAACATAAGTTATAATTTATAATTATAACTTATAATTTTTAAGTTATAACTTATAACTTACAGGTCATAAGTCATAAAAAAAATTCAAAATAGCGGCTATGGCGGCACCATTGCGCCATGGCACCCCCATGGCGTTACCATATTTGCATTCTCGCGATATAAGCTCATATGGGGATATGCCTCGCCATTCACTATGGTGATGTCATGTCATCGCCTTGACAACCCTGTCAGTGAGTGCCCGTGCCCCAACATAGTCTGCATTAATGTAACAACTAAGGGAAGAATGCTCAACATCATAATAGAAATGGCCTCGTCTAGGAGAAGCTTTAGTATAAAGAAGTATACAAATTTTTTTTTTATTGGTAATAGAGATTATATTAAAAACAGCAAGACGCTGAGCGACAATTCAATCCTAGTATCCTGACATCAAACCGAATAAAGGAAAAGAAAACCAGCAAGAACAAACAACAACAACACACACCACAGCCAACGCGGGTTGCACTCAACCCGGATCCCACGAGAAATCAGTGCACCTCTCTCCCCCCCCCCCCTCCCTCTTGACACCCAAAATCTCATCAAAGCCGTGACGACCTTGACAACCATCCCCACCGGTTTGCTCCTATTCTCGAAAATTCTGGTATTCTTTTCGCACCATAAACACCATAAAACAGCAAACAAGGACACTTTTCAGTATCCCCCACTCTCCCAGTCAATCCTCGCTCCGGCCCAACTCAACACCTGCTAATAGGGTGTCTCCGACACGACCCATCTGACCTTAAATGCCTTATACATGGTCATCCAAACCTCGGCTGCGACCCTGCAGTGCAGGAATAAATGGGGAGTGGAGTCCTCACCATTGGCACACATCACACAAGCATTCGGCACATCGAGGCCCCTCCAGATCAGCACGTCCCTGGTGAGAATCCTATCCTTGCAAATCGTCCATCCAAAAATTCGAATCTTCAACGGAATAGACAACCTCCACAACCATCAACCATCGAAAGTAGTGAGTGGCTATCGCAACAACAACCTATAAAAGGACTTGACAGAGAATTTACCGTCCCTGCTAGGATCCGAAATTCGCTAATCCTGCCCCTAAGGATTCCGCTGCAGGTCATATAGGCGCAACATCAGAACCGTGAAGCACCCAACCTCAGTATCCCTCAACGCCCTTCTTGTGCCAACCTCCCAAACAGCCCCTCCCTACGTGTGAGTCACAAAATCATCAATCATGCCCCCCTGGTTCGAAGCAACGACGAAAATCGCCAGAAGTATACAATGAATTGCATCAAGATGAGGCACCTGTGGAGCATGGATCAAAATATCGTCCGATACCGATACGTATCGGACGATACGTATCGGTATCGGACTCGGACGATACATTGAATGTATCGTCCGATACATTCAATGTATTGAATGTATCGAACGATACATTCAATGTATCGTCCGATACATACCGGTACCGATACGTATCGTCCGATACGTATCGTTTTGGAGCTCGGACGATACGTATCGGTAATCCGATATTTTAACCCATGCTGTGGAGAGTGCATAAATTGGGCAACCACATAAACTATAAATGTGCAGTCATGACGGGCATTTGTATTTCAGTATGACATATGAGACGGCCAACCAAAGTCTTTGGTACTCAGAAGGATTCAGAAGAATCTACCCACTAGTACAATATAGGTGATGTTTGGGATCGATGAGAAACTTAACAGGTCTACACCACGCATATTGATGTCATGCAACAAGTCAAGAGCATATTTTTATGTGATGGCGGGTATGCCATGAGAATAATGAGTAATCTCAATTTCAAAGAGCATATTTTTTATGTGATGGCTGGTATACCATGAGAATAATGAGTGATCTCAATTTCAAAGAAAAATCTTAGGTGATCAAGATCTTTCACATTAAAGGCATGATCTAACTCTGACATATACCAGTAATATAGTCTTCATGCCACTCACTACAATATGTATGAAACATGTGTGATTCAAATGACATCTGACAAAGCCGATAGTAAGAATGACACTGAATCTATGAAACCATTCTCTGGGAGATTGCTTCAGCCCATTATTTGACTGCAGAAGATGGTGGACCTTCCCAAAATAACCCTTGAAGACGATAGTTGTGTGGGGGTCCCATGTACACCTCTTCATCCAACCTCCCATGAAGAAATGCATATTTAACATCTAACTGATATAATGACCAATGATAGTAGGCAGCTAAAGAGATAATACACAAACTGAAGTGAGCTTAGCTACATGAGCAAAAGTAGCAGTGAAGTCCAATTCTGGTAATTGAGTAAAACCTTTTGTAACTAGGCGGGCCTTATATCTTTCAGCAATGCCATCTTCCTAATATTTAACAACAAACACCCAACAGTTTTCTTGCCCGAAGGGAGATCACCAAGTTCCCAAGTCTTGCTCTTCTTAAGTGCATCAACAACAGTAGTGACATTTCTTCAACCAGAAACATTTCTTCAACCAGAAACAACAGAAACCCCGTCTAGAGCAGCTCGGTAAGAATGAGAGAGAGCTTGGTAGGAAATATATTGGGAAATGGGATGAGTAGTGACACCACTCCTCTTACCCTTACGAAGTGCAATGGGCAGAGAGAGGTCATCAACAACAGTAGAAGGAACAATAGTAGGAGAATCCAAAGAAAAAATGTTGTAGCTATACCAAATAGATATGAGTATGAGTGATTTGATGGCATTGGAACTTAAGGAGACACTGATTCATTTCGGCGTTGATAGGTATGTCTGAGAGGAAAATGACTATCTATAGATGTAAGAGGAGTCGGAGTAACATAAGTTAGACCTAATGGATTATGAGAAATAGAAACAGGAAGCACAGTAGAAGATTCCAAGTGAGGTAAAGAGGAAGAGGATCTCTGAGAGAAATATGTAGTATCCCCATAGAAAGGGGCATCCATGTAAATGAATAATCTACGAGTAGTAGGTTCATAGCAACGATACCCTTTGAATACCCCTGAGTATTCAAAAAGACACAACAGATGGCTTTGTATCCAACTTGTGTTTTTGGGATTGAAAGTCTTGAACAAAGCAAGTACATCCGAAAAACTCCAGGTTCAAGTTTAAGTAAAGTAGTGTCGGGATTAAGAATATGCATGAGAGTTTGACCATTCAGGGTGCCAGTGGGTGTACAATATTAGCAGTGAAAAGACTTAACAAGTAAGATTGGGGACTTTGCATACCACAAAGAAGAGACCTAGTCACCTAGATGAGATGTCTATTTTTACGCTTCGCAACACCATTTTGTTGTGGGGTGTAAGGGCAGGTAAATTGAGGCAAGGTTTCCATCTTCTAGAGGTATGAACTAAAACTTTAATGAAGAGTACTCGCCACCATTATCAAACCTCAGAGTCTTAATGGCTTAGCCAAACTTTGTTTGGACAATAGTAGAGAAATGAATATAAGTGGGAAGAACCTCATCTTTAGACTTCAGTAAATGCACCCATGTACATCTTGAATGATCATCAATAAAAGTTACATAAGATTTTAAACCATCAAAAGATGTCGATGGGGGAGACCCCGTATATCACTATGTATAAGATGAAATAAAGCACCACTACGAGTCATATGAGAAGAATAGGAAGATCTGGTATGTTTGGATAACTCGCAAGTTTGAGATTAAAATTTAGAAATATTTGCGTTGGTTTTAAATAATTGTTATAACAAACAAAAGTTCTGCAGATTGGCATGTCCAAGCCTACCATGCCGAAGATCTAAAGTATCTTTACTAAAAACATGATTGTTTGAAGGAGGTAGGATGCATGAGTGAGAGATAATGCCTTTGATCCATCAGCTCTGCAGTAATACAGGCCAGCTCTCTCATGCCTCATGCCAAAAATCCTCCTCGTAGTCAGGTCATGAGAGAGACTCAATTAGTAGGAAAGAAAGTTACAAAGAATTTAATGTCTTTGTAAAAAAAAAGACAACTAACAGATAACAAATTAGTGTTCAAGTGAGGAGCATGTAGGACATTCGAAAGAGAAAATTTGGCTGAAAGAGGAACACTTCCCTTAATGGTAACAAGAGTAAGAGAACCATAAGCAAAACATACCTCCCTACTAAGAAAGCGAAATAAGGGGACAATAATGAAACATACCAGGTACTTCATTTGCTTATCATGCACTCACATTGGCTGGTTCCACTCCTGGTGGCACGGGAGAAGTAGATTGAGTCACATGAAGACGCCAGCAATCTCAGCTCAAAGGGCGGCAAAATCATAAGTTGTATCAGTAGGAGCACTAGAGGTAGGTGTTGCAACCTCAGAGGTGGTAGCATCAGTGGTGATAACAACATGTGCGGCAGGATAAGGTCCCAAACAGGGGGATAACCATGAAGCTTGAAGCACTTTGAGCGTTCATGTCCCGACTGATGAAAAAATGAACAAACAATCGTAGGATCGCCACAGCCCCAACAACTCTCCCTAGCCTGAGAATCAAAAACTAAACTTGTATGCTCAGTTGGAGTAGAGGAAGGAGAGGCAATAATAGCAGGATGATGCTCATCCCATCAATAGTAGTATACAGTCTGTAATGGAGTTAGATGATCAAACGCAAGAATCTGTGCCACAACTGCTTAAATTGAGACTGGAGACCCAACAAAAAACAACTATCTGTTGGCGCTCAATGCGACGAGCAACAGTCCTGGAACTCTCACCAAGACAATCTAAGAAGGCTCATACTGACTAAGCTCATCCATCCTCTGTAGGTAGCCAAAGTACTCAGAAATTAAACGATTCCCTTACTCTGCATACAAAACCTCTCGAAATAACTAGTAACTATGAGTGCTATTCTTTGCATGGGCATATTTTTTGGACAAGGCATCCCATAACTGTATTGAACATGTTGTATATGGGTTCCTCCATGAGTTAAACAATCATCCTAAATTTGTGTAATTGTCAATTTCGCATCGAGAAAAAGTAGGATCCAAAGGACTAGGTTTGGCAATAGTCTCAAGAATATGACCCAATTTTCTGCGAATACCCAAATATAATTTTATGTCCTGAGACCAAAAGAGAAAATTCTGCCGAATAAGCTTAGTACTAGTAATTCCATGAGAAGATTGTGTGGATCAGAAGATCCAATAGGTATGGAGGTTTAAAGTTCCATATCACACTAGTATAGGAAGCCTGGACAGGGATGGAGAAGAAAATTGGCAGATTAATACTCAAAAGCATGGTTCAAAATATTGGTCGGAATCGATATGTATCAATTTTCTAGGCTACCGATATCGTCCGATATGTATCGGTTTCAGAGCTGGCCAATACGTACTAGGAAAACTGAGATTTTGAAATTTTGCTCAAAAGTACCTAATACAAGTGAGAAAGACATCCACTTAAACCCAACATGGCAGATTCAACTTAAATAAGCCAAATACAGTGGCAAGCAGGCATAAAGCAGTAGAAAAACTGAAAAAAAAAAAGGCCAGAAAATTCAATATAGCATCTTGGATACTCAACCAAATTCACTGAAATCGGTCCTAAGTGATTTCAACAGGAATTTCTATCCAATCTGTCAAGCACGAAACATAAAAGAAATTGTACATGTCAGCTTTTGATGGTGGATCTGTACTAGTTATTTTCAACTCCTATTATTTGGAGTTGCTTACCCTTGCATTCCTTTGGGGTTTTCTTAAAAAACATATATATAGGATTTCCATGCAAAGGCGAAGACATTTGATGACCTACTGGATTAAATTAACATGCTTATTACCCAATCAGTCTTTTATATAAAGAATTTAGAGGCACTTTGCTTCAAGATTAGATGAGAGATTGGAATATTGGTTAGTTGGATTATTGGAAGAGTCTCTGAGGGATGTTTGCTAATTGAACTCCACTTAAGTTATTTTGGCATTCTGACGCCTATAGGTAGAAATGGCAAGGGGTAGGCACGGGCCAGCTGAGTTCAAGTCGGCTTGGTCTGACATAGATGTGCGTAATCCTGAATTTGACTTAGGCATGTCATGTGTGACAAGTCTTGGGTTAGTAGGTCCAAGAATTGGGAAAGACTAGGTATTTGTAAAGAGTTGTGTTCCTCCCTTTGATGTTTAAATGAACACCTTCTCCATGATGAGCTAAGTGCGTCCCACTTTGGGTGACATCAATATATCCATCAATATATCCGTGATATATCCATTTACTAGACTCCAGGATTAATCAACATCCCCAGCATGAATTTGCAGCTGTTTCTATTAGCTTCATTTCTAATATAAAGTAAACTAAAGTGCACTCTTACTTTCTTTAAATGTAACATAAAAATACTTGTTTCAATTGACCAAATGACCCTTTTAGACCCTTAGTCTTTTCTAAAGATATTAACATTACATCTCTTTTCTCCCCTCTTCATTTCTGGGTCAAAATAATTTTGTTTACAAAATTTATTTTTTCTCTAGCAGGTTGAAATGGACATACGACATAAGACTTGAGACCTCTCTTTCCCTGGAAAAAAAAAACCCTCTTCTACAAAATTGAGTTTTTTCCTCATGCATGTCCAGGTCAACAAGCCCAAAAAAAAAAGTAGTGTCTTTTTTTTCTCATTCATAGGAAAGCTGAAGTTGAACCTGCAACCTCATGGTTGGATCTCAGTGCATTTCAAGCTGAGCTACAGGCCCGGGCTTAAAAATGAAATTGCTGTCTCCTTGTTGCATATCTACTGAAGTTACTCTGGATCCTAGTAGCAGGGAGCTTCTAATTAGTGAACCGCTCCCGTTCCGGAATCTCACTCTCGCACCCGCTGCCGACCATAAAATTGTGTACTTTTAAGTCGTTGATGAAGCTCCCGCTCCCAACCTCCCACACGCTTCTTGCCGCTTCCGGTAACTAAGCTGTGGATATAGGTTAATATCCGTTATTCTCATAGGATTTTGTCTAAGACTCTAAATCTGTGCAGTGATGGGACATTTTTCTTTTATATGTGTGAGAAGCAGCAACTTCAGTTTTGCAAGATAATGTGATCCAACTTGAGGTATTTGGTTCCTGCAGGCACATGAATTTTCCAATGCTTGAAAGAAATAAACTGGGCTTTTAGAGACCTGCCAATTATGCTTCACAGCATCATTCTCAAGTATGAACACTCTGATAGCGTAGAGAAAATACAAAGTTATTCGTTACGTTACATATTTAACCCAAGTGTGATAGAATACTGCTGTAGCAGTTCGTGGGGTTCTTCAAATTAATCTGCTTATTTGTACATTTTCTTTTGGAATGCATAAATTCTTGAAATGTAACTTATGGAAGTTGGCTATTTCATAGAAAATTATGGTCACTTGGTCACTGCTTCCTTTCCATTGTCTGTATTCACTACTTCCCATTAATTCGATCCTAATACTCCTGTTTAGAAATTTGAATACATTATTTTACCACAAAGGATATTAAAAAAGGTATTGCATTTGATTCTTCAAATCAATCGGTTTGTAGCCTTTTTGGTATTTTTGGCAGTTCTTGAAACTGTAAGATATGCAATGTGTTGTATTCCTGTTCCACTAGAAATTACTGCATTACATCTTGCACACTGCTTGTTTTGATTGTTTTGATTGTTTGTACTCATTTTTTTGTCCTCAATAATTACTCCTGTTTAGTCATTAACATTCATGTCACAATATAACTGTACACACTTGCTTTGGGATTAGATCCGAGTCTAGCGGTAAGTTTCCGAAGGTAATGTATCAAAATACTCTCTTGATGTAGGTACCAAATTTACAACAACCCTGTGAATGAAATTTCCGCTAAAGTAGTCCAAATACTTAAAAGGAAATGATCTACTCGGGCCAAACCCGAAAAAAAAACCTGCAACATACTAAAACTAACCATACTGTACAAATGTACAACCATTTAAGAACTCAATTGTTTGTAAATCAATTTTGTCGCAGAACACATAATGGGACCTCTAAGCCAGCGATTAATTAATAACCTTGAAATATGTCTGGCAGAAATTTTCAGTGTTTTCTGTTTCATGGATGCTTTTGAGTGAAGCTGTTTGGAGCCGGAAGTGTTACTCGTCCAGATGAAGTTATAAGCCTCTCTTTGCTGATACAACACTCTGCACATTTTTATGTACATCTTGTTTTTCCGTTTTCATTTCATTTAGTTGTTTTATTGATTCATCAAGAACTTGAGTTATAAATGCCTTGAAGAGGCTGTTTCTTCGCGACAGAAACCCGAAGCTAATTGGCTTAAAGTGGGGGATAATAACACGAAATATTTTCATTCGGTCGCTAATGCTAGGGAGAAGATAAATACTATCCAACCCATAGTTGGCAATGAGGCCAAGGATTGTGGATGTGGAAGAGGTGGGGGAAAAGATTGTGCAGTTCTATGAAGATCTCTAAGAATGAAAAGTCTGACTTTGAAAGAGACTGAGGAAGAGGAGGTGAAGAGGCTGATTAAATAGTCTAGCAATAATAGGTGCTTTTGACTCGATGGCTTTTCATGAATTCCATCAATGTAGTCATATGTGAAGAATGATGAACTCCACGTTTGTGTCTCTAATTCAGAAGAAAAAGGGGGCTGAGGAAGTTAAAAGACTTTAGACCGATTAGCCTTTTGAATAGATACTTTTGTGGTTGGTAGACAGATGCTTGATGTTTTGGTTGTGGCTCACAAGGCTATTCATTCCTGCCATAAAAGCCAGAATTTGGCGATTATTTGTCGAGTGGACATGAAAAAAGATTATGACTGGGTTTACTTGATTACCTGTTAGGAAGGCTGGTTTTTGGGGAGAGATGGAGGAGATGGATGAGAGCTTGCTGCTCCATGTCTTAGTTCTCTATTATTGTCAATGGTCCGCCCAAAGGTTATTCTAAAAGAGAGAGGGGTTTAAGACAAGGAGATCCCCTCTCTCCATTCCTTTTCAGGATGGTGGGAGAAGCGCTCAGGTCGTTTACTTTAGCAGGTATCGTCCTGTGGCTTTTTTACTGGGTTTGAAGTGGCTGGGAATGGTCTGTCTATTACTCACCTTGAGCAAGTTTGAGCCTATTATATCTCTAATGGAGCTCTAAAACTGCAATTAAATCTCTGTTGATGACAAAAACAACTTGAGCCAATTTTGTTTTATTCAAACATTTCTAAAACATCCATTCCAGATAACAGGGAAATTTTCTCTTCAGATTTCCGATCTATTTTCCAATTATTTAAAAGGGAAAAAAAAAAAGAAGAAATCCCACCCGTCGTTTTTTATGAGTTTTATCTCTTAGCAGTTGACAAAGTAATCCCCTGTGGCATAGCTTGAACTTTAGATACATATTTTTCGTTGAAAAATCTCTAATAGATGAGATAAGGCATGATGGTGATGATGATGGTGATGCTGATATTTTCCATTGGCAAGGAAAAATTTAGGCAGGAACAAAGCACATTTGCCAACATGGCAGTGTAAGGAGACATAAGAGAAAAAGTAAATGCATGGAAGCATATTCTTCCAGATACAAAATACTCTTCCTCACAATAAATGTGGGCCTTTGCAACAGTCATTGGACTGTCAAAGTTCAAAGTAAAGTATTTGATCATCATCATTGTCGTTGTCGCCGCCACTGCCATTTCCTTATCCCATCTACTTGGAGTTGACTTATCCACTCAAGTATGTTAAGGGTTAACCTCTCTGTCACTTTGCAATCCATCATGGCAACTACTTTGTAATCTTTATTGTTCTTCTCCTTTTCCGATACCTTCTAACTTGTATCATATCAATCTTTCACGCAGGAGCTCCATTGGATTCGTTCAAACCATCTCTTACATTTGACACAAATGCATGTGTTAGTGTAGATAACGGTGTGAGACATTGGAAATGGAACCTTGAAAGGAACTGATACAGGGACAAAACTAATATTGTTATACTAAAATAAAAAATAAAAATAAAAAAAACTGTTCAATGTTGATGTACTGTTCAAAAGATATTTCAGATGACAAATGGGTCTTCTAGGTCTGCCTTGGAGAACAGAGAAGAAAATTCGAGAGAGAACCTCACAAAGGAGATTGATTAGATTAATGACTACCTGCCTATGTTTCTCATAATTCTGATTAACCAACTCTACCTTGAATTGGCATATCCTTGGTAACCAATGATTTCTGAAGTTTTGAGTTTATGTACCGTGTGGTGATATGATGTCATTCACTTATACTTGGCAACGGTTAAATGTTTTTGGTGAAATTCTATGAAGAGTAAAAAAAATATTGGAAAATCTAGGCCCGACAGATCAAGATACATAAAGGTCATAGCGACTTGCCAAAGTCCACAACAAATTGTGGCAGTAAGAAACAATTTCCAACCTGTAGGCTAGTACAGAATACTCTTTTTCTTTTTTGATAGGCATTACAGATAATTCATGGAAGCATGGAATATCTCACCTTTTCAATTTAGTTGGTTAGTTAGTCGCAAAGGGTAGAAATTCTTCAGTTTCATCCAATGAAATAACATTTGGTGGAATCACCTCCCACTTCCATTGGCATCTCTGGTAATGACATGACTACTCTAAGACCTTGGATTAACCACTGAATTTTTTACCAAATTCGAGTCCGTTGCTCTAATTTTCACCGGAGAGAGCGAGGATGGTTGACACCAAATCATTCCTAAAAAGCACCGTATTACCTGCCAAGCTTGGTTTGCCCATCAAAATTGACACTAACAGCACTGACTTGAGGAGCGCAATCATTTCCATCCTCAATGGGCACAACCGAAACTTCTCTCTTAACGCCCCAAAACTTCCTACAAAGAAGATCCCAAGATTATTTGAGCTTTTTACTTGGATGAAAAATGTCCAAAAAAAAACATCCAACTTTTATCCAGCTAAGATCCTAGTGGGATGGTCATACCTTGATGAATAAGATGGTTGCAGGTTAGAAAATTATCCCAAAAAGCCAGTCAACAATAACGTAAATCCCTTCAATTTACCCTACATCAAAGCAAATGTATCCACTTCTCTGTCCCACGGTAAAATGGTGGGCACAAATAATCTTTCTCATCAGTCTATCACAATCTCTAACTACTATGTGTTTTTCCATCAGAGGTTCAGATCCACACAATACATGTAAGCACTATTTAACCACATTGCATCTCCCGCTTTACTCCTTAACCCTTAATGGAAGTTGGGGTTTTAGAAGAAAAAACATTTAATCAACTACAACTAAAAATCGTTTTGCTGTTCATTTAATCACCATTGATTGCATTGATTAAATAATTCTATTATTTTTTCATTATTGATGAGTCGGCCTTGTGTATGCCAACATGGCACCCAAACAAATGTTACGGTGCTAGTAGGACGTGAAATGGCAGTGGAAGAAGGTTACTATCTATTCCCTGGCCCAGAGACCCTTTTCTAATATATACAAGGTAGCATTAGGCGACCAATCTGGTCACCAAAGTTGATGACCAGATCATCATTTATGTACATGGTGTTATGTGGTGCACGATGCCATCATCTAGATTGGATTCATCCCTAAGATGGTATGAAAAAGGTTTCTCCACAATGTTGAAAAGAGCAGACAAGCACCAGAAATTGAATGAAACACATTTCCAACCCCATCATAGCCATTTAATTTTTTATCACATGATAGAAATAATTTTTCGACAATCTTACGATGAATCTTATGTAGATGATGGCCTCATGCATCACATGACACCACATGGTGCTAAAATGGTGCCATGTATATCGAATTGATGAACCCTGATCACTGAAATTGGCGATCAAATCAGTTGTCTAATATCAGCTCTCTCTCTCTCTCTCTCTCTCTCTCTCTCTCTCTCTCTCTCTCTCCCTGTGATGTGAACTTTAGATCCGCCTGTTTGAATCGTGGTCGGGTAAAGAGGAGACCTCAAAAGAGAGAGTGGACCCGTGAATGGGTTTTTAAAAAAGGCCCGTTAAAGACTCGTTTGATCAAAACGAAGAAAATCTAAAATTTATTAGGGTCTTCAACTTTCAATCCCGTCACTTTTATGTTTGGCCTATTTTGAAGTGTCAAACGAAGTCGGATTGATGCGAAATTGGTTATATTTGAAAGCTTATCGAAGTAGCTTTCCAACGAGCCAAAAAATGTGCAATTCCGACAAGTATTGAAGTAGTTATGGTCAGTTTTCGGAAGCTGCACATAAAGTGACGAATTTTAAGAATCCTAATTGAATTAGGATTAGTCTCTTTTATTATTTTATTTTAGAAAATAGGATTTGTTTCTTTTATTAGAAATATGATTAGTTTCCTTATTGTTTTAGGACTTTATTTTATTATTTTAGAAGAATTAGAATATTTCTTTTATTTGAATTAGGAATTAGAGTTATGCTAGGATTACTAATTTTATGCATTGGTTAGTCTATTTAAAGGCTTGTAAACACTTTTATTATAACTTTTTTGTTAATGAAAATTGCTTATGCAAAATTGAGAGTTCTAAACTTTCGTGAAAGTATGATTCTCTCAAAACGGAGAGTGATTCTTCGATTCCCTTTTGCGGTTTGGTGCGAGGCCACCTCTTCTTTCATTTCTATCTTCTTTAGATCTACCGTTTGCGTAAGTAACGTAATCATAGTTATTTTATTTTTCATTAAATCCCAAATCTAGCTTATTTATTCCATAAAAATCATAAAAATTCAAAATCATATTACCCGTTTTTCATTAAATCATTATTAGCATTTAATTTTATTCGGTATCGAGAGAACCAGCTTGCCAGTTCGTTCGATGCCCTAAAACTATCGGAGATCTAGCCGTTCATAAGAACCCTAGTCTTCTAGAGTAACTCTATTTTGGGCCAGAATCAAGGCATCTAATTGAATTTCTAGAATTTTTCATGAAAATTTGTTATGAGAAATTATTATTTATTAATTGTTGAATTAATTTTAATCTTAATCTCAGTCCTAGCATTGCATTTAGTAAGTTCCCGCATCACTCTCTCTCTCTCTATTATATATATATATGGAGAGAGAGAGAGAGAGAGAGGCCCTATGCTCAGTTGGGTGGCCTTATTATCTAATGATCATTGGAACAAGAGATATAACCACTCAGTTGACACTACTGGTCGCGTTGTTTTTTATTTTTTTCTGCTTCAATAATCATGGATCATCAGGCCGCCTCTTCACGTGGAACTTGATCATGTGATCGGGTGCCAGGTGGCAACCAATGAGCATGGGACAGCCATTCCATAGGTCCCGGATCGCATTTGTGTGTCTCTGTGTGCGCACGCACACATGCAGCAAACACTTCATTTCAAGTTATGAATTTACGATTATATGGGTCAGATACGCAAAGCAAATTAGCTTGGGAAACATTTCTGTTTACATTTCCATTGAAAACTAAAACGAATATAGATATGAATTCAAAGTCATGTTCAGTACAGCAGTTTGTGTTGCATTATTGCATATTGAGTCGTCGACTGTAATTAATATGTAACTCCTTTTCCCAGATGAAATTGATGGGACGTGAAATGTCTTTGGTTCATCCATTTGCTGTCTCTAAAGGTGGGCTCCTGACATATGTCCCGGATCACTTCAACTCATTTTTTACATCTTATTCTCTGGCCATTCATATAAGCTTTACAAATTTAATTGTATTAGAAAGTGATCAAGTAGTTTTAGATTGAACTCATATTTCATATCTCCTTTGTTTAGCACTTAAGCTTGCAGGTACCCTGTTATTATGAATTTCAAACTGTAAATTGTCAACTAAAATGAATTTGACCTGATATGTTGAAAATAAAATAAAATAAAAACATTATTCCTCCAATTTTTGTTTTTGCTTGATTACTGTCCTATTTCTTTAATAATCATTGACTTGTAGAATTTTCTTTTTTCCTGATAGTTTAATGGTTTTTGTTTTCATAGAGCTCGGTCTATCAGTCCCAAGGTGAGAGTATAAGCAGGCAACCATGAGAAGCATTCTCTTCTCGCTACTGAGAACATGGAAGGTTTTTTGTACTTCTTCCTTACCAATATCACAGTTCATGTCAGCTGGGTATAATTGTTTTTCCAGAATATGGTCTGAATGTACTGGAATTTGATTTGATTCTTATGGTTGAGACGGATTTACTTTCCATCTGGAGTTCTATTTTAAAAAAAAATCAATAATTGGTCATGTCTTCCATAATTATGGAGATTATGGAGTTTAACTTGTCATAGTCATAGTCATCATTTTCTTGTTTGTCGTGCATCCACTCGTTACCTTTTTTCCTGCTTAGTGGGCATAGATATGCATTCTCGATTTTACTTTAGTCTATTCCTTGAAATCTCTCGACTGTGCCATCAAACGTCCAATTCGTAGAAAGGTTAGTCTTCGCTTCCAATAGGTTGAACCCGGTTTGTGCTTACCGATGTGGAAACCATATTTAAAATTATCTTATGGCCTACATATTTTTGACCCCTGTATGCTATGGATGCTGGATTACCTTTATTTGCTCACATATTGTTACCCATCTGCATTCATGATTTACTAGAGATTTTATCAAGATACGTGCATGGTCGCATCTTTTTACCTCTATATATGCTCACAGATTTCAGAGTGATGAAATCTTTGCATCAAAAGTTTTTCATTCTTACAGGACTCAGATTGGAAAAACTATTTGAATATTATGAACCGGTTGGGGCATATTTCCTTCTTTTAGTGTAGGGATGTCATGCAATACACCAAATGGGGTCTATATTTCTCGTCTCCAGAAGAGGAGCTGATTAATTGTTGCCTTCGAAGCAGGAGTTTGACTAGTCTTAGGGAAAACGTTTCAAAACAGCATCCATTATAGTACAGTAGCCAATAAGGTGAAACTAGGCCATCAATTGCTGGGTCAGGTCAAATTTTAGGTCAACGTGACCCTTTGGGCACCCAACCCGACCGGACCCGACGAGGTCCGAGAGGCAAAGGCTAGATGCCGGACATATTCCAAAATCCCAGGTCATACAATCAAATCCATTAACCCCCCTTCAAAACTGTATGCTTTTTAGCTGACGCTACCCGCTCAACCTCTGAGCTGGCCTAACCTGACTCGCCCCAGAGGATGGGGTCGGAATCCTTGGGATTCAATCCCACCTGATGGTATATTCCCGTCCATTACAGTTCAAAAATAATGTTCCAAAAACAAAATTTCTATTTATTGTATTTTAAACATGTTTGTTTCAATTTTTTCTTATTTTAGCCAAAAGAATTTTTGTAAATATTTTTATTACTTTTTCCCAAATATCAATTGCTTCTTTAAGAGGCGTGGGTGGGTTCCCTTTTCCGTAAGGAACCCAGTCTTTGACCCAATAGCCGTTTCATAAAACCATCATTTATGGTACTTATCCTCCACTTTGACCATTTTTATCTAATTTGACGTTTTGGGGATTCTGTTTTTTTTCTTTTGAGAGAGACGTATTGGGGATTCTAGAAGAGGATCATACAGTATTAGTGGCTAATGATGCTATTCTTAGGTTTGAGCATCTGATTCTATTTGGAGAAGCGATTCAATGCTTCTTATCCTTCCAATCACTCTCACAGATCTCAAGGCTAAGAAAGCGTCTCTCCTAAAACGTAATCACTGTTTGTTATCGACAGCAAGGATCAAAATATAGGCTAAAATTTTAGTTTCTGCCACATTTTGGCTGAAACCAAAAATTTGACCAATAATTTGACGGTTTCGGTCAAATTTTTGTTTATTATTATTTTTTTTAAATAAAAAAATTGGTATTTTAAACAGTCATCAAATTATCAGCTGATAATTTCAAGGTCCCTATATATTGGCCGATTATCAATAGTTATTGTATCCAAGGTATCAAATATCGGCTGATACCGATACGTATCGGCACCAACTTGGTATCGGTATTGGCTGATATGTATTGAGTCTTGGCAGATACATATCGGCTGATTCGTATTGGTCCTCCTAGGACCGATACCGATTTTGATACATTGATTGTATCGGACTTGCCCGAAACTACAAAATATCTGCTGATAATTTCAGATTTCTGCCAATACTTTGAACCATGATCTACAAAGTCCATCCCACTTGTTTTCTGTGAATTATTGTCTTCGTTTAAAACTTGGGCTTTCCGGTTCAACAAGTCCATTAAAAGCTGGGATATTTAGATGCAGACTTTGAGGCTTCTAAAAATCTTTTCACGTCTTGAGCGGCAGTCAGGGATCAAAATTTTGGCCGATAATTATGGGCCGAATTATATTGGTTGGCACTAAAACAATTACGAAATGCAAATGTTCAGGCATTATAATGTATGAAATGCAAATTTTCAGACGATATTTTGGCTAATCTGTAAAATTGCGGTTTCGGTTAGTCCGAAAAATGAAGCCGACATTTTGATCGTTGGCGGCAGGGACTCCCTGTGCCTGTGGATGGCCGTGCACCATATAAGTATCCTATACAAACTCATTGTCATAAAGTAGGTGCAGTTAAACTGGTCATGACATGAGTGAACGCAGGATATTTATAAAGCTGCAAATCACTGGTTGGCAGAGGGAGATTACCCCCTTGCACCTATTACAAACCCAGGTTGATATTAGGTGGACAGCGGACGGGCCATAACGTTAATGCACGTGGAGACTATAGATGCTGATTAACAATGGGCTTTTTGCGACATCCCTGCTCTCTAACTATAAAAATTGGCGATTGGATATCAGTCAAATCCCTAATGGCTGTTTGCGAGATCCCTGCTCTAACGAAGGGAATTAGCTAGATGGTTGTTCAACTTTGGAAATCAGTGAAATCCCACCTCCAACAATTTAAACTTTTAATAACTACTTGTTCCAATGTGAACTACTAATAATATCCTTAACTATTTGTTTAACAATTAATGCCTCATTTTTTATATAAATTATATTTATAAGTACACATATACCCCTTACCAAGTAGTTAAAACACATTAAAATGTTTGATTTCTCGTCGATGAATTGCATAGTAAACGTCAAATGTGTGGTCAACTGCATGGTCAAACAGTCAATGCACCGCAAAGTGCGATTACCATGCAGTTCATCGGTTGAATTGTAGTTACCATGCAATAAAAATGTGGTTGCCACACGACATTATTTGTTAAACAAATAAGTAAGGGTATTTTTTATATTTCATATTTTAACAAATAGCTATTGAATTTTTATATTTCATATTTTAACAGATAGTTATTGAAAATTTAAATGATTGGAACATAGATTTTACTAATGCTCAAAGATGAGTAGGGATCTCACCAATTTCCATAATTAGAGTAGAGATCTTGCAAATAGTCCTTGAAAAATCTCTACTCACTGATCAAGAGTAATTAGAGTAAAGATCTCGCAAATAGCCCTTGAACAATCTCTACTGGCTGATTAAGAGTGCACCCAATCCTTCAAATGGACAGAAATATCAAACGACAGAAGGTATATGCATTGATGATAGAAACCACTTTGGTGGTCATTCTCACTCTCATCTATATCGCCTAGAACTTTGATTGCTCAATTGTTGACTACGTATACGAAAAGTTGCGAGAGATGTATAAATCTCACATCACATCCAATTATTTTGATGGATATGAACTCCTATGGTAAACGAATATGAAATGCCATTTAAAACGTATTTTTTGAAGAAATTTTATTTTAAAATGTACTTAATTCATGAAATAAATGTGTTTTACCATAGGGTCATCTACATATATTTTTCTATATATAATTATTCATATTTTCACAATTTTGAAAAAAATATTTGATTTTTTTCCTCAAAATTGTCACATTGACCTTTTTTACTATATTTCTGGAACTGTTTTATTCCCATATTTAAACTTGGTCACTGTGTTGCTAATATATTATGTAGATATGGCCATATAGGTAAAGTGGAGGAATATCTAGATTCTACAATCTGAGCTAATTATATTTGGATGTGTTTAAAGGCTCGCAAAATGAGTCCAAAATTTTTCATTTTCAAGCTCTCCAAAACTCAAATAAAATGTAGGATGGACAGTTTATTAAAAGCCCATATATGAGAATTCATAAAATGTTGCAAACAGATAAAAGTATTGTAAACTATTCAAACAAAGGTAAACTCAAAATCCATTGGAATGCATGAGATCATAAATCTAAATCGGGGTTTTATGGTCTTAGATAATAAAAGCAAAGCACCTTACGGTACATCTTTCTATGAAAGATGGTGACCCAAATTTAAGGGCATCTTGGAAAGGGACTCCCGACGTGGAAGGCTCCAATGTGCATGGGATACAGCTAGCACAACAAACACGTCGGTCCACTTTAGAATGAGAACTTTTTCGTACCCGTAATATTTCAATTTGGAAAATTTGACGTTGGAAATGCTCTAGGTTGATAGCACTGAGTCACTCGGAGGATTCATGCACAAATGATCCCTACCATGGAATTTTGTTACAGTCTGTTTCCAACTATCTAACAGTTAAATTTGATAAATGTTCTTTTAACTGAAGGAACATGGTAGTCAATGGTCAGGTCCAATTGGTTGAACCCGATTTCATGTTCCATCAGATCTGGAGAGAAAATCTTGACTACATGTAATTCTATAAAATTGAAAATCGTGAATGTCAAGATTGTTTCATATTCGATTGTTGTAGACAGGAGCATAGCCTGAAATTTTTGTTAGTGGGGGCTACAAATGATAAAGAACCATACTCAATAGAAACTTTAGAGTTAAATGGGGGCTTGAACCGATTTGGAGGCTTCTATATCATAGATTTGAGAGCTTATATACAAACAAAGGTTCTATAAGAATCATACTTAATAGAAACTCTAGAGTTAAATGAGGGCTTGAGCCCCCACACCCTTCTATATGGCTACAGTGGTTGTAGATCTGGTTGAAATCAGGTTCAACCAGTTGGACTTGTTGAACACTGCCATTCACCCCCTGCGCGAAGGAAAAGTGTTGGGACCGGTGAGGAAGAAACCATGTTTCTGTAATTAAACATTATAATAATAATATTTTTAATTTTAATTTTAATAATTTGTGTCAAGAAAAAGAAGTGTCTTAAGAATGTCAAAGACTAAGGGGGTTGGCACAGTGGCCCAGGACCACGCCTCAAGAAGCAGAGGTTGAGAGTTCGAATCCCACCCCTTTTTAGCCACTTGCATGAATTTATCCCTACTAACTGGTACGTGTGTTGTGCGGGGTTGTTGCACGTGTCTGTGAACTTAGGTGCTCTAGGAGGTTGGATACCCTGTTATTAACGAAAAAAAATAGCAAAGACCAAGAACAATGACTAAGGCAAGAACCAAATTTATGAGAGAACATATTTAAATTGATGTTAAGAAGAATAAAAATTATGGAATGTCGCTTTAGGTGGTTTGGGCATATTCATTGGAGGCACAAAGCAAACCCAATATTGTAAGAAGGGTTGAGATACTAGGACAAGGAAGTAGGAGATGAGGAAAAGCAGTGAAGACCTGAAGGAAAGCTATGAGAAATATGAAGGATTGAGAAGTTACAGAGCTTAGCCCTGATTAAAAAATGAATAATGGAGAAATAAGATGGAATAAAACTATCATGATGATGATGATGAATAATAACATTTAAGAAAAAAACTTGTCCTTCTTTCTTAATTTTCTAATTTCATAGTTACCAAATTCTCCGATGTTTTTAAAAAACACATTTAAATCGCAAGTAAAGCCTTGGCCCTTGGGTAATTATTTTGTGATTCAATCGGAGCCTATTGGAAAAGTTAATATTTTTAGGTTTTTCAAAAACTTCATGTTTTTATCATTAAATAATCGATTAAAATCTTATTTCGCGTTTATTCATATTTATAATGTGAGAAGGGTGGACCGGAATACAGACCAAACCTCCGACTTTTTATATACAAAGTGGCTGCTTTCCAGGCTCCGGCCAGCATATTCAGGCTTAATTGTCCAAGTCTTTTACCATTGCACCAATTAATTACTCGTGTTCAAAAATTATAAATCACAAGTTTAAAACTCATTCTTGCCCCTTATATTTTAGCATTGGTTTCGTACTTATTAAAATTTAAAAAAAAAAAAAAAAATCATTCCACCTTTTCTACTTCAATCATTTGGCGACTATGCTCATTGTTAGAAGTTCCTATTTTGGTGGTCATCACTATGGTCAAACCCGTTGACCGGTGAATGGTATACGATCAACCTTAAGATGTACAATTGCTATTCTGGTGAGTTTGAAGAGAATAGGCAACTGATTGTTGAGCATTTTAGTTAAGGTATGATTGTGATTTCTAATCACACTATAATTAGCAATTTCAGTCCTTAATGGGATAGGACTCTTTGGCTATAAATATAAGGGGTGCCTGGTCCCAACGATAGCTCGACAGAATTCAATCCTCCCTATTGGCGAGAGCATCCCCATTGTGCTATGAGACATTGAACGCGAGAAGATCGTTGAAAATCGGCAACCAACCATCGATGGCTAACGCTCAAGGTGCGCATATTTATAGGTTATAAATTTATTGTTTTTGATTGATCGTGCGCCTAGATCTTTAGGCTTAATTTTGGATGGTCGGATCGTCAGATCCATTTAGATTCCATCAATTGATATCAGAGCCATGATTGGCGTTATGATCGGTCAAAGCATTAACATATGAGTTTTAGCATAAAACAAAATTGATGCAAGCGATGGCGTAGAGTTTTTTTTTTTTTAATGGTTGTTTTTAAAATTTTTTTTTTTTTTTTTTTTAAAAAAAAAAGGGGATTGCCGGTGGGCCTTTTCCGGCCACCGGATTGACATCGACAGCCAGCCGGCGTCGTGGCCGACCGGATGGCCCACCAGACTGTCGGTTCTGGTCCCCAGTGAGGGGCGGGGGGATGGCTGCTGTGGCTGCAAATCAAAAATCAAAAAAAAAAAAAAAATTGGGTTTTTGTGGACGGTCCGGCCATTGGACTTTTTTCCCATCGATCGGCACGCCGACTTCAACGGGGCGATCGGCAGGTCTGCCAATGGCAAGTCACCGGTGGGGCGTGGGTTAGCTTTGAAAGTCATGCTCATGCTGTTGCAACTTCAACAACAACAAAAAAAAAAAAAAAAAATTTTGGGAAGATGAACAGTGCAAAGGGGGTTATTTTGGACCGGATCGGGTCCGGACCCAACCCACTCGGCTTTTCGGCTATTGGACCGACCCGCCTGACCCGTCTGGCCTATTTGGCCAGACCCGCCTGGCCCGCCTGAGCCTATTTGGCCCACGAGACCCGACTGGCCCTGTTGGCCTTTGGCCCGACCCGCTTGGCCACCTTGACCGACCCGATCCGCCTGGGCCTATTTGGCCCACCCGACCCGCTTGGGCCTACTTGGCCCACATGGCCTGGCTGGCCTATTTTGGCCCCAGCCCGACCTGCCTAGCCTTATTTGGCCCTGACCCCCCTATTTGGCCTTACCCATAGCTCACTTTCGGCTCTTCTCTTCTGCAATTTCTATTTACAGGTCCGATTTTCGGACATTATATATGCATTTTGACTATCTCGGACATTCCGAACCCGTTTTTGAGGTCTAATTTTGACAATGAGGTCCTTGCTGTAATATTTGCATGACCTGATGTTATTTTTTCCATTTTTAATTGTGTAATCAATTTTTTTTTAGTATCATTCATTAGAATTTGGTAGTGGAGGTTGTGCTCCACCACTATGGCCGGTACTTACACATTATAATGCTCATTTATTATCAATTTTGACACCTCCTCATGACACGAATTGGACTTGGCTTAATTTTTAATATCACTTCCGTGATCATCTAAAAATATTATCAAACCTATTTTGACAGCATGACTTGGAAAGATTCTTCTGTCCAACGGTGATGATCCTTCCTAGTGTCGTGGTTTTCATAGTGAGGTTTAATTTTGTCCAAGACCGTGTTACCAACTCAGTGAAAGTATATAGTGAACGTTGACGTCACAACATAAGCGGTTTTTCTGCCCAACGGTGATGAATCATTTAATGTTGTATGATGACTGTGTTTCACTATTCATCACTTTTGTATGTGGGTACTGCTAGCATGTTGTGACTCGACCCAACGGATGGTTATAACAATGCAATTAGTACCACAATCATTAATATAGATTGAGGAAGCGGCTAGTGTGTTATGACTTGACCCAACGGAGGGTTATAATGACACAAATTGTTTCTCAATAAAATCACATTGGTTTTAATTTTTATATTCATTACCATATTTTAACTATTGTGTCACATATTATAATTATAACCTTGTGGAATTGAAAGTTACTTCGATTGTATGTGGACATAATAAAGCCCTTAATTATTGTGCAGCATTGAACCCGTCTATCATAACCAGTATGATTGGTGGAATTGAACTTTTGAGTGAATCAAATTACAAGAAATGGAAGGAACAAGTTACAATTATTCTAGACTGCATGGATCTTGACTATGCTATACGATCTGATAAACCCAAGGTGCTCACCGCTGATGCCTCGGCTGAGGATCTGGCAGTGAACCATACGGATTTAGAAAAATGGGATAGATCAAATCGTATGAGCCTCATGATCATAAAGAGTTTCATTGCTGATGCGATTCGGGGAGGTATTCCTGACTCGCACACTGCAAAGGAATACATGCAAGTTATTAAGAAATAATTTCAAGGGACTTCTAAAGCCCTTGCCAGTAGTCTAATTGTTAAAATGGGAACCATGAAATATGATGGTCATAGCGGCGTCCGGGAGCATATTATGAAAATGAGTAGCATGGTAACTCAATTGAAAGAACTGGACATGGGTTTTTCTTAGGGTTATCTTGTTCACTTCATTATGACTTCTCTTTCTGCGCAATTTGGCCCGTTCAAGATCAATTATAACACGCAGAAAGAGAAATGGAAGATGAACGAGTTAATCACTCACTGTGTCTAAGAAGAAGAAAGACTTCGGGCTGAAAAACCTGAAAGTGCCCATTACGCCGCTCTTGGACCATCGAAACGAAATTTCAAGCGAAAACAGGGACAATATAAAAGAAAGAATATGAAAGCTCCTCCACCGGAAACCAAACAAGGAGAAGCTAACACATCTACTTCTGATATCAAGTGTCACTTCTGTAAGAAGAAGGGACACATTAAGAAGAATTGTCAGACATACAGAGATTGGCTAGTTAAGAAAGGTAATGACCTTGCTTTTGTGTGTTTTGAATCACTTTATGTTGATGGTCCACGCAATACTTGGTGGATAGATTCTGGTGTAACTATTCACATAAGTAATTCAATGCAGGGATTTCGATCCAGCAGGAAGCTAAGTAAAGGCGAACGTATCATCAAACTCGAGAATAGAGTAGAAGCAGACGTGGAGGCCATTGGGACTCTCCGTCTCATTTTAGATAGTGGTTTCATTTTGGATTTAGTTGATACTATTTATGTTCCCAGTATCACTAGAAACCTTATCTCAATTTCTAAATTGGATTCATTAGGTTTTGAATTTAAATTTGGACATAATATGTTTACTCTATTATTTAATTCCGATATTGTGGGTGGTGGCTCATTAGTAGGCAATCTTTATCAGTTGAACTTGGATTCATCTTACGCCCAATCTTTAGTTTCTATGCATGTGAATGATAAAATAAGTAAGAACGAAAACGAGCACTCGATAACTCCTCCATTTTATGGCATAAACGTTTAGGTCATATATCTAAGGATAGAATGGAGAGGTTAATTAAAGATGATATAATCGTTGCGCTCGATTTCTCTGATTTCAATACTTGTGTTGATCGCGTTAAAGGGAAACTCACAAAGACTAATAAGAAAGAGGCTCTCAGAAGCACGAGTTTGCTGAAAATAGTCCACACTGATATTTGTGGACCGTTTCCAACTCCCGCTATTGGTGGTCAAAAGTATTTTATTACCTTCACTAATGATTATTCTCGTTTTGGTTATATATTTCTCATTCACGAGAAATTTGAGGCCCTGGATATGTTTAAAATCTATAAAGCCGAAGTTGAGTTACAACTCAATTCGAAGATTAAAATTGTGAGATCTGATAGAGGCGGAGAGTACTATGGTAGATACTCTGAAACAGGTCACAATCCAGGACCCTTCGCCCTGTATCTACAAGAGAATGACATTGTCGCTCAATACACCATGCCGGGAACACCTGAACAGAACGGTGTAGTTGAGCGACGAAATCGTACTCTTATGGATATGATGAGAAGCATGTTATGCAACTCTACGTTGCCTACATTCTTGTGGGGAGAAGCCTTGAAAACAGCGGTGCATATCCTCAATCGAGTTCCTAGTAAGGCAGTTCCCAAAACTCCTTATGAGCTATGGGTAGGAAGAAAACCGACTTTAGGATATTTACACATTTGGGGTTGTTTCACTGAAGCAAAGGTGTACAACCCACAATTAGGAAAATTGGACCCTAAAACTATAAGTTGTCATTTCATTGGTTACCCTGATAGATCAAAAGGCTACAGATTTTATTGCCCCACTCATAGTACCCGGATTGTTGAGACTAGACATGCAAAATTCTTTGAGATTCGTGAGATCAGTGGGAGTGTTGAGCTTAGGAAAATCACTTTTGAGGAAAATCGGGTTATAATTCCTATCCCTTTTATTCAAGAAAAAGTGGCACCAACACCAGTTATTCAAACTAGTGTTGATGCACCTGTGGCTGTAACTATTGAAACACCCCCCATTGATGAGGCTCTTGCTCCCATGGCGGCTCCCAATGATCTATCATTGCGTAGATCAGAGAGAGCAAAGAAGCCTGCCATTTCTGATGACTATATAGTTTACCTCAATGAGAGTGAGTTTGATTTTAGAAAGGAATCAGATCCTGTTTCCTTTAACCAAGCCATGAAGGGCGACAAATCCACTCAATGGCTCGAAGCCATGAAAGATGAGTTGAAATCAATGAAACATAACTCGGTCTGGGATCTTTGTGAGTTACCTAATGGAGTTAAGCCTGTAGGCTGTAAATGGGTATTTAAAACCAAGCAAGACTCAAAAGGTAATATAGAAAGATACAAGGCCAGGTTAGTCGCTAAAGGTTTCACTCAAAAAGAGGGAATAGACTATACAGAGACATTTTCTCCTGTCTCTAGAAAGGAATCCTTTCGGATAGTCATGGCATTAGTAGCTCATTTTGACTTAGAATTGCATCAAATGAATGTTAAAACTGTTTTTCTGAATGGCGACTTGCATGAAGATGTCTTTATGACACAACCTGAAGGTTTTCAGGTTGAGGGGGAGAGTCATTTAGTTTGTAGACTCAAAAGGTCTCTATATGGTTTAAAGCAGGCATCTCGACAATGGTACTTAAAATTTCACGAAGTCATTTCAAATTTTAGTTTTAAAGAAAATACTGTGGATCAATGCATATATCTTAAAATCAGTGGGAGTAAGTTCATCATCCTTGTTTTGTATGTTGATGATATCTTACTTGCGAGTAGCAATTTGGGCATGTTATATGAGACAAAGAACTTTTTATCAAAGAGTTTTGATATGAAAGATCTTGGTGAAGCTTCCTACGTGATAGGAATTGAGATTCATCGAGATAGAACCCGTGGCATATTGGGATTGTCTCAAAGAGCTTATATTGATAAAGTTGTTAAAAGGTTTAACATACACAATTGTTCTGCTACTGTTGCTCCTATCATTAAGGGTGATAAATTTAGTCTACTTCAGAGTCCCAGGATCGATCTGGAGAGAAAACAGATGGAGACAATTCCCTATGCATCTGCAGTTGGGAGTCTCATGTATGCACAAGTCTGTACTCGTCCAGATATAACGTATATAGTTGGCATGCTTGGCAGGTACCAATGTAATCCTGGTTTGGATCATTGGAAAGTAGCTAAGAAGGTTTTTCACTATTTATAAGGGACTAAAGGACACATGCTCACATACAAAAGGTCGAATAACCTTGAAATTATTGGTTATTCTGATGTTGACTATGCTGGGTGTCCAGACACTCGTAGGTCCACATCGGGTTATATTTTTATGCTTGCAGGTGGACCTATATCTTGGAAGAGCGTTAAACAAACGCTGACTACTTCGTCCACTATGAAAGCAGAATTCGTTGCATGTTTTGAGGCAACATGTGAGGCGATATGGTTGAGGAATTTTATCTCAGGGCTTCGAGTTGTTGATACTATTTCAAAGCCACTGAGAATCTTTTGTGACAATTCCGCTGCGATTGCTATCTCTCATAACAACAAGATTAGTGGGGGATCCAAATATATTGATATAAAATATCTTGTTGTAAGGGAGAAAGTTCAGAATCAAATTGTATCTATTGAAAAAATAAGTACGACACTCCTGTTGGCTGACCCTCTCACAAAAGGTTTACCTCCCAAGCTCTTTTTGAAGCATATTGCGCGCATGGGGTTAACAGATAATTTTGATAGCCTTTGAGAGTGGATATATACGAGTGAATACATTTGTTTAATTGATTCAGAAATAAAATTTATTTATTTGTTTTTCTATTTTTATGCAAATAACTTCTTGGAACATATGGTGCCAGTAGATGGCAATAAAGTAGGACCAATATTAGATTGAGTTTACATGTAATCACCATTCAGTTTGTAAATTTGCAATCTATGTGAAATCATACTAGTTGAAATCCATGTCGGTGATGACTTCCAATACAGTAACTAATGAGCGGTCATATATCGATAATATGATATATTGACTACATTGATTTTGTGTTGAAATTCTCACTGGACTGGACTGATAATAAAGACTTTGATTGAGATTGATTGTGACTTACCATTCAACAAAAGTTAGCTAACATTGGGTAATCGGAGTTTATTGACATAGTTTGGCGACTATGCTCATTGTTAGAAGTTCCTATTTTGGTGACCATCACTATGGTCAAACCCGTTGACCGGTGAATGGTATACGATCAACCTTAAGATGTACAATTGCTATTCTGGTGAGTTTGAAGAGAATAGGCAACTGACTGTTGAGTCTTTCAGTTAAGGTATGATTGTGATTTCTAATCACACTGTAATTAGCAATTTCAGTCCTTAATGGGATAGGACTCTTTGGCTATAAATATAAGGGGTGCCTGGTCCCAACGATAGCTCGACAGAATTCAATCCTCCCTATTTGCGAGAGCATCCCCATTGTGCTAGGAGACATTGAACTCGAGAAGATCGTTGAAAATCGGCAACCAACTATCGATGGCTAACGCTCAAGGTGCGCATATTTATAGGTTATAAATTTATTATTTTTGATTGATCGTGCGCCTTGATCTTTAGGCTTAATTTTGGATGGTCGGATCGTCAGATCTATTTAGATTCCATCACTCATTACTCCAACTTTGAAGATAATAAACTTGAAATGTCTTTAATAGTAGTAGCAAATGCTTTATATCCCTATAATTCTGTACTTTTTATTTATTAGCGATTTCCACAGTGTGTACAAAGCCATATAGAATCAAATAAAACCTCAAGGTTGGCGTCACTGCGTGATGGCCGGGTACTCAGCTCAGGAAACAGGAGATTTTACGTGATGGCCAGGTACTCAGCTCAGGAAGCAAGAGATTTTGAGCTCGGATGGTCCCCTTAGAGGGGCCATTTCGCAGATTTTCCCTTTTACTTATACAGAGGGTGAGCTTAGGAGTTGCTACGTAACTTACATCTCTATCTAGTAATAGGCGGTATGATTTTACATTGAATCGAAGAGCATTTGCATGTGAGAATTTAACCCCCAAGAAATCTTAGGAACAGGGTACACTAACCAATCTCAACCTCTGCCTTGTGAACAATAACATTGAAATATTCATACATGTAATAACTCTGAATGTGGTTTAACCAATTTTGAGACCATTGGATGTAAGGGAATTTTTGACTCGTATCTTTGTTAGTATGCTTTCACTTTTGGGCTCTCTGCATTCAACAGTCTCAAAAATTGGTTAAACCACACTCGTGCTAGCAGTACTTGGCCTTTATTACCAATGAGTTGGTATTAAGTGCCCCACTTATGTGCCAAGGTGCCTTGGCACACATCCCCTTCAATCAGGGAATGCATAGATTTTGGTGTGTCAAATCAGTGAAAAGATCAAAAAGTATATTTTCACAGATTTTCGTGCAAATAAATTGATGAGAACTTCCAATGCTTGACCATTTGATAGAGATTGAGGGTATGTTTGGAAATGAGAATCAGGACAGAACAAGCGAACACCCATTTGCAGCATTCCGCCCGCACTCTCGGAGCCCGCCACGCCAGAGAAGGGCGGGGAGCAGCAGGGACCCTTGCCAAACTGACCTGACTGTGGTGCTGTTGGTGGCACTCGGGTTGGGTTCCTTCTATCACCTGCTCATACCAAATACAAACTCTTACCAATATAGAGCAGATTGGTAAATAAGCTCCACTCTTCAGTAACTAACAAAATTCGTATGGATCGATCCCCAATTATTTGTGAAGTAAAACAAATAAATTGTACGGACGGGACGTCAATAAGAAATGACAGGCTGACCCTTCATGTGCAAAGGCCAAACATTATGCATGGGTCCCTCCATCAATCCAACGTCATAATATGTCTTCTTGCTATTTGGTCCATCCACGTGGCATGTCACATGGCCCATAATCAATCATGCCAAATGTCATCATCGCTTATCCTATCTATTTGGTTGCCTTTTCAAGCTCTTCATTTATATTAAGGTACAAGTATAAACTCATATCATATAATGTTTCATTAGGGGTCATGTTCATCTTCCTGTCTGCCTACTTCTCTTACTCTTTCCCATTAGTAGGGGTGTGAATGGGCCGAGTCGGGTCGGGTTCCAGCTGGGCGTTGAACAGCTCGGTTTTTAGTTTTTAATAGGCCAAAAATTGGTTCGGCTTGACCCATTTAATAATCAGACTGGGCCAAATTAACTTAGGCCTGATTATTAATCCGGCCCAATGCCTTAACCTGGACCCAGTTCGAATCATATCTGGACCGAGCCAGGAGCCATCCCAATCATTTACCCTTTAACTAGTCGGTTTTGTCCTGACCGGGTCAAGTTTGGGCCAGGCTTGAGTGATCCGATTCTTAATTAGACCTGAAATCCAGCCTAACCCATTTAATAATCAGGCTAACACCTTAGCTGCAACCCGACCCAAACCGGATGGAGCAGGCTAACACCTTAGCTTGAACCCGGCCCAAGCCTGATTGGGCCAGGCCACGGGCCAGCTCACCCGGCTCCTAATTTTATCTTCTTTTGTTATTTGAAATATTTTCGCTAGTTCATAGGCTTAAAGCAGAAGGGTTTGATTCATGCACTTCACACATTATTTATTTGGCCCAGGCTTTGTAGGCTCTTCGGCAGGTTCATCGTTTACCGCTCGACCCAGTAACTCATCTCGGTTCTCATACACGTAGTTACTAAAATCATCTTGGTTCTCATACATAATTACTAAAATCGGCGAATTTTTTAGAAAAATTCGATTAAAATATTATTTTTTTTTCAGAAAATGTCAAAAACACGTTTAAAATGCCATTTAAAAAATACTCGTACTTTTTATAAAATCATGATTTTTTATGTTTGAAATGTTATTTAGGATTTTTTTCCCAAAAATATTGTCCAAAAAATATTTATTTTCACTACTTTTTTCTAAATGTATCCTGATTTTTCTTCAAATTTTGCCAATTTTTTCACATTTTTTTTTTTATTTTTCTTTCCTTGCCGCCTTCTCCCAAAATTCCGACCTGCTAACTATGTTCATTGATGCAGTGCTCGCCGCAACCTTCCACTAGAACTATTGATATCTAAACAAAAATGTCATACCTTTAATGGGCATCCACCTTTCTTGTTGATTCACACGAATATCAAGAGAAGCGAAAAACAAAAATCTCCGAAAGACATCAAAATATTTCATATTCAATAATCATTAATTTTCGTCTAGCTTACAGTCATTAAGTAGAAAAATAGAAAAATTATCAAAAATAGTAAAAACGATATAAGACTATGATGAAAATATCTTATCGCTAGATTCAAGCCAAAATCGAAACGAATTGATTCTGATTTGTATAGCCCCTGGAATCGCAGAAGCGATTCTTTCCTAAAATATCAATATTGTTATTTTTGGGCCTTACACGAAGGAATTTGTCTTAAAAACGCGGACCTCACAACAAGACTGTGACTTTTGACTGTTTTGGCATTTCCGTTCCAAAATGAGCCTTCGCGCAATTTTTTAACTTTTGGATCCATAATTTCTACTAGTGTCTGGTAGGGCTGTCAACGGGCCGATTCGGGTCAGGTTTTTGATAGGCTCGACTATTTTTTTAAAATAAAAGTAAGGCTCGAGCCCGGCCCGATATCCTATCCGGGCCTGACTCGGGCCGAGTGCGAAATGTTTGAGCTCGAACCCGATCCAAATAAACTAGGCCCAATACTAATCGAGCCAGAACTCAGGTCGGGCGGGCTTTTGTATGTTTTTTTTCCCATTCAGGCAGCAAAGAGAGAGAGAGAAAGAGGGTTGTCGGATGGGATTCTGGGAATGAGAGAGAGAGGGAGAGAGAGAGAGAGAGAGGGGGAGGGATGTCAGCTGGGATTATGAGAGAGAGAGAGAGGGGGAGGGCTGTCGGCTGGGATTGTGAGAGAGAGAGAGAGAGGACTGTCGATTTGAATTTTTTGGGAATGGGATTGCCGAAGAGAGAGAGAGAGAGAGATAAAGAGAGAGAGAGAGAGAGAGAGAGGGAAAGAGAGGGTTGCCGGCTACACTGTTTCTAAGAAGACAACGGACTGATGGAGCTTGGAAGTTGGAACTGGAACCCTAGGGGAGAAGACGATGGAGCTTGGGAGTTGGGATCCTTTTAAGAGAAACCGTAGAATTTATTACTTATTAGTAAAGTAAAGAAAATGGAAATTTACACTTTTCCCCCTTATTTTAAAATGGAAATTATAACAGGCTGCGTTCGCGGCGGGCTTGCTGGCCCACTAAGTTTAATATAAATAACAGCCCATTTAAATTACACATCAAAGTTCGAACCCGAACCCGTTTATATTCGAACTTAGCCCGGCCCGACCCGTTTATAAAAATACTTAGAAACTTTGGCCCAAACCCGGCTCATCTGGGCCGGCCCGAGCCAGGCTCAGGCTGAAACCCGTCCTGTTGACAGCCCTAGTGTCTGGCCCAAAATTCTACCAACCACTATTATGTTAATCTCGAGTGGACTTATATCGATCCAGGGCCTTCATGTATCCATCCGCCGTGATTTGCACTGCATCATTCATATACGTTGATGACATGATAGTCACAAGCAATACACTACTTACACTCCAATCGCCTTATGGAGGAATTAAAGAGGGGATTCTTAAAGATTTAAGCCTACTTCAGTGATTAATCAAATTCTTCGGCAAGCTCATGTTATATTTATTATTAATATAATAAATATTTTAATAATTTAAAGAAAATAAAATTTTATTTGATTTCTTAGTTTTGGGTTGGGTTTTAGGCAATAGATATTCTCAAGTTTTATATGCAAATTAATAGTCTCACATTGGTAAAAATAAAAAAGTGCTTAGGCTATATATAGAACCTTTCACCTTCTATTATTGTTTGACAATAAGAAGATAAGAGTGTGCCTAGCGGCGAGCCGCCGCGTTCGCGCGTGCGTAGCGATTGGCGTTTAGGCACATTGGCGCTTTAGGCGCATCGTCGCAAGGAGAAGTTTGATTTTTTGACCATGCAAATCCAACAGTCAGATTATTCATTGGTCGGGTCGGGCCTAATGGGCCACTAATTAGTGGGTCAATTCGATTCTATTGGGCCAAACGAATTTGTCAAATGTTGACCGTTGGACCCAACCGTTTCATAACCGCTTATAAAGGTTTACAACCGTTCGAATTTGAATTCGAAAAGTTGCAACCTTTCATACAGTCGTTAGATGAAGCGATTGAGATCTTTGAAAGATCTGAGCCATCCAAAATACGACTGTTGGCCCAACAGTCATATTGAAACTTCTATATAAGGAGGCCTTAGGACACAGATTTGGAGACTCTGAAATCCATCGGATTCCTTGTATATAATTTGAGAATTCCTCTTGCTTTCTTTTTTTGGTGATACTCCATCGGATTGAGTTTTCTAGGGCGATCCTCTACTGTTGCAAAGTAACGGATCGCATTCAAGAGATTGGGCTCGTTGTATCCTGGAAACGTCTCGCTGGATCCCTTTTGCAAACTCGAAGATTTACTCGAGTAGGGAGCAAATAGCGTCTTAAAGACTACGATTACGTGTCTCGAGTCCAATTCTCTTGTCCATTTCATCATATTCGAATTTCTGTTCCTAATTTTTCTAACAGCTCAAATGGATGGTGCAAAACTCTCAACTCATCCATTATTACTAGATTCAAATTATTGAAATTTGATGGTGTCTTATTACCTAATGCTTCTACTTACCCTAGCATTGCAGGGGGCCTATAGTATCTTACTTTAACTTAAGACTTGATTTTGCATTTGGGTAAATCAAGTTTGTAAATTTTGATTTGGATAAATCAATTCTGTAAATTTTCATCCCCCCACCCGGCCCAAAAAATATAAAAAATAGAACATTGGAACCTGAAGGCTACGGCTCAGCATGGACGTCACTTTCGAGTTGGATCATTTAATACAATTGTATTCTTAGATGTTGATTTGGCCGGTAGCCCTAAATATCAACTTCCCAAAAGTGGCTATTGCATTTATTTTGAACCTAATATCATCTCTCGGAGTTCTAAGAAGCAGCTATCCCGTAGTCGCGCAATGTAGCATTGAGGCTGAGTATCGATCGATGCCCTATTCTACTGCTGAGTTATGTTGGATCCGGTGCGGTGCCAATGAAAAAAATAATCTTCCTTTTACCGAATGAATATTTTTATTTAAGTTTACAGACTTCCGCCGCACATATTTTGTTCTTCTTGCTCCTCTATAGCCCAACACGCGGTAGATTTAGAAAGCGTTCTTTTGATCCAAATGGCACTCTTTGATCACAAGCCTTCATGGATTCATATCCACTTCACTGATTACCCTCCATTAATGATGTTTGAGATGTGCTACTCCAACTCATCATCTAATTGTATATTAGCACTCAAGCTAACGGAATCTATAACATTATTACACAATCTTCTAGACTATCTGTTTCAATATAATCAGAGATTTAAGGACTGATATATATCGGTGTATCGGCCAGCTCTCAGGCAAACACATATAGGATATATTGGATACACATCGACCAAACCAGCTGGTATTAGAGTGTCTTTTTACTATTTAAAAAAAATATTAAACAATATTAAAAATTTTGCATTTTTCCCATTTTCTTTGGTTCGTATCCGTGGTATGACCCTATGGGATGATATTTGACATGTTTGGCCATATATTTGACCCCTTTAGAAATGCGGGTTATACCGTATTGGAAGAGGCCTATCCCGATACATATGGAACGATGTATGGCATATGGCGGATATCTAAAATCATGGCTTTAACCCTGTAGCATGTTTATTTTTAAAATAAATAAAAATTACACATAAGTTTTTTCCACTTTTCTCCTAAGTACATATTTTCTTTTCCGTAAATTATGTCCATAAGAAGTACGTACCTTCAGTTGATTCCCCCCCGCCGCCCTGCAAATGTGAATACAGGTCAAATGTCTCTAATCTAAAATTGCTAGAAAATATGTCATCCATCAAACGCAAGAAGTTTAGAGATACAAGCGTAAATTTTTCTTGCACGATACTTGATCATTTCACCCGAGAAAAAAAAATAGCCCTACGTTAGGGCCCCTACCCACGAAGGGTTGTCACGATGAGGATGCAATATTATCAACCTTTCATCTTGCTATAAGCTCAAGCACTATAATGCCGCTGACGTATGGATGATTTTGACGGTTTGAGCACATGATGTACATACGCGGCCGCAATTGGATGTATTTGATCCACCGATCAAATTACAGCAAATGCTTTTGTGAAAATTGTGGTGTGTAGAGGCGGCCCGGATTTTTCCGATGTGGAATCCCTTATAATCGTAAGATAGTAATAATTTTATTTAAATTAGAGCTTTAGGGTATAAGAAGCATTATAGATTAAGGCTTTTAATATATATATATATATATATATATATATATATATATATATATATATATATATATATATATAAGATGCCGACTCCCGTGATCATCATTTAAACAGCGAAATACTGTTTACATGATCGTATACCATCACGGTTGAAGATGGGAGAAATCCACACCGTCGAAGTGATAGATCATAGACTGAAAAGCAATGTGCCAAAAAATCACAATTTTGAAAGTTACTAACCATCCATTTTGTGCACTCTACTACCAACCATTGTGCTTATATCTTGACTGATATTAAAATTTGTAGATCGGATGGTTCACATCTATTTATGAGCATGATTCTTTGGCTAAAACATTTTCTAGTAATGAATTGCCACCTAAGCAAATTAGATTGATGATAACTGTGTGTCACGTGTCATAATAGTAAAGAACACTTCAATAGTGTTAGAGCAAAAATTTTAATTTAATGGTGGAAGATTGTTTAAATACTATTTGATGTATTAATGTCTGTCAGGAGCCATTATTCTTAAAAATAATTATACTACGAGTAATAAATTAGGTTTTTTATTAAAAAAACTAATAATTATAGTATACATTTAACTTCGGCAAAAAATCGACGATATTCTGAGCTTTTGGCATTGGCAATCGGAGAGCGAATGAGATATGAGAGAGGAAGAGATGGGCTAAGAGCATAAGATTTGTGAGAGAGAGAGAGAGAAAGAAGCCAGAGAGACTATTGGGAGTGGGGGGAGAGAGACTGTTGTGTGTGTATGTGTGTGTGTGTGTGTGTGTGTGTGAGAGAGAAAGAGAGGAAGAGAGCTAGAGATTGGTTGGCTGGGCTTGGAGAGCCAAGAGAGAGATGGAGAGAGCAAGTCAGAGAGTGTTGGTCGACTGGGTTAGAGAGAGAGAGAGAATTTGGGAGTCTTGAGAATCTGGGAGTCTCATTATCTTGTAGACAAAAATGTAGGTCTTTAAGGTATTTTAAAAAGTTTTGGGATTTAGAGGGTCCTTGTTAAAAGATCTTGCGTCTAAAAAGACACACCTTAAAAGACTTTAGAAAAAAAAAACTAGCGAAGGGAATCCCGGGACCCCGATTGGACAACGTGACTCTGTCACTGTGTAGAAGCGATTAAGGCTCTCAATGGGCCGGACTGGGGTTCAATCCGGCCCTAACCTACCCGGGTCGGGTTCCCAATTTTTTCAGCCCGGCTCTAACCCGGGCTACGATGTACGCAGCCCAATCCCGGCCCCTATCCGACCAAGCTTGGGTGTTTTCCGGGCTTTTTTTCCAACTGTTTTTTTTTTTAATAAAATTTGTTAGGCTATTTTTTAGGGCTATTTTTTCTAATAAAATTAGGTTGGATTGTTTTTTTCTAATAAAAGTTTGAAGAAGGTTAAAAATTGAATTAAATAATTATATTACCATTATAGAGGGTCAAGTACATGATTTTGTTCAAACATTTTATTTTAATTTGTTGCATAATGGTTATAGGGGACAATGGTTGCTTGAAAATCTATTAACAAGTCATCCAAGTTGTGTAGCTAAAAAGTTATGCGACGGTTGCTTGAAAATAAATTAAGTCATCCAATTTATCTAACCAAAAAATATATGCACAAGGTTATTGCGCTTTTGACTTAAATGCCCCAAGTTTAAATCGTTCAACAGTTTAATCTCAGGGCATTTAAGTAAATCATGTTTAACTACATAAAAAAAAATTATAATTTTAAAAAGATAAATATAATACATGCATATATATATATATATATATATATATATATATATATATATATATATATATATATATATATATAAAATATCCGGGCCGGTGTGGGCCGGATGTTGCAACACTCAACTCAAACCCGACCCGGATTTATCCCGATTGCAACATGCTTAGCCAGATTCAGATATAAGACTGGATTTGCTTAATAAAATATACAATTTTTTTCGGGCCGAGTGCAAGCTAAAATTCAAGCTGACCGGGCCCATTGAGAGCCCTAAAAGGGATGACGACCCATATTGCAACAATATAACAATCCTAGCTATCTAACCATGAACTCAAAATAATTGAGTTGGTATTAGGTATCTGACGGTCTTACCGGAGCATCAGCATCAGTGCACAGGTCATTCTGCTTCCACGCAATCGCTAGAATCACTTTTTTAAACAGTCACAAACGTTGCATTCAAAAAGTATATACATCTCCCAAGGTTGATGGATGGAAATTAATTTGTCGTTAGCCCTTACGAAGGGGCAATGCTATAATTCCAATTCAATGTGGCTTACACATTTTTTTCATAAAAAAATAAAAAATTGGCTTACACATATGGGTTTTGAGGATTCCAGCAAGCCAGCACCAATACTCACTTAGGGTTAGTATCAGGTGTGCACCATCAATCCTTAGGAAATTCACAGATATTTTTAAGGTGTCAAATCCGTCAAAATAAAAATTACATTCATCCATTTAGCTCTCATAAAATACCTCTGTTTACGCTTACAGGATTACTGAAGGCACTACCCACGAAACCCATAGATTACTTAGAATCAAATATTGGAGATCATTTTTCACCCTAATATTCCTCAAAATGGATCTCAATACCATGATTTTATCATCAGATTGTCAATTATTTGTTCCACGTGACCAGATTTTAAAAAATAGCCCTAAAATAATGATGAGCGTGATGTGTGCCATGTGATTTTAGGGTTACCTTTTGATTATCCATGCCACATGGAATCAAAAAACTTATAGTTTGATAGTACGCGCATAGTCTCAAGATCCACTGTGTGGAACATTGGAGTGAGAAACAATCCCTAACGTCTGATTCAAAGGAATCAACGAGTTTTAAAGAGTTTCGAATGGATGTAGACACCGTAGGAACGGCCGGAGGCACCCCTCTTACCCTCTCATAAATGTTTGTGCATCTCACTAAATTTGACCAATTTGACCGAGGGAGATTGACTATGCTACCCTTTTACTGGACAGATGAATCAACCAAAACCAACTTCTCTGGACAGTGTTATATAGTGGACAATATTTGATAGACAATTTTGCCAACAGCTTATGTGGCGCTATGTGACTGAAATTGAATTTTCATACACCAAGTCAATTTAGGAGGAAACCATTTCAATCTTTTAAGTGACTGCAATTGAGTTTCTCACTAACAAACTAATAATTTTTTATCATTTAAAATCTAAAATTACCTGTAAAAAATCTAAAAGCAAAAAAAATATATCTTTTCACTTTTAAAAAATAACTTCTATTTCTATGATCATCATATCAGCATGATCACTATGACTACCACATTATCTACATCATACTCTTATTAGCTAATATTTAACTTTGGTCAAAGTTTAAATTTTATTTACACTTTATGAAGATTTATAAGTTATTTAAAGTTTTGACTTTTGATCAAACTTTGACTACTTAAACATGATAATAAGTTATAAGTTCATAATATATTACAAAATTTTTAGAAGTCAAAGGTTGACTTGAAGGTCAAACTTTGACTTTTAATTAAAATTTCACTTTTTATTAAATTTTGACTCTTATAATTTGATTGTGAAAAAAGGATATTATCGTGTTGATCTATAATGTAATACTAAATTCTCAATTTTATTAACCAATAGTTTGACCTTTAGTCGAACTTTGACTTTTACACAAAATTTATTTTTATTCAAACTCGAATCCTACTTATAGATAGAGTCTACTACCATATAAATTTATATTGTATCAATGCATTTTTACTAGGGCTGTCAACGGGTCAGGTTTTCCGCCCGGCATGTTTTTTTTTTAAGAAAAATTTTGGGCTTGGGCCCAACCCGATAGCTAATCGGGCCGGGCTCGATTTTGAAATGTTGTGGCCCGAACCCGACTCGGTTAGCTATCCGAGCCGGGTCAGGCCGAGTTCGGGCTGGGTTTCCAATAAGTTTTTTAGAGTTTTTTAAGATTTTTTTTTTTAAGGCCTAATTTTTTCGGGCCGGACCGAGCCTTATACTTTGCAGCTCGGGCATGGCCCAGATATCCCGGCCCAATTTCTTATCCGAGTCCGGCCCGGCCCAACCCGTTTATTAAATCTATGAATAAATGGGCCCTAATTTTTACCTTGGTCAAAGTGAATTTTTGTCAAAGTTTATTTTTTATTAAAAGTTATAAATTTTGATTAGTAGAATATTATAATTAAAAATATCTATCATTGTTTTAATTTATAACTTTAAAATACATTGCCTCATTTTTATTAATCAAAGTTTGACCTTTAGTCAAAATTTGGCTTTTATGAGAAGTGTATCTTGATAATAGATAATAATTATTACTGGTGTAATTTGTATTTTGGTAATGTAAATTTTTATCAGTCAAAGTTTGATATTTTGTCAAACTTTGACTTTATCATAGAATTTGATTTTTTCGAACTTTTGTAGCCCCAATGAGGTTATCATTTTGTTAGTTTATTACTTTGTAGTACATTACTATATTTTATTTTACTTTTTTTGACATTTGGTCAAAGTTTGACTTTTTGAAAGTTGATATTTGAACAATTTTTTTACTATTGTAACCTAGCGATGGATATAAATATTGTTATGTTAATTTGTAGTTTTGCGGTACATTGCCAAATTTTCTATTTATCAAAATTAAAATATTTGCTCAAAGATTGACTTTTTTAAACTAAATTTTCTTTCAATATGTAATCTTATAGTACATACTAGCATTTACTATATAACTTTGTACTTAAGACTTAAAAATTTTTATTGATCAAAGTTTAACTTTTATTAAAAGTGAATATTTGATCAAATTTTGACTAGTATAATCTAACGATATATATGAATACTGTTATGTTAATTTTCAGTTGCACTTTTCTAACTTTTTTATACATTACAAAATTTTCTCTGAATTTTAATCAATAAAAATGTATAAAGCTAAATCAAAGTTATAAATGCTAGTATATACTGTAAGGTTACAGGTGAAAAGAAATTAAATTTTTTATAAAAGTCAAACTTTGACCAAAATCTTCTCTTTTTCAAAGTTAAAATTTTGGTCAAAGTTTGACTTTTATAAAAAAATAATTTCTTCACCTGCAACCTTACAGTATATACTAGAATTTATAACTTTAATTTAGCTTTATACATTTTTATTGATCAAAATTCTGACTAGTGTAATCTAAGGATGTATATGAATACTGTTATGTTAATTTTCAGTTGCACTTTTGTAACTTGTTGATATATTACAAAATTTTCTCTCTGTCAAAGTTGAAATTTTGGTCAAAGTTTTACTTTTATAAAAATTTAATTTCTTTTCAACTTATAACCTTACAGTATATACGAGCATTTATAACTTTGTTATTTAGCTTTATACATTTTTATTGATCAAAATTTTGACTAGTGTAATCTAACGATGTATATGAATACTGTTATGTTAATTTCCAGTTGCATTTTTCTAACTTTTTGATACATTACAAAATTTTCTCTTTGTCAAAGTCTAAATTTTGGTCAAAGTTTGACTTTTATAAAATTTTAATTTCTTTTCAACTTGTAACCTTACAATATATACATGCATTTATAACTTTGTTATTTAGTTTTATACATTTTTATTGATCAAAATTTTAAGTTTAGTCAAAATTTGACTTTTTATTTGAGTTTGACTTTTCAAACTTTGACCTATGTAACTTGGTAATAAATAGTGATTACTATAATATTAATTTGTATGTAACAGAATATCATTTAAAAAATTATTAGTTAATATTTAACTTTGATTATGATTTTGATCCAAAAAAAAAATAGTCAATCTATAACTAGTGCAACACGAAGTGAAAAGTTATGTATTTTTCTAAATAAATTTTTTTCTTCTTTTCTCACTAAGTATTTGCTCAAAGTAACTTATACTTTCATAAAAATAGAAAATATACAATCCAAACTTAAAAACTCATTTTCAAGTTGTTTTTCAAACATACTAATCAAACAAGATAAATCAATTTCCAATGAAAGTCATTTCTCAAACATACTAATTAAATAGTGAAAAATTCATTTCTAGAGTATATCATTTACCAAGAAATCAATTAGGAAATTGATTTCATTTCCTCTTTTCAGTTTCCTTGCTATCAAACAGGGCCTAAGTATCAATACAATGCATTTTCTGAGGCTTCAACATAAAAAAGAGATCGCCAATAGTCCAAGCTCCAAATCCTTATGACTAAGGCTTTCAATGGGCACGCCAGCCCGGATTTAGGCCTACACCTGACTCCAGAAAATCAGGTTTTTTTAGGGTGCAAGGCCAGCCCAGGACCGAACCAGATTCAATGTGTTCTAAACCAAGTTATCTCGGGCCAGGTTTGGATTGATTGCCCAAAATGGGGCATGCACTACCCCGAATATTATCCGTAATATAAATTATATAACTATTTTATATATACTAATAAGAATATTTACTAAATAGAGTACTTTACTAAAATATGACCAAAAGTATCATAAAAGGCAATACACGCGCATTGTTTAACCCAGGGTTACCTAATTCGCAAGGTGGGAGCCTGGTCCCGACTCTTGGTACTTAACAAATACGCCACGCCGGTTCTTCGACCAAGGAGTATTTCCTATTCACCAGACCTATTCTGTTAATCATGCTCCTAATGTTCTTTCTATTCACTTTGCACTCTAATGAAACCTTAACGAATCAAAGAGGCATTAGCCCAATTGGTATGCTCCCTCCAATGTGAGGGAGTAGGTTGTGGGCGACCCTATTTCTCATCCTTATCTTCACAAGGTGTGGGTTGGATTCTGTTAGTTAACCCTCACCACTATAGTTAGTGTTCCCTCACACTGCTTTCCAACTATCACATGTGTATGCATGCATGCTCCTCACACTACAAAATAAATGGCTAATAGCGGCGGCTAATAATTTTCTATTTTTTCTAGCAGTGGCAGCTACTATTAATAGCCGCCACAAGCAAGGGATTTTGTATACACCACCGTGATCTCGACGGGCGTAGGTTCTTCGACACTTCCCCATATAAATAGCCAACCAAACAAGTTTTATTCCCAGATTCAGATCTCCAGCTCTTCTCTCCCGCAGGAGGGTCGACGAAAGCTTTGGTTTCCTCCAGCTAACGCAGACGAAAGCTAGGGCTTCCTTTCCCAATGCGCCAACGAAAGCTAGGATTTCCTCCTCTTCTGGTAGTCGTGGCCAATTCAATTCATTTTTTGGTTCAAAATCTAGTCATTTCCGACAGATTTTTTACCCTTTCGGATAGTTTTGGCTAGATTCATCATCATCTTCACCAAATAATTCCATTTTCTGATTAAAATCAGTTTCTTCTTCATTTTTCCAGATCTCGTGAACGATTCAGGTGAGTTTGCTAGGATTAATTTTGCTTCAGATCATTCAATTTTGCTAAGATTAATTTTCCTTCACTATTCAAAGGTGTTTTCTCGCATGATCGATTTTCATTTTGATCTATGGAGGATTTATTTTGATTTTTGGAGGATTTATTTTGATTTTGATATGTTGATTCAAATCGACCACTAGCAAGGATGCTTCAAGCGATCAAACATAACCAACGTATTCTGCTCGCTAGAAATGTTCGACACCCGTCAGTGATCGAATCCGGCATTCGTACCACGGAATATTAACTCTGCTACCTCTACAAGGTATTTTTTTTTTTTTCAGATCTCGATCTGATTTCTTTCAAATCATTTTCCTATATATATTCCAAAAAAAATTTTGAATTTTTCAGATCTCGATCTGAATTTTTCTGACTTTTTTGGGGAATTTTGTCAATATATTTTAGAGTAATTCATATATTTGAGAGTCGATCTTCAATTTTGCTTTATTTTTTTGAATATTTAAAACTGATCCAAATTTCAATTGGTCCAATTTAAATTTTTGGGTATAAAACGCGTCCTTACTTGCAATGAAATTAACGTACAATATATTTGGAATTTAGAATTGTGGTTGTGTTATCCTAAGCTAGATCTGGATTGTGTGCACATAAGTAATATTGGCTGGACAAATATTGAAAGCCTGATAAAATGCTCACACGTGTGGATCTGCTGGGTCGTTAACTACCTTAGCTTATTTGGAGTTCAACGTATTGTATCAGTCTCTGCATAGACCAACACGGTGGCCGATACAGAGATTTAATCCCATGCTTTCTAGATCGTTACACCTGTTTTTTGATGATATATCTAGTTTTGATACCTATCCATCATAGGTGTGTAAACTGCTTCTTATTGCCATTAATTTTAGCTGCTTTGCTATCTAACACCATTTCAATTCTTTTAATGATAACAGGAAAGAAGTGTGGATCGAAACCTTCAAGATTCGGAGCCTCCAACTCCGCTCTCAGTGATGAAGATGGGCTTCAGGTTGCTTTAAAGCTTCATGTAGCTAGAAACATTAGTTGACTAGATAATTTGGAACCAATCTTGCAACTTGTAGCTACTAATTTGCACATCTTGCTGAATCATCATCATCATGGCCCTAATTTTCATGTATTGTTGCATGTGTGAAATAAATATAACATTGAATCTTGTGAAGTTTATTTTTTGCTTTGTGGTGCTAAGCTTGCCTTGGTTACTATATAGAAAGCATATTAAGATATCTTTCTAGTACTAGCTGGAAGATTTTTGTAAGAGAAGATTTGTTAGTGGAATAATAATACACACATGATGTGTAATTTACGGCATAAAATATTTTAAAATATTTCTTAAGACACTAGAAGTTTCTCTATACCTAAGGTTAGGTATTTTAAAATATTTCTTAAGACAACGTTCTAAATATCATCTAGATTACCACAAGTGTGACACTAGTTCAAATTTCAAAAAATAAATTTGCATTCCTCTTAGATAGAGTTCATAACTATGCATTAAGCGTCATGAGGGGGTTTCTACGATTCAGGCTTGGCATCCACCTTCTGAGTCCCCCTCCATGACGATCCTTGCAAACAATCATCATCCACAAGGGACTGCTAATTCTATTCTTGAATCTCCTACCCCAAACCTGCCAACCTTTGGCAAATCATCTGCTGCTTGTTTGTTAACTCTACACTCAAAGCTCACCCTTGCGGGGATGCCTTTGTTGAAGATACCAATAACACACTATTTTTCAAAATCATCTTTGCATTCCTCTTAGAAGGGGTTCATAACTGGGCAGGAAGCGTCACGAGGAGTTCCTATGGTTCACGCTTGGCGTCCACGTTCTGGGTCCCCCTCCATGAAAATCGTTGCAATCCATTACCATCAGCAAAGGGCCTAGTGATTATAACACCTGAGGCCCCAAATCTGTCAACCTTGGACAAATGATCCCCTGCTTGCTTATCAATAGTAGTTTTTCCTGTGTCATTGTAATTACATCAGAGCTGTCACCTGTACTTGACTTTTCCAACCTTCCTTTTCACTCCTTCTGGCCGACAACCAAATTGATTACATATTTTCCAAAAGTCAAAGTTTAGATTATCACACCTCAAGCACACCCAGTCATCTGTTCAATAGTAGTCCCATGCCGAAATGGTTTATTTCCATTGAAACCACTGTATCACTACAAAAATATTGGGTTTTAGCGGCGGCACAAATCTCACCGGTGCCTTATCTAATGCATTTAACGAAACCTAACCGTGCAGCTATACACAAACTCACCCGTGCTTATACACAATTTATTAGACGTTAAATAGCTCCACCAAATCAAAACAGTGCCTATATAAAGGAACCTTTCCCTTGTTCCATTATATGCGAAACCTAATCGCGCAGCTCTAACCCTCTCTCGTTTCATCTGATGCATTCTCCTTCGATCTTTCATCTCCAAATTGCAAAACCCTAATTGTTCTCTCAGTTTTTCACTCTAATCACTTTCTTCAATCTTTAGCTCTTTCTAATCTTTCAAAAAATTTCTCAAATCAACTATTGGAAGGTTGCATCGATGTCTTTGTTCTTAAATTGAAAGCTCCAAGATTTCCTCCTCACAAAAGGTTAGATCTCGTGTTTCAATTTGTGAATCTGGCATTTTGATTCGTGATTTTAATATGTTCATTGATTCGTGATTTCGGATTTTAATATGTTCATAGATTTGAGATTTGAATTTTTCTGATATTTTTGGGGATTTTTGTTGATATATTTTAGATGTATCAAATCACAACTGCTGGAAGGTTGCGTCGGATTGAAGGTCCATTAGATTGAAGGCTCCAAAATTACATCATCACGAAAGGTTAGATCTCGTGTTTATCTCACGTTCCGATTCGTAATTTCTGATTTTTAATATTTAATATATTCATAGATTTGAAATTTGAATTTTTCTGACCTTTTTGGGGAATTTTGTCAAGTAATTCAAGTAATTCCTACAGATATGATGCAAGAGAATTAATATTCCAATAAGGTTGGTTATTACATTAGCATGTCTCAGGTATATGATGCTGATTGCCAAATAATCTGTTACCGTGGGTACACCATTGCACACATCTTATTCAAGGCATTTTACTAAAACATTTTTGATGAAAATACTGATGAACTAGGGTAGCATTATATACACCCGGTAAACATGCAAAAGCATACGCTTATCGACCATTAAAAAAATGGTTGATTGCGTAGACGGTGGAGATTTTTTTTGTCCAAATCTTCCAGCCACACAATCGATCTTGAGGTCATGGGGTTTCTTGTCCACTTCATCCACCACTTGTGTGAATCATATGATTTGTGTACTAGCTATTTCGTTTCCAACAGGATTCAAGTTGAATCATGAGTCGTTTTATATGGAAGGCGGGGAATCATTTGACTGGAATCATAAAGCATACATATCATTTCAATTACACTGTATAGTACAATTAGTAGTTTCGATATAAATTATTTTGCTCCCGTTATGAGTGGCATGGAGTTGACTTGGAAGCAAGTGACTTATTGGTATAGATTTTGATATTTTAATGTGGCTTATCATATTGTATATTTTTTGGTAGAATAGAATTTCTATGTCAATTAAGACTCCTTTACTAGTTTTGGTACAATCTGGGAACATTTCCCCTCATCATGATCAATGTTATATTTGCTGGTCCATCAAATTCACTTTATAGCATGCACATTATCTTCTAAGGACAAATATAGAAAGGTTTTGAAAATTTGTAGATTTCCTCAAGATCAGACCCAATATATCTATTCCTGGTTTCTCTACACACATCAATGTATGAGTTGATCTACTCGTCATGGAAGTTTTTGGATTTGTCGGCCCCTGGGTGTTCCTGCTCATTTTGAGATCACAGATGTAAGTGGGATCTACTAGTGTCATCATGACTCACAACTCATGATCTACCATGGCTGTATTTTCTTTTCTTTTCCTTATCAGTAAATCTGGGAAGTCCTTAATTTTGAAGAGCCACAGGTCTGCTCCATTAATAGTAGCCATAGTGCATTTATTTTCTTTTCTTTTCCTTATCAGTAATAAAAAAATATATATATATAAAAATGAAAATCTCCCAAAAGAAGGATAAGTTTCAGTCTTTCCTCTGTGATCGAGGTTGGTCTCCTGAGGCCCATCCCAAAAGCCAAAAGCATATATGCTTTGAGCATACGGAAAACCCACTGTTTCCCTCTCATACGGAAAACCCACTGTTTCTCAACATTAGGGCAGCAGTATTCCATTCTTTGAGCCTCCATAGCCCAATCCCCCCTGGAATACGAGCTTACCTATCTTAGCCTGTTGGTAAAAAGTTTGATGATATTTGCACCATGGTAGCTTGATTACATATAATTTACACCTTAGTAGCTTCATGTTCTTGACAGATTCATATTTTACAGTAAAGGAGGAAGACCTCATCTCACTAAAGGAGGCAACTTCATGTTCTTGATAGATTCATGATGGATAAGAGTTGGATGAAAGATCTTAGGTATATCACTACATCATTCTTTCTATGTCAAATAATTTCAGTTTAAAATGTTGATTAGTAAAGCAAATTATATTTTATATGGATGATGTAGGAATACTAAAAAGTACAATGAAGGCGTGAAAGAATTCATCAACCTAGCCATATCCCGTGGATCATCTGTTAATGGAAGATTAAATTGCCCATGCATCAAATGCAACAATATAGAGTTTCACGATAAGGAGATAATATATGATCATTTGATATGTAATGGCATAGTTCAGAACTATACCAAGTGGTATTATCATGGAGAAGAACATCATGATAGTGGAGTCGATGAGCATGATACAGGTGATGACATAAGTAAAATGTTGCATGATGCATTTGGCGTTCATATGCCGGAAATAGCTTCAGATGGTTTGGCAGACGAAACTGAGGATCTACCTAATCCTAGTGCCTCTAAATTCTACAAAATGATACACGATGCCGAGCAAGATCTCTATCCGGGATGTAAATCACACACAAGTTTATCTTTTCTTGTTAGGCTATGGCATATCAAATGCCTCGGAGGATGGAGCAATAAGTCATTTACAATGTTGCTTGATTTATTAAGAGAAGTACTCCCTGAGGGTTCAAGTTTACCTAAAAAATTTTCACAAGGCAAGAAGATTATTTCAGATTTGGGGCTGACTTATAATAAAATTGATGTTTGCCCAAATGATTGTATGCTGTATTGGAAAGAGTCTGTCGATAAACAATTGTGCGATCTTTGTGGCACTTCACGATGGAAATCTCCAGACGATCATTTAGAAGACGGTAAGAGGAAGAGTCCGGCAAAGATATTGCGTTACTTCCCTCTAAAACCAAGATTACAAAGGTTATACATGTCATCAAAAATTGCGTCCGACATGAGATGGCATGATGAGGGTCGCACTAAAGATGAGATGTTACGACATCCCGCAGATTCTCTAGCTTGGAAACATTTTGAAATCATCAACCCAGCATTCGCAGCAGACTCTCGAAATGTTAGACTTGGATTAGCGAGTGACGGTTTCAACACTTTCAAGACTATGAGTAACACACATAGCACGTGGCCTGTGATACTTATTCCATACAATTTACCGCCATGGTTGTGCATGAAGCAACCAAACATGATCCTATCGATGCTTATACCAGGTCCATCTGGACCTGGAAATGACATTGATGTATACTTGAGGCCGTTGATAGAGGAGTTAAAAGAATTATGGGAATTTGGGGTGGAGACGTATGATGCTTCAAGTCAAAAGAATTTGGGGTGGAGTTAAAAGAATTTTTCCACCAAATCAAGATTAAGGTGAACTTAATTTTATGAGTTATCCTTTATGAAAGACTGAAAGATTGACTAGATTAGGTAAGTCAATCTAAGTTCATTGCAGTCTTAAATTAGTCAGTTTTAGATTCACTTTTATATCTAAATGGTAATAACATGGGGAAAAAAAGATATGATCTACCCATGTCACTAAGATGCCACAGATTTGTTCTGTGAGAGCTGATTTCAAAATTTGGTGTGGTGGTTTGCGGGGTGTGGCGATAAACTTTGTGCGCAACGACGACATCAGGATTCTAAGTGACATAGAGCAGTTCTACAGCACACAAATTGACGAAATGCTGATGAATGTTGCTGATCTGATATACAATCTAATATCAAAAACAGGCATTCCTCCTCTTGTTCAAATTCTAGAAGCAGGATCTGCAAAAGCCAAGGAAGATTCCACAATTATACTTGGAAATCTCTGTACTCACAGCGGAGATATATGGGCATGTGTCGAGATCTGCAAAAGCCAAGGAAGATTCCACAATTATACTTGGAAATCTCTGTACTCACAACGAAGATATACGGGCATGTGTCGAAAATGCCGATGATATTCCTGCTTTATTATGGTTGCTGAAAAATGGAAGCCAAAATGGGAAAGAGCTGTAGCGAAGACATTGAACCACCAGCCAACTCACTGCTTTACTAACTAGTGAACTGCCATCAGCCAACTCACTTCTTTGTTTTCTGCTGTTACTTTGAGTGATATATTTTTTCTTTTTGTACTGTTGTAAAAAGACGGTGCTGATGTTCGAATTATAGCCGGCATATTTTTCTTTTTGTAATATTGTAATTCTTACTTTTAATTCAATTGAGTTTCATATTTTCCCAATAAGTTTTCCTATTTTACTTTTATCAGATACTCTATATCCGCAAAGCTTCTAATGGGCAACTCCCTGTTTGTAACGGCGGTATAAATATGGTAGCGGCAGTTTTTTAGTGGTTGCCACTATTATTGGCAACTTAGCGGCAGCAGTTGTAAAAACTGCCGCTAATATCCTCATCGGCAGTTGTAAAAAGCGCCGCTAAATCAAAGTAGCGACAGCACTAATAGCGGCAGTTTTTACAACTGCCGGTGAGGGTATTAGCGGCAGTTTTTTTATTAATAGCGGCAGTTTTTGGCTGCCACTAATAATCTTATTTTTTGTAGTGTCAGTTCTAGAAATTGTCTTGGCTCAATGGCCGTATCAAAACAAAAAAAGAGACCAGCAAGTCTCTCCTGCCCATCTATTCTGACTCACTACTCTATAAGTTCTCATATTATTTAATGGGTTTGAACCCTGAATCGGCTCGGTTCGCTCAGGTGGGCGAACCGGCCTTACATGTGTTCCTTTTTGTTTTTTTTAATACACAAAAATGTTCACACAAAGGGATTCAAACCCTACTCTCTAGGAAAGAGGCACAGACTACCGGCGCTTCATCAATGCGCTTGTTTGCTACATTTCACATATCATTGTATATCTTATATATTAATAATTTAAACGTAATTAATAATTAAATTTAAAATTATTAAAATATCTTTTTATTTTTATTTCAAACTCATCCTACCCCTAGCGAATTGGGTTGGATTGTATGTAGCGAAACGTGAATTGCGAATCCGAATTCGTATTGAGCGAACCAGCGAATCAGATAACATTTGTTTAGCCTATTGAAAAAAATTATAATGAGCAGACCTCAAACAACATACCAACAATGATTTGCTTACGTGACACAATGCAAGTGGCTGGCCCAACCTGCGTTGATGGGACCCATTGCGCTTGCATCTCGCCACGTAAGGGGACCGTTGAATGATTTGTTGTTTTGCAGTCCGCAATATATCAGTGCCTTTTTTTTGGCTTGAATTCTGCTTGGATCTGAACTGGCCATGCAAAATGGCATGGTTGTGCTGAGTATATCTAGGCTCAGCGATTAATGAAAAATTGGAACTGGCTACATTTTACCCCGACCCGACCCATTGAGTGCTCTATTTAGGCCCTTATATGAGTTATTAGTGGAAAAGGAAAGGGGAAGTAGCGAAGGGGAAAGATGCCAGTTGTAGCCAGTAGCGGCCTCGGGCTGCGTCTAGACTAACGTATCGGCGTAACGGAAGGAGACTATTCCGTCACATCCCGTTCGGGATCGGTGAAAAGTAAACGGGCATGAATGGAGTGCCATTGAAGCGCGTCGGTGGTCCCCACATAACTCCGACAATACACGTGTCCTCACTTATTACAAAGCTAAAACCGTGGATTGGCCAGAGGAGGAAATGGTAATAATTTCGTTTATTTACCAAAATGCCCTACTGAAAACGAATGTTTCCCCGTTAATCATTTTCATATAAAAGGGGCTTTTCAATAATGTTATCCACAATCATCGAAGACGACAGCTCCCTCAATCTGCAGCCGATATTGGTCATCCTCCAGACCATCCTTACCGTGAATCAGATGCATGGATCCATATCCTTAACATTTAAATCACTGTTACGTTGTTTGAAAATTTTCATAAATGGATGGCCATGATTGTCTAGCCTATATGATTATCAGGATAATTTCCCTACAATGGAAAGCTGATTAAATGGACGATCTAGATCATTATGCACATATTCCTATCCCATTGGCCAATGGAAACGGAGGACACCTTCACGGTGTTAAGAAATTCTAAGCGTCCGATTTAGTAGTCTTTTATTATTGCCTTCCATCTTTCTGGGACCGTATCACAGGGTTAAGATAATTAAATCATTAGAGATTTGGGATATGACCCATCAATTGAACGGCCAGGATATGCCAGCTCAATGCAAATAGAGCTACCCTTCAATAAATCATATGCAAGTAAATGAACTCTACTTTTTTCTTGGAGGGCATTAGGGTCACTTCAACACCATGTTAAAAGCTAAATTAAAGGGGTTCCATTATAATAAGGTAACATAGCTACAGCTACTACCTGCAGAGGTAGACTAATTAAAAGATAAACAAACCCAATATATTACTTCTAAATAATGTAATCTAGTGTAGAAAGTGCAGAAAGAGCGGTAGAATAAGTATATTTCACGTGACGGTGCGAAGGTAAACTAAGAGAGGAGATACCTTGTAAAACACAAACACTTTTGCTATCTATATAATAAATACAGATTGAATGACACAAATCAAGTGGAATGATTAAAAATATGTGCCATGTGGCAACATGGTCTAACAATACAGCTGTGTATATTGATGCAAGTTACCAGAATACCAGAATCAATCTCTATTGTATACATATATAGATTATCGAGGATTCCCGGAATTTCTAGCTATGATATATATAACATATTAATAAAAAATATAAGCGTTTCACAAGTGATCTTTACTTCTTAAATTAAAACAAAAAAAGTTAAATGAGGGGGTTGCACTGCATGGGCACCATCTGCACGTTGCTTTGTTGCCTATGAATGCAATCCTTTTCTACCTTTCTCTTCATCTTCTTCACTTTGTCTTCTTCTTCTTCTTCCTCTCTAAGCAGGACCAGAACCTCCCCCTATTATTAGACGTTTATCTTCTCTTCTCTTGCTCTCTAAGGTCACACCTTTAAAAATGGAAATGGAAGCTTCCAAATATCTGTACGGACACCCCACATCCGAATTCTTACACATCGACGACCTCCTCGACTTCTCTAACGACGAAATCTTCGACGCCGACACCAACACTCACCTCTCTTTGCCCGATTCCGCCGCCGGTAACCGCTCATCCGTCGGGAACGAAAACCACGAACTCTACCGGAGCAATTTCTCCGTTGAACTCTGCGTGCCGGTGATTAAGCACCCTAACCCTAACCATATTTTTTTATTTTTTTTTCGCTTTCAACCTTCGTTTGATGTCCTTTTTATTTTGTTTTCTTCAGAGCGACGATGCTGCAGAGCTGGAATGGCTCTCCAAGTTCATGGAAGATTCCTTCTCCGAGTTCCCGTACTCCGCCGGAGGGAACAATTTCCCCGGAAACACGAATTTCCGACCGGATCCATCTGTTCCGGCGAAGGCTAGGAGCAAGCGTTCGAAAGCGTCGGTAATAAACAACATCTGGACGATTTCTGAACCGTTTTCTTCATCGACGGTGTTAGATATTCCGGCCGTGCCACTGCCGTTATCCGGCAAGCCGAAGGGTGGTACGAAGAAAAAGGATGTCGTGGCGTCAGTTTCCGGCGAATTTGGTCGGAAGTGCACGCATTGCTTGACGGAGAAGACGCCACAGTGGCGGACGGGGCCGATGGGACCGAAAACACTTTGTAACGCTTGTGGCGTCCGATACAAGTCGGGGCGGCTCGTGCCGGAGTACCGGCCGGCGTCTAGTCCTACGTTCGTGCTGACTCAGCACTCGAACTCGCATCGGAAGGTGATGGAGCTCCGGCGACAGAAAGAGATCGGCGGGCAGGAAAACCAGTCGGAGTTTTTTCACGACTTCGAGGTCTGCTGAGTGCTGACGAGGGAGGGAAGATTGATCGCTGACACGAGTCGGTTAGATATTTGTTCTAGGGTTTTGTTCATTTATGGAGTCATTTAAAATTTTAAATTTAAATTCTAACACTTTTATAGAAATTTTTCTGCTGCATTTTTTTTGTTATAGGTACCACCAATATTGGATTGCATTTTTGTGTGATGTTATTGGGGCACCAAATGTTTTTATGTGCACACCAAACTAAAAGAAAGCTTATGGTGCGCATACTAAAATTGGTGTGGAAATAGAAGCATTCTTTGTTTTTATGGGAGAGAAAAATCTATGTGATGCGAGGGGCAGGCAATACATGTGACATGGTGACAGAACAGCGATTGCTTAGCCAGAAATAAGGTAAAGACTAAAGACTAAAGAGCCTTTATTACTACTGTGCATTGGAAGGGCTCTCAATGGAATAGTAAATGGTATCAATAAGTGAGTGGCCCAGCATTACTGGTAGTGCTCGTACCATTATACTCTACACGTGGCAGGCCACCATTTGACAAGAGGTTTTAAAAGAAAAAAAAAATTATTGATCATGAAAATTGTGACCATTTGATTAAGCATCGCACCCTCAAGACGTATAAATTAAAGTAAAAAGTAAACGTTGCCAAACAAATTGACAATTAAGACTAGAATTAATACTAGCCATAAATAGAATATCATTTGAAATGATGTTGGCCTAAAAACTAATGTCCATTAGAGGAGGATTTGGATTCGAATAATGTTTAGGCTGCGTTTGGGTTAGTTTAAAGAGCAGTTCTTTTGTTCTTTGGTTCCGATAGAAAATTGTTTTCATGTTTGGTAACTCATCACCCCATTTACTCTAAGGAAAATCTATTTTAAATGATAAAATTGTTCTATGTCAGAGCAGATAAAATCTGCTCCGATAGAGAACAGAAAGTGTTGTTTTGGCTCTTATAAGAGTTAACCAAACACGGTCTTAGGCACTTTAGACGAGGATTTGAAACATGCTTAGACACTTTTAACTACTGTAGTTTATAAATTGTCTTGCCACTCGAACAAATTGAATTTTTAAAAAAGGAAAATTATAAATAGGGGACTGATTTGTTGGGGACAAAGTGCAAGCGGTTGATGTCGCGCAACATATCGGCTACACCAACTTGTATTAATTTAGTCCATTGCAGCCAATTGCATCATGCTACATCACCCACCTATCTACATAAAACCTGTCCTCCGTATAACATTGTCTTATAAAAAATTGTCTGCTATATTGCACCACTTGGCCAAAAAGTAAGTGGCCAATCCCTTCAAATGATTCCACGAGGCAGTCTACACGTGATGTACAGCTGCAAAATTCCATTGGTTGGATAATTCTCTACTTGGCTCTGTGATCAATGTTGATGGTGATCAGATGCCATAGACACCCGATCAAACAACAGTGCTACCTTGCACCTGGCCTTATTGTTGCAACGGATACTATTTTGACCTAATTATAAACATTAAGGCGCCGTTCGAATAGAGTTTTTCCGCTTGGAAACAGAGTTGCAGCTCAGATAGGAGAATTTCTGAGCACTTCCGAACAATTTCCTGTGTTCGGCAATGGCGCTGGGACCCCCATGAAAATGGGCGGTTTCCGAGTTTCAGGCATTTTCCCATTTCCAAGTAAAAAACTTTGGAACTGCGAGATTCCGAGTCCTATACTCTGTCTCAAACACACGCTATATAAAAACCAATCTTAAAAACCATTTTTTGGCATTAGATACATAACCTTTCAAAGGATGACGAAGGCGAAGATGAATCATCGACGAGTCGGAAAGAAGTTCGCGAAATTGCAGAAGAATTGGGAAGTTTTGTATCAAATCCAGCAGGGCGAGGGAGAAGACAATGAGAATTAAGAGGAATTTTATAGGGTAGAGAAGAAGAATAGATGAGCCTCTCAATCCTCAGTTTCTTTCTCGTTTCCAAAGTCTTTGTTACTCAAAAGACTAGAGGTTTTTCCAAGGGAAGAGAGGGGACATGGGATAAATAATTTTTTCAAATGTTTTTAACCCGGTGACATATGTTGCTGCGCACCTCCCTATCTCAAACAAATTGTTTTTACTAATTGGGCCACGTGACAGATGGCTTTGCATATTCCTGGGTTAAAAATCACACTCATTGATGTGTTTTAAATGGTTTGAGCATATGATATGTGTCATTGATGGTACACACGTAATTATAACTGGTAGGATGATGGAGTCACAAAGATATCACAATAGCCATCAAGATATATCACAAAACGTGTTGTGTGTAGTGAGTTTTGATAAGCTATTCCAGTATTTCCTGTCAGGATGAGAGGGGTCCTCTCCGGACTCCAAAGTCCTCACAAGTGTGCTATCAAGAAGCAAGGATCAAAATTTCGGCCGAAATGACTGAAATTTCGGTCCAAATTATTGGTTTCGGTCCTCACCGAAACGATAACTTGGACCGAAATTTCGATCATATTTTGTATGAGATTGAAATTATCGGCCGAAATTTTGGCCAAATTATCAATTTTCGGCTGAAATTTTGATCCTTGTCAAGAAGAAAAAACAAGTTTCATGTGCTAATGGGAAAGTAATATCTTGTCAATATGGGATATTCGAATATGCGCGACTTTTTGAGTCCCTATCGTGACATGTAATACCATCTTAAAGAATTTAACACCGCAAACCTCCTAACGACTCCACGAGAGTTGTCGCCTTTGCCCTGTAATGGGCTAATGTAGTATGTATTTTCCTTTTTCGTACAAGCAACTTGATAGTGTTATTATGATAGGCGATCGGGTAGTATAGCTGTACAAATCAATTTTGCAGAATTGCACTGACGGAAGTGTTCAATCTCTCATGAATCGTGTATCGGCCAAAAATGACCTTCAAATATATACGGCACGGTATCGGATGCACCACAGTCATTCTTACGGTCATACGATGTCCCCAAACTAGATCAATTATGTACTTTTCTGAAAAAATTAAGAGAACACAAGAAATCCTTCATTTTTGGGAAAAGTCAAGAATCATAGCATTTCTGAGGCTTAAAAGAACACACTTGGGAAAAGCCAAGAATCGTAGTTGGCCAAGAATCTGCAGGAAACTGACTTGTCAGGAATCAGAGATTTTCTAAGAAAATTGGGGAAAGACTCGAACAAGGCCTAAGGCTTCAAAGGGTATTTCGGAAGATCGAAAGTGACATCAAAATGGTCATCAAGTACAAGGGATTGTACGGTCGGATGGGTGGGAACTGCAATGGGAGAAGTACAGGAGTCAATGCAGAAAATTTGGGAGGCTTGTGTTGCCCTGGTCTCTAAGTAGCCTTCCCCCTGGTCTCTGAGCAGCTTCCTACTGGTGTGGGAGGTGGGCTGCCCAGTGAGTCTTTGGAAGCTGGGCTAGGGCCCTCTTTCCTTTATGATTTTGGTCTATCTAGTTTTGTTGTGGTGTTTTTGAATCCTAGCAGTCTAGCCCCCGCTGCATTGCTGGTATCTACCTTTTCTCGTCATCTTGCTTAATTAAATCTTGCTTATTACTGATAAAAAAAATATAGAAAGGAATTGATCATTCCTTAATTGATGGAATTGGCACCACATTTTGAACCTCAATCCAGCTACAACCAACTTCCTTCCTCAAGCCTCTCAATTTCATCAGCTCCCTGACTCTACTTACATCACTCCACCTCCCATAAGATGCATATATGTTAGATAATACAACATAAATGAACTCATCGTCACTGTCCAATTCAAGCACTCTAGCAGCTGCTCTCTCTGCAACCTTGAGGTTCCCACAAAGCCTACAAGCACCAAGCAAGGCCTTCCAAACCAACCCACACGACTCAAAACCCAACTCATATATCATCTCCTGTGCTCTCAACAGGTCCCCTCCCTGACCTAGGAGATTAATCATGCAAGAACAGTGCTCTGCCATCGGATCAATCCCAAATTCTTCGATCATCGACTTGAAGTAACAAAACCCTAGGTGCAACAGCCCTCCACTTTGTCCACATGCAGTTAGAACACTAACAAATGTGATATGGTCGGGTCTTAAACCATCGACTCTCTTCATTTGTTCAAAACATCGAAGAACCTCTCTTGCTTTGCCATTCTGAGCATAGCCAGAAATCAAAGCATTCCAAGAGACTAAATTCCTTTTGGGTAATGAACAAAATACCATTTCTGCGCCGTTTATTTGACCACATTTGGAGTACATGTCAATAAGAGCGCTCCCAACTACAACGCAAGAATCCAAACCAGACACAATGATGCAACAATGGACAAGTGTGCCCCATTTTAGAGCCGATAGACCAGCGATGCCTCTTAAAACACTAGAAACTGTGAAATCATCCTTGTTAACACCACATGAGTGCATCTTACTAAAGAAATCCAATGCTTCTAGTGATCGATCCCTATTAATGTATCCAGCGATTATTGAATTCCAAGATGAGGAATTTGGATTGGGCATTTTGAATAGAATTCGAAGAGCGTCTTCCATTCTCCCAAATTGGGCGATGCCGTTGATCACTTCATTGTACGAGATGGTATCAGGAACAGGCATTCGATGCAAAAAGTGGGAAGCCAAATCGACTCTTTGATTTCTGACACTTGCTTCTATAACCGAATTCCAAGACACCACATCCTTGTCCTTCATCTCCTTAAACGCTAAGATCGCATACTCTACAAATCCACATTTCCCATACATGTCTACCAAACAGTTCCCAACGACAACACTCAATTCAAAACCAAATTTTACAATGCTGCCATGAATTGTCTTGCCCAAATTCAAGAATGATGATTGGGAACAAGCGGCAATTGCAGTTGTGAACGTGAACAAATCTGGATGCAAATCCGACTTGAACAACTCTGAAACCAGACCCAATGCCCTTACACACTGCCCACATTGCACGTACCCAGAAATCAAAGAATTCCAAGACACTACGTTTGGTTGAGGAATTACAACAAACGCGTGGTGTGCATCATAAATCAAGTCAAGTTTCACGTACATACTAATAAGAGAAGTGGAAACAAATATATTAGCAACGTTCCCAGACCTTATAATGTAAGAATGTAGCTGTTTGCCATAAAAAATCCAGCCCAAATTTGACGAAGCTCGGATTAAGCAGACCAGTATATAACTATCGGGTTCAATTCCCGATTTACGCATGAGAGAAGCAAAAACCAAGGCCTCCTCACTGCTTCGTTCGTGTAGGGACAAGGACGAGAGGAGAGACGTCCATGAAACGAGTTTATTTGGCTCGGGAATTTTGTCGAACGGCTGGTGAGCGTTATTCAGAAATCTGCTCTGAAGTAGACAGCTAGAGAAAGTGGTTTTGCTATTGAAATTGGCCACTTGGAATTGCTTTATTATGAATCTTGTAGCTGCATTAGGGAGTAATTTTTGCATTGGAGGGCATAGTTTCTTTCAGCAAAGTCAGTCATTGCCTCTAAAGAGCCTTCCACACTGTCCTCACCGACATCATAAGATTGTAGAGGTTTTTAAGACCGTTGTCAATAGATGGTTTTCAGGGACTCCGATATCTGCTTAGGTCAACTTTTCATACAGATAGAAAGAAACGGTTAAAGATTCTGCCCATTTGCACGCCCAGTTCAGGGACTCTGATATCTGCATAGGTCTAATTTTGATAATCTTTCGATACAGGTGACGCCCATTCATCATAATATGAGAGCCATTGCTTGCACACACACAGTTGGCCGAAGCACACAAATTAAAAGAAAGACTATGAGAAGGAAGTCATGGAACACCATCCCTGCAATCTTATTTGACGGACATGATCTAAGAATCTTTAATGCAAAATATTACCACAAAGCACGACCTCTATGTTGTTCTTATGGGCCCTCAAATTATAGTGTAACATAAGTCATAATAGTATCATCATTTTAGACATTATTCACTTTTGGGAACCTTTATTCGCGCCTACTTATTTATTGAAAGCACCCCCGGCGCTACCGCCCACCACATAACCAACATGATCAAGTGGGTGCTTTTAGTAAGCATGTGGGCGCAAATAGAGGTTTCCTTTGCTTTTATGTAAAATCAGAGGGTTGGATGAGCTTGTCAATGCAGTACCAAGACAAGAACATAAAATCGTAAAAAATACAAAAAGATTACGGCCAGGGCAATTTGATAATTATCAAAAAGAAAAACAGTTACGAAAACATGATAAGAATTGACTAAGGGTACCTCTATTTGCACCCCTAGCTGAAAAACTATTGACTACTTTAAATGAGATGGAGATGATGAAGATTATTTTTCGTCCCAATTTTCCAAATGATGGATCATGAGATCATGGGCATACCCTTAGTTGTCACTTTTTTGATTCCATGTGATACATCCTAAAAAAGTGATGCGGAAATCATGTGACACAAATCACTCTCAAACAGGTCACTTTTTAAGATTATGACACATGGAATTAAAACTTAGCCGTCTGATGGTATGCTCATGACATCAAAATCCATTTTGTGGAAAATAGGGACGAAAAATGATCTCCATCAATTAAATCAAAGCCATCAATGGTTTTCGGTTGTGATGCCCTTAGAGATTGGTGGGTGCAGATAGAGGTACCCTAGTCATTGCTTTTTTCGATCAAGTATACCCTAGTCATTCGTTATCATGCATTCATGCTTCCACAAACTTTTTTTGTTTTTTTTTATGAATCTCAGGAATTCATTAGAAAGGGCATGTTTCCATAACCTGGATCTGAGAATTAAAAGGGTATGCCGATTAGTTAAACAATTTGTTCAAATCAATCTGATGGCTGGGATCACATGGTACTCGGTGAAACTTGATCTCCTACTTTCTGTAGCAAGGAGTTGACCAATAAGCTATGAAAATCTCGTGCTCTAAAAAATCAAAATTAATAATGATCTCTATTTAAAATTGGGTTGTTATGGTCCCTTTTCATATGAAAAAGGGACCATGCTGTGTGCTCGGGAGCATGAGGTTCTTGCCATCATAGCCATTTAGGGATGCAAGTTTGATTAACTTAACTGATCGAAACCGATTTTTTTGTATTTTTGGGTTTAGTTCTTTATGAACCCAAACCGAACCTAAATAAATCAGTTATGATTAATTGACATTTCGAAGACTCGCAACCAGAATTAAAAAAGGTCTGTTTGGTTCTATGTTTTCGGTTTCAGTTTGATTTTTTTTCAAGTTTTTCAGTTTCAATTAATTTTCTCATCCTACCTGACCAGTTTTTGGTTTCGACCACCCATAACTAGAACCGAACCGATTAGAAAACAGTTTCGGTTTATTCAGTTTTGGTCAGTTGGTTCAACCAGTTTTCTAGCCAATTTCGATTTTGATAGAAAATGGCACCCCTAGAGCCATTGGCCATTTTTACTCATGCTTCAACACTAAACATAGTTCTAACTTCTAACTGCTACTCGGTATTTGTGAAAAACTTAGGGAAAATTTCATAAAATTCTCTGAACTTTCATCGCAATGTCCCACTGGCACCTGAACTTTAGAAAATCTAACCTAGACCGGAAAAAATTCAAATGTCCAAAATTTTGTCCCATGCGTCAACGTCCGTCTCATGTTCGACGGAAATCACTGGCCCACGTAAGCATCTGATAGACACGTTGACAAAAAAACATAGGTCATGACGGTTGTTTCGCTCATACTCAGCGATTTCCGTCAAACAAGTGACAAGTATTGAATGCAGGGGCCAAAATTTGGGACATTTGTATTCTTTGGAGGTTTAGATTGAATTTCCTACTGTTCAAGCACCCGTGGGATAAAAGTTGAGGGAGTTCTATGAAATTTTCCCAAAAAACTTATAATATTTTGATTTTCAAGACCGTTCCTCGCATACCATGGGGACTGCATGGGTTAATTGCACTCAACCAAACCAGTCATCCCTTGGGAAAACGAGATTTAGGGACCTCCAAATCTATGAAGGTACAGTTTAGATGAGTATAATGGAGTGAGTTTGACCGTGTGCGTGCACTTATCATGCACCGAATACCAACATGTTGACAAATCCACTCCCATTCTTCGACTGGGTAGAATCTGTTTTTGGTGAAAAACATTTCCATATTTAAAAGAGAAGCCCATTTGTAATTCAAATAATAACAAAGTTTTCCATCAAAAAATAACAAAATAACAAAGTTATATACAGTGCGCAGGTCATGCACAAGCAGTGGTACACGGGCCATGCACCAGCAATGATGCGCCAGTTATCAATTTTGATGCACCTTGGTTCACCTCATCAATTGGGAAATTCAAGTGGCAGGATGGAACTCAGACCTTAATTTATGCCTGTAAAAACAAATTCTAATCATCTGATGAAAGCAATTTTTGTGCCTCTGCGAGTCACAGACTGTGACCCGTTGCTCATAGGCCGCAATATGCGCCTAATTAGATGTAGAAATAAATTCAGTGACCCGTGGCCAAATCGTTTGACTAACTACAGCCAATGACACCAAATATTCCTAAATTGATGCAATTCACACATAATAACCAAATTTGGATTCGGCAATCATTCCATGGGATGCCTGCTTGGTCTAATTTAGATAAATTCGGGAGAAATTTTGGAGATTATAAGAATTAATAATAAAGTATTAAAATTATAGTATATGATGATGATGTATGTTAATCTATTTAAGGTTTTAAATGATGTCCTTAAATAATAAAATAAGTATACCACATAATCCGCATGCACTAACAATTGACAATCGTCAAAAATATTACAGTATGATTAGAGCATGTATCCCAATGACAAAAATATGAAAAAAAAAATTATCAAATTCGAAGAAAATCATAGAATCTATGAAGCAACTGAAGATTCGATGAAAAGTTCGACAAACTGGCAATTCGAAAATTTTTGCCAAAATTTAAATTAATTCAAAGAATTTTATTATAAAGGTTCCACATGTATAAAATTGTGACCATGCACCACATTAGAGTGCCAACGACCGGCCTTGAGCAAGAGAATCCTCTCATAAACACACCGGATTTGCATTAGAAGGATACACTTTGTGGACATTTGAAAATTTTCCAAGCCATTATGGATAACCAACGGCACAAAGGACCTGTTTGGATAAAAATATGGGAAATATAGGAAAATAAAATAATATTTCTATATTTTTCCATGGATACCTAAATTGTAGAAAACCATGGGATCCTTTGTTTCCCTTTGTTTTTGGCTGTTTGGATAACCACATTGGTAGTTGGGAAAACACATGATTAACCAAATCATGTGCCATAATACTACAAAAGATCATCCAAACTAAAAAACATCTGCAATATCATAAAAATTATTCACAAAAATGACCAAAAAATTATATATGTATTAATTTTTTTTTTGCTTTTTATATATCTTAGTGAATTGCTCTAGTGATTAACTTAGTGCTGTGTGAAAGTTAGGTTTTACGTTCAACCCTTGTTATGTGCAATAAATTACTTATTTTTTTTAATTAATTATACTAAAACATATACACCATATATGTGAGTATCTAACTCCACAACATAGTGGGGCCCCTTGTGAGAGAAATCTCTCCCAAAATAAGTTTGCGCATCACCTAAAAAGATAAAAGGAGGGGAGCCTAAAAATAAGTCAAAATTGTGAGATTTAGTTTAAAAAAATCAAATAAAAAATATTTGCTATGAAAACAAATACCATAAAAAAGATTGTTTGAAGATTTTTGATAATTTTGAGTGATCAATATAATTTTGGATGGATGAAAATCCACTAATATAAATTAAGACCCCTAAAGCTTAGCAACAAATTTTTAGAAATTTGGGTGGTCAATTAACCACCCAAGTCATTATGTGGCTCCGCCTCTGATTTTGGAGATGTGTGTCATATAGAATCAACATCTGACTGTCTAATAGGAGCGCCATGATCTTAAGATCTATCATGAGGATGATTGAAAAAAAAAACAATCTCCATCGTCTGATTCAAATCAGTCAATGGTTTTCATCCGTGAAAAAATTGTGTGGTATTACTAATAAATGCGTGAGAAGAGTCTTCTTACCCTTATCTTTTTCTTCTCCACTCCTCTTATCTTACTAAGGTTCGGCAAATAGAATGCCGAAGGGTACCCTTGAACTCTTAAGTCGGAAATAAGCGTAAAAATTATATTTTTTATTTCAACTCTTAAGTCACTTCTAAACAGCAGAAAACTACGGAAAATATAATCCGAATTTAAGCATTCCTCTCTTTTCCCCATATCCAAACAGGCCCTAAGGGATGAAAGGGAGGAAGGTAAGGCAATCAACATATCAGTGCCTTCAACTCTCTCATTATGCTACAGCTTTCCAGATACAAAGCTAAGTAGCAAAGGCAAAAATGATCCGAGCAATGAAACTGAAACAATAAAACCATCAAGTACTAGTAAGTCCAAGCAGTGGCTTAACTACAAAATGACTCACTTAAAAAATGGCCTGGGAGATGAGAAAGTAACATGAGATGCACTAAAATGTTAGTTTATCTTGACAAAGTCAAAGAAAAATACTGCAAATAAAACTTCGATTTTATTTTTTTCCGAGTAAGGAGGGAGGAAAGAGGCTTATGCCTTTTTACATGGGGCTCATATTACTTCGAACTGTGGTCGCCATAAAATATTTGTACGAGACAAGCGCAGAAAAAGTTATCAGATCGAAATGCCATAGTTGGTGATTTTCGATACCTCTTTAGCCAGGATGGTTTTTTCTTGCTTGGCCTCAGAAGCGAGGGAGGAAACCTGTAAACCAGACACATCCAGAAACAACAAAATAAGCTTCACAGATGAAAGGGAAAATTCTCAATGAGTAACAGGCAGTAACTTGTATAAATTATCTCTACTCACAATTTACATGCAAATGTATTGATCGAAAGCATTTAATCAATGGGTAGATCATAGCCCTAAAAAATCCACTGGTCATATTCCTTACCATCTAACCAAAATTTCTTTTTGACAGTCTCTACAGCTCCAACAGTGCAAAAAAGAACGTCAATTGTTGTGATGGTTATAGTCAAGAGATCAATGCAATTTTCAGGTTGTGCGTATTGATGGGATGGTTAGGATTGAGAAGTACACCAGTTAGAAGGTAGCTAGGTTTGTACGTATCTAGATTAAGGTTTTTGTATAGGCCAAATTAGAAATATAATACAGAATGGACCCTTCAGAATTCTGTAGAAGTACTCAAATGAGCATGCAAGCTGGAAGGTGTGTAAGCAAACAAGAACCTACCAACCAATGTTACCTGATTTGCTCATTCGCTCGGTTCGAATTCGGCTTCACGGTTCTCAGTTTTCCATGGTCGAGTGAACCCAATTCGCTAGGAGTAGGATGCGTATCAACATTAACTATTAGTGGTGGACATAAATGTCGATTATATATTAAAAAAATTATCACAAAAATATTTGAGCGTGATTGGTTTGGCGCCTAACTCCTTTGAAGTAAGGGCATAGGAGGTGATTATTTGGGTTACGTTATGTGTGGATCAGGTTAAAGGTTTGATATTAGAGGAGCGGTATTAGGATTAGGGTTTTGGAGAAAGGAGAGAGTGAGAGAAATAGAGAGACGGCATAAAAGGCTCCCCACTAGCATTTATATTAAGTTGGTAATATTACATACAAACCCAAAGACACTACAAGCACACCATACACCATAAACATAACCATACCCATACTACTACTATACTAGCACTCCCTCAAGTTGGAGCATGGATATCCAATCTGCCCAGCTTGACAACTACATTGCAAAGAGTACTAGGCCCAGCAGCCTTAGTCAATATGCCTGTCAGCTGCTGTGAGGATGCAATATTAACGAGCTCTAGGGAATTATCCTAAACTTTTTCCCAAAAAAAGTTTAGGATATCCATGCAATATCAACTTCAATATGTTTTCTTCTCTCATCGAGTATTACGTCTGAAGCAATCTTCTCGGCGGCTTCATTATCTCAACGAAGCGGTATAGAACTAGCAAAACCTAACTTAGAGAGAAGAGAGAGCAACCATAAAATCTCAACAGTACCATGTGCAATTGCCTAATAATCAGCCTCAGCACTAGGCCGGGAGACTACTGACTGTTTTTACTGTTCCATGCAACTAATTTGCCTTTGAGAAATATGCAATAACCAGACGTCGAGCGAGAATCAATGTCAGAACCAGCCCAGTCAGCATCAACATATCTAGAAATACTCAGGTGACCATGTGATATATAAACAACCCACAGCCGCGAGATGAGGAGTGTGAGGGGCATGCATAAAGTGGTTGATTAAGCTAATGACAAATGTAATATCGGTCTGATGAGAGCAAGATAAATCAAGCGGCCCACCAAGCGTTGATACTCGAAGGGATAAACGAGAGGATCTCCTCACTGCCATGAAGCGATAGCTTCTAGTCCATAGGAGATGTAGCTGACTTAAAATCAAGCATTCATGCGTCACTGAGGAGATCAATAGTGTACTTTCGTTGAGAGAGAAAGATTCCCTTTTAGAGCAAGCCACTTCAAGGCCGAAGATATATTTCAAACTGCCCAAATCTTTTACTTCAAAGAAATGGCCAAGCTTCCTTTTTACATATGAGATAAATGAGGAGTCATCTCCAGAAAAAATAATACCATCCACAAAGACAAGGAGGATCGTATGGCAAGCGGGAGCCGAGTGAATGAATCAAGTGTGATCAGAGTAACACATCTGCAAACCCAAATCAATAACCACATAGCTGAAGCAATGAAACCAAGCTCTGGGTGACTGCTTCAATACATAAATTGACTTCTAAAGTCTACAAGCATTTTGAAGTAGGAAGCCAGGTGGAGGTTCCATATAAATTTCCTCTGTCATATTCCCACATAGAAAAGCATTTTTCACATCTAACTGGTGAAGAGGCCAATTTTGATTTGTTGCAATAGAAATGAAAACCTCGACAGAAGTCAACTTCGCTACCAGAGTAAAGGTGCCATCATAATCAATATCATATGTATGTGTGAATCTGGGATCAATAAGGCGAGCCTTATATTGCGCACCACTTCCGTCGGGATTATGCTTGAACTCCAACGATCCACTTACAGCCCACATTTTTCTTCCCAGCAGGTAAGGGAATTATGTCCCAAGTATGGTTACCCTCAAGGGCATTCATCTCAACATAACTGCATTCCATGAAGTATGAGAGAGGACAACATGAATAGTAGGGGTATAGTAACCAAATCAATAGCGAAGAGGAAGGCCCTGTAAGAAGAAACCACGGGATAACAAACGTATTTGGAAATAAAAAAAGAGGGAGTACACAATGGAAGAGAAATAGGTAAATCTAAATCAGATGGAGTAGAGAAAGAGGAAGTTGGGGCTAGAGTAGAGCTCTCGATGTGATCCACCTTCCTAGAAGGTGGAGGTGGAGGCCTGAAAGAAGATGATCCATGCAAATGTTTACGAGTATAAGTGTGAAACTACTTTTTTTCATTGTAAGAGAGACAGAGTGGGATGCAAGGTGCAAACGGGCTGTTGTACAGGAGGCAAAGAGGAGGAATATGAGCAGTTGTGTCGTGGGATGTAGCTAGGTAGGCGTAGCAGAGGAAGGAATGGTAGGCTGTTGTGGGGATAGTAACGGTAGTAGAAATGGAATGGGGCAAATAGCTGACGGATAAGGAATAGATCAGCAACAGATGGAAAGGGACGAGATGAAAAAGACTGATTAGAGGAGAAACATGGAACATGCTCGGAAAAGGTAACATCCACAAAACTAAAAAATTTACGAGATTTGGGATCAAAGCTAACTGTGGCAATAGGCCGGGTTAGGGCCAGGCTCGAGTATACACAGGTCAGCCCGACGAATTTGAACTTGGAGGGCTTATGATTCCAAGCCCGACCCGCAACAAACTTTTTAAACCCAAGCCCGGGACTCAGTCTGTTTATTCATAGATGAGTCACATAGAGTGGGATTATGGGAGGGCATCCTTTGTCCTTCAAAATCTTTCTTGATGAATATATGATATCTTGGAAAAAAAATTCATTGGGAAGATAAGATCTTCAAAATCGTCTTTTATTGAGAATTTGAGATTATAATTATTAAAATAGACGTTACGAGAGAAAGAGACGCATTATCTCCTCTCTTTAATTGGATGGCGTGAGAATGGTGATCGGAGGTTATGAAATATGAGACCCGACGGGCTTAGGGGGTTAGGCCTGAGCCAGGCCCATTTAATTATCAGGCTTAAAGTGCTAGCCCAAGCCCACTTTAAAACAGGTTGGGCCTAATGGGCTGAGCGGGCTACCCAGCCCATTGCCACCTCTATTCAAAGCATCGATATCCCTTAGACATCCCAGAGTGACCAATAAAGACACATTTAACTTATGCTGACAAGGATGGAGGACCTGAGCAAAGCAACTACATCTACAAATCTGAGGTTCAATGGGAAACATAGAAGCAGAAGGGTCAAGTGTCAGTAGGGGAATATGGCCAGCAAGAACCGGTGAGGGTGTATGATTATTTAAGAAACATGCAGTAAGAGGATACACAAACAATTTGAAAAGTGGTAATCAAATAGCATAAAATTCTAAACCCAACATGCCCTAGTTTGGCATGCTAAAGGGAAATATTATCATGGTTGGCATTAATAGGAAATGGGATGGAGAGATGAGGGGAAGAATTAACACCAACAGTAGCAGCAGTACAGCACTCATAATCCACATCCAAAGAGTATAAACCTCCTTTTTCAAAGCCCTTACCAACAACCTTCTTAGTGGTAAGATCCTGAACAATGCAACAACAGGGGTAAAACGTAATGGAGCAATTTGAATGTTTCGTAAGCCTACTAATAGAAAATAAATGCGTAGCTAAGTAGGGAATATGAAGGACAACTGGTGAAGAAAGTGAAGATGATACTGATATGGTACCAACACAAATAGCAGGGGACGATGAACCATCAACCGACCGAACCTGTGTAGGTGAGGATGGAAGAGAATATGTGGAGAAGCCCCTCTTGTCGCCAGTCATATGGTCCACAGCTCCAGAATCAATAACCCAACAAGAAGGGGGTGAGGCAGTGCAAGCGATGGTACTAGGAGTACAAATAGCAACAATACCCGCAACACTGGTGGGCGGATTATCAGAACGGATGGGTCAATATTCTTCCATCATTTTGACAAGGGGGCTTGGAGACCCACCCCCCCCTCACTTTTTTGACAAACACTTGATGGGCACTCAATAAGCCTATAAAAACAAGAAGCAACAAAGATTAACCAGCAGTACCACAATCTCTTGAAAATAGCAATCACGATAGGTGATATCAATGTATCAAATTGGAGGACAAATTTTGGATCATAACAGATTAGACAGTTTGTATTCCCAATTGCAGATCATAAGAAAATGAGGAGAAGGTTTTCTTAGGTTTTAATCAAGAAATAAAAAAAATCAAGTATTATCTTGCACTAGTTTAGAGAAGAAGATAATAGAAACATTTGGCCTTGCACCAAAGGAAAATATTAGCTTCACACCTAACCCCATGGAGAAGGAGAATCACTCTTCAAGTTGAAAGAATCTCTCTCAAGCATAAAATTCTCATTCATCATAACCATCATGATGCAGGAAAAATTGCATGCTAACCATAAAATAGCATAAATCCCGCACAATAGGGGTTAGGGTTCTCAATCTTCAATTAAAATAAAAAAATAATAATAATAAATAAGATAAAAAAATAAAAGAAAAACCAATGATAGCTTTAAAGAAGTGCTCCTCAAAGGTGAAAACTCTTCGCAAGTTTTCTACAAAAAATTCACTCTTTCACAAGATGCACAAAAGCAACCCTAATTTTTTATTTTTCATTAACTATTTCAAATAAAGTCTTTACATGCCTTTATATAGGCTAAGGAAACCTTAACTAAACATAAAATTCGAAATAAGAAAGTCCTAAAACAATTAAAACTCTAAATGACAAGTTTTTGCCTAAAATTCGTGTAGCCGCCAATTTACGGGCGACTTTCACGTAGTCCGTCCTATACTCACGGATGTCTGTCATCTGTTCATGGACGTTCATCGTCTACGACGTGCACAAAACAGTAAGCCCAAAATCACGAATGTCCGTCCGAATTTCACAAACGTCCATTCTGAAGTCACAGCCGTTCGTCGTGGACGACTCTTTTACGTGTCATTTGAAAGCCCATTCACGGGTCCACTTTCTCTTTGATCTCCTCATCTTCTCGGCTTTGCCACGATTCCAATAGGCGGATCTAAATTCCGCAACACATCATTCCAAAAAAAAGTATTTACAACTATTTATAGGGCTCGATAAAACCATAACTTAACTTTAGTTTGACTGGAGTAAAATACCCCTACAACTTAAACAAAACTAAAACTAACTAAAAAAGAATGTTCCACAAGTAGATTTGGGGACATAACTAATGGTCTTTTATGAGGTGGTTCATGGACGTCCATGACCTTCAGTACGGTCGTTTGTGAAAAATTTTACGGACGTCCGTGACTCAAGAGCATTTTGTTATCTAACAAGAACTAAGCGAAGAATTTGCACGTCCGTGGCTTTAGCACGATTGTCTGTGACCTTTTGGCATTCTCCTTTATGGGCTTCTTCCTTTGGGATCTCCATGTGGGTGCCTTCCCAATGTGGGGCCTTCTTTGTGTCAGTGCCACCAAAATGAACAAGCTCAGAACATTAACTAAATGAAATCAACAAACCTCTGTTAAATAACACATCAAGGACATAAGTTGTTTCTTTGCTACAGTGTAGCAACAAGAATAGTAATGCTTGCCAATATATAACTTTAATTAATCTAAGAGACATAGAATGAAAAAGTTTTGACGATCCCATCAAGGAACTAAATTCATATACACTAAGGAAATGACCTTTGGCCGCAATCGAGATGTTTCTGTATGTTCCCCAAGGATATCTTTCAAACCTGATAGAACACAAATATCTTGAGAGAGAAAACAACTAGACATAATTTATCCATGCTAATTGAATTTGTTTGAAGATCAATGTCGGGGTTAATATTTCTCCATACCCCTTGCTCGCCTTTCAATCTTATGGGCTGAATGAATAGCACCTTGAATTTGATGCCCTGCTTGTCTGTAATGATAGAACTTGTTGTCAATAAAAACAAGGGGGAAATGGGAACTCTCTGGTCTTGTACAGATAGCAACCTCAAAGTCTCACATTTTAGGTCATGGCAGCCCTTTTTTCACCAAGCCAATCCATTCAAGTAACTAACAATTGTACGAGCATTGTTTGACCAAAAGACATGCCCATCATAATATTTTAATCATTTGATTTGGGCACTTTAATATGGACCCTAGTTCATATCGAACGTAAGGTCCGTATTGATATCCACAGATTAGATATGATAAAGATATTTTGATGGGCCTTTTTTTTTTTTTTTTTTTTGGGGGGTGGGGCAATTTGGATGAATTGGATTGATCAGAAATGCGTGCCACGTGGCACCATGTGACATAAAAAGTAGGACAATTGAAGTCCTATCTTAGGAAGACGATGGGAAGAGCCAAACCCACAAAATAAAAAGCAATCAAATGGTAAAGAGAAGTCCTAAATCCATAGCTTGTAACTTATTAATAACAGACCTAAGTTTCGTTCTTCCTCGTTTCATTTCCTCCACCGCTAGTAACGCCCTTTCCTGGAAACATTACCACATGAATTGATAGGCATTCGATTAGCAAGGTATTTTGCATTATAACTAAAAAATTAATCGAAAAAAAAAAGTTTTATTAATTATGATCTGCTGCATGACAGATGGACTGGGAAAATAACTCATTATTAGTTTATATTCAAGCAACAAGATGTAACATCTGCATTTATAATGGAATTGTTTGGGCGCTAATTGATTTTGTGGGTGGTAAATCTTGTCATGTAGAAGAGAGAAAGCATCAAAAAATTGAACAAGCTTGGTCCAGATAAATCATAACAAAACAATGTACCCCAATAGATCATAGTCACCAACTAGGAGTTCGCAATACTTGGGTAAGGTAAATATTCGAAAAAATCCGGTGAAATTCGCAAGTTAGGAAATTATTCGGAGAAAATAAATAAATAGATAAAAGATGATTAAAAAGCATAAAAAATTAACATTAAAAATAACTATTTATTGTAAAAATTCATGAATTATTCGCCGATTATTCATGAACTTTGCGAATTTTTTAAAAACACATTAATTTTGGAAATCGCGATTAATTCGCAACACCTCGAATTTGTGAATAGGCCATGACTGCTCATTTACAGATAGAGCATGAGTGCCCCAATTTTAAACCATATAGCACTTGTTTTTTAGCAATCCAATCCATCAAAATGGTAGTTCATACATTGAATTGAACTGGGCCCCAAAATCACTCATTAAAGATCTGAACCATCCACTCTAAAATGGACGATTGTTCATTTTTTTTTTAATGGTCAATATTAATGTGCACCGATGGGATGGTTTAAATCCCTTGATAAGCGGATTTTTTGGCTGAGACACGTGTCAATGATGGGCTGTTAGTTGGGCTATTTTGATTGATCAAAGATGTCGGCCAAGTGGACGGTCATGAGACTATCTGTGTAGATGGAGTTTGGAGAGGCGCTCCCTAGATAAATGTAATAAGAGAGCATAAAAGGAATACCTCCAACATTTTGCTTGCATTGTTCATGAGGTCAATTGATTGCCGCAGCTCCTTCACTTTGGCATCAGCACTGGAAAGCAAGGACTAGGCCCAAAACCACGAGACAACCAAGTAAATCAAATCCTTCAAACATGCATCCCCATAATATATATATATATACACATACATAAAGCTATAACCAAACAGGAGGTATAGGAACTCCCATGACATAATAACATAAAATATGAAAAAGAAGCATAATAATCAACAAAGTTCAAAAAATTAGAGCTGATTTTGGAAAGATGCATGCTGTTCTTGTTGAAATACTATGAGGTTCGTACGCAATCTATACCTTAGGTTTCCAGGCATAAATAATTGGCAGTGGAAGGAAGTTTTTAGAGCATTACTCATTGACAGGTCAGTTGGAATTGGAGCAGGTCTAGAATTTTGTATTTTTAAATCTACTTTTTTATGTTTCAGTGTATTGTTGTTTCTTGACCTTTTGCTTCAGACAGAAGGTTGCAACATTGCTTTTTTTTTTTTACAATAATTGAAACTTGATCCCACATTGTTGTGTTCCCTTTGATGCTTTCTAAGTGGATATTATGCTACACACTTTTCCCATAAAATGCACTATTTCCCACTCTGGTTACAACGTTTATATTTTGTGATTGGTAAAAATAATTTCATTAAAGAGAAAAAAGATACAAACCAAAGCAGCAGCGAGAAGCTGGAGCCAAAGTTCAAACTCCTACTTATTCCCTAACCTGGTTTCTAGTAACTGTGCACATTAGATTCAAAAATTCAGCATATAAAACAATCTCACCCTCTGTTAAGTTTTTTCCTACTGTAAATGATCCAAACGACATCGTTCCCGGCACAACTAAACATATCGGCCACCTTAGCCTTCAAATCCATAGTTATACAAAAGAGAGGCCTAAATTTCTCCCACAAGGCTTGTTCCCTGATCCACACATCTTCTCAAAAATATATTTTATCGCCTATGCCCCAATTATACTTGTAACAACCCGACATTTTGGAAAATGTTGAATTGTTGACCTTTGACGAGAATGCGACCTTTTGACTAGTTTGACCCAGGTGTATGTGTTTGGCGGGCCGCACGATGCCGCCTTGAATTTTGAGATAAATAATTAGTAAGACTGATTTTTCGTGTGAGCAGAGAGGTTAGATCTTGTGTTTTGATCCTTTATAGGAGACCCGTGCACCGAACCACAGTGTACCGGCATAGCACTTAAGTAGGTCCCAGAATGTTAAGTGGATTAGAGCTCGTTTAGAACCGTTGAGTAAAAGCTTATACACCGTTTCAGTGTGCAAGCTTTATACCATGCATTAGTTATTGAATAAGAACTAATACACATAGGTGTGTGTGTCCCACACGAAAGCAAACCAAAAAGGATGATTGGGAGGAGGCGTCTCTCATGCAAGCCTCATTTGGCTTGCTTGTTGTGAGAGTTGAGAGAGAGAAGAGAGGGAAGAAGAAGACATCGCCCCGTTCACCCTCCAAGGTCCGACGCACCTTGATCTCCCGCGCGAAATTCATCTTCTCCGATCGCTAACCGCATGAGAGCGCCAATTACGACGCAACTACGATCGTATGGCGTGAGAAAACCCTCTTCTAACTCTGAAACCCTCCGCGGCAACTATCCGTGAAAAGCGTGTGATCGACTAAGAAAAGGTAAACAAAATGCATTAATTATGTGATTAGTATGTATGTTAAGCCATAGTAAATGTGTGAGTGAATTTGAAAAGCAAATAATGAAGTTTTGGAGGAAAATGAGTCAAGGAAGAAGAAGCCCGAATGGGTTCTGAACTTGTCGAAATCGATTGATCGGATTTTATAGAACAGAAAAGCGAAAATTTGTTGGAGAAATCGACAGATCGATTTTGGAAATTGATCGGTCGATTTTGACTGAGCTTGCCGACACAGCTTCGGTTTTTTGGCCACAACTTTCTGTTTCGAACTCCAATGGACGCGATTCTTGCGGCGTTGGAAAGAGGACAACGAACTCTAAAACTTTTATGAATTAACCAACTCATGAATCAAATGTTTTGAGGGTCAAAATTGAGCAGGAAGTTGGGTCAAGTTCCGAGTTAGCACGTTTTGACTTCAGTGCCGACACAACTTCAGTATTTTGGTCGTAACTTTTTACTCCGAACTCCGATTGACGCGATTCTTGCGGCGTTGGAGAGAGGACAACGAGTTCTACAACTTTGGTGAATTAATAAATTCATATATCAAATGTTTTAAAGGTCAAAATTGAGTGGAGAGTTAGGCCAAGTTCTAAGTTAGCACGAACTTGCCTATTTCCGCCTCGATTTTGAGAAAACACTTAAATATGTCTAAGTTATTAGTAATTAAGGGCAATCCTTAATACATCGTGTATGTGTGATGTAGATTGGGAATGGGAGACCATCGAAAAGGACCTAGGTATTACTTAGAACGGCTCCAAACTTAAGGTGGGGAAATTCAACGTCCATTTACACTTTTAATTTTGATTCATTGATGTCTATGATATTTGTTTCAGTTCGCTCCTGGACTCATAGCTAGTATAATATTCGTTTGTTCTGCTTCTTGATTCGTAGTTCGGAAGATTTGTATTTCGTTTTGCTTCTGGACTTGTGACAATTTGCATGTTTGTGACAATCTGTATGTTCATTATGAAAGCTTTGGAAAATAAGTTTTGCATATAAGTCTTTTGTTGTACATACGAAATTGAGATTGAAAAATAAGCTCTGCATATAAGTCTTGTGTTGTGTGTATGAAATAGAGATTTTTCTGTGAGTTATTAATATGCATTCGATTTAAGGTTTAACGTGGATGAATACCCTACCGACGCGGCGGGAAATTCGTGACCGGTACGACGGGATATCCGTGACTGGTACGGCGGGATATCCGTACAATTCTACTGGCCAATGGTGATTTCGTTTCGCCAAGTATCTCTCATAACGCAAGTGCTTGGGCAATTCCACAAGTGTTCAATTGAGCGACGATGGTTAAGGATTCCCATCGGAAAAGTCGTAGCTCTCAATGCTATATATGCTTGAGATTGTATTTAAGTTATCAGTTTAAGTTTTCTTTGTGTCATGAGAAAAGATTTAGAAATCATGTGAACACCTTTGAAACCTACATTCAAGATCAGTTTTGCTTAAATTCAAATGTTTTTAAAATTTGTTAAGCTGTGCATGACATGATAAGTTGCATGTTGCATGTGAAACACGTATGTGAGCAAGAAATCAGACAATACTTGAAAACCCCAACTCTTACGATGGTGATTTTTATGTAACACACCAACGTAGACTATTGAAACTTCTTTGAGATTCCGTTTTTATATAAATTCCAGTTATTTCCGTAAAACTCTGTTTTTTAGTTCCTTTCGATTATATCATTGAATCTATACTTCTATATGATGAAATGTGAATTTACATTAAGTTTTCCCTTACTGAGCTTAGACTGTTAGTTCACCCTGACTATACGTCACAGGTGTAAGTCTGGACCAGGTGCAAGAGAAAGGAACAAGATCTCCAGTTTGGGGAACTCTACCCTAGGTGCTGGCGTTGGACTAAAAGTACTTTAGGTCTCGTTTGTAAACTTTTGGACTTAGACTTGGTACGTCCTATAATCAGATACAATGACACTATCAGTTTTTGTAAATATGTTTTGTAAGCCACTGTTTTGGTGATGGTCGGCCATCACCGGGGGTTTCTTTTGAGCCTTTCTGTTTAGTCGTATGTATAAAAGGAGACCATTATTTTTCCATATGTATCCTTGCTTTAACTCTACATTTTGTAGGTGTACTAAGAAAATTCTGTATTCGGATTGAATGCGATCCGACGGTCCGATTTTCCCTGGGTTTGGGGAGTAAGAAAGAAAAAAAATATATTATACAAGATTTTATGAGAACGGGAAAATCGGGCTGTCACAGTTGGTATCAGAGCCTAGGCTTTAAGCCTTCTAGGGATTCAAAGTTGTGGCAGTAGGTTTTGTTTAGCACATAGGTTGTGGATCTTCACGATCACTTGTGGTAGAGATACTTGCTGATCATGATAGAAGTACGGTTATAGGATACGAGTTATGTTTTAGATTTTTGTCGGAACATGGGGCCATGATGATCACGATCACTGCAAATTGGAACCTTTGTTTCATTTTGACATATCAATATGGCGCCTCGCAAAAGAGTAAAGATCGTACGCAACGGAGAAAACGATCACGAGCAAACTAGGTAGTTGCTGGAGACAATGGTCAACACAATGGCCCAACATACCGCATTGCTCGCGACAATATTACGAGACACGGCTCACACCTCTCCATCTACACAGGTTGAGTCATGCTCAAGGTGTGGAAAGCGGTACGAGACGGAGAACTGTAGATGATCCACAGGTGCGTATTTCAAGTGTGGGCAAATTGGACACCTGATAAGAGATTGTCCCAAATTGATGAAAGGGGCGACGACATCAGCAACAGCTCAGCCCTCTCGGTTCACAGTTCGGGATCGTACCCTTGCCATCTCCTCATCTGCACCTACTGCGACATGCGCGCAGTGTGGAAAGCGACACAAAATGGGGAAGTGTAGGCGAGCCTTAGGTGCATGCTTCAGATGTGGTCAGGTGGGACATCTGGTGAAAAATTGCCCCGAGACGGATATAGGGAGGATGGCATCGTCATCTACTCCAGGACCATTTCTACCTCCAATTCAGGGACATGCCGATGAAGCATCGACACGAAATGCCCAGGTGGCGAATGAGGCCAATCAAGGTATACATTCATTATCGATTGTCAAGATTTTACTTTAGTTTTCAAATGATGAATGTCCTTAGATTTGTGTTTGATGTTGGCACTTGAGGAACGTCACGACACCATCATACGTGTACCTAGTTAAATCACGTATGGCATAACCGGTTTTAAAGTTCCAAAGTTAACTACGTAGGTGAATTTACAAACTTGAGAAATTAAATAGAAAATCGATCACTCCAGGGTTTATGATGACGGACGTGAATTAAGCGTGACGCTTACCGTGTCATTGCTTAAGGACAAATTGTTTAGTAAATCGGAATAAATAAGGAGTTGAACAATTGTCAATTTCCAATGAGCAATGAAGTTTGAACCAAGACTTGTAAATAAATTGCCACTTAACAGACCGAATCACGGTGTTCCTTGATGAGTAGTGAAATATGATGATATTTCACCCCTAAATACCTATATTTAGCCGTCCGATGAAGGCTATCTGATGAGATTTGCTAGATTTGAAGTGTTTCAGGTAAATACAGTCCAAGTTTCTAAAACAGCCCAAGAATCCCGAAAATAATGTCAAAACACTGCTATTTTGGGTCATTGAGAACTTAGTGCGACTTACAGCTCAATTTGGACCTTCAAGACGTCAAATTCAGGAAATGGCTAAAACATAAAAGTTGTAGAGTTCGTCGTCAGCTTTCCAACGCCTCAAGAATCACCTCAATCCGAGTTCGGTACAGAAAATTATGAGCAAAATACCGAGGCAGTATCTGATGCAAAGCTAGGCGGGAATTCACGAAAATTACTCTTAGATGTCAATCGAGAGAGGTATTAGGGTTAGGCTATTATAAAAAGGGAAGCCACGAGTTTCTTAAGGGGATTTTGGCAATTAGAATATTATTCATTCTTTATTTTTAGTTTTGAGGGCTCTTCACTTTGGGGGAATATTTTCTTCATCTTTTCAAGTCTTCTTCTCTCCTTCTTCTAGGGTTTATTCAGGGTAGATTGTACCTAGGATTTGCATTATTTTTCTCTGAGAAATTCATAGATTATATTTAGGAAAAACAATTGCAAATATCTTTTGGAAGAAATAAAAGAGGAATGACTTTGAAAGAAAAAGGAGATCAAACACCAAAGATGAGCGGCTAAATCAGTAGATCGGGGAAGATGCGATCCCCAGATAAGTACCCATGTTTATGATTAATACCGCAGTCTATTATTGTTATCATGGAATCGTTTTGCTCAAAGTTTGTGTGATTGAAAATATTTTGAATGCTTTGTTATTGATATCAAGTAATCGCTTAGATCCGACCTCGCAGTCGATCTAGTCAGAGCGATTATGTGCCGATTGTCGTGATCTAAATATCATGAGATACGCTTATGCTTTTACATGACTCATACCGCAATGTTAAATGAGTCATTGTTTTAGATAGGGTATGCGGATTGATGATCATATTTTATTTCAAGTCATTTTTCTAGATGAATGATGGTGTGAATGATGATTTAATGAAACTGTGAGTTTTAATGATAGAAAAGGGGTACGAATCTGGGGTAGCATATTCCTTGATCTCATTTTAATATTGTTCGTAGATTTATCAGTAATTAATTGTTTAGATTAATTTATTTTTCTGCATTTAGGAAAAGTGTGTTAAGTTTTTGGTAAAATTGAATCTGCCCTTTGGTACTTCCTTAGGGACGTTTTTAAAATCTCTAAAAGAATTAATTAAAAATTCACGTTTCCCTGTGGGTTCGACACCCCTGTTCTTGCCATACTACAATAGATCTTGTGCACTTGCAAGGGTTACATTCTAAATCGATCAAGTTTTTGGCGCCGCTGCCGGGGAAATCGGTGAAATTTTGATTAATTCGAATAGGGATTTTTCTGTTTTGAGTGTTTAAAAAAAAAAAAAAATTATTATTATTATTATTATTATTATTATTATTTCCCTTATTTTTCTCTCTTTGATAAGATTTTGTGGAGTCTTTTTAGGAAGTTTAGATTTTTAGGATACCTTCCTTAGGAAATTTAGGAAGTAGAGATTTTTAGGACTTCTTATTTTAGATTTGGTAGGACTCTTTTTCCTTATTTTCCTCTTTTAGATATTTTTAGGATTTTCTAAATTTAGTCATTAACTTTTGTGGGACTTTTGTTTTAGGATTTTTAGGAATCTTTCATTCTTCTCCTTATTTTTCTCTTTTAGGAAAGATTTTATAGGATTTTCAATTTTAATTTTTAATTTTCGAATTTAATTTTTAAAAAAAAAAAAAAATTAATTAATTAATTTAAATTCGAATTTTAATTAAAAAAAAAAAAAAGAAAAAAAAAAAAGAAGAAATCTTTCCTGCTGATATTGGCTACTGTTTATCATCTTTGTTTAAATCTTTTGAAGCAGAATTTTGTGGGTTTGTTGTGGATTCTTCAACCCTGTTTGTGAGTGTTGGTGTATGAGCTTTACTCGTTCTCATCACCCACATCTGCTACCGTTTAATCTTGAGATCGAAAGAGCTTGTAGAGAGAATCGAAGAGTCCAGAGGAATCAATATCAACAAACTGAGACCATGGCAGACCAAAGGCAAGAGAGAGATGAGAATAACAACAATGGGAATGTCAATAATGGAAATAATAGGAACAATAATTTTGATGAGGGCCTAGAACATCGGAGTATTATAACGATCCCGGTTTTACGAGGATCGGGAATGTATTATGCATGCTCCCATTCCGTGGAACCACTATGAATTCAAATCAAGAATGATTCAAATGCTACCAATTTTCCATGGGTTAGCAAATGAAAATCCGCACGTTCACTTAAATCAATTCACTGGGGTATGCAAAATGTTCAGAGTCCACAATGTCACTGATGAGATAGCGAAGCTCCGACTCTTTCCGCTCTCTTTAAGAGATAAGGCAAAACATGGTTCTATTCCTTAGAACCACAATCTATTCGAGTTGGGCGTGCATCGTGGCCTTTAAAAAATATTTTCCCATGACTAAGGCCATTGAATTGCGTCAGAAGATCCAGTTCTTTTCCCAACAACCTACAGAAACATTCCATGAATGTTGGGAACGTTTTAAGGAATTGATCGAAGTTGCCCAAAGCATCAAGTTCCAAGGTGGCAACAAGTCCAAAGTTTTTACAATGAACTGATTCCTGAAGAGAGACGCATGCTTGATGCATCTTGTGGTGGATCTTGTGCCACGAAAGAAGGTGACGAATTGTGGGCATTGTTTGAAAAGTTATATCAAACTTCGATACAAAGTGAGACATCCGAACCAACTTGAACTCGGCACCTAAATCTCATGTGTTGACAAAAGACGGATTGTAACGATGTCAACAATAATGCCTCGATCTCTCAACAAAGGTTGACATATGTCATTCAAACAGATGAACATGTTGTTAGTCGCTACCAAGCAAGCTAAAGCTCACACCCCCCACAGGTGTTCAATTTGTGACCACGCAGTCATATGGCTTAATAGTGCCCTACTACCTTGTCATTCTTCACGATGAACCTAATCCTCAAGAAGCGAGGTAAATGTGACTCAATCTTATCGGTAGCGAGGGTAGAAACATGAACTCGAATACCTACAATCAGGAATGGAAAAATCAGCCCAACTTAGGATGGGGTGAATCGAATAAGCGGCAGAGTAAACCCGGCAACATAGAGCCAACACAATGGGTGGACAACAACCTTTTCAACCAAATTTTCAACACAATTTTCGTCCTGGAAATTTCGGTGAATTCTAATTTCCAGCGAATTCCAATTTCCAACGAGAATGCTGTATTATCATCCAAATTCGACTCAGAAAAATCGAATTTCAATCGAGAATCTTAATCAATCTCATGCGATTGCCTTGAAAGATTACGATGCGGAAGAAAAGCTTATCTGAAGCATGCAATCTTATGATGATAATGGACCAATCGATCAATTGGCCAATCAAGCTGAGTCGTGAGAGGAAGGTAGGCTCCCCGACCAACCCATCAATAATCCTCGAGGCCAAGCACCATAAAGCGGGACCATCGAATAGTCAGCGGTTGAAAATTACGGTCTTTGAGAAGTGGAAGTTGATAATCAAGTGGAAATGCATGTAGAAGGCGATGAAGAAGAAGCGATGAGGAAAAGAATCGGAGAAAAGAAAGGAGAAAGGAAAAGGAAAAGAAAGGAAAGGAAAGAGAAAGAAAGAGACAAGAGGAGATAAGAAAAGTGCAAGAGCAAGGAAGAGAGAAAGGAAAAGAAAAAGTAATAGAGGAAGAGTTTCCTTCAATCCAACAAGGGCGTGAAAAAGAATCGGAAATGGAATCGCACCTTATGTCCCAAAGGCACCATTCCTCAATGCCTAACTCCTCCATCTAGAATGGGAAAGGGGCCAAAGCAAAATGGAAGAAATTTTGAAACATTCAAGCAAGTAAAGATAAATCTTCCATTACTTGAAACAATCAAACAAGTTCTGAAATCGCCAAGTTTTTCAAAGATTTGTGCACTTTCGGAAGAAAAGGCACGTACTCACGTTTCAAAGAAAGTGTTCTAACAAATCAAATCGATTCGATATTACGATTGGAAACCCCCACGAGCTGAAAGACCACAGGTCCCAAGCTGTTCCATGTGTCATTGGTGGGCAACCAATTGGAAAAGCGTTATTGGATTTGGGAGCAAGTGTTAATCGATCCCATACTCAATGTCTGAAAACTTCGGATTGGGTGAATTGAAACCCACGACGGTCACACTCAAGCGGCGGATAGATCGGAAAAGAAGACCGAGGGGTGTTATCGAGGATGTTTTGGTTGGAATAGACAAGTTTGTCTTTCGGTGGACTTCGTTGTCTTAGACATGGAACCACTGCGAAATCAATCAATCAAGTCCCAATTATTCTTGGGCGTCAGTTTCTGCTACTTAGCGCTTGCATTAATTGTCGAGAGTCATGGGCGTTTCTTTTGGAAACATGAAAGTCGGGCTTAACATATTCCATGCGATGAACCATTTCCCTAATGAGGATGAGGTCGAATGTTTTTACATCGATCGGATGGATGAAGTGGTGGATGAAGCATTACCATCAATGCTCACCAAGAGGAATTTGAAGCGCTTTGTTAGCCATCTATGAGGACAAAGGGCTTGAAAGAAGCGGTCGAGGAAGAGAAAAAGTCAAATTCATCATGTCAAGATGATAACTTATGTGAAGTTGTGACTAAGGTAGAACCACTACCTCACGAGGTAAAGGATGTCTTGACTCCATCAATTGGCGACCACCAAGCGTGGAATTGAAACAATTGCAAGTCCCTCAAATATGCTTTTACGGGACCTCGAAACACTTCGATGATAATTTCATCCACATTATCGGAAGAACAAGAGAATGATTTGTTGAAGGTCTTTGAAAGAGCACAAGGAGGCCATCGGATGGACCTTAGGCGATCTCGAGGATTGACCCATCGGTATGTATGCATAAAATACATCGGAGGATGAGAGTAAACCATCGAGGGAACCACAGGCTGACTTAATCCGAACATGCAAGAAGTCGTTTTAAAGAAATCATTAAACTCCTCGATCTTTGGAATCATCTATCCGATCTACGATAGTGAATGGGTTAGTCGATTACAAATCGTTAGAAAAATGCGGAATTACGGTGAAAAGAAACTACGGAGGAGAATTGGTGCCACTTTCGTGAAACTCTTTGGATGGCGTGTGTGCATTGATTATCGAAAATTGAACACGACCACCGCGGAAAGATCATTTTCCCCTTGGTTCATTGATCAAATTCTTGAGAAGTTAGTGGGCAAGAGTTTTATTGCTTTCTTGATGGTTATTAGGGATACAATCAAGTGCGTTTTCGGTGATCAAGAAGACAACATTCACGTGTCCATATAGTGCGTTTGCATATCGAAGGATGCCATTAGAAACATGTAATGCTCGTACGTTTCAACGATGTATGTTGGCCATATTCTCGGACATGATCGACAGATTCATCGGAGTCGTCAAGGACGACTTGTCGGTTTTTGGAAAAGCATTTAATACTTGTATGAATCATGTTTAACAGGTGTAGCAACGTTGTGTAGATTCCAAACTTGTTCTCAGCTGGGGAAAGAGCCATTTTATGGTTCAACAAGGAATTGTGTTGGGGCATATTGTTTCAGCGAAAGGAATTGAAGTTGATAAAGGCGAAGGTCGACTTAATTGCAAATTTACCACCTCTAAAGTGTTAAACAAATTCGATCATTTTTGGGGCATCTTTGAATTTTATAGAAGATTCATTAAGGATTTTAGCAAGGTGGCTAAACCATTGTGCACTTTGCAGCAAAGATGTTCCTTTTGATTTTGATGAGGATTGCATAAAGGCATTCCTAAAATTGCGTGAACTCTTATCAAATGCACCAATAATCCAACCCGGATTATTCTTTACCATTCGAACTCATGTGTGATGCATCGATTATGCGATCGGATGTCTTAGGGCAAAGGGTGAATAAATTACCTCACGTAATTTATTATGCTAAAGACATTAATTGATGCTTAATGAATTACACCACCACCGAGAAGGAATTATTAGGTATGGTGTATGCTCGGACAAATTCGTTCCTATTTGCTTGGATCGAAAATAGTGGTCTTTTGGACCACTCGCTTTGAAATATCTTTTAGCAAAGAAGGATGCGAAACCAAAAGGCTTTGATCCGTTGGATCACCTTCTCGAAATTCAACTTTGAGATTAAAGATAAAAGGGGTTGAGAACGCGTTGTGGTGATCATACATCTAGAATTCACTGAAGAATCATCTATACACGAGACCATCGTGACACATTTAGGATGAACATTTGATGGCAATTGATGTAGGCTGGTGCAAAAGTTCCGTGGTTTGCTAACATCGTGAATTATCTCAGTCCTTTGGCGAAATTCCCCGAGTGGGGTAAGAATGATAAGAATCTCTTTTCTCCCAAATAAAATACTATTTGGGATGAACCATATTTGTTTAAATTACGCTTGGATCGGATCATTGGGAGATGCGTGCGGAAGGCGAGCAACTAAGCGTCCTAAATTTTTGCCATGCTGGGGCCTGTGGAGGTCATTTCGGAGGACAGAAGACCGCACAGAAAATCCTTCAAAGTGGATTCTACTGGCCCTCAATCTTCGTGTGTTGCTCAATCTTGCAAGGAATGCCAGCGGTGTCAACGACTTGGCAATATTTCCTGACGAAATATGATGCCTTAATCCAATTCCGATTGTTGAAATTTTCGATGTTTGGGGGATTGACTTTATGGGTCCTTTTCCACCATCCTTTGGGTATTCATATATTCTGGTGGCTGTTGACTATGTCTCCAAATGGATTGAAGTTGTGGCAACCCGATTGAATGATCACAAGGTTGTGGTCAAATTTCTGAGAGAACATGTGTTTAACCGATTCGGGATCCCAAGAGCAATCATCAGTGATGGCGGTTAGCATTTTGCAATAGCCATTTTGCTACTTTAATGAAGAAATGCAGCGTCACTCACAAAGTCGCTTGTACGCCATCCAGAACTAGTGGTTAGGTGGAAGTGTCTAGAAAATCAGCGAATTCTAGAAAAGGCGATGCGACCGGATAGAAGAGATTGGTCAAACCGGCTATCGATGCTTTGGGCCTATCGTCGCATTCAAGACACCGTCGGAATGTCTCCTTGAATTGTCTGGAAGGCATGTCATCTTCTCGAATTGGAGCATAAGGCATTACAGGCGATCAAAGCGATTTAATTTCGATATGCAGTCGAATCGAAGGTTCTGATTGAGTGAATTAGAAGAGTTACGCTTCGATGCGTATGAAAATTCAAAGATGTACAAGGAAAGGTACAAAAAGTTGCACGATCAATTAATTTCTCGGAAGGAGTTTCATGTTGGCCAAAAGTTTGGTTATTCAATTCCCGACTTAAGCTTCATCACAGGAAATTGAAATCTAGATGGGAAGGCCCGTTTGAGTTGTTTCCATTAGTGAGCACGGTCTGCAATTGAAATTCAAAGCCTTCGGGACAATCGAGTTTTCAAAGTGAATGGGCAAAGACTCAAACCAATGTTTGAGGTAATGACCCGATTTAAGATTGAGGCGATGCACCTTAGTGATCCAGTTCTTGATCAATGAAGAGGTTGATTTGTCGACACTTAAACTCGGTAGCTTCACTGGGAGGCAACCCGTGTGTTTTATTTAGGAGTTGGACACGAGGTTTAGTTTAGGATTTAGGATTTATCTTTCTTTTCGTATGTTTAGTTCTAGAATATTAGTTTTAGTTTAGTTTAGGTTATTTTAATTTCCAAATTAGTGTAGCCACATTACCTTCAATCTATTTTTGGTCATGTTCTAATTTGATGCCATATTCTCTTTTTGATCTTTGTGTTGAGGTACTTTTCAGCGGTTTGGGGGTGCTACTTATTTCAAACAATGAGGACATTGTCATTTTAGGTTTGGGGTATGTATGATTATCTATCTTTCATCACTTATTTTGATTTTCTTTGAAAAAAAAAAAAAAAAAAATTTTTGGAACCATCATACATGATTTACTTTGCAATAGTTTTCAAACTTTAGTTGATGATGCATGTGAATTTAATTTTGAGAATATTGATGTCATATTTTGTATACTTGTATCTAGGATGATGAAGCATAATGTGATAATTTGTGGATGACTATGAAATTCATGCTTAGAATTTTTGCACTTATACCAAGCTAAGACTTAGAAATCGATGAACTATTTTGAGCGTTGAATCTTAGGTTCTTAGTGGAGACTAAACCCGATAAGCTTTAGAGCTAATTTCCGTCATTGATGAGTGAATATATAAACTGGAGTTTTCTTTGAATACGAATTATGTTGCATAATCTCCTACATTTTATTTTGGCTTGTGACTTTGCATGATATCAAATTCATATTATTGTGTTAGAGCGTACTGTATATCTACTCAAGACAAATAGGCAAGGTTACCATCTTTTAAGGAAATGATTGAAGGCCATCTTTGGCCCCTTTGTGCTTAAAAGGCCCCACCTCATATAAATTTATCCTTTTAGTACCTTTGAGCCTATAGAAAAATTTACCCTTATACATTCTTTGATAAGCCACGTTAACCTTTAACCCTTCACAATTTTGAAAATTTAGCTTTACCTTCTTATTTATGAGAAATTAGGAGCGAGGATGAAAATGGCGAAAAGAGTAAGTAGTGGAGATAATGAGTTATGGTGTTTCTTGAGAGTGTATGGCAAATATAAAAAGAAAAAAAGAAAAAAAAAAAAAAAAAAAAAAAAGGAATGAAAAATGAGGTGCTTCAAGAAAAGGAAATTCAAAAGAGAAGAAAGAATGAGAAAAGAAAAATATTGAAAAGAAAAAAAAAATGGTGAGAAATTAGAAAAGAAAAAAAAAAGAAAAGAAGAGAAATAAATAAAAATAAAAATAAAAATAAAAATCAGAAGTTAGTTCCTTTTCCAATTTCTCAGAAATTTTGAATCACAATTCCCTTTCTTTCTTACCCTTACCTGAGCCCCATTACAACCCTACAAAAGACCTTCATGATCCGATCTTGCATTGGTAACTGTCTTGTGGAGAGTCAATATATAATACTTATGACACTTGATATGACATGCTTAGGATATACAAGTATCTGTTCTTATGAGATTTATTTTTGTTCATTGATTGGCATCGTGTTTCATTTATCATGTGAGACCTTTTTATTTGCTTTGTATTGATCTCTCACATGTGTGCGAAAACTTACCCATCATCGGAGTGATTTTATTTTGAGAGTATACCTAAAGTGAGGATTGAGTCGAGACAACAGATCCGATGGTTTTCCGTTTGGACTAGTTCTGAGATGGATGAATCTTGGTTTTGGTATGCACACACTTCACGTTTAGGCATGAATGAATGAGTTATCTAACAATTTGAGCATTAAATTAATTTGAATGGATACTAGCATGATTGACATGACTTTAATATTTGAGATTGATGATTCACATACTGAAGCAATTAATGATTTTTGTTTTTTTGAATAGTACATATGTTATAAAAAAAAATCATGTTTTGAAAACTAAATTTTACCGATGGTTTGAAATTTTTGGAAGTTTGTGGGTAACTTCACTGCAAACCCTCAGGAGACACAACTCCTCCACTAGGGATCACCTAGGGGTTTAAAGGCTTGTTGCACATGCTAAGTGCAATCGTGTTCCCTACGAAAGTGGCATTTAAATTTTAGGATGTTAGTTTGATTTGCTTTATATTTCTATCATTCTCTTTGCTCGAGGACTAGCAAAGTGTAGGTTTGGGGGTGTGATGAGTAGTGAAATATGATGATATTTCACCCCTAAATACCTATATTTAGCCGTCCGATGAAGGCTATCGATGAGATTTGCTAGATTTGAAGTGTTTGATGTAAATCTCCAAGTTTCTAAAAATGCCCAAGAATCCGAAAATAATGTCAAAACACGCTATTTTGGGTCATTGAGAACTTAGTGCGACTTACGGCTCAATTTGGACCTTCAAGACGTCAGATTCGTGAAATGGCTAAAACATAAAAGTTGTAGAGTTTCGTCGTCCTTCCAACGCCTCAAGAATCACCTCAATCCGAGTTCGGTGAAAATTATGAGCAAAATACCGAGGCGATCTCGATGCAAAGCTAGGCGAATTCACGAAAATTACTCTTAGATGTCAATCGAGAGGTATTAGGGTTAGGCTATTATAAAAGGAAGCCACGAGTTTCTTAAGAGGATTTTTGGCAATTAGAATATTATTCATTCTTTATTTTTAGTTTTGAGGGCTCTTCACTTTGGGGGAATATTTTCTTCATCTTTTCAAGTCTTCTTCTCTCCTTCTTCTAGGGTTTATTCAGGTAGATTAGATTTTTATTTTCTCCGAGAAATTCATAGATTGCATTTAGGAAAAACAATTGCAAATATCTTTTGGAAGAAATAAAGAGGAATGACTTTGAAAGAAAAATGAGATCAAACACCAAAGATGAGCGGCTAAATCAGTAGATCGGGGAAGATGCGATCCCCAGATAAGTACCCATGTTTATGATTAATACCGCAGTCTATTATTGTTATCATGGAATCGTTTTGCTCAAAGTTTGTGTGATTGAAAATATTTTGAATGCTTTGTTATGACCGTTGATTGCGTATCATGGCCGTCGCTAGATCTGGACTGCGAGTCGATCTAGAGCGATTATGTCGATCTAAATATCATGGGATACGCTATGCTTTTTACATGACTCATACCGCAATGTTAGGCTGAGTCATTGTTTTTAGATAGGGTATGCCGGATTGATGATCATATTTTATTTCAAGTCATTTTTCTAGATGAATGATGGTGTGAATGATGATTTAATGAAACTGTGAGTTTTAATGATAGTAAAGCGCTACGTAGATCGGGTAGCATATTCCTTGATCTCATTTTAATATTGTTCGTAGATTTATCAGTAATTAATTGTTTAGATTAATTTATTTTTCTGCATTTAGGAAAAGTGTGTTAAGTTTTTGGTAAAATTGAATCTGCCCTTTGGTACTTCCTTAGGGACGTTTTTAAAATCTCTAAAAGAATTAATTAAAAATTCACGTTTCCCTGTGGGTTCGACACCCCTGTTCTTGCCATACTACAATAGATCTTGTGCACTTGCAAGGGTTACATTCTAAATCGATCATTCCTCATTAAGGTTAATGAATTGTAAGTGATTATTGTTCGGATGCACTCCTTCTAACCTTGAGTGCAAATGGTACTCACGGCAGTTCTTGGAAATCCTTAAGGATTAGGAAAATTAAAGAGTGACGGTCGTTGACATAAGATTTAGATGGCTCAAATTAGGGACTTAAACCTTGATTTGAGGAAAGATTAAATTCCTCGTGACTTCTCAATTCACTATTGAATGGGTTCTCACTACTACAACCTTAGATTTCGTCCTACCATTATAGATTGCAAAGTTTCAATCACATTTAATCCATATAGACGATTGTGGATCAATAAGGACGACAATCAAAATTTGTTGCTCTATTGATTGTGTTGAAGCCTATGCACGTGAAGAGGCGATTAATCTTAAGCTAACATGGATGTAGACCTTAATCTTATTCATCGAAATAGTATTATTGGGAATGACCATCTAGAATTATCTCCTTCATTAAATGTTTGGAAGTATTGTCATCGATTGTCTTTTCGTTTATAATTAGAATGGCATTTGGGTGTTATAAGATAATTAAATGCATACATTTTGGAATTTCAAGATCATTGTTGCAAGTTTAAAATATGCTCATTTTGTAATGACTGTGAACTTGTATGGACGTACGTGATGGTTCATGTTGGTACTCATTGTAGTGTGCGTACGGTTGATAGTTGATAGTTCAAAGTTTGTCTATGAAAATAGCCAAGTGCTAACAGTTAATAATACATGGTTGAGTCTTGGCATTGATTATGATGATTGTGCGTACGAATGTGTATTCTTAGCTTTGTGGATGCATTTCTATCATGGGTTCAGTGCGTGATCAAGTTTATCTATGGTAATGGCTAGTGGGGCAATGTGAAATTCTGTTTCTAGATAGATTCGAATTGTTCCGTCTTATGGCTAGATTTTCTTTGGGTGGACATAGCATCCATTGGGTGAATCAAACTTTTCTCTGATGGAGAGTATAAGCTTCATCAATGGTCAGTTGTTCCAGATGAGTATTATCCGACATATAAGGGTAATTATTGGAATTCACATGTGGTTATGGAATTGATGCATCGTCATTAAGGAATTTTCCGATTCATTGCATAGGTAGTCGTCCAGTGTCGGGCTGCGTGGCTGTGTGTAACTTGAGTTTCACTAATGATTACTAAATTGATGACCGAGTATCACGTCGTGAATTTGCGAGGACGAAAATTCCTTTAAGGAGGGATGAGTGTAATAACTCTAATTATTTTCGTTGATGATGAGTCATTGACTCTTGTGGAGAAAGTAATTGCACCTGTTCGGACATGCCAAACATTTATTCCTTCCAAAGTAGGCACGTCAATTTTCGAGGACGAATATCCTTCAAGGTGAGAAGAATGTAACAACCCGAAATTTTGGCAAATGTTGAATCGTTGACCTTTGACGAGAATGCGACCTTTTGACTGGTTTGACCCAAGTGTATGTGTTAGGCGGGCCGCACAATGCCGCCTTGAATTTTGGGATAAATAATTAATAAGAATGATTTTTCATGTTAGTAGGGAGGTTAGATCTTGTGTTTTGATCCTTTATAGGAGACCCGTGCACCGAACCACAGTGTACCGGCTTAGCACTTGAGTAGGTCCCAGAATGTTAAGTGGATTAGAGCTTGTTTAGAATCGCTGAGTAAAAGCTTATACACCATTTTGGTGTGCAAGCTTTATACCATGCGTTAGTTCTTGGATAAGAACTAATACACACATAGGGGTGTGTGTGTGTTTCACACGAAAGCAAACCAAAAGGATAATGGGGGGGAGACGTCTCTCACGCAGGCCTCATTTGGCTTGCTTGTTGTGAGTGAGAGTCGAGAGAGAGAAGAGAGGGAAGAAGAAGACATCGCCCCGTTCACCCTCCGAAATCTGACGCACCGTGATCTCCCGCGTGAAATTCATCTTCTCCGATCACTAACCACATGAGAGCACCGGTTATGATGCAGCTACGATCTATGGCGTGAGAAAACCCTCTTTTGAGCAAGAAATCAGACAACACTTGAAAACCCCAACTTTTACGGTGGTGATTTTTATGTAACACACCATCATAGACTATTGAAACTTCTTTGAGATTCCGTTTTGATATAAATTCCAGTTATTTTCGCGAAACTCCGTTTTTTATTTCCTTTCAATTCTATCATTAAATCTATGCTTCTATATGATGAAATGTGAATTTACATTGAGCTTTCCCTTACTAAGCTTAGACTGTTAGTTCACCCCGACTATACGTCACAGGTGTAGGTCTGGACCAGGTAGAGGAGAAAGGAACAGGATCTCCAATTTGGGGAATTCTACCCTAGGTGTTGGCGTTGGACTAGAAGTATTTTGGGTCCCGTTTGTAAACTTTTGGACTTGGACTTGGTACGTCCTATAATCAGATACAATGACACTATCAGTTTTTGTAAATATGTTTCGTAAGCTACTATTTTGGTGATGGCCGGCCATCACCGGTGGTTTCTTTTGGGCCTTTTTGTTTAGTCATATGTATAGAAAGAGACCTTTATTTTGCCATATGTATCCTTGCTTTGACTCTACATTTTGTAGGTGTACCAAGAAATTTCTGAATTCGGATTGTGAAGTGCGATCCGACAGTCCGATTTTACCTGGGTTTAGGGAGTAAGAAAAAAAAAATTCTTGTACAAGATTTTATGAGAACGGGAAAATCGGGCTGTCACAATACCAGATACATTACTTGAACTCCAGGACACTGAACACACTCCTCTTCACCAGGCCGACCCTCTTCCTCTGATATCCGAAACACCCCAGTCATACCCCAATCATTATTCATTCTACTATATTTACTATACAGAACACAAAGCCACAAACTTTTCCTTTCCCTTTCATTCCCGACCCTCCACAACCTTTTCCCTGAATAGCTTTATTCATGTCATTTAGTCTTCATATTCCCAGGCCCCCTTCTTCTTTGGAGAAGTGGCAAACCTCCCAATTAATTAGATGGCATGTTTTATCTTGCCCACCACCTTCCCATAAAAAGTTTCTCTCAATTTGCTCAAGTCGATCAATCACCGCCATCGGACATCGAAACACAAAAAGGAATATAGGATACCAGCAAAATCAGAAAAGACAAATTACTACATTTACATGGTCACGTACTTCATCTCTCTTAATCATCTATAATCTAAAATCTCCCTACGCAAATAGAAATTTCAACTAACAACGAAAATATAAATATTTAAAATATGCATTATTTAAATATGGATTTATAAGGATGCCTAGTACCAGGTTTTGGATTGCCTAACAAACCAAGAAATTTTTGGTGAACTCAAGTTTGATATGGTCAACATTGAAAACTTGAATATAAATAAATAAAATTCTAGTTCAGTTCAAGTTTATTCCTCGGAAAAATATAAAAATTAAAATTAATTTAATTAATTAAGCATTTACTTTAAAGGACCCTAATGTTGTTTGTAACCACATTGTTAGTTTCTTCTGAAAGTTATACAAGAGCAAGGCTGGAAATACCTTCCGTTGAAGGCATTGCTTCCAATCAAATTTCCATTGAGGGTGCTACTTGGTTGGAAAGGAATATCAATTTGGAAGAAATCAAAGCTACAGTCTTTGAGCTGAAACTGAAAGGTAATAGAATGCCCTCGTCTGGATGGTTACCCAATATCATTCTTCCACTCTTCTTGGGACACCATTTCCAGCGATCTCACCACTATTTTTAATGAGTTTTGCAATAGACACAAATTGAAGGACATAAATCCAAGGTATCAGAAAACCAGTTTGTATTTATGGCGGAAAGATCAACAACTGAAGTCATTTTCTTATTGATGCAACTAATGGACAAGGTTAGGGAGAGAGGGAAAAGGCTTACATATAGTTTTCAATTGATTGGAAAAGGCTTATGATAGACTATCGATACAGATAATATGGTGGACACTAAGGAAGAAATGCATCCTGTAATTAATATTGAGATTATCAAAGACATGTATATAACGGCAATAATTAGTGTAAGAACTGCATGCGGAGAGATGAATGAGTTCAATGTTATAGTTGGGCTGCATCAAGGGTCTACATTGGGTCCTTATTTGTTCACCCTAATCATTGACGCATTACGGAAAAGAAGGAAGAGATTCCATAGTGCATGTTATTTGTGGATGATGTGATAATAATTTTTCAAAAAAGGAAGCAAGTAAATTACAAGTTGGAATTACAGAGAACGACGACTTAAATACTATATGGTGCAGAATTTTGAGCTACAAAAAAAGTAACAAGAAGATAGAGTGCATGAGGTTGAGATTCATATGTTAAGTTGGATGAGAGGAGTAGCAAGAAAGGATAAAATTAGGAACGAGTACATTAGAGAAAATTTGAGAGTGGCACCTGTAAAAGGACATAATCATGGAATCTCGTTTGAGATGGTTTGGACATGTTCATCAAAGATCGGGAAAAAAAATATGTAAGAAGGATTGAGATGTTCCAAGCACATGTAAGAATAAAGGAAGACCAATGAAGACTTCGAGGGAAGCAGTGAAAAGTGACATAAAGGGTTGCGAAATTACAGAGAGCTTACGTTAAATAGAAACGAGGTGGGACATAAGACTCGCAAAGTCAACTCCAAATAGATGGGATAAGGCTATGATGATGATGATAAAGCTGAGTAGGCAATGTATAATAAACAATGACAATGGTTAAAAGGTTTAGAAGTTGGAGAAGTAATTCCACAACCTCAAAGTGCCTTTGTTCAAGGTGGACAAATCCTAGATGGGATTCTAAATTTCTAATAGCTACAAAAGGTATTGACACAAAAATTAGAGATGGTAAACAGGGAGTGGAGTAATACGTGCATGCTTGATACCTAGAAGGCATAAGAATTATTATTATTATGGGCCGGCTTAGAATACCTAATGAGTCAGATGGGTTTTTGAGAGAAATTAATCAAAATGGATAGTGGCATGTATGTTTTCGACTAGTTTTAGTTCTTATCAACAGCTCTCATAAGGGCTTTTTAAAAAGCTCTAGGGGACTGGGTCAAGTTAACTCACTTTCTACCTTCCTTTTCATTGTAATGTTACAGGATTTAAGAAAGTTGATTAAAAAAGCCATGAGTTTGGGTTGCACTGATGCATTACGGATTCATAATATAGATTTGACAATATCATACCAGTACACTTACAACACCATAACGTTTTGATGCTACTATTGACATAGTTAGTAATCTAAAACAGGCCCTCTAATGCTTCAAGATGGCATCTAGTCTACGACTAAAGTTTAGCAAAACTACGACATGGGTAGGGGTGGCAATGAGCAAGGCTGGACAGCTAGACCGACCAACTGCAAGCTAGGGGTTTCGATTTCAGCTGTTCTTTTCAGTCCAATGGGCCAGGCCTGTATTTCAGGCCCAACCTATAATCAGGTCAAGCTCAAGTCATTACTAACCAACTGCAAGCTGGGGGGTTTCAGTTTTAGATGTTCTTTCCAGCCCAGTGGACCAGGGCTGTATTCAGGCCCAACATATAATCAGGTTGAGCTCAAGTCAATCATAGCCTAACCCTATATATATATATATATATATATATCTGAGGGCATTGCATAGATCATTTAGAAAAACAAACTGAGAACTCATCACCATGGAAAAAATTAAAAATTGACTATAATGAACCGTCCAATTTTCAAAAGGTATTAATCACAAGATGGGGATTATATTTTTTTTTTTTAAATTGATCTATACATTGTCCCCTTAGTCCATATCTCCATGTGGCACAAAAACAGAATTTTTGATCCCACATAGCACATTTTTTAGAGAGCTTGGAGGACAATGAAGGTCCACCAAGCTCTTAGTTTATTAATTAATTATTAAATAGTGTTTACTGATTAAAAAAAACTCAAAAGACCATGTTGCAATTATACCTTGACCTAAATCATGATTGAGTTGAGTAAACGTTACAAGACTTCTTATATTCGATCACGATTATTAAACATTGACCATAAGAATAATTCATCAAAAAAAAAAACACTGACTAAAAGAATAAAACCATGAAATACGAGACACGTCATTTGTCAACATATGTAACATAAAATATTACCCGCAAGTAATATTAATTATCCTACCTCTTCACTTCTAAAGAAGCGCAATGTATTGTAATATAAGAAACGCCTTGGCCCTACAAGTGAAAAACAACTAAAGCTTGTCAAAAGAAGTGGAACATTTAAGACCGTTCAAAAGGGATCAACTTATAGACATTGGCAAAAGTAGCATAGGAAAAAACACGAATTATTTGTATCAGTTCAAGTAAACATTCAGAAAGGGTCAACATACAATGATTGCAAAAACAAGTAGCAGAGGAACAACTTGAATTAGTTTATCAGTTTAAGGTCCACGTACCAATTGCTTGTGTGCATGTTCGGTATATGTATGGGGGTGCGTACAGTGTATGTAGGTGTTTTACTTGTATTGAAGGTACACTTGTCTTTCCTTATTATGGTTATGAATATAGAGGCTAGTGGGGACTCTAACCTAACTAAGTCTTTGCATTCTCTTCATCTTCTAATGTTACTCTTTTCTTCTTGCTATAAACCCTATACCCAATACCACTAATTTAACCCAAACGCCACCTCTTTAACCCTAAAACTACTCACCTAAAACCAAATCACTTAACCCTAAAACTATTCACCTAAAACCGTCTAGCACTTAACCCTAAACACCCTCTTAGTAACAGAGCCAAAATTCTTGACATTTTGTAGGGTGCCACTAATTTAACCCAAGACCACTAATTTAACCCAAACGCCACCTCTTTAACCCTAAAACTACTCACCTAAAACCAAATCACTTAACCCTAAAACTATTCACCTAAAACCGTCTAACACTTGACCCTAAACACCCTCTTAGTAACAGAGCCAAAATTCTTGACATTTTGTAGGGTGCCATGTCATCCTCCCCGCTGAAATCAGCAGGTCAAACTAGTTGACCACTTCTCTTCGAAATTACCACCATTCGAATCGAAATTTTCTGTAGATCGTTTTTCTTGATTTTTGCGAGATGAAGGCTTTATCCTAAAGTCTCGAAGACATCTTTGCTTATGTGTGTTCTCGCCCAGATTCTTCTGATCTGTGTTTTAGGACATCTGTGAGGAGTTTAAATCTTTGAAAGAGGTATGTAGTTGGATCGGTTTTCTGTTCAAAACATTTTGAAACTTATTTCGTAGGATTTCATTTAGATTTGAGGGACATTTCATGAATCCCGTATGACTGCCCTTGATGTTTCTCTCGAACTGACGTGGCTTTCTAAAGCTGAAATTTGTTACTTATATTCTTGGAATTATTAGACTGGTTATGTGATCTAGAGCTTTATGGCTATATTGGTAGCTGTTTGGGGCGTGAATGTTGAGTTTTTATCTAAGTTTAAAATTTGCTATGCTTGTTTCTGAAGTCTGTATGGATGGTTGTTCTGTAATTTAGAGCTTTGTGGCTATTTTGATGGCTATATAGATGTTCTTATTTTTTCTTTGGAGTGTTTATAGATGAGTTCAGTGTGATTCTATGTGTACCACGTATAAAATGTGATGTGCATCAGCTATAGATGTTCAAGGTTGACCCCCTCGGGCATAATCCAGATTGTTATTTTGTGCTGGTTCTCGACCATATGGTCTCTGTGTTGAAGATCTGGACTCTTATTTCCTCTATACTGTGATTCCATATATCAGTTCTTAAACTTTGGAGTTTATCTACTGCTGTTCATGGTATGAATGTTGTAGAAGATGATGTAAATCAATATTCTTCTTTACAGCACCTTATTCTGGAGTGGTTTTGTGTTAATATATTTGAAGGTTGATTATGCGGCTCCAATTACAAATATCTGCAATCTTTTTTCTTTTTTTGATAAGGCAAACATCTGCAATCTACAACCAAACAATTTTGCAATTAATCTTATTTATCTTTGAGATTGTGCATCTAAATTCTAAAGTAAGTAAATAGAACGTTACTTTTCAAGACAACAACTCCCAAACCAAAAGCCGTCCCACAAGCAATCCACGGATGCGAAGCTGCAACAACCAAACCCTCTGCACACTCACACACGCACACACAAAAGCCCATCACAATTGAGAAATTTACAAGACTACCACGCACTGTAAACAAAAACAGACCTTTTATCTTCCCAAAGAAAACGTCCTCATAAGCGACGTAATTGTTCTTGATAGTCTCCAGGCTCTCCTACATACCACAAACTGAAATTTTATTTAACAGCTTTTTTATTTTCTGGCTTTCCCCCGCAAGGGGCAAAGTGGCAAAAGAAAAGATAACAAGGGGTATTTCGGGAAAGTACCATTGTTTGGTATAAATGAGCAGAAGAAGTGGATCGGATCTCGGAGAGCCGAGATCGGGAAACGTCGACAGCAGAATCGGCAGTCTCTTGCAGGGCTTTTTTGAAGGTGTAAGCCTGTTGGACTGCGTATTCGATCCATGGGCTGTCTTCTGGAGCTTGGGAATTCGTCTCTAGAAAATGAACACCCTGAGAAACCTCCGATTTCTTTTCTGAATCGCCAACCGTCGCCATTGTTTCAGAGAGTTACAGTGTTGAAGGTTCTTAAACCTCTGTCATAGACAGAAGGAGGGGGAAATTATCCGAGGTGTTATTAGGAAATTCTTAAACCTCTCACGGGTCACCTGTTTTTGGGGAATGTAGTAGTAAAGTTTGGGTTCCGTAATTATTCGGTAACGGATTAATTCGGTTTTCAGAGAAATGCGAGAATGATGGAAAAATATTTGTATAAATTTCGTATGTTTTTAAGCAGTGCAATATGTTTACTCCCTAACAAAAAAATTGTTAACCATATTGGAAAATATTGCTAACATACAATGGTGAAAAGTGATCGATGCATTACAAATTTCGAAAGGCATCCTTGGATTAGCAAAGGTATCATAAGGGCAAGTAAATGTTATATTTTCTTGATCTAATGGAAACACAAACACTTGATTGTAGCCCGAGTATCTACCAAGAAAATAATAATATTTTTGTCCTACCAATTTTTTTAGAATCTGATCAATAAATGGCAAAGGAAAATGGTCCTTTCTCGTGGCGGTGTTTAATTTCCGATAATCGATACATATACGTCATCCAGTGATTTCACGTGCAGGCACCAATTCCTTTTCAGTAGTTTCTTTCACTGTAATTTTCGATTTTTCGGGAACTATTTGAATTGGGCTTACTCATTCACTATCAGTGATTACATAGATGATTCCAGTATCAAGTAACTTGATAATCTCTTTTAAAATTACTTCTTTCATGTTAGGATTAAGTCGCCTTTGTGGTTCCCTCGATGGTGTAACATCATCTTCCAGATGTATTTTGTGCATATATATTGATGGATCAATTCTTTTAAAATCGGCTAAAGTCTATTCGATAACTTCTTTGTGGTCCTTAAGTACTTTCAACAATTCATGCTCTTGTATTTTCGATAATGTTGATGAAATTATTACTGGAAACATTTCTTGAGGTCCCAATAAAGTATATTTGAGTAACTCAGGCAGCTGCTTCAATACAATAGTTGGTGGTTGCCTGATTGATGGTGTCAACTCACCCTTTGCCTCAATGGGTAATGGTTCCACCTTAGTCTCAGTCTCGCATGACTTATCATCTTGACTTGATGAATTCAACATTTTCTCTTCTGATTGTTTCTTTTCAGTTCCTTTCTCCTCATAGATGGCCAATAAAGCAGTTTTGAATTATTCTTTGGTCAGCATTGACAGTAAAGTTTCGTCAACTACTTCGTCCACCTGATCGATGTAGAAACAGTCAATCTCATCCTCATTTGGAAAGTGGTTCATCGTATGAAACATATTAATTCTGACTTTCATGTTTCCAAAAGAAACATCTATGACTCCAGTGTGACAGTTGATACAGGCATCAGCGGTTGCTTAGAAACGGACGTCCAAGAATGATTGGGACTTGATTTGTTGATTTAATAGGTGTTTTCATATCCAAAACAACAAAGTTCACTGGAAAGACAAATTTATCTATTCCAACCAAAACATCTTCAATGATACCCCTGGGTTGTCTTTCTGACCTATCAGCCAATTGGAGTGTAACTGTCGTGGGTTTCAATTCGCCTAGTCTTAATTTCTCATATATTGAGTATGGTATCAGGTTGACACTTGCTCCCAAATTCAGTAACGCCTTATCAATTGGTTGCCCACCTATGACACATGGAATAGTTAGAATTTCAGGGTCTTTTAGTTTTTGTGATGCATCTAATCGCAATATTGAACTGACTTGATTAGTCAAGAACACCTTCTTAGACACTTGAGTACGTGTTTTTCTCTTACAGGTGCAGAGATCCTTGAAAAATTTAGCATACTCATGAACTTGTTTGATTGTTTCAAGTAATAGAATATTTATCTTTACTTATTTGAATGTTTTAAAATTTTCCTCCATTTTTTACGGTCCTTTCCCCATTTTAGAAGGAGGTGTCAGGCACTCAGGATATGGTGCCATTGGGATATAGGAATTGGATTCAGGTTCTGGTTCTTCTTCAGGTTCTTGTTGGATAATTTGAGGTGACTCTTTGTCTTTTCTTTTTTCTGATTCTTTGTCTTTTGCAGCTTCTTTTTCTTCTTTTTTCACTTCCATTAGCATTGCAACTTGATTATCAATCGCTCGCCCACTTCTCAATACTGTAACAGCCTTCAATTGTTGACTATTCGATGGTCCTTTATCAGGTGATGCTTGACTTCGAGGATTATTGAGGGGTTGACTAGGAAGCCTACCTTCCTCTCATTGACTCAATTGATTAGTCAATTGGCTGACTTGGTTCATTATCATCTGCTGGAAAGCTTGCATGTTTCGCATAACCTTCTCTTTCAAATCAAAATCTTTCGAAGTGGTAGTTTGAGATTGATTAAAATTCTGATTGAAATTCTGATTTTTGAGGAACTCAGAGTTTGGATGATAATAAGGAGAATTATGTTGAAAATTATAATTCTATTGTGGACGAAAGTTCTATTGTTCATTCATTGAGTTGGATCTGTACTGCTGGTTAACCTATCCAGTTTGGTTTGATCCTCCCCATCCTAAGTTAGGGCAACTTTTTCATTCTGGATTGTATGTGTTGGAGTATATGTTTTTACCATATCGCTGATAAGATTGAGTCACATTCACCTGCTCTTGAGGAGTTGGTTCATCAGGAAAGAATGATAGGGTAGTTGGACATTCATTGGCCATGTGATCTGGGTGGTCACAAATCGAACACACAGTGGGAGTGATGGGCATTTTAACTTGCTTGGTTGCAGCTATCAACATGTTTATTTGTTTAGACAACATATCAACTTTTGTTGGTCAATCTAACGAATTATTGTTGACATCGTAAAGTCCATCTCTAGTCAACACATGAGATTTGGTTACTACATTCAGGTTGGTTCGTCCTAATATCTCATTTTGTATTGAGATTTGGTATAACTTCTCAAACAATGCTCATAATTCGTCAGCCTCTTTTGTGGCATTTGATCCTCCACAAGAAGCATCAATCATGTGTCTCTCTTCTGGAATTAGTCCATTGTAAAAACTTTAAACTTGTTGCCACCTTAGAAGTTAATGATTAGGGCAACTTTTAATCAATTCATTAAAGCGCTCCCAACATTCATGAAATGTTTATGTAGGTTGTTAGGAGAAGAACTGTATCTTCTGACGTAACTTAATGGTTTTGGTCATGAAAAAATATTTTTTTAGAAATTGACGGTGTAGCTCTGCCCAACTCTGGATAGATTGTGGTTCAAAGAAAAAGAATCAAGTTTTTGCTTTATCCCTTAAAGAAAAGGGAAAAAGTTTTAACTTAACTATCTCGTCGGTGATATTATTAACTTTGAACATTTTACACACCCCAGTAAACTCATTTAAATGAACATGTGGATTTTCATTGGACAGACCATGGAAGATTGGTAATATTTGAATCATCGCGGATTTGAATTCATAATGATTTCCTTGAATGGGGGCATGCATGATACTATCCTGATCTTCGTAAAAATCAGGATCATTGTAATACTTCATTATTCTTGGGCCCTCATCATGATTATTATTTTCATTATTTCTATTATTAATATTTTGATAATTTCCATTCCTCTCTTACCTTTGATCTGCCATGATTTTAGTATGATGATACTGAATCCTTCGGATTTTACGATTCTCTCTGCAAGACCTTTCAATTTCACGATTCAACGGTCGTAGATGTGGGTGATGAGATCGAGTAAAGCTCATGCACCAACACCCAAAATAAGGATTAATTAATCCACAATAAACTCACAGATTTCAGATTAAATCGATTGAAGCAATGGTCTCAATCAATTAAAATAAAACACACAACAATATCCCAACATATCAATCAAAAATTAAATTAAATTAAAATAAATTTAAAAAATATTAGATATATATTTTAAATTAAATTAAATTAAAATTCATTTTTATTTTTTTAAAAATAAAAATTCGAATTTCAAAAATCAAAATTAAATTTGAAAAATAAGATTTAAAATTTAAATTTCAAAATCCGAATTTTAAAATTCAAAATTGAAATTTCAAAATTCAAAATTTTAAAATCTAAAAATAATCTCACAAAATTCTACAAAATCTTACCTAAAAGTGAAAAAAAATGAAAAAAATAAAAGATTCCTATAAATCCTAAACAAGAGATCCTAAAAATCCTCTACTCCCTAAAATAACTCTATAAAATCTTATCAAAAGGAAGCAAATGAGGAAAAGAAGATTTTACAAATCAAAAATCAAAATGTCAAATTTAAATTTCAAAATTCAACTTTCAAGCTCCAAATTTCAAATTTCAACAATTTCAAAATTTTCATCATTCAAATTTTAAAAATCTAAAATTTCAATATTCAAAATTCGAAATTAAAAATTCATATTTTTACTTGTTGGAATTTTGAAAATTAAAACTCAAAATAGTCGATCGATTGATACGATCGACTCAATGGATTGACTAATCAGCACACCACAAACACAGAACACAGTCGATCGATTGAGAGAGAGGTCTCAATCGATTGACTGTCACACAAACACACAAATCTCCTTACGAATTATCAAAATTTTGCCGTTTCCCCGACAGCGGTGCCAAAAACTTGGTCGGTTTTAAAATATACCCTTTCAAGTGCACAAGATCGGTTGTAGCACGATAAAATCAAGGGTATTGAACCCACAGGAAAACGTGACATTTAATTAATCCTTAAAGAGATTTAAAACACCGAAAGAAGTACCAAGGGAGAAAGTTCGATTTGCCAAACAATTACCACCCTATTCTAAATGCAAGAAAATAAACTAATCTGAGCAATAACAATTTCTGATAAATAAAGGGACAATTTTAGGAATGATCAAGGAATTTGCTACCCCAGATTTATAACCTTTCTACCATTAAACCCACAATTCCATAACACATCAATCACACCATCATTTATCTAGAAAAATGAATCATAAGAAAACGTGATCATCGATTCGACATACCTTATCTAAAAACTATGACTCAGTCTTTCATTGCGGTATGAATCATATAAAAAGCATAGTGTATCTCAAGATTCTTAAATCACGACCATAAACATATAATCACTCTGCAGCCTAGATCGGCCTGCAGGTACAGATCTAATGATTATGATCATTGATAACCTCTATCAACGGTCATAATAAAGCATTTAAAAGATATATAATTAAACACACTTTTTAGCAGGATGATTCCATAATGAAATTAAGAAACTATGGAATTAATCATAAAAATGTTACTTATATGGGGATCACATCCTCCTTTAATAAATGATTTAGCCGCTCATCCTTGGTGTGCGATTTTATTGTAAACTCGAAGTCATTCTTTTAAATATATACTTTCTATTTATCACCAAAGATCTCTTTAGAATGTTTTTCCTAAATACAATCTATGATCCCACAAACTATAAAATAAAAAAATATATAAAAGCTTAAGTATAATCTACCCAGAGAAAATCCTAAAAGAAAAAGAGAATAATTCTAAATGTTAAGGCCCTCAACCCTAAGTCGTAGCTTTGTTTATATAGGGGTGGGCAAAACAATTCTCTCATAGGCTCAATCGATTGAGAATTCTTTCTCAATCGATTGACTTCAACTTCGAAATAAGAAAGGGCAAAATTGTCTTCTCCTGTCAATCGATTGACACTTGGTTCTCAATTGATTGACACGTAGGGGTAGAGTCTTCATTCTCCTGATGGATGTTGAACTACTTTACGGATTTCAATGCTTCTTTTGACTTCTTGGTCCACTGCTCCTGCGTAATTTTTAATTATTCTCTTTTAAGCTCTTTGAAGATCCAACAATCAAAAACACACGTAATCATTAAAACTACATAACAGTCATCAGATGCTTTCATCGGTTAGCTAAATGTAGGAATTAAGGTCCGAAATATAGTCACATTTCGGCACCGATCAGTGAGGCATCCAAATTACGAGTAATATTAGTTCCCTTATGGTTAGATGTTTTCTTACTATATGTTTCATTTGCATTATGTGACATTCATTACTTAAAAATACATTAGAGCATATGTATGATAAGAAAAATGAATAAGATACGACATGACTTTTAAGCCTTTATTATGGTAGGATTTCTTTCACGGTCACGTGGAACTTAGAATTTTGGCATCCGATGTAACCCCTCTATGATAGTATAGGATGCCACACGAAGTACATTCATGTTACTATGGAACCCGTTCCTTGAAAAACATGGTTAGTGAAGCCTATCGCACCGTGGCCCATTCAACTTAATTTTTTTTTAAAAGATGAAATATTAATACGCTAAGCTACGAGGTGTTAAGAAAGTGAAGACTTAAGCCCACACAAATATAAAATCGAGGCGGGGACCTAAGCCCATAACCGAATAATGTTTTGATATATTAAGATACACTGTGAAAGCCGACTAAACATGAATTAAGTTTCTACATATATCATGTCTTGCGTGTGGTTACTATGCGTGCAACCTCATCGGGCTGGATGGTGGTATATGTTATAATATAGAGGTTAGGTGATTATTTACACATGAACCTCGCGTGATAGGCTCGAGCAACGATCCTGACACAGATCGTTTAAACTAGATAAGTAAGATACGAAATATGTTATATAGACGTATGGAGTAATAATAAGACTTTCGATATGTCATGTAAGTTAAGTTGACAAGACAAGTAAGAAAAGTAATAAGCATTAGAAGCATCATATGCACCAAATTATGTTATATATATATATTTTTAGTTTTATAGCTTTATAGTTATGAAATATTTATGAGAATAGTTATTATGTTGTTTATATGAAATTGTAGAGGATTCACTTTCACTCATGAAGTTACACCTACGATCACCTGGATAGATTGTGGGTGATCGGTTATACAACCCACTAAGTTTACATGACTGAGTAAACTCATCCCACAAAAAACTAACAATTGCAAGTGAAGATATGGACTATACTACTCAGTGGATTTGATGTTTTGGTAGATGATACGGTGTATGAGGGAGATGACATGGATGACCAGCTTGACCTTGTCAGGTATGTATTAATTATTTAGGAAGTCTTTCCACTGATTGATCGTACTTTTATTTCTGGTCATTTAGTATTGTGGGTTTCAAATTCAATGTAAGTTTAATAAAGGAAATTTTGATATGAAGAGTTTTGATTTATGATTTTTGGAAGCTTTGTTTTATGTAAGATTTAGTAAGATATGTATGTTCGTTTTATCGCCTTAACAAGTGTGCGATGTTATAACACGGAATTCTAGACCCTTAAGATTGGCAAGGATTTTAGGTTGTGACAGTCATACTCTGGGCACTGGTCTTTATGGTTGTCTAGTTGCATTATGTAAACCCATAGATTCAACGGTCAGTATCAATCTTTTAATGATGTTACCATCCCTTCATAAATCATTTGCGATTACTGATGGCTTCTTTGCGTGCAAATGTTCATGTTTGGGACCAACTCTTTGAAGCAGTTTGTAGACCGATTACATGAGTGACCACATTATTGTAGTCATCTTTTGCAAATTTCTTACTTGTGTGACGTTGATGCTAAGCTGGCTGCACTCATCGAGCAAGCTATTGCACAAAATTCTTTAGGCCAGCCGGAATCAGGTGGAGGCAACAATGCTTCCACTGAAGGTTTAAATCATCAGCTGACATCGATGCATACCACCGACACGTATTCGTACTTGTCTTGGCTAATACAATACCTATACCTGGATCATCCGATATAGACTGGTATCGTCCGTATGATACGCTACATACATATTGGTAATACGGAAATTTGTCAATCTTGTCAATTTTTTTCATCCAATCAAGGCATTTGAGATCCCTTAGTGTTGAAAAAAATTAGTAATGATAATGGCTCCGAGGCACGTAGTTCACTGCGATGTCTTGAAGACAATAGGCACCCCCACTACGTCGAATAAATGAAGGTGCAATAGAGTTCCTAGCAAATTTGCCTTCATGGTACAATAAAGTCCGGTTTTGCCAAGAACCGAATGTTCTTTTCTAGATTACACTTTATAGAGAAAGAACCTGTCACACAGATTTTCTGATACACAATAAAGATTCTTAAAAAAATAAGAACATAAGAGAAGAAGAGAAATAGATGTTATTATTATTTCTGTTGTGTCTTTTTAACCTGGATTTGATCTCGATTTATAAAGATAATGGTAACGAGAAGATTCGATTCACTTGTGTCTTTTCAGATTGACGATTGAGATGCAAGACTTATGTCTTTTTAGCTAACGATAAAAATATAAATCAAAATTTGAAAAGACACTTTGGAGAGAAAATATTTACAAGTTTGCCATTGAATTATTATCAATATATAATGATAACTATAAACTTAATTTTGAAACAATAAAATATATATTACTAAACTAATATATATAACAATTGGTACCGTTGATACATATCAGGATCAACAAGATTATCGTCCCAAAGGTTATCAGTAATAATATTGGCCCAGAGGTTGGCCAATAATACCACCTCCAATACCAATTTGTTAAACTTGGTTCTGTTGACAGACTAACACCAGGGTTTTACTTTTTGCCCCTCACTGATTTGCTTTATCATCTACTTTTCTCTTACAATAATTTATGTTCATTGAAACCAAAGCTAGGCACTCACGACTTTATTTTATTTTTTTATAAATACTGCACGATTTTATGTTACAACCACCAAATTTAGTCAAAGTAAAAAAAATGTTGACTGCTTTGAATGAGATGATGGAAATCATTTTTCGTCTCAATCTTCCGCACAATAGAACTTGAGATCATGAGCCTACCGTGACACGGTCAGCTATTGATTATATGTGGCACATATCTCAAGAAGTGAAAGCGATCGTGATGTACCATCAAATGTGGTCTGGATGTGTGCCATGTGGAATCAACCTCTGACCACCTAATGTTAGGCCCGTGATCTCAAAATCTATTATGCGGAAGGTTGGGACAAAAAAGATTTCCATCATTTGAGCAGTCAACAAATGTTTATTACGCTTAAAGTGAGATGGCTGTAACATGAAGTGGTGTGGCAGTAACACCGGTCTTTTTATATTTTGTTAAATCAATATTGTTATTAGTAATATACACGCTTATAAAGCATTTGTTGGAATGACATTACCTTTAGCAATCAACCCAATAAATTTTGTTTCTTCAATCAAATGGTTAATTGTCATTAGCATGGTATTAAGTATTGGCTGATGCCGATACGTATCGGTATCTTGACCAACAAATACGGCCCCGATGCAGTATTTGGGCCGTATCGGTATCGGCCGATACAAGTTAGGTATTGGCCAATACCTCCTTTATTTATTTATTTTCTAAATAAACGGGTATCGGTATTGATATCAGCCGATACATATCTAATTAGTCAAATGTATCGATACCTGAGTTGATAACTTGGTCATTAGTCAAATTAGGGGCACTATTTGGTAGTGTAGACATTAGACACTAGGGGTTGAGGCTTCCATTCTTCAACTATTCCTACTTTCGAATGGACTATGTAATATCTAGTACGCTCCTCAATTCTTAGGGTTGTCAGGCCTCAAGCTGAGACCGACACAGTTAGGGCCAAGGATGGGCTCAAATAAAAAAAAACAACTCGAGTTTGAAAGCACTTGGGCCAAACCCGAACCGATTTTGTATTCGGGCTGGGTTTGGAGTCTAATTTTTAGAGGTGAAAATAATTGGACCTATCAATAGCCCGGATTAGACCCAAGCTGGTCAATTGACAACAGGAAGAATCATTTGATTTTTCATTTAACTGTTCATTTTAATACTTATTGACCACTATGATCAACAATGGTCGAAACTAATCTTTTACTGTTACTTAAATCTATTATTAGATCAACTTTATGTATATCCATATGAAACCCAAATGGAACGAGCGCAAAGTTGAACTTTACACTGCTTGAGTGCATGCTCTAAAGCTTCTTATTATTTTGGTGTGGGTTCGAGTTATTGTATTCCAAAGCTATTTAGGCTTATGCAAAGGAGATTCTTTGCCTTTTTTTTCTGTACAAAAGAGGCGTTGAGTCGTTCTTTCCAAAACCAAATGTGGATTTTGGCGAGGGATTTAAAGCTGGGGTAGATTTCTCAACTCGGTCCACAACTTTTAGTTTTATGTGACAGAATCTAGTTGTATTTCTTATTACCTAATAGGGTTCAAGACCTTAAATTTTATTTTTTTTAACCTAAGCAATAGGTTCTACACATTTGACATAAAATTTAATTAAAGTGAAAAAAATGGTTAAGAGAATGACCTTAGGTCCATATGAGACTGATGAGTTCGATCGGTCGGTTTCATATAAGACTAATCGATTAGATAGTGGATTGACCGGTCTTTCATATAAGATCGATTTGTATATAGGACAGATCGGTCCTGTAATAGCCCGAAAAATCACGCTAAACTATGACCTCGGGATCCGTGCCTGATCGGTCATAGGTTTGACCAAATAGAAGTTCAATGGTTAGCATAGAGTGTAATGAGCGGATGTGATGTGATAGTTTGCGTAGCTATGTGGGGTGTGTTGTAAATCTGAAGTCACATACACCTATCGAGGTGCATGTGCTCAACACACAAGCTGGGGGAAGGATAAAAGGGTTTAATAACCTTAAAATCCTGGAAATTGGTTGTTGAAGGAGTAAAGAAGAGAGAGAGAGAAGTGAGAGGTTAAGCAAGCATAGTGATGCAAGGAGTAAATGCTAGTTGAGGAAGGGGGATTCGAGCAATAAACGTCGGATTCGACGCGAGGGATCCGCTAGAAGCAAAGCTGGAACCCTAGCCTTTCAACTAGTTGATTTGAAATCAATTTGAGATTGATTCAAGGTAAATTTTTGTGAATAAAATATATAGATTGTAGTTGAAAATGGTTTAAATCATAGGAAAATGGTTTAGAAAAATAGAGGAAAAAGTGTGGAAAAAGATTGAGAAGAAACGACCAAAATTTGAATCTGACAATTTCGATTAATCGAAATTGGGTTTCGATTAATCGAAATTGGCCAAGAAGTTGAAAAGTCAGGAAACCCCGATCTCGATTAATCGAATTGAATTTCGATTAATCGACTTTGGATTTCGATTAATCGATTTGGGTATCGATTAATCGACTGGGAACCTCCAGTGGACCCCAGGGGCTGGAGGAAATGACTTGGGGTAAATCGACTAATCGAAATGGGATTTCGATTAATCGATTTCAATTTTCGATTAATCGATTTAGGATCGATTAATCGATTTTAGGAACTCGATTACTCGAATTGAGAATCGACTTGGCTGAACAGAGAATTTCGATTAATCGAATTAGGATTCGATTAATCGAATGAAAATCTCGATTAATTGATTTGAGAATCGATTAATCGATATTGACTTTCGATTAATCGATTTTGGAGTTCGATTAATCGACTGAGATAAATTATGTTAACTTTTGAGTTTGACTTTAAGATTCTTGGAGGGTCTTGGACCTTCTTTATTGCATCCTTTGTGATGTGTTTCACCTGTTATGTGGTACCGTAGGTGGTACGTGTGAACTAATGCACAAGGAGCCATGTGGGACCTTGATGCGTTGATCAAATGAAGACTTGAGGTAGGGAACACCTTGAACATGTACCTTATTTTAAAAGAGCATGTATGTAGTGAAATAAAATTTAAATTCAAAATATTTTATTGCTTAAGAATTGTGAAAAGTGTGTGTGTGTGTGTGTGTGACATCCATAAGAGTAATTATAATGAGCCATCCCCAGGGGATGATAAAGTGAAGAGATAAGAGCATCTGGTGTGATGCAAGTAAATGGATACATCCCAGGGATGTATCCAAGATTGAATCATGTTTGATAGGGCCTAACTGATATAAGATAGCACACTTACACGGTGAATAACTATATGTAAGGCACCGATATTTTTATTATTTGAGGTTTGATAGGGTACCCCACCGACGTGGCGGGATATCCAAGATTGACACGGCAGGATATCCGTGGCCGTCTGTACAAACCGTAGGGTGAGGCATATCCACATAAGCACCTCGAGGGTGTTGATTTGAGACAAGTGAAACCCCGCCACCAATCCCCAGGGGAAAGGGGCTTGGGTACTATATGGTATTCCCAGGGAATACGTTAAAAGTGTCTATATAGATGACGATGAAGGGTATCTCATCGGGGCTCGATGCTATATTGCTCGGGGATTACTTAAGTTGAAAGATTTAAGTTTTGCTTTAGGCCTTTTCAGCATCATTCATGAGTAAATAAAAGACACGAGTAAACTACCAGTAAAATGTAATACTTTTTAACTGTTTTATCAGTAATTGCATTGACACATCATGCATGTCATATCATGAAATATATGTGAGTAATAATTTATATGTTCAACTATATTTTGTTCCCTATTGAGCTAGGATGTAGCTCACCCTATAGACTATACGTCGCAGGTCCACTACTAGCAGCGGCCGAGACTTCAGGAGACGCTGACCCTGGTGAGTCGGACCTTGCGGTCGGAGACGAGTTGGAGCCACCTCCTGAGGACTCCGTTGTGCCACTTTGAGGGCTTTTGAGAGAGATTAGTACGACTTGGTATGTCAAGCCTTGTTTTGGTTAAACCATGTATATATTGAGTTGGGACTATTCTTTTGGGGCGAATCATCCGTGATGATTGCTATTATCGATGGTTCGGATCGGTTCTCCATTTATGCAGAGGCATGAGGGTAGAACTGTCTTTTGAAGAATTTCTTAATATAGATTTAAATTCCGCAGCTTATTCATTATTTCATTTTATGCTTGATATGCCAATGTTCCGTGCTTAGCTAAGGGGCACGGTCAAGATGATCGTGCTGATGGCACGGGTTTCGGGGTGCCGAAATCCGGGCTGTCACAGGTCCGACATAAGATTGATCGGTCTTAAACTTTTTCACTTAATTTGAATTTTTATTTTTATTTTTTACTTTTTTATAAAAAAGAGATGAAAAATAAGAAATTTTGGTAACATGAAAAATAAGTTTTGATTTTTCTTATACTAGTAAACATGCACGTGCTTTGCATGTGTTGCTCTATAAAATCATAAAACTGACAATAAATTTATAAAATGAAAAAGGTCTATTGATACTAATGTATGGATGAACCTATGCATTCAAATCTCAGATCATATGCCGCGTGACACCTGATTCCAAGATAGTACATTTTTTGGGATTGTGTGCAATGACGCGTGTCATCTTTAAAAAAAATTAATTTTTTTTGTGGTCTAAACTTCAACCAAAGTTTGGATACTGCCTCACACATCATAGTGCATTGAATATTTTATCTTTTGACCACATTTTGGATCGTGGATATCCACTCATTTTCAACCGTTTTTATTCATTGAATGTGGTGGTTGTAACATAAAATGGTGTGCCAGTAACAACCAAAACATTATCAGGCTGATTTGATTTAATTGGTTGACTCAATTTTTTAACTAGGTCGAGCACATGAACTTGGCCCCTTGGATCAAGTTCGAGCACATGAACTTTAACTAGGTCGAGCACATGAACTTGACCCCTCGGATCAAGTTCGAGCATGAATCATTTGAAAGTTAGGTTGATAAATTTTTTGTATGCAAAATATAAAGAGATAAGGGAATAATGTGTAAAGGCATACACGGGAATCGTGGTCAAATGTGTAAATCTAAGGAGTATGCTGGGATGGGTTTTAAATGATATTAATGTTGATGCAGTTTCACAAGTTTAAATCCATGATGATGGAGATTATTTTTCACCCCACCAATGGACATTTTATGGACCTCTTGAATGATTATCCTGTGGGAGCCATTACTTGCACTCGAAAACTTGGCCCTTACACCGAGTTTAAAATAAAGGCCTACAAGTTTTGCGACCTTTGCTATATGAAAACTCCATCTAAATTGTTTGATTTGGAGCCCATCATTTAAAGATATTAAGTTCAAAAGATTAACACGAAATATAATCTTCATCATATGATTATATATAGTCAAAAGCTATTATTTGATTCAACAGTTGATAATGATAGATCATATGATAAATATCATGTTTTGCTCCAATCTTATCTACTAAGGATCTATAGATCATAAGCTTTAAATCAGACGGCCCAAATTGCATTTTCACGTGTCACATATCCCTAATATACAAAGTCTTTCTTAACTTCCGAGGGCCACATTTCTGAGTGCAAGTAATGGCTCCCTTATCCTATATGTCAAGTGTAGCTTAGAGGTGAAATGAGTACATTTTTTATTTCTATTTACAAAAGAGTTATATATAGATTAATTATATACTGTAATTAGACTTCAATTAGCAGTCTAAACAAATTTTATTGGGATAAAGAGGTAATCCCCGATAAATATGTAGAAGTTTTAGGGAGGAGAAAATATAGGTGCTCAAGAGTTTTAGTTTTTAGGCTAGTTAGGGGCAATTTGGTCTTAATACATGTGAAAACAAAATTTGATAGAAACTATTTTTGCTTTTATATAGTAGTAAGTAAAGATAATGGATACTCACCGACATTCAATGACAAAATGGTGTTTAAATGATCTTACACCATTAAATTGTTAAGAGATTTGAGCCATCTCATATGTGTGCTCTATACTATTTGTTGTTCTTAGTTTTTATGGCCCACATTCGAATTCATCAATCGGACGGTTCACACCTACTTATAGGCATTATTCTTAGTAGTATAAGATCCAATGATGAATTACTTTAACAATTTAAATTGATCAAAATATACACCATGTAGCATATTTGTACACGTTAGTAGTATAAGATCAATAGTCTAATTTTTTGTATTTTTTATAATGATGAAAACATAGTGACATATTTCTCCAAAATTCGGCAATATGTCTCGGTTTCGGTTTCAGGAAAAAAAAAAAAAAAAAAAAGAACCCAACCGAAAATGGCGTCACCGGAACACGACTCCGGCCACGTTTTCAAACGGGCCTGGGGTTGGAGTTTGGCCCGAACACAACGGCGAGAATGCGGGTGGGCCCGAGAATGGTAGCGGCGTAGAGACGAAGGTGTGCTTTGTGAGCTGCTTTCACTAATGTAGCCATTAGAAATGGAGACTTTGGAGGTGGGATTTAGTTTTCATGGCTAATGAAGCTTGTTTAAGAGTATGTTGGTTGAATATGGTTTTAATGGTATGTTGCAGAGTTGCAGAAAAGAGAAAAGCCAGAGGAAGAAGGCTTGGGACTTGGGTGTTTAAAAGGTGAAGAAAAGAGGAGAGAGAGAGAGAGAGAGAGAGAGAGAGAGAGATTGTAGTGGTGGTGGGTTTTGATTGGTTTTTTTAGTGGGTTTCTTGCGAGATTGTGAAGATGGGTTTGTGGATTACATGGTTGAAGGAGCTCTCATTTAGAATTTTTTGCTGTCAGTGATAGAATGAGAGATTGAATATGATTTTAATGGCATGTTGCAGAGTTGCAGAAAAGTGAAAGGCCAAAAGAAGGGTTAGGACTTAGGAGTTTAAAAGGTGCAGAAGAGAGAGAGAGAGAGGGAGAGGGAGAGAGAGACTTTTTGTTTAGTTAGCTGGAAGAGTCATACTTTAATTAGAAGTATGAGATATGAGTTAGGGGGAACTTTGATTTCGGGGTTTTCGGCACTCTCGGCTAGGAGATATGAGTTAGGGGTAATTTAAGTATGAAAATATGACAGAAACTATTTTTACTTTTATATAGTAGTAAGGATTAAAATCAGAACTTTGCTTCTAAACATGAAAAAGAAAACATATAAAATTAGATAATAGTCAAGTAACAAAAAAACAAGAATTGTAAAAAATACGTAACAATAATGTCAGAAGAAAAAAATCAAATAAAAAAACCCAACTCATAAATTTACCATAAGAAACAACAACAAAAAAAGACCAGTTCAAAATAATAAAAATCAAGAGCCATTATCCCTATTAATTGTGGGATAATGGCTCTTGACCGACATTCAAACACCAAATGGCGTTTCAATGATCTTACACCATTAAAATATTACCTTTTATCTAACATTATTAAAGTGTTAAATCATTGTGCCAAAGTGACAATTCATTATTGGAACATGCCCCTTTGGTAAACTTTAATATCAACGATCAAGATTAAGAAAAATAGTTGGTATTAGAGTGCGCAGATGGATGATTAGAAATTTAGAATCTCTCAAAAAGTATGTTGGACCCATTGAACTTCAATTGATACTACAGATTTAGGAATCATGGTCTTTACATCAAGTGATACATGATCAAATACATGGCGTGGAGACTACATCAATAAACCAATCTCTATGGTAGTCATAAGATCCTCGAATGCCTCCTCAAAATTAGTGGATAAAATAGCTTTTAGATATTTACATGGTAGCAGCTCATTTTAAAAAGTGTTTGACTAATCTAAAGGCCATCTTATAAATGTTTTTCAAATGTAATGTTTGATTTTCACATCAGGTTATAGAAGTTAGGAAAAAAAGTGTCACGTATCCAATTTTAATATTAACTTTTATTTTAAAATAAAATGGGTCAATAAAATTTGGCAAAAACACATTTAAATTGAATGGCTAAGGCAAGTTTTAGAAATTTAGATGGTAATTGTATTTATTTATTATTTATTATTTATTTTTTTGGTGTATAGAAGATGGTAATAGTCATTTTAAATTCTTTTGAACCACTCTAAGATCACCATAGAGATGTTCTTTAGATAAATTTTTTTTACACTATAAATCCATCGGATTGGGCCTCAAGCTAAGATCGACATAGTTAGGGCTAGGGATGGGCTCAAATAAAAAAAAAAACTCGAGTTTGGAAGCACTTGGGCCAAACCCGAACTGATTTTGTATCCGGACTGGGTTTGGGGTCTAATTTTTAGAAGTGATAATAATCGGACCTATCAATAGCCCGGAATAAACCCATGCTGGTCAATTGCAACAGGAAGAATCATTTGATTTTTCATTTAACTGTTCATTTAATACTTATTAACCACTATGATCAACAATGGTTGAAACAAATCTTTTACTATTACTTAAATCCATTATTAGATCAACTTTATGCATATCCACATAAAACCCAAATGGAACGAGCACAAAGTTGAACTTTACACTACTTGAGTGCATGTTCTAAAGCTTCTTATTATTTTGGTGTGGGTTCGAGTTATCTTATTCCAAAGCTATATAGGCTTATGCGAAGGAGAATCTTTGCCTTTTTTTGGTACAAAAGAGGCGTTGAGTCATTCTTTCCAAAACCAAATGTTGATTTTAACAAGGGATTTAAAGTTGGGGCAGATTACTCAACTCGGTCCACAACTTTTAGTTTTATGTGATAGGATCTAGTTGTATTTCTTATTACCTAATAGGGTCCAAGACCCTAATTTTTTTTTTTAACCTAAGCAATAGGTTCTACACATTTGACATAAAATTTAATTAAAGTGAAAAAAATGGTTAAGCGAATGACTTTAGGTCCATATGAGATCGATCGATTGGTTTCATATAAGACTGATCGATTAGATAGTGGATTGACCGGTCTTTCATATAAGATTGATTTGTATATTGGACCGATCAGTCTGACATGAGATTGATTGGTCTTAAAATTTTTCACTTAATTTGATTTTTTTTTTTTTACTTCTTTGTAAAAAAGAGATGAAAAATATTTTGGTAACATGAAAAATAAGTTCCGATTTTTCTTATATTAAAATTAGAACTTTGCTTCCAAAGATAAAGAAGAAAACATATAAAATTAGATAATAGTCAAGTAACAGAAAAACATAAATTGTAAAAAATACGTACCAATAATATCAGAAGAAAAAAATCAAATAAAAAAACTCAACTCACAAATTTACTATTAGAAACAACAACAAAAAAAGACCAGTTAAAAAAAAATAAAAATCAAGAGCCATTATCCCTATATAATTGTGGGATAATGGCTCTTGGCCGACATTCGAACACCAAATGGCGTTTCAATAATCTTACACCATTAAAATATTACTTTTTATCCAACATTATTAAAGTGTTAAATCATTGTGCCCAACTGACAATCCATTGTTGAAACATGTCCCTTTGGTAAACTTTAATATCAACGATCAAGATTAAGAAAAATAGTTGGTATTAGAGTGCACAAATGGATGATTAGAAATTTAGAATCTCTCAAAAAGTATGATTGTTGGACTCATTGAACTTCAATTAATACTACAGATTTAGGAATCATGGTCTTTACATCAAGTGATACATGATCAGATACATGGTGTGAAAGACTGCATCTATAAACCATCTCTATGGTAGTCATAAGATCCTTGAATACCTCCTCAAAATTAGTGGATAAAATAGCTTTTAGATATTTACATGGTAGCAACTCATTTTTAAAAAAAATTGACTAATCTAAAGGCCATCTTATAGATGTTTTTAAAATGTAATGTTTGATTTTCATATCAGGTTACAGAAGTTATGAAAACTAGTGTCACGTATCCAATTTTAATATTAACTTTTATTTTAAAATAAAATGGGTCAATAAAATTTGGCAAAAACGCATTTAAATTGAATGGCTAAGTAAAGTTTTAGATATTTAGATGATAATCGTAATTTTTTTTTTTTTTGTGTAGAGGATGGTAATCATTATTTTAAATTCTTTTGACCTACTCTAAGATCACCATAGAAATGTTTTTCGGATAGCTTTTTTTTACACTATAAATCCATCGGATTTGGCCTCAAGCTGAGACCGACATAGTTAGGGCCATGGATAGGCTCAAATTAAAAAAAAAACGAGTTTGAAAGCACTTGGGCCAAACTCAAACCGATTTTGTATCCGAGTTGGGTTTGGGGTCTAATTTTTAGAGGTGAAAATAATCAGACATATCAATAACCCGGATTAGACCCAAGCTGGTCAATCGACAACAAGAAGAATCATTTGATTTTTCATTTAACTGTTCATTTAAATACTTATTAACCACTATGATCAACAATGGTCGAAACAAATCTTTTACTATTACTTAAATTCTTTATTAGATCAACCTTATGCATATCTACATGAAACCCAAATGGAACAAACACAAAGTTGAACTTTACACTGCTTGAGTGCATGCTCTAAAGCTTCTTATTATTTTAGTGTGGGTTCGAGTTATTGTATTCCAAAGCTATTTGGGCTTATGCAAAAGTGATTCTTTGCCTTTTTTTTTTTTTTTTTGTATAAAAGAGGTGTTGAGTCGTTCTTTCCAAAACCAAATGTGGATTTTGGCGAAGGATTTAAAGTTGGGTAGATTACTCAACATGGTCCACAACTTTTAGTTTTATGTGATAGAATCTAGTTGTATTTCTTATTACCTAATAGGGTCAAAGACCAATTTTTTTTTTTTTTAACCTAAGGCATAGGTTTTACACATTTGACATGAAATTTAATTAAAGTGAAAAAAATGATTAAGTGAATGACCTTAGGTCCATATGAGACCGATGAGTTAGATCGGTCTGTTTCATATAAGACTGATCCGTTATATAGTGTATTGACTGGTCTTTCATATAAGATCAATTTGTATATAGGACTGATCGGTCCGTCATGAGATTGATTGGTCTTAAATTTTTTCACTTAAATTGAATTTCAACATATGTTAAATATTTAGACCTTTTTTTGCTTATGTTTTAAATACAAAACGAATAAGTTCAGCGTTTGGTACCCGATTAGGTAATGACTTTTGATCCTATCTTTTTAATATATGATCATAGCTAACATAAGTTACATATTGAAGTGCTTGGATGGATGGTCATGATCTGCTAATAAATATAGCGTTGAGCTAAGTGAATTTCACAAAATGACAATCAATTGGACGAAGTGGATTAATATGGGTCACCTCCCTAAACTTTTATCAAGACTCAGCTATTTGCATATAACGATCTGTGTTTAGTTATAAACTTTTATCCCAACTTAGCTAACTGCATATCGATCCACACTGTCTATAGGAAAGGAAGTGGAATTAGTTGAAATTTATCTAACTTTTTATGAGGGGTAAGGGTTTTTGCAATCGAAGATTTGGTCACTATAGTAGAAGGGTTTTTGCAATCGAAGATTTGGTCACTATAGTAGATGGTTCCACCCATATCACAGTTGACCGCCTCAAATGAGACAATGGAGATCTTTTTTCATCCATGGCCTCAAATCAGACAATGGAGATCTTTTTTCATCCACTGCCTCAAATGAGACAGTGGAGATCTTTTTTAATCCCAATGGTTCACACATTATAACTTGAGATTATGTGCCACGTATTAGACGGCCAGATGCTGATTCCAAGTGGCACACATTCGTGATCACATTGTACCATGAGAAGGGTTTTTGGGTCACTTGTAGGATGTGTTCCATGTGGAATCAACATTTGATAGTCTGATAGGAGGGCCATGATCTCAAGATATAGAATATGAAATATCGGGACTAAAAGAGTTCTCCATTGTCTAATTCCAAGCAGTCAACAGGGTAACCATTCGTTGTAGAGGCCGGATCTTCGGTTGCAAAAAACCCTAGGAAATGCACTAAAGTAGAATTGTCATAGCCATTGCAAACTAAACAATTAGGTTGCCCATTGCATTTATCTTATGATACCTTTACTTTCAACCCAAGTTTCCCCCTTCACAACCTAGGTTTTATGTGCTTAAACCATTGTCGTCTTGAAATCATAAGAAAAAGATTATTTTTTGCTCTAATTTCTTGACCCTATGGGTCTGGAGATTACAATCCTACCACCAGACACTAAAATTTTGATTGAATGTGGCAAATACCCCCAAAAGTGATATGAGAACCACATGCCTTGTATGCCATAATTATATTCATGTTAGGGATCTTTGCCATGAAATTAAAACCTGGTCGTCTGATAGTAGGCTCATGTTGCAAAATCTATCGATAAAAACTTAGGAAAAATACAATCTTAATCATCTGATTCAAAGCAGACAATCATTTAAGTCAACATTTTAATCACCTGAAAGGCAGGTTGAAAAGAAAAAATCTTTGGTTGTAAATAGAAGCGATCCCACATTGAAAATGAAGAATCCTGTCTTTAAATAAAACATTATATTGAAGTATAAAAGGGATAGTATTATTTGAACCAAGGATCAAAATTTAAGCCAAATTATTGGTTTTCGGTTTCACTCATGCTCAAAACTGAAATTTCGGGCAAAATTTTGATTCTTGATTTGGACTCATTTTGCTTTTGAAGAACACGCACATTTCTATTATAAAAATTTGTTAATTGTCTTGAGTCAAACTATAGAGATCGTTTTTCGTCTCAATCTTTCGTACAATCAATTTTGAGATCATGACACGCCTATTAGACGGTTGTATGTTGATGTCATGTGGCACAAATCCCAAAAGTGACTAGTTGTGTGAAAGAGTGAGAAAAAATAAAATAAAATTTACCATGTCAATCAAGGCAGTAACTGTTTTTTTTTTTTTTTTTGGGAACTACGTGTGTTTTTGGGGTGAAAATAGCGTCACGTATATACGTAAAATGTTACTTAAGCGAGATCAGTAGCTGCAAATTTAAAGTAGATATTACATCACGTGGATTGGATGGTCTCGATAGAAGTTAACTGATTAATTAGTGGTATTGTACATGTATATTTGGAAACACCGCTATATAAAACTCTCCATTCTTTTATTTATTGTTATCCGTATCGGGTTTAGTAAAAGTCGTATCGCTTCACCTGTCTGCCTCTTTTGTGTTCTTTATAAAAAGGCACAAATCGGTAGAGGGCAATCGCTTCTCTGTTCAGAAGAGGCTCACTCGATCATCTCCTTCTCCTTCTATTTATTTGCAAATCTCCATCTTTCTCTCTCTGTCTCTCTCTGTCTCTCTCTCTCTCTCTCTCTCACTATCACCATGCTTCCCTTCTCCTCCACCGTTTCGAACCAGATTCGGTTCTTACTTGAGAGCGTGAACGACTCCAACTTCGAATCGGTTCTTCAAGAGTTACGCCAGGTATGCGAACCTTTTTCTCCTTTTTCATTTCGTTTTATACTCGAAGTTGCAACTTTTTTTAGTTTGCTTGCGTTCGCGAACCCTAGATTTCTATTTTTTTGTTTATTTAGCTCGGTTAGGAGTCAGATCTACGAGTCTAGTAGCCTCATCTGTTATTGTGAACCTTCGATGTTTTATATCAACATCTGTTTAGTTTATTAAAAAAATTCACAATTGGTTTCAGTGCATCGGATTATCGTTTTTGCACTATATTTAGTAGTAGAGCATGATCGGAGTGCTATTGAACTAATAATCATAGTTACTGGATGATTTGAGCTTCTTCGATCGTCTGTGGTACTAATAATCAGATTGGGGGACTGGGGACAATAAGATCATGATCGGAAGTGCTATTGAACTAGACCTCTTAGGTGCTTGAGAGTTGAGATGCTACATACCGACTGTTTCCAGATAGTGAATCGAGGGATTGAAGATTAGGTTGTCTTCGACGTCACTTATGATTTGACACTAAACTACTAGCACAAATTGCATCATTATAAAATCAAAGGCAGACATAAAAACTTAGAAATCATCTAAAATTAACTTCACAGCCATGATAACCATTCTCCATTTATCGCATCTTTATGTCCTCAATAGATGGGCGAAAAGCGAGCACACAAGATGTTCTTGTATCTTTAGTTGTCTGCTTAGATGATGTTATCAAAAGAGGTTTTTAGTGTTGGACACGAAATCAACAATCACATGATCCTTCTAGAATCTAGACGTAGAATCGATGGAAACAAATAATAGCCATGAAAATACTAAAATAAAGATCCATAACCTTTGAGGATTATCTTAACTGTTGATGTTGATGCTTTGATTGATGTCTTTCTGAAGATTTGACCTAAAAGGAGATGACGATTTCTCAAGACTCAAGAGGATCTATCCGGCTCTCTTCCTACACGGATTTGATGGAAAAGCCAAGCTTTTGTAGAGAGCAGGAGACGTCCACTTTCCTCACTTGCGTAGAAAATCGTAATTGTGGAGAGCAACTCATCATACCCTCCTTATTAGGAAAGCAAACCCACACGTAAACCACTTTCCAAGCAAGTGGGCTTTTATTTTTAATTTCGCCCTTGCTCACATAAGTAATTACAATCCATATTTAAATGACCTGCTAGTGTATGAGTCACAAATACAGTTTAAAATGTTTTAGGGCCTATTTAAAAAACATTTTAACAATCTCCCACTTGACTCACACTTCTTATCCACGTTTTTTAGAACTACCTTACTGGATTGTAATTCATTTGAAAGAACTGAGTGCACAGTCCTTTTGAAACTACATTACTCCAATGAGCATGGAACAATCATCATCTAAGTTTTGGAATCTCTCTAGCAGTGGATCATAGACATACAAGGTGATCCAATTTGCCACCAGGGTGGTTCCATGGTCTCAAGGCTAATATAATTTTATAACTCAAAGATAATATACAATGGTCTCAAAGTGTGGTTAGAGCAATGCACATTTAAATATTTCAACCCACATGTGCATTCTCCTAACGTCCGGCTCCATACATATAGTGTGTCATTACAATACGTGGTTACTCGACTATGTGAAAAACTTCACCAAAACATTGGAATGAAGGTTTATCAACGTAGTGCCTAATCACATCTAACCATGAGCAATAGGTACAAATATCACAGACAATTATTAGGTTAAACCTCATCGCTTCACATCCTTCGATGTGTCATCCTAATCTTAAAAGGCCAACTAGTACGTGGAAAACTCCACCAGCACGTTAGGATGGAGGTTTATCGATATGGAGCCAACCCTCATCTAGCCTTATGCAATGATCCAATGGTAGGACGATACCAATCATGATGATAGGCAAACATAACATATACTCAATAAAATACACACGTGCAAGAGGCACAATATCAGTCATATAAAATCAAAATGTCTAAGATAATACGGAATGTGGCAAAAGAAACAGTCTAGCACGTGGTACACAAAAAGTAATAAAATACTGAGATAACTCTCACTCAAGAAACATAATCAAGAGACTCCATCACTCCCACACAGGTCGCATGCAACTTGAAGACTTTCGGCTGTAGTCCTTTTGTGAGAGGGTCAACTATTATGTAGCTCGTATCAATACACAGAACTTCAATTATCCCTTCGCGAACCTTCTTTCACACAAAATGATATTTGACGTCTATGTGCCTATTCTGTTTGGTTATTTGTCAACCTTTACATGATCAGTAACGGCCTTATTATCACAGTGAATGACTACAGGTCTATTGATTGATATATTCTTTTTCCCAAGAGTTGATGCATCATAAAATAGTCAACCTGGATCGATATCGCAGTGCTTCTGCAGGCTGGTATAAAAGAGAACCCTTTGTTTGAGGCTCCTTTGAGGACCAAAATAGTCAACCTGCCTAGGCCATACATGTTTGTGCCATGATGATAATTTCAATAACATATTGCAAGTAAGACCAAAAAAATTCAGTTGTTAGCTTTATCACATTTTTGACCTACATAAAATTAGGTAAACACCCTAGCATGATAATTATAAGGAAAGAGGATCCCCTTGTCTGAGATCCCTTGGAGGACCAAAATAGTCAACCTTCCAGCCATTGGTTAAAAGTTAAAACTAAAATTCTTGCAATTGAGATGCACCATTCAGTCATTTTCTCCATTAAGGCAAAGTTTATCTTCTCATGGATCTAGATAAGCAAATTCGATCTATCACAACTTTTAGATAGATTGAGCTTAAGGGTTTTTCTTCTTGTTCAGTTTATCCATAGTGCCAATGACACAATGACTTTATTGACTATTACAATTCCATCCAGGATTTGTCAGCCTCTGACACAATGTGAAAACTTACTTCTTTTTAACAGGCTCATTTCAGGTGAAAACTTACTTCTCTCAAGTGTGGGGGTTTTTTCGACCTAAATTTAACTATACTACAAAATGCGATGATTGAATGAAATGCTGGGTGTTAATTTATCAACTTACATTCTTATCGCTGGTGTAATTCAGCAGCTACTGCTATGGGACTAATGGGTATGATATTTTCTAATGATATAATTGCCACCATACTCCTTCCTTTTTTGATTGGTAACCTGGGATTGAACATGCGACATAGAGGTTTCAGTATTGTCAATCTTCCATTGTGCTGTAGGCCCAACCCTGTACCGTAATAAACAATATGGTAATGGGTCTCGAAGGCAAGACCTCAAGCACAGACTCAAGAATGATGCTTAAGGAATACACTGTTGGGCTACTCCCTATTTTTCCCACTGGAAAGGGAATACACCACATGTATAAAGGAATATATTACTGCAGAAGTGATGTATTCTTTGTACCAAGAAATGGTGCATCATAAAAATATGCTCAAGAAATCACTTTTCTGGTCTTTTGTTACTCCAAAAAAATATTTATATTTCTAGTTGAGCATTGACAGTTGAGCAAACCTATTTCAAATTTCATTATTGGTTTAGAAAATGGATTGAGCGCTATGATCAGGCCTTTGAACAGTGTCACTGTTGAAATAAATTTATTAGTTAACTTATTAAATGGAATATGGTTCATCTAATAAAGATAACTTGCCATTGAAGTTGATGCAGATCAAAATTATCTGGTAATTGAATCTGAACTCTGAAGATAGCATTATATTACTATTTTTTAAACTTATCAAACTGCTTGATCCAAATACTTTTATATATTAAAACTCTAATGTTCCACAGAACTTCTTGTATTTTGCATCAAATGTTTTCATTGTATGTTCTACCAACATTCCTATATTCGGTGATTTTATTATGTAATATTTACTTGTTCACTTGTTTCCTCCAATTTTATTTTTCATGCATCTTTCGGCAATATTTGTTAATGGTTTTCAATTTCTTTATTGCAGTTTGTTGAATATGGAAACGAGGGCAGCATTTTACTGTTCCAAACCTGCCTAGATCAAGTGGATTTTAATGGAGGGGACATGCAGAGCATGCAGTTGAAATCAGATCTTCTTTCAGCCATTTTTAGATACTTACTGGATAGACCGAATTTCAGTACAGTATTCTGCAAAGCACTTAGAAGTACTCATCAGAGTGGGGAATTTCTAGGAGATCTCTCAAAGACATTGCATTTATCAATGCCCGAGAGAATTGGCATTGGGCTAGCTTTGTCAGATTCAGAAGATCCAGATTTCAGAATTAGAGGTAAGTTTAGTTGCTTCATTTGATGATAAGGTTCTGAGAGTATTAACTTCTGAGCAACCTTCACACAAATTTTTTTTTTTTTTTTTGCTGTAAATCTGTTTATCTCATTCATTTGGTCCTTTTTCCAGGTCAAAATTTTTGCATGGCCCAGATTGATGTCTTGTGTGCAGATCCTGCTTCTGTTGTTTCTCACGAGCAAATTCAGAACATAGTGACGTTTCTTTACCGGTCCGAGGGGCTTTCCAAACACACTGATTCTTTTATAAAAATGTTGTCTTTATTACTGCCGAAGGAGGAGACACCTTTTATACTAGCCCCATTGCTTGCAGATGATTTATGTGAAGCAGACTCTTTGCGGTATCTATCTCTTTCTTTATTTGTCCTTTCTAAGTAATGTAGACTGCAGCCCACAAGTATTTTGGAGAGAAGAAAACATCTTTTAATCTGCCATTACTGCATCAAAATAAATTCAGATGGCCCTCTAATATCCATGGAAAACACAGTATAACAGAATGATAACAATCACTAAATAACCCAGAAATATGTGTAAATACACAGTTCCAACATCCCTTGATATTTCTGGGATAGCTCTTTATTGACTATTTTTATGATGAGTGTTTAATAATTAAAGTAACAGTTAACTGACCTCTTTTCCAACAACAATATATAGCTGGATAGCAGCAGTTTATTATTCAATAATGGCAGCAATAATGAATGTGAATAAGAGAATGATCATATACTCGAAATTCTGAGATCAGCCCTTAGGTACCGGAAGCAGTAGGAAGCGTGCAGTAGGTTGGGAGCTAGAGCGTCATCAAAAGCTTAAGGCCAAACTATTTTATGATTGGAAGCGGGAGCGGGAGCGTTACACTGAGTAGAAGATTCCTGCTACTAGGGATCAGCCACTGAAAATCTGAACCTGGATCAGAAGCAATTAGCAGTGGCAAATAAGTTTAAAATGACTTGAAAACCAGCAGCATACAGAGTCTAAAAATATGATGAACACTAGCAAATAATATGTTAGTTTTAGGGTTTGAGAACATCCCAGAAACTTAGAATAATTTAGACTGAATAGTCATGAGAAGAAGCACTTGAAATTCAACAGACTTCTGTTCTCCCAATTCTCTAAATCCCAATTTCATAAAAATAATCTCAGCTTTAACCTCAGAATATCAGCAATATGGTAGTCTGAAAAGACTATGATAATAGCAACCACAACCAGTCTCAAAAGACTGAAAATCATGACAGAAGACTCACACGTCTCGAGATGAACACTGAAAAACAACTCCTTTTCGGGAAAAAATTCTCGTATATTAGAGGCTCACGGATCACTTTAAAGTGATGATGAGCATGGACCTGTAGCACAATTTAAGGTTGACAACATTGCAACCTCAAGGTCACCGGTTCGAGCCCTACCTACCAAAAAAAGAAGAAAACACTTTAAAGTGATCTCATGGGTCTATTTTAAAGCTCGATAAATCTCCCCTGTTTCAGCTCAGTTTAAGCCTCAGATCTAGCCGCCTCAAATCTGTATTTCTGGGTTGTTTTGGTATTATTTGAACCCTCTTTCGGCCTCCTATATAGCTCCAAAGTGCTTCCCTTTCCTGCACTGCATCACTATGAATTACCATGCACTTTCTTAGGGATGTGTCTATGGTTTCGTAGCTCATTATGAAAGGTAGTTATCCTGGTTAGTCACTAACCTTTAGTTTTATTACTTGTTTTTGCTACAGGCATTTGGATTTATTCTATGAATGCACTGAAAGTGACTTTGATGCTGTTCTAGCGGAAATAGAGAAGGAAATGAGCATGGCGGATATTATGAAGGAGCTGGGCTATGGATGTACAGTTAATGCTTCACATTGTAAAGAGATGCTCTCTCTCTTTTTACCACTGAATGAAGTTACTCTTTGTAGGATACTTAGCACAATCGCCCGTACCCATACTGGTCTTGAGGACAGTCAAAACACATATTCTGCATTCTGCTCTGCGCTTGGTAGCAGTTCAGCTACTGATTCATCATGGTTAACTTCTTGGAATGTTGATGTCCTTATAGATTCAATTAAGCAACTTGTGAGTTATTAAAGCTATACTATTGATCTTCCGTTATGTCACCTATTTCCCTTTTGCTTTTATTGTTTGCTATTGTAGCGGCGGCAGTGTATAAAGGCTGAGGATATTGTATTTGTTATACCTAACTCTCATATTCATTACTTCAGGCTCCTGAAACTAATTGGCCCCATGTTATGGAAAACCTGGATCACGAAGGGTTTTATTTTCCGGACGAAGAGGCATTTTCTCTTTTCATGTCTATTTATGCAAATGCGTGCCAGGTACTTGTTACTGCACAAACACCTTAATATAAAATGTGGTGCAGTTTCTTCAAGATGTTATTGAATAACGGCTAATGAGCTGTGCAGGACCCTTTCCCGCTTCATGCCATATGCGGGTCTGTCTGGAAGAATGCTGAAGGTCAGCTATCTTTTCTTAGATATGCTGTATCTGCACTGCCTGAAGTTTTCACTTTTACACATTCTGCAAGGCAGCTGGTATGTTGGTCCATCTATCATTGACCCTTCCATTTCACATCTTTTCTCTTTGATTGATTCCAGTTATCTACTATTCTTTTAGTATTGCCTATTTCATATATTTTTTATTTGATTGATACTGGCCAATTTTAATATTTATAGGTAAGTTGGACTCGAACCTGCGACCGTGAGGTTGCATGATTGCCAACTTTCCATTGTGATACTGGCCAATTGTTCATGCAGTCTCTTTTATTTTTTATTTATGCCAGATGGTTGATTACAGTTGTCAACTTTTCTTGCAGTCTTATGCTGATGCAGTGCACGGGAATAAGCTTCCACATGGACATGCAAATCAGGCATGGTTATGTCTTGATCTTTTGGAGGTTTTATGCCAACTAGCTGAGAGGGGCCATGCTACCACTGTTCGAACAATACTCGAGTACCCACTTAAACACTGTCCTGAGATCTTGCTTATTGGGATGGCCCAAATTACTGTATGCTTTTTCCCTGTTTTATACTTCCAAAATTTTTAAATCTCAACATGATACTTTGGAAGGAGTTTTATGTTAAATGATTAAATTATGCTTTGTTTACAACAGACTGCATTTAACCTCCTCCAGTATGAAGTGTCTTCAACGGTGTTTCCCATGATAGTTGAAAATGCTATGAAAAGTGGTATTATTCATCAACTCTGGCAAGTTAATCCTCATCTTGTCCTTCGGGGGTTTATAGATGTTCACAATATGGATCCAGAGAATATCACTAAAGTTTTGGATATTTGCCAAGAGTTGAAGGTAAAACCTGGAGTTGAATTAGCAGTTGTTCCCTTTAAATCATATTTATCTATTAGTTAGAAAATGGATTTGTGCATTTCTCTGGATTATTAAAGAACTTTACTTCCTGTTGTAATTTCTTTCAATGTGTTTTTATACTATATCTGGCATTATTCTTATTATTTTTTCATGTTTTGTCCTTTTTTGAATTGACTGCCAGTCCCCTACCTCATATGTGTGCTCTACGGTCTTCTTTATGAACTATTTCTGTGTGTTAGAATCTCTCTCTCTCTCTCTCTCTCTCTCTCTCTCTGAAGCATATGTATGATCCATATATATATATATATATGTATATACTGTTATTTTGATCCAACCTTGTGAATAATTCTTTATAGTTTTCGATAGTTATATTGCATAAATAGGGTCAGACTCACAATCATAACTCTTGTAATGCATGCTGGGTGCAGTCAACCTTTTTTGACTGTGCCAATTACGAAGACAAAACCCTGTCGTATTATGATTTCATCAATAAAATCCTGTTGTATGATAATGATCAAGATTCCTTCCACATGAAGCTTTTACAAAGGCATCACTCTTCTACGGAATACAAGTAAAGCGTTTTTTTGTTGTGATAATTAGGACATATGTATTAGGATGACTTAAAATGCACGTGGGGACTCAGTGAGGAGCTTAAGCCAGAAAAAAAGAAGAAAGTACACAAGAAAGGAGTACAAATATTTGATACATGAAAGGATGAGAGGTCTTCGATTCCAGAAGAGATTGTAGTTTCCCTCTTTCCCCCACTTCTAATCTCTCTGTGGGGCTTGTTCCCTCTAATCACAACAATTGATACTTGTGCACCCCTATGGTACCAGATCAAAATATTAAAATCTGCATGTTCTGCTCTTTCACCCTATCACTAATAATGTAAAAGAAATAATCTACATATTGCTGGCTGAGCTTTTTTTTTTGGTGTGTGTGTGTGGGGGGGGACCCTAAATGAACTTTTATGGTATAAATAAAATTGACACATGTCAAAGGTTATATGGGCGTAGGGAGCTGATGTCCTAGCCCAACCTACTCACCTTTCTGGCCGAATGTCCTACGCTCAAGCCAATTTTACGGTTGTAATGAGAAGCACAATTCTGGTCTAAAGCTGGGCTGGCACCGGCCCAGATGGGCTACTCGCCCATTGCCAATCACAGCCAGAATTCTGTCAGATTACATCTTTTTCAGCTGATGATGCTGAGTCTCTGATATCGAGATCTTGCCCGGGCCTGGCAGGCTGTGTGGTCATTGTCAATTGCATCCTGAATTTCATCAGATTACATCTCTTTCAGCTGACGATGCTTACTAACGAACCCTGATATCAACTTGACAATTGGCTGTTCGAACCCACTCTCCGAGAAGGTCTACTATTGAATCTCCTGACCATGAGGCAATATAAAGTCAACATGACACTAAGTCCTATCATAGTATTTTCAAGAGCAAGCTACATATCAATCTTTAGTGGTTCTTTGAAATAAATTATAGATTTGTACAATACATCAGTGCTATATGGATGCAGACTTGGGTGTTTGGGTTTGATGTGTCAGCGAGTCTGATTCGACAGAGAAATTCCTTTTTATTTTGATAGGGAAGCTGTGCTTAAACCTGCAACCTTGAGGTTGCAATATTGTCAGCCTTCCATTGTGCTACAGTCCCGAGTTCTGAAATAAAAATTATGAAGAAAGGAAACATATGCTAACAAAAATCCCACTTGAGGTGTACGTTTGGAAGAATTATATGTTTAGTGTAATTATAATTGTTACAGAAAACTTGGCTGCCTGTTTCTGGTAACAAATATATACTAATATTTTTATAAGCCGGCAAAAGAGTCCAGCATATGCAAACATAACAAATATTACCAAGTTTTTATCTTTTCTATGTTTGATAAAATACAGTTATACTCATATTCCTATTGTCTCTGACCTGCTGTTCTTGCCATTGCTTCTATTTTTACCCATTTGTGTTTCTATTCACAGATCCTATCATCAGTCTTGGACATGACTCCATTTCCTTTCAGTATTAAATTGGCTGCCCTTGCCTCTCAGAAGGAACACATAAATCTTGAGAAATGGTTGAATGAAAATTTAAACGCGTATAAAGATTCTTTCTATGAGGTAAAACTATTTATGTGCTGTCTTTTGTTTCCATGGTAAGAATGAACATGTCATTAAGCTGTGCTTCAGACTTCTATTCTTCTGCGTTTATGGAACGTTAGAATATAAGAATTCACTTTGGATCTTTTCAGGATTGTCTCAAATTTTTGAAGGAAATTCCCTTTGGTGCGGCAAATGATGTACCTGTCAATTCTTTCCATCATTCTGGTGCTGCTGCAGATGTTTATCCAGAGACAAGTGCAACTTTTTTTAAGGTTTCACTGATGGTACCACATTTTTTGTATGCCTGATGACTTAAACAGCAATTTCACGTGTTGCCTCCTTGAATTTGACAGATCCTTCAAGCCCATTCAGGGGGACAGCTTATCTCTCGCCAACTTTCTGATGAAATGAAAAGATTGCAAATTGCTTCAATGCATGCCAATCCTAGACTGCAGAGTGGTGGAACTACAGATTCTTCAGCATCTGATGGACACTCAGATGAAATTGAGGCAGAAGCAAACTCATACTTTCATCAAATGTTTTCTGGGAATTTATCCATTGATGCAATGATTCAAATGCTCACCTGTTTCAAGGAATCTTCTGAGCAAAGGTGGGTTACTTACTACCCTTGCCATGAGAATAGTATTGATTTTATGTTCCTTTACCTTAATGGTCCTTTTCTAGTTTCAGAAGCCTAGATTTTATAAGTGCCCTTCTGTTCTATTGAAGCACACCATGTTGTCGTCTCGTCAAGTCTATTCTGGATTTTATAGGCTTGTAACAATTATGGAAGACCTTCTAGATTGTGATTTTTGGGAAATGATGAAGATGCATAAGTTCATAAGCTTACATGATCCATTATTCTTCTGTTAGATTTCAGTAATGTAATGTGGGGTCTTCATTTTTTCTGCATCCATCTGAAAATTTTCAAAGATATCACAATATGGCTATTCTTATTGTCTATGTATCATAGTTCTAAAACTCGGCAAGTCAATAAGTTAATTCGGTTGAGTTACTTGACTCGCTGGGATTTCGAGTTGAGTCCAAGTCGAGTCAAGATTTCGCTAGGATGATGCAATCAGAGTTCATAAACTACTCTTCTACATAAAATATTTTCATGAGATGAGGTTTTAGAAACCCTATCTTTTTAAAAAGTATTTAACTACCCATTTTATTAACATATCTTTCCATTCTTTTCCTTGTTACATATTTTTATTTTTGTAAGATATTTTTTTAAAAAATAATATCTAAATTAATGAGTCGGAGCGAGTTGAGTTTATCCGAGTCTTCGAGTAAACTCGACTCAACTGACTTTCGAATTGAGTCGAGTTTTCACGTTTTATAACCATGCTCTGTATCCATCCGTACTATGTCTTGACAGTTTATTTCCGCTTATAAGTTTGTTGCAAGTTTATAATTTGATCAATAATTTATGTATATGTAAGATTTCCATGTCGTCATAGATTGAGTTTAAGAATCCATGTTGATCTTTGATTGCATGATATTAATCGAAGCGCCTCACTTTCATTAATTGCAGGGAAGTACAGATTTATGAGTGCATGTTACAAAATTTATTTGAAGAGTACAGGTTCTTCCCTAAGTACCCTGAAAAACAGCTTAAAATCGCCGCTGTTCTCTTTGGTAAGGCTTGATTGTAGTACATATGGTCTTTTGATGCCGTACCAGTAAATTTGTTATAAGTTTCTAATTTTGATTTAATGATTCTCACAAAATGATTCACAGAAATAATTTTGTTTGCAACGCCTCCCTCACTAATGATTGCTAAGTGGCCCGTCTTCCCTTTTCTAGAGTTTGGGCCACAACAGCTTGATTTACTTTTTATTACTAGTATTTCGCCTTCATAGATTGAACAGAGGTCGCACCAAATCATCGTCACCGTTTTCAGTTTCCTCACAGAGACACTCTCATCCTCTCTAAGTATCAACAACCTTATATTTTGAATCTCAAAAAATTTATCTGTTGGAACCAGCTCCGTTTGCGACAGTTTTACCAACTTCGTAATGCTGCTTGACAAAGCCATATTGTTTATTTATTTATTGATAGTTAATTAGGGTTGGAGGGTCCCCACCTATTTATTGGTGAAAAGAGAAGATTACTTATAATAAGAGGTACACAGCAATTCTTCTTTTATGCGAGATTGAAGAATGAGGGGAATATCAGCTGCGATTGATCGAATAACAGACGATTCGTCCATGCTGATCCTAGCAAGAAGAAGATCAGCGCTGTAACTGGATTCTCTCCATATATGTTTGCAGCAATCTGCGATACAGTTTATGGCGATAAAGGAGTCTGATTCAATCTGAATATCCCTGTAGTTCAGATCAATTGCAAGTTGAAAGCCTTGCTTTAATTTCAGCTTGGGTGATATCATGGGCATCTGTCGGGCCATGAAAGCTGCCTACATGATACCTTCCATGCCTCCAAGCATTCCTCCAATACTGAATCTATTATTGACATCAGACGTATCAGTATTTAATTTGATCATGCCTTTGGAAGAGTAATTCTAGGGCAAGAAATAGGAATTCGAAGAACTTGAGGGGCACATCTCCAATTGATAATGGCAGAGGGATCACTGTTCGCAAAGGTGTGATCATAGAAACATTTGACAGTCACATCTACGATAACTTTCTTCCGAAATTTTCTTGTATGCGAGCTAATATTGTCAAGGATGTGAGAGTTTCGCTCGCTCATAGGTGCCATATTGTAGCAGCGAAGGCTAGCTTGATTAGGGACACATGCTTGTCGTCCCTTTGGCCTTATCCATGCAATATCTTAGTTCTTCCTAGAGACTGCCGATACCATTCTTTCTGATATGGTCTTCGAAGGATGGAAAGCCATATGATCTGGAATTTGAGCAGTTAAAGAACAAATGATTATGGTCCTCCATAGACGACCTGCCCAAGACACACCTAGAAGGTATTATTAGACCCCACTTGCAAAGATTGTATCCGTTGTTAGCAGTTTTTCTTGAATGGCTAGCCAAGCACAGGATATATGCTTTGGGGGATGCTATTCGGGTTCCATATGAAGGGATGTCAAGGCATTTTTTTGTGATGTATGTCTGAAGCACTTCTAAGTAGACTTCAGTGTAAACTGTAAACATCCTATTGGCTTCGGGCTTCCATATGATGGCATCTTTAGTAGTAGGAGAGGGAAATTGGGGAGATTTGATTTTATTCCAAGCTTTGAATATTCTTCTAGTCGAAAAGGGAGGCTCCATTCGCCATTATTAACTGTCGGCCACACAAGTTATTCCAGATTGGAGCATTGTTCTTCGGCCATATTCATGGATCAAGATTCCTTCTTCAAGCCAGGGATCCGCCCAAAATCTAGTTGAGGTGCCATCTCTAAGAAAGGATCTGAATTGAGATTCGATGGTGCCCCTACCTCTCATTATGCCTCTCCAGGCCCAAGAATAGTTGTTTGGGAGATTACAATTCCAAACATTCGAAGGTTTGATGTACCTTGAAGTGCACCAATTAGCCCATAACTATTTGTTGGTAATAAGATTCAAAAATGTTTTGAGAGTCCAGCATTGTTCCAATATGCAATCCTGCGAAGACCAGGGCCACTGTCATCCGTAGGTCTGCATGTGAGCTTCCAACTAATAGGTTGAAGATATTGTGCCATTGAAGGACCTCTCCAAAGAAATCTATAGAATGCGTTTACCATTCTCTTAATGATTTTCCTTGGGTGACCAATTTATCTGAAAGCTATTGAGCACCGTTTTATAAGCTCCAATCTACCTGCATAAAAAAGGAGATTGCTTTTCCATCCTTTGAAATGATTTTGAATATTTTTCCAAGAGGGGGTTGCAAAGAGAAGTTAATCTCCCCGAAAAAGTGGAAGCCCCATGCACTTGATTGGGAGCTCACCTTGAGTGAATCAAAGCTCCTAGATAATTTGATTTTTTAGGGTGCATGCATCACTATACAAGATAGTACTCTTGGAGTCGTTTACCTTGAGCCCAGAAATGAGATGTATTTGATCAAGCTGGATTCTAAGTTCTTTGGCAGAAGGAATATCTGCTTCCATCATAATGAAGAGATTGTCAGCAAAAATGAGATGGGATGCCGAACTACAGTTAGGAATACTCAATGGAGTAACCTTCCCTTGAATTATCCTTTCCTTCAGAAGGCACGTTTAAACCTGTAATGCCCGAAAATTCTAACATGAATTTCGGGGTGTTACCCTCAAGGATCTGGCAAAAGAGATTATCTACACATGATGATGCAGTAAAAATGTTGCAATTAAAAAAAAAAAACTGGCATTTCATTCTATCCATTTTTCTAAAGTTTCAGTACATGATATGTGATAACGCATGATGTGATACAACCGGAGTTTACATCAGCTATAACTATCTACCATTCTGATAACAAGATTGATACAAAAGTAAATCTTACTATGGCTTTTATACCTTGCTTATCGTAGACTTTCCTGAAAGTCTTCCTTGACACTGTTGCTTCCTTCCCTCTAAGATGAAGGGCTCTCTGTGTAGCAAATAAGGGATAAGTGACAATCCACAACTCGAAAGTCCCACCTTCTTTAATTCTCAGGTTATCTTAATTAGGGAGGAAAAATAATAATGAAAACAAGAACACATGATGGGCTGATAGCGTAGAGACATGAAATAGATTAGAAAGCATGAAGAATATAAGTGTTGAATTCATGTGAAAAAGGAAGACATGCATATCATTGGAGTCAGAGTGCATTTAAATTAATCACAATCATGTACACATAAGTTTCATTGTTCTTGCAATCTGTCACTTCACGTGCATTTCTTACATAAATCAGCAACTTAAATAATCGAACCGGCATGTAGAGGTTGGGCTAATAATAGATAGCTAAAACTAATGTTATGTGGCCTTTAATAAAATTTCGACATAAACTTAATCCAAAAGAAGAACAAAAAGTGAGAAAATTGACTTCTTGTAAGCCAACTTTTATCAACTTTTTTGCAAAACCTTGTCCTAACCTCTGTTTTCCTCTCAAATCTCATATCAAATGGGTCACTTGAGTTCCCCACATTGAAACCAAATAAAGAAACTTTAATATTCTTAGATTTTCACTACTTTAAGAGAGGCTTCCTAATGTAATTAAACCACTAAGATAATGCTAAATAGAAACACATGTGAAGTCCGAGAGATGCTCTCTCATACTCGTTTTCAGTCAACTTTGAGAAATCTTGAGGTTGATAAATATTGAGGGCTATTCCCCAAAAGTTTTATGTGAATCACTTAGGGTCACATGAAGTGATTATGTGGTCCACTAAGTGGATTAGTATGACCCAAAAATTTCACATTTTGGGCCCTTATTTGGGGCCCAAATAAGTCCTTTTGATCTTCAATATGAGTTCCAAATGCCTCTCTTCCCTTCTTTTATTCTCTCGCTCTCTCTCACTGTGCGTGCTGTCTTTCCTTTATAATGATGACTCCACCAACGTCCTCTTGAGATTCATGATGCTATTAATATGAAGGATTTGGGTGAAGTACCTTTTCTGTCCAAATTTCATACAGTGAGGTTGCTTCTTCAGACCGAGGTTGCTGCACTGGATTGTTTCACTCTTTTGTAAAATGTCTTCCATTAAAATCCACTTTCCTTACACTGTAACAACTAATGCACATGCACGGATGATGATAAGTTCATGTTCGTATCTTCAATTTCTATGTTGTGGTATTGAATTTGGTTGCAGGATCCCTTATAAAGCATCAACTCGTCAGTCATCTGACCCTGGGTATTGCTCTTCGTGGTGTTCTGGATGCATTACGTAAATCTGTAGATTCAAAAGTCAGTATCTATCTTTGCAGGATGCTACCATCCCTTTACAAGTCAGTTGCTATTACTGATGGCTACTCTGCTTGCAGATGTTCATGTTTGGGGCCAAAGCTTTGGAGCAGTTTGTGGACCGATTAGTCGAGTGGCCACAGTATTGTAATCATATTTTGCAAATTTCTCACTTGCGTGGCACCCATGCTGAGCTGGTTGCATTCATCGAGCGAGCTCTTGCACGGATTTCTTCAAGCCAGTCAGAATCAAGTGGAGGCAACAATGCTTCTACTGACCAACAACAAGTTCCATCTCAGGTTACCTTGGAAAATGTGGAGGTAAAGAGTGGAATGTATTTACTGATTGATCTTATTGATTTGTCTGTGGCATAAATCATATCATTGCCAAATTTTCAGCTTCTGTGAGAATATTCACAGAATTTTTTCATCCATCTCATGAATGCAACTGAAAGTAGCCAGTTGAATGCGACTGTTTTTTCCCCCTAAATTTAATTGCTTCTTGTACCTACTTCAGATGTTAATTTATGCTGTTCCAAACCACCGGTAGGCATACCTGCTGTCCCTTTTGTTGTTGTTGAATATTGTTATTATTAATATATACATTAATAAAGCAGTTGTTGGTATGACATTATCTGCTAGCATTCAACAGAGCCTTTTTTTTTTTTTTCCTTACACCACCTTATATTGCCTGCAATTAGACTCATGGCCATTCTTGTCATTAAATAGACTCTTTAATATGTAGGAGTTGGTATTAGGTACCTGACCTGAGCGTCAACGCTCTCAGTACTCTGGCCACTTTTTGGGATGCGTGCCATGTGGAACCATCATGTATTCAGTCTGATTTGACGCCCATGATCTAAGGATATATGGTGTGAATGCTTGGGTCAAAAGACAGTCGCCATTTTATTTTTCAATGGGTCAAAGGCCATCTGAAATTGATGGTATGTTGGATTTACATGCTAGCTGTTAATTTTAGATGGCCTTTGACTGTGTCTTACTATTTATTGAATAGCTCAATTTTAAACAAAAAGGAAAAGTTCTGTGATAAATTCTGAAAATTTGGTTCTTGAATTGACGTCGAGCGAGAACAATCATGTGGGCTTGCTTGGAATGGCAGTGTATTCCTGAGCAATGCTTGATTGGTGTGTTGTTATTTGATCTTTTGCTTGATTTACTTGTTAGTGGCGGGTAAAAATTGAGGAACTAAGACATGGAGGTGACTTTCTTACATAAGCTAATTCCAATTTCCAATGCAAGGAGACTTTAGAATCGTAATTTAAGGGTTATAGGAATTACTGACCTTAAACAAGAGATATTTTAATGATGTGTTTGACATTTTTGCAAATCAATATTTTAGAGGTCAACACTCTATAGTGACGCTAGTTTTGAGCTGGTAATCAGTTAATTTGCATTTTTTTTAACACAATCATCCTGAGCGGAATTATCTGTTTCACTACTGTAAACAGAACGGAGTAAGACAGAAAAACATAAAAAATAACAAAAATAAGGAAGAGAATCAATAGAAAACGATACCGACACAGGAAAAAAATTAAAGAAATCACTTTTCTCGAAAGGGAGTCACCACAGAAATTTTCATTCTTTAACTTCATTAATAATCAGTATTTATAATAACGCTAGTATAACTGAACATAAAAAGTCCATATTACCCCCAACTTGATGACTAAACTTTGACAACTGAAGTGATCTCCTTACATTTCCCCTACATAAATTATGGACTTTGTAATGCCAAAGAAATCTTTATTTTTTCTGGAAAATTAAACTGAACATTGTCTGAGAATTTGACATGGAAATTTCCAATGCCAGAAGTCAATATAACTCTAGATCTGCAATCCCCTTAACAATTCTGAGGCCATGAATGCATTCAGGAGGCCTCTAAGATGTGCCACCAGAGACCTGTTGTTTGACCCAAATAACCGAAACTTGTTGGGCATCGTCCTTGATCTTGTTTCTCGATTGCCCCTTCTGCCAAATACAACCCCACAATGACCTATCTTTCCAGTAATGCATGATAGCTGTCCTTGTTCCTTAGCTGTTTTTTAACATGGTTTACACCACCAAGTAGTACACTAGTACTAGAAGGTGATCACAGTGCTTGGGGATGCATGACTATGGATAGGTCTCTTAATGAAGCTTTGAGCTTGAAATCTTTTCTTGCCTTCTGACTTGTGAGGATTTTCTTTATGGTTTTTTTATTATCTATAAAAAGAAATATTGATTCGTAGCGTCCCGGGTAAATGGTTTTCCTGTTCACAGGCATTTTTAGTATAATTTTCACGAGGAAAAAGTGAATGGTTCACATATTAAATTGGTGCACCAAATATTAAAATGCGTGCTTGGTTCAATATCTGTCACTTGTTGAAGATGATGCTCCTTCTTGTTATCCATCTACATGAGTAAAATATTATATTTCAAGTTATTCTTAGTTCTTTGTTCTTTTCATGTATATTTTATAACATTTAGTGGCTTTATTCGCAGACATCCGATGCCTCATGGCAGTTAATGGGTTGTAGTACAACACAGCATCAACTCTCTTCTCCCCATCAGCTGCATAGGCATCAGGGATTTCTGGATGACAGGCTTAAAACCACTGTAAATGTTAGTTACATGAAGCCCCTTCTATCTCCTGCTGGACAATCTTCATTGGCTTCTTCACATGCTGATTTAGGAAGTGCTCAGAAGGTATGCGAACAGGATGTATTTGTTGACAGGAATTGTTGATTTTAATGTGTATATTTTCTGTCACCCTCACATTTTCTCATTGTAAATTGCTCTTTCATGATCATTTTCGTGTAGGTACCTGTCTCTCAGTCCTTGCAAAGCATGCCGTCTCAGAATTCTGCTAGTGGGGCAGCTGCTGTATCGTCCTCTCTTGGTTTTCCACGTCCCCGAGGGATATCATCTGCGGGTATAATATCCATCAATTTTCATTGATCAACCTATGCTTTAAAGTTCTGGACACTACTTGTACTTTTTGTTTTCTCCTAATATAATTGACTGGAGCCTTTGTTCTCATTTTATTGATTTCCACTTCTTGTAGGTATGCTCAGACAACACTCACACAGCACAGGTTTTGGGTCTGCTTTGAACATTGAAACACTAGTTGCAGCTGCTGAGAGAAGGGATACCCCTATAGAGGTAATGTAATCTTTATTTTGTGATAAACTCTTGGTATATTTCCCCTCTGTCATATTGATTTTAAATGTTTTTGACAATTGTGAAAATAAATAGAACTCTAAAAAAACCTAACATTATTACAACAACAATGTAGTGAGAGACTATTCCCAGCCGATGGAGAATTTCTCGCAGTTCCTTCCCTAGCTAAAGAGTCCACAACTTGATTTGCTTCTGTCCCACTGTGCAGATAAGAAGTCACATCTCTAATGTTGATTTTAATTTCTTTACATTGTATGTAGACACCCGCGTCTGAGGTTCAGGACAAGATATTATTTTTGATTAACAATATTTCGGCCGCAAATATTGAGGGCAAAGCAAAAGAGTTCACTGAAATTCTAAAAGAGCAGTACTATCCTTGGTTTGCACAGTATATGGTGATGAAGAGGTGAGAATTTTTGAGCACTTATAATTTATATGTGTATTTCCATAATTCCATGCACTACTGTAAAGCTGTTTTTTTATTTATTTAAAATATCTTAACTGGTAATGGAAATCTTGTTAACAGAGCAAGCATTGAGCCAAATTTCCATGACTTGTATTTGAAGTTCTTGGACAAGGTTAATTCTAGATCATTGAATAAGGAAATTGTCAAAGCTACATATGAGAACTGCAAGGTAACTTTTTTCCTGCTACTCCTTGTCTTTCTAATACAATCAGTTACGGATGTTTATTACCAGTAAAGATGTTTTCAGGTTCTTTTAAGATCAGAGCTTATAAAATCAAGTTCAGAAGAGCGTTCCTTGCTGAAAAATCTTGGTAGCTGGCTTGGGAAGTTCACAATTGGTAGGAATCAAGCATTGCGAGCTCGAGAAATAGATCCCAAAGTGTTAATAATAGAGGTGATTTTTGTCTTTCACATGGTCCATTAAGACTTTTGATTCCTTGTTAAGAATCTTTTTATTATTATTTTATGACTAATGTTTTATCGTCGATTGATATTTCCCTTTTTTATTTTATGGAGAAATGTCTTGTCATTTTGTGCTTTATTTATTTATTTTTTGATCGGTAAACGACAATATATAAAGAGAGAACAAAAACAGGAAGGCTTAGCGAGATGCTCAGCCAAAAACAGAGGAAAAAATAAATCACAGCAATGAAAGCAAAAACAAAAAAAGACGACAATCAGGAAGAATAGGACTCAACCCAATCTGAATTGAAGCCCTCCCTGCCGTCCTTGATCAGCAACACCTAATCGACCATCAGATCCTTGATAGTTTTCATGATCAAACCCGCCGGTTTGCGTCTCTTCCAAAAAATCCTTTCGTTCCGCTCTCTCCATAAGCCTCGAAACAACGCATAAATGCTCACTCTCCAAAAAGCATCTCTAGCATCCGCCAACCTGTAGCCAGACCGGCTGGCTATTAACAGAGGAATGTTATCAGGAAACACTCACGCCACCCCAAAAGAGCTGAGAAGAATCGCCCAAATTCTGTGCATAACCTCGTAGTGTAAGAAAATGTGAGACGCATTTTCCTCATGCTGAAAGTAGAAAATGCAGACATTCGACATATTACGACCATGTTTGATCAGCTGATCCGCGGTAAGAATACGGCCCCACGCGAGACACCAACTGAAGAATTTGACCTTCGAAGGAATAGGCACTTTCCAAAGAGAGGTCCAAACATGGGAGATCAATGGCCAATGGCCTAGATACCAACACACGATAAAACAAGCTCACCGAGAATACACCTTTAGAATTCAAAGACTAGGATCTCAAGTCTCTAAGGTTTCTATTCCGCTCAACAGCATGGAGGAGAGACATCAGCTCTGCAAATTGCGCTCAACAGCATGGAGGAGAGAAATGGGCACCAACCCCGAGACATCAGCTTCGCAAATGGGCACTTGCCTTCCTTTCAGTAATGAGTTAGTCTTAGACACCAACCCCGAGTGCTAATGCTTTTGAAACTCGTGTGTCATTTTTGAAATGTGTGCCATGTGGAACCATCACATGTTCTGTGTGCGCCCACGATCTCAAGATCTTTTGTGAGAAAGATTGAAACAAAAAAAATGATCTTCATCGTTTGATTCAATGTAAACACCATCTAAAATTAATGGTATGTTAGATTTCTGTTAATTTTAGATGAAGTTTGACTACTTTGAATCAAACAATGGAGATAGCTTTTCATCCAATATTTACACCAAATACTTTAGATCATGGAGCACCTATCAGTCACGCTGATTCCTTATGGCAGACATCCCAAAAGTGAGCCTAGTACCAAGTCAGTTGGCAATTGTGCTTTTTATCTAATATTAACTCATACCCAATACTAGAAGAATCTAAGGGTGCGGTTAGATGGGGTTAGTAGTCTTAGGTTGTTGGTATTAAGGTTTGGAGAAAGGTTTTATATTTAGAGTTAGATGACGATAGAGGATAATAGAGAAGGCTTAGTGAGTCTAGTTGCCCTCACTAGGGTTAATTGTAATAGAGTTAGTATAAGATTTTCACGAACACCCATATATACTCAACACACCACACACATATACCAGCACTCCACCTCAAGTTGGAGCTTACATGTCATGCATTCCCAACTTGACAGTGACGCAGTGAAGAAGCAAAGGGCCAATTGCCTTAGTGAAGATGTCGACCAGCTGTTGGAAGATGGTACATCCACAAGCTCCACAGTGCGATCCTGAACCTTCTCTCTACCAAAATGAATCTCAATTTCAATATGCTTTGTATGCTCGTGTAGCACACGTTGGAAGTAGTTTTTTCTGCTGCTTCGTTGTCACAATGTATGGGAATAGGTCCACTAATCGGAAAGCTGATCTGATGCAGAATTTGGGTCCACATGTTCGAATCGAGGTTGGGTCGAACAGAGATGAACAACCCGGAGAAAGTGAACATATAAATGGGCCTTTAAAAGACTCGTGAAGACGAGTACTCACCCCGACTCGCTCGAGCGATCGAAATTTAGAAATTTAGTTGTTTTTGGATCTGTTTCCTTATTTGTGGTTTATTTTAGGATCTGTTTCCTTATTTGAGATATTTAGGGGTCAAACACACATATGTGACATTTGACCATTAATTTCCTCACTTTTAGTGCAGCCCTTGGAAAAGTGGTTATAACTCTGTCAATACATGTCGGAACTGCACAATTTTTGTCTTGTTGGAAAGCTACTTCAATAAGCTTTCAAACAAGACTAATCTCATGTTAATTGGGTACCGTTTGACCTTTCAAAAGTGGCTGCGTAACAGAAAAACAAGATTATTGGTGAAATAAATTGTGACCATTAGGGTTTCAAAAGTCTTCTTTTAATGGTTAATTAGGAGTCTTATTTTATTAGAATTATACCTAATTAGGGTTTCAAAAGTCTATATAAAGCATTGTAATCTCTTATGAGAAGTAGTTTATGATAATTGAGAATTAAGGTTGCTTTTGTGTATCTTGTGAAAGAGTGAATCTTTCGTAGAAAACTTGCGATTAGTTTTCACCTTTGAAGAGTGATTCTTCAAAGCTATCGTTGGTATGGAGCCGACAAGCTTCTTTGGAGCAATTCCGAAGTCTTCTACCTCTTTTCTTTTATTTTTGTTTTATTTGAAGATCGAGAACCCTAAATCCTATTGTACGGGATTTAACACTTTTTTAGGGTTAGCGCCGTTTCCGTCCTGCATCATGATCTTTGTGAGATAAGATAACAAAGTAACAAAATCTCACAAGCATCATGGGAAATCGCATGATACTCGGCCTCAACACTAGATTTGGAGAGAAACGGTTGCATTTTACACTTCCACAAAACAGGGTTGCTTCCAAGAAACACACAATACCTAGACATAGAGTGACAATTAATAACTAAAAAGATGAATCACTAATATGGTTACCACATGAGAGAATGTGCTTGAAAACTACCAAAAATTTGGTGATTGCTTTACCTAATTTCCTCCTCAAGTCTTCAGAAAAGTCGTGCTCAGCTTCTTGGTTTGTTTAGCACTCTGCTGCCTGTACAGGAAAGGATCCATAAAACCATAGGACGCCTCACATTTTACTCTTCTTTGTTATTGCTGACTTAACGCAAATCTTTGGATGTCTCCATACCATCCGTTTCATCGTCAATGGTATATGGGTCTGACTTGACCCACCTCCACTTGCACTCATCGATGGGCCACTCAACCTGGCCATTAAACCTACTCTCTGCATCCTCTTCATCTAATTGTCTTCTCCTTAGCAGAAAACTCTCTCTCTCTCTCTCTCTCTCTCTCTCTCTCTCCTGGCTGCAATAAAGCTCAAATCCTCCTCCTCGTCAACCTCCAACTCCGTAGGTGGTACATGCTTGGCTGCCTAAGCCTAGACATAAAATTCTATTCCTCCCATCATCTCTGTTCTTCTTTTCTTTTTTTACATTTATTTTCTCTCACACTTGGTATAATCTCTCAAGGGAAGCCTTTCATAGCCTGCAATCTCTCCTTTTATATAAGCTAGGTGCTCCTTAAACCTATTTCTCAAAAAATTGCATTCTATTTACGTTTATTGCATTCTATTTTACGTTTATTGCCATATATTTCCCTGCCATACTTGCCAAGCTGGATTCACAAACCATGTTTAGCTAGTCAACCTGGATGATGTATGAGGAAAGTAAGAACCAATGTTGCGAGTGGCGTAAGGCAATCACATATTGTGGCATTTAAAAAAAAAAAAGAAGAAGAACTGAACATCATTATGCCATCACATATTAATAATCATGTACATATCGCTTATGCTATAACATACTTTTGTGTGCCATGGCTTAAACTGGGCGTCATTACTCCATGGCATACTGGGTATTTGCTGGCATAATCACATACTTCTTGCTTATGCGATTGGGCACTTTGATATGCCATGACATAAAGCCTATTAGACATTATATGACATACATATGCGATCTTATGACCAAAAATGGCATATGCGACGCATAGGCCAATGCTGATAAGAATAACATTGTTAATAAATACACATCCGAAACTTGTACTCTTATATGTAATTACATAAATATTTCAAATTCATTCCCTAATTCCTTAAAATACTAAATATGATTGTTGGAGAGCAATATAAAAAGATTATTAATTTTTTTTTAAAGTATAAAATTTAATGTGGGTTGGATGAGATGGGGTAAAGCAAGCGGAGTATTGTGTGACCCAAGAGTTCCATTTACGTTGAAGGGACATTTTTATAAGATGATGGTTAAACTTACCATATTATATGGTGGGAATATTTGGCTCCACAAAAGAGACAAGAAGATAGAGTACGTGTGGTTGCGACCCGTATGTTGCTATAAATGAGTGGAGTAACAATAACAGAATAAAATTTGGAACGAGTACATAGAGGAAATTTGAGAGTGAAACCTATAAAGGGAAAATTACGAAATGTCACTTGAGGTGGTTTTGACATGTTTACTGGAGGCTAAAATCAGACACTACAAGTACAAGGAAGTAGTAGAAGGCGATGACTAATGAAGACCTAAGGGAAGCCATGAGAAGGGATATGAAGGATTGCAACGTTACAAAGAGTTTAGCGTTGATGAAAAACGAATGGAGAAATAGGACTCACAAAACTGACCCTAAATAGATGGGATAAGGCTTGATGATGATAATGGAAAAATTGCAAAAAATTCGGCATTGTGCATTAACATACTTTAATAATGAAATTAAAGACCTCAGTAGTTATATAAGATTATTCCATATTTTTACATTTTTAATTTTTTAAAAATTGTTTGTAATATATTTATTAAGAATTAAATATAAAAAAAACAATTACGGTACTTAAATTTTATTGTGATGCTCAGTTTGATATTTTAATCTAATTTAATACAAAGGTCGTAATTTAAAATAAAATACCTAATTAAATTTTAATAAATTAAAATAAAAAATAAAGTTCATTTCCAGGCTATTTGAAATTCATCAGTATTACCTCTAATGAACTATGCATAAAAGTTTATTTCAAGTTCTAACTACTAATGGCTAAACATCCCTAATTTTAGTTAAAGTATTGATATATTTATAAAAAATATTAAGTGGGATTCCTAATTTTTGAAAAAATTAATCTCATTAGGCATAGTTTTAAGAGATTTATATTCTTCTCTTTGTTTGGAATAAGATTTACTTATTTTTCAAAAATAAAAGGCATAGTAGGGACAAAATGCCCTAACTTTTGACCTTAATTAGGATTTTGTATGTATATATATATATATATATATATATATATATATATATATATATATATATATTTGAAACGGTAACAAAGCTCATATATTAAAAAAAAGCAAAGGAACATAAAGAAAACATACCTTGGCGGGTAGTAAGGAGCTACCCTAAAACTAAAAGGAAAAGAGAACCCCAAAAAAAGCTCACCTCGACAACGGTGCAAGAAAGGAAAGCAAACCCAATCAACCACAAGGCGACATAGAAACTACGAGAGAAGAGCATCCCATTGAAGCATGAATTATCTGATCCCATCAGAGAAGTCATAGACAGTGGAGGCATTCCAACTAATGAGAAAGTCTCTGATGTCGCGAATGACGAACTTAAAAGGTTTACCTCTCCTTCTGAAAACTCCGTTGTTTCTTTCCAACGACAAATCCTAAAAAATTGCATACACCATAAGTGACCAAAGCTCACCTTTTTCCTTATCCATCGGCAAAGTAGTTAAGGCGGTTTGGCGAGGTCATGACGAAGAGGCTCGCTATGTCATGGTGTGGCCATAGCGAAGCTATGACGAGGCTATTTATTATTGTAAATTAAAAAAAAAATTATTTTATCTATTAATTAGTAGTATTTTTTTTTACATATTTTTTATATAAGAAAAAAATATAGGAAGAAAAAAACTCAACTACTAAAGCATCATACTTTGATTCTAATATTGATGATTTCATGTTCTAGGAATAAACAAATATCAATAAATACAAATCAAATATGGAACATTAACAAATTTGCAACATGAAAAATATAAATATGAAATGTCAACAAATATAAAATTAAAAAAAATATGAAATATTAAGTACACATATGGTAGTGTCACTGACGCTGAGGTTTCAGTGACGTTGGTGATTGTAGCTGTTGTGATGAGAGAGAGAAGAGACAGAGAAGAGAGGATTTTGTAACTTATAAGTTGAGGTTTTGTCACATGTAAGTTTTTATAACTTATATATTATAAAAATGTCATAACTTATAAGTATTATATGTTATTATCCAAAAAATAAAATAGCGTGCATAGCGATGCCAAAATGCTATTCCGCTATGACGTGCTATGACGTCGCTATTTAGCCATCATGTCTATTTGGTTATATATGACGTTTCCTATCGCCATTTTCCATGGAGAGATCATAGCGAGGCTATAACGTGACCTTGACAACCATGTCCATTGGGACCTCCTCCTTCCACATTTTCATCATCTGGGCTGGCCAAAGAGGGTATCAATGATAGCAAAAATAGCATTCCAAATGGTCTAGAGAAAGGACAATGTAGCAAAGTGTGGTTCACCGATTTTGGATTATAATTCTAAATTAATATTATACTTAAGTTAGATCATCTGGTACGGCCAAAGAGGAATGACCCAATGAATATCAATGATAGCAAAAATAGCATTCCAAATGGTCCTAGAGAAAGGGCAATCTAGCAAAGTGTGGTTCACCGATTTTGGATTATAATTCTAAATTAATATTATACTTAAGTTAGATCTAACCTTCCCCCACTATTTTTATGACATGCAACACATGTATTTGATGATTTATTGTCATCTATGGTTAGATCTATCCATTATAGTAAAAAAAAGTAATTCAAATGGTTAGAAAATTAAATAAAAAGTTATAGTACTATCCTTTTATGAGAAGACCTTGGAATTATTTCTTGTTTTCGACATTTTGGGTGATTATAAGGAGTAATTAAGTGGTTTGGGGGTGGGGGGTCAGGGTTTAGAGAAGGGCTGGAAGAGAAAGAAGAGAGGTTGATAAATGAAGGAGAAAAGAATGAAAAACCCACTCACGTAACTTAAATGGCTGAAAGTAGTGAAACGGTAAAAAATTGTACAATGAAATTATCGGTTGATAATCTGAGAATAGGATATTATCGTCCGATATGGATGATAATTTGACTGTATTGGCCTATAATATGCCAAAGCAAATTTGGGTGGGCAGGGAACCGATGCGTATCGATATCGGTATTGGCCGATATTTTTAACCACAATTGTGCAATGTGCGTGCATCCAAGGTTCACACAATTAGTGGTCAGGGATGTTATTTATTCTTAATAGTTGATGAATGTGGATCCCACATTGCCATCTGAAAGAGTTCTCATTGTTACAAGTGACACTCTAATTGAGTTGGTCATATTCTATGCATGGGTTTAGATTGTACCATGTTTGAAATTTTTTGGGTTCAGGGTGAGCAGTCCTTTAAACCTTAATCCCCACAAAAAATTGAGGTAACTCTCATGTGGGAGGTTTTAGTGGAAGTACTATACGCAAAGCCTGAAATGTAGATGGGGATGATATCTGTTTGACATGCTTCAAATGTTCTTAAAAAGAGTGGATATTCTTGAATTAAAATTGATTCCTCTTGCTTTCTTTATGCCTAATTCTTTTTTGGTCTGCGCTTGTTCATAGCAAGAACCCTTTGGCTTGCAAAATGAGAATAACTACCAGTTCTTCAAGGAGGTCTTTGATTCTCTTGCTTCTTTGTACCTGGTTTTCTTTTGGCCTGCGGTTGTTCGTAGCAAGAACATATTGACTTGCAAAGTGAGAATGACTACCAGCTCTTCAAGGAGATCGTTTGCCTTTTGTTTTATTTGAATCATATGCGCTTGATATTTGACCTCCAAATTTTATATTTAGTATTTATCTATCTAATATGTGATGACTGTTCATTACAAATAATTTTAATTGCTTACAAAAGATGTATGTAATCACAGATGAATCTATGCATACCTGTGGAAGCATTGTATACACATAAGCATTGCCTTTGCACTGTAGTGTACTTATTTTGAAATAGTTTTTGGTGATGTGCTAATTGGTAATTAGTTAATGGTGATCCAACCTCTGATGCATTTTGTTTTCTCCTGGGCCAGGCATATGAAAGGGGTTTGATGATTGCAGTAATTCCATTTACCTCAAAGGTATAGCGATCCTAATATTTTGATCCGTTTTCCCTATAATTTCTTTACTTCTTTGTGACATGGTTGTATTCTCCACAGGTATTGGAACCATGCCAATGCAGTTTAGCATATCAGCCTCCCAATCCTTGGACTATGGGCATCCTAGGGTTACTTGCTGAGATCTATGCCCTGCCAAACCTTAAAATGAATCTGAAATTTGACATTGAGGTAATGTATTTATTTTATTTTATTTAATTAATATGAGAAAATGTGTTCTTAGTTCTCCCATTTTACTCCTTTTTTCCCTTTATTGAGCTAGCTAATCAAACAGTGCTGTTGGTTTTTCGGTTTTTCTCTTATGTTGTCATTTTAGGTCCTCTTCAAAAACCTTGGTGTGGAAATGAAAGATGTAAAACCGTCTTCACTTCTCAAAGATAGAGTTCGGGAAGTTGAAGGAAATCCTGACTTTTCCAATAAAGACATTGGCGCATCCCAGCCACAAATGGTTGCTGAAGTCAACTCTGGAATTATATCTACATTGAGCCAAGTTGAGCTGCAGTCTGAGGTTAGCAATCCATCTCACCCTGCTGGCCATTCAAGTATATTAAATCAGGTATATAAATGTAATGATATGGTTCACATTCATCTGTTTTTCCTAGTTTGTGGTGCTAAGCAGTCTTTTTATTTATTTAGTAGTATGACGAGTGTCAATGTGTCGTTGCTGTAGTATACTGCTCCTCTTCATCTTGCTTCAAGCCCGTTAGGGGAAGATGAAAAGATAGCGAACTTGAGTTTCTCTGAGCGTCTCCCTTCTGTCCAGGGACCGTCACAAGTTACCCCATCCCAGTCTCCATTTTCTGTTAGTCAGGTGTGGTTGTATTTAGTAATCAGTACTCTATTTTATTTATTTATTTTCTTCACTCCAGTTTTGATGTGCAAATGCTTTGCATGTTTTGGTCAATCTGTAAGTTTCTACTTTTGTTTTTGCAGCTTCCCAACCAGATTTCAAGTATTGGAACTCATGTTGTTGTCAATCAAAAGCTTAATGCTCTTGGCCTGCAGTTGCAGTTTCAGAGGTTTTGAATTGGTGCTTTATTTCTAATTGACCAGTCAGTTGACCATACCTTTTAAGTTTTGTAGTCTTGGTTGATAAATATTAAACACTGCTATTATGACAGAATTGTTCCATTGGCCATGGAGAGGGCCATCAGAGAGATAATTTCTCCCGTTGTTCAGCGCAGTGTTACTATAGCATGCCAGACAACTAAGGAACTTGTATTGAAGGTTCGTTATTTATGGCATTAATTTCTTTTTTGACCTATCATCTCAATGTTGTCCAAACATTTGTTTTTAAATGTTTATATTTTTACGCATTTCCCTTAAACAATTGGAAATTCAGGACTACTCTCTGGAGACAGATGAAAGCCGCGTTTATAATGCTGCACATTTAATGGTAGCAAGTCTGGCAGGAAGTTTAGCTCATGTCACATGCAAGGTCTCATCCTTTAATCCTTTGCTGCTTCCTGTAGTTCTTTTATTTATGTTACTTTGTTCGATGAAACACTGTAGCTTAAAAATTCACTGCAGAATTTTTTTTTAGATGTCCGAAATGTTTTTCCTTCTTTCCAAAATTTGAAAATAATTGTTTAGTTTTGGACTTATGGATATTGGTAGGAACCTCTTCGTCTTGCCATGTCAAATCACCTGCGGAGTTTACTTCAGACCTTAAATGTTGCAAGTGAAATTCTTGAACAAGCTGTGCATCTTGTTACAAATGATAACCTCGATCTTGGTTGTGCAGTGATTGAACAAGCTGCAACAGAAAAGGTAGCTTTCTCCTCTTCTTATTCATCTTTCTTATGTTATTTATCAGTAACTTTTATTCTGGCAAATTTATTACACACATTTCATCTCTCTGTGATACCCTAGAGCTTTTACTGGAACTAATTACTATTTCTGATCTATACCCTGTTTGACTGATCTTTGTCTTGTGAGCTTCTTTTTTTTCTTTTATTGGAATCAATCAGTATAATATCCAATTTAAGTGTTAGGTTCCTCAAGCTGTATCATCCCAAAACGTGTCAGATATTAATGGGAGGACTGGGTTCTAGGAGACCTCATTCATCTCGTGACTGCCAATGAGACTTTGCCTTTGAACTGCTTGGTAAAATCATAACTTGCAGTGATAGTTGCGCTCAATGTAATCAAATTGCATATGCGACCCTATGCGATGGCATAGACACATCGCATATACGATTATGCCATGGCATAATTATTTTTTTTTGCAAAAAAATCCTAAAAAATCCCCAAAGTTTCCCATTTTGTTAGTAACATGTTTTTTGTTATTTTTGTAGTGTATAGAATGCGAAATAAAAGTATATAATATAAATATATAACCCATAAGTTAGAAGGGAAAATATAAATTTCATTGATGTTAAACAAAATAAAGCACAAAAACTTCAAAAAAGAGACAAAAAAGAAACAAATCATACATTGGATGGAGGTGGTATGAATTAGGAAGATGAACCCCTCGTTTATAGACTTGGGGACCCTTAAAAAGCAAAAATAATAATAAAAAAAGCCCCAACGGTCATAAATATGACCTTGGAGATGTATGCGATCGCATACAGCCAGGATCGCATGTGCCATCATGGCATATGCGAAAATGTCTTCTAGGATTGCATATGCGATCGCATGACAACAGTGGTTGCGCTTTATAACAATCGTGCATGGTTGTCAATCTCTTACGATACACGAGATGGTATGCGATACTATAGAAAACGATACGTATCTATGATGTGTATTTTTTTATAACTGTATCTTACGATATACGTTGCGATACACGATACAAGGGATACATGTATTTTTGATTATAACTAGCTTTTTATTAAAAAATTATCACTTATATATCCCAACTCTACTCTCAAAAAATTATTAAAAAAGAATGATAAGAATAACGAAAGAAGAGAAAGATGTCTACGAGAAGGAAGATAAATAGGAAAAAATCATATTTAACTGCTAGCAAAGATGTTGGCATCAATATTGGGGATAGAGATGAAGAATGTAGACTTGTCTTTTTTTTTTTTTTTTTTACATTTTTTAAAAACAAAATTGAGAGTAAAAACTGTAATGTTAAGAAGCAATTATAGAATTTATTTTTTTGTAGAAGTTCGAAATTGAAAAACAGATCATCTAAATATATATAAAAAGTATACAATACACACTTATACTTCTGCACTTATAACGTTTCTTTTTATATATTGGAAAATTGAACAGTTTATGATTTTATGTGACTGAATTTTTATCTCCACCTTATACATCAATCCAATGAGATGTTCTGTAATTCTATTGCATTTATTTGGCTTAAAATTCTAATTTCTACTGTGACAGATGATGGAACGAGTGTCTTTGAGATTGTGTTATATATATATATATTAATATTTATATATACGATTTTTTGTTTATAGAGTTTTTATATATACTTCATACATTTATAAAAATCTAAGTGTATCTTACGATAAGCGTTACGATACGATATGCGATACAAAAATACTTGATTGCGATACACGATTTGACAACCATGCAATCGTGTACTTGAATTTCATAAACGTTTAGACGTAGTATATTTTTCCCTATAAGATTTACATTCTGACATTTTATTTTAAATCAAATTGGATAAAGCATTGGGTGGTAAAAGAGCATCTATGGCTATAGAAAATGTAATAGGTGGGTGATGGGAATGGAAGAAGTGGGACCGATGTTTAGGTATGGTTGAGCGTTGTCAAGAGAATCCCTAAATGTGCAATGTTGAACCTTATCAGAAAGGTAGAACTTTGCCGCTTGAGTTGGCTTCTTGTTTACCCATCATACACTGCAGATGCTGCCACTCTTTTTATTGACCTGCGACTGTCATCATTCTATTTAATTTTTGGGCCAAAAAAAATTGTTAAATCTTTTTCTAAGCAATTTTTTTGTTTAATCTGTTTATTAAATAAATTTTATATATATATATATATATATATATATATATATATATATATATATATATATATATATATATATATATCCAACCTTTGATCCATGCTTAACACAGTCTAGGCTGGCCAGTACTTATGCAACCTACAAAAATTTCGTGTTTCCAGGCTAGGTAGGGCCAGGCCAGCGAAGTCCACTGACACCTGTACCTATTAAAATCAGGGGTGTAAATGGGAATGGGTTGGGTCAACTCTCGATTGTTCAACTGATTTGACCAGTGTTACCTGGACATGTGGCACGAGTGCCAAGTGTTGAGGTGTCACAGGCGTTTGGCACTGCAATTGCTTAGATTCCAATATGGCGGCATGACCAAAAATAAAAATAAAAAATATAATCAAAATTAAAGGGGAATTTTAGACAGCTGATAGAGAAACCTACTCGATGAAAAGATGGAAAGAATGTTAGGAACCTAACTTCAAATTTCCATATTGCACAAATGGTTTTCAAGGTTCCGAGTTTTTTTATTTATAATTACTAAACTTCACACAGTTTTCCTAAAATGGCAGGTCGTTTTACTGTGTCGAAACAAGGCACACTGTGATGGTATCAGATGATATTTTTTCTAACATGTCTAGGAGTCTTGTGTCATGTTGTGGAGTGTCCAAGTGCCATCAAGTGTCAATACGACAAAAGCCCAAAAGTGTTGACAACACTTTTGGGCTTTTGTCGTCCGATACCGATACCGATACCGATACGTATCGGACGATACGTATCGGTATTGGACTCGAACGATACATTGAATGTATCGTTCGATACATTCAAATGTATTGAATGTATTGAACGATACATTCAATGTATCGTCCGATACAGACCGGTACCGATACGTATCGTTTTGGAGCTCGGACGATACGTATCGGTAACCCGATATTTTAACCCATGAGTGTTGTCTTGTTGCGCGGAATGTCCAAGTGCCACCAAGTGTCAATATGAGAAATATCTCAAAAGCATAAATGCCCAGGTAACATTGAACCTGACCTGCCATGAGTCGGATTTGGGTTTAGATTTTCAACCATTCAGGTTGGGTCGGGTTAGAGATCTCGACCTGTTTATTGAACTTGTTGGGTTGAGTCCTAGTTTGTTTACCCTATCCGACTTCACTCTTCCTTACCTTATATTTTAACCTGAGTTGTCTCAATCTGACCCGATTTTTTCCTAATCAGTTTTTGTTGAGGGGTTAAATAAATGGGTGATGTTATGTTCGGGTTAATGGTTTTAAAACTTGGGTTGACCTTGACTGAGCTGAACCCACCCGCCCTGACTCATTTGAATGCTTAGTTAAATTCAATTACCATGAAATCTGGGTTGGGCCTGTAATGGGCCATTAAAAGCGGTCCAACAAGCAGTTCCTAATGTTGCATGTGCACTAAATGGAGGACTTAAACAAAAGTCGCGTGACTATTTAAAGAAGTCACATTTGCTTAGTGTGGTGGGGGAGTGGGTGTCATGCAAAGGGGGATCACAGCAGACTGTTGACTGTTTATTTTATTTGACTTCTTTTGTCTGTTTATTTTCTTTGACCTTCATTAGTTTGTTAAATTTATAAAATCTCTGTTATTTAGAATTTAATAAAATGGGAGTTAAATACAAAACAAAGTTATAGAAAAAGGATTACGAGAGTCAAATATTGAGAAATAGGAGGGACGTTTGTTAGGAGCCCTATTTGTTATGTTTTGAGAATAGTTTTATTGATATTTTATTAATTGTGTTCTTGAGGATTTTAAACACTTTGTGTTATTGTGGTTGTATATAAAGGTACATCTCAAGGTCGCATCTCCTTTATCTTCTTATTTTGTGATAAAATTTGTATAAAAGCAAGTGGATCCTTATTTCATGGTTCTGACACACGAATTCAAAGATGCCATCTCGTGATAATTGTGGATGAGGAGGAATATGGCAAGACGCCACTCATCAATTTCAAAAAGTTGATCACCTAGTGTGATAGTTGTTGTGTCAAGATGCAACCCTACCTCAGATTGGAAATGGGACTAATATTGAGCATGCCTTAGTTTAAGAGCGTGATCAACCATTAAAAGCTTATCATATTTCAGACACTTCTGGATGAAAGCGCATGTGAGAACTGATGTCAAAAATTGATTTGAGATGGGTAATGCCTTAGAACATGGGAGCCATGATCGTGGTATTCGTTTTGAGATCCGAAAATCGAATGAGTCAATGGATTGGATTGAAACAGTTGAGATATTTTTCAAGTGGAAATAGATGATCGAAGACCGTTAGGTAAAGTTCATTGACCTTAAATTGGAAAGTCCTGCTTAATGGAAATGAACCAAGGAATCACACTAGCGGGAAGAGAAGCATCCCATACGTGCATGATATAAGATGAAATAGCTCCTCTAATAATTCCTACAATTGGATTATGGTTGCATCCTCTTTCAAGGACTTCATTGGCTATGTCAAGGAGAGAAGGACCACATTTGAGTACAAAAAAGAATTTCATCAACTATCGATTCATAACAATTTTAATTAAATTGAGGATCAAACCGTTGCTCTATATGTTGGTGGGCTATGATTCGTGTTCAAGATGTAGTAACCACATCCGATTTCAAGCGTTGGTGACGCCTATCAATTGGCTTTAAGGTGGAGGAGAAACAAAGTCTACACTTTTTGACATGTGGACATGGAGAGGGATGTGGTACAACAAATGGACAATCTTCTAACATGCAATTCAAGTGATTTAGGTGTATGAGGAAGGGCATAGGTTATTATAATGTCCACGGAGGACAATCAAACTGTGCGTAAATATAATAGAGCAAATTAAGAATGGAAGACAGGAAAAAGGGGTTTCAAATCATCTGTGTTCCCTACTTTTATGACAATCCAACAAGAAATGAAGTTGAGGAAAACTATGTGGAAGCGGTAGAAGTAGAAGCGGATACACACGAGGAACCATTAGTGACATGCCATATGTTGACGATACCTAAGAGTGATGATAATAAGATATCGTTGTGCGCAAATACCTTCTAAACGACGACTACGTACCTTCTAAATGACGTCTACATTGAGAGGAAATTGTGCACTGCTATTGTTGATAGCGGTAGCGGAAGCGTGGACAACATGGTGTCGAAGGAGATGGTAGAGTTGTTGAAGTTGGCAGTGGAGAAAATTGATGAATATATACATTAGGGATCAAATGCTTGCACACATGATTTATTCTGGGGTACACGACTTAAAAAAAGAATTCTATTTTTTATACTAATGACGCTTTTCTATTGCACACCGTCCAAAGAAGGGCTGTGCTCTATTCCCCAACTAAGTTTGGGTTTTTGCAAAGAACAAGCGCAGCAGAGAAGTCAAGGAGAGGAGAAAAAAACTCAGCCTTCCCAGCGTTAATTGGTTCCGGTGCCGAGCTTTCTAGCATAAGGATAGAGTTGTTAGTTTTTTTTTTTTTAAATGGCTCAAATGGGTTCACGACTGTAAAGTCCCGCTGTTCGGATCAAGAGGACATAAAGGATCAGAATCAGTTGCTTACCCTTGTTCTTGCTGGATTTATATGGGGAAGAGATGCTAATCTTTGAAATTGACAAGTATGCCCTGTTTCATTGCTGAAAATACCTATTCATAAAAAAGAGAGAAAAACGCAGAGGGAGGGAGTTGTCCTTTTTCTTTTATTCTTGACATGCAACATAATTGGTGTTTTTTTTTTCAAAACTCTTGACGACACGTTAGCAAGTGGCTCCCTCCAGAGGGAGGGATTAATTATTATTTCTGGAAAGCTGCTTTCTTTAACCTCAATGTCAAAAAAAGTTCATGGATGGTGTCCTCTTCGTTTGGGATTTCCTCCATTGTCTTCCCTAGTTGTCCGAAAAGGAAAGATTTTGTGGGGAAGTTACTGTCTTTTAGGAGGTTAGCTATAATATGGGGGTAATCTTACAGGAATTGTGTTGGCCGCTAGAATTTTATTGGCTTTCATGGTTAAAAATCTTAAAACTTTCTAGCATCCTAATTGGAAGTTTCTTAATTATCTCTCAAGTACTTTGGAGGAAAACACGTGAAACCCCATTCTCTCATTCTCAGGATCTTCCTGTTCATATTTTGTTTTGAATTACGAAACTTTTTCTGTAAAAATGTTCGATAGCCACTTGGGAAGTGTGGATTAACTGAAATGGTATTTGACAGTTCCTATAGGTGTAATTAACAAGGTTAAGAAATGAATTGGTGTGCTGTTTGTTCTGCTTAGTCCCAAGAAGAAATTGCATTGAGGTTCAGGCTGTTTCTTTGGCCATGCATCTAAAACCATTTCCGAGGTCCAAAATTTAGTTGGCAGTCTAGCCTTGGTTCAATTAGATTGCTCAAGTTAATTACTGTGACTGATTTAGCCTTCTCTGTTGGGGCATGTAAGAAAAGTAGATATCTGTGGAAGTTTGAGTATTTGGCTTGGAAAATGTTTTGATCTACTTATGACATTCAGAGTTAAGTTGGGACGTTCAACATATCTATGGCAAAATAGACTCTTCTGAGGACTTATTGGCCAATCATGCGCCACATCTTCTTCAGCTCGGTTCTTTCTACAATAGTCTTCTTCCATCCCCATTAATGTTCAGAGGTATTTAGCTGGTGACGTTGTGAAGATACCAATTCAAATTTTAGGTAGTAGTTGAGGACATTATGATGCTATAAATTTCAAGTTTATGAAGTAGTTGGTATGGGACATGTGCCAGAGCTGTGTAATTTTTTAGATATTAATAAAATAACTCGTTAGTGTTCCAAAAAAACGTAGTAAAATTCTTCAAATTATCTGCATAACTCACTTAGAAATCATGAATTTATGCTCAAATGCATTTTCACAAGTTCATCTTGACTTATTGTAAGATGCATATGTTTCTCCCGCTCTCTCTCTCTCTCTCTCCAACTTTGCAATTAAATCCTGAATTTTACATCTTAATCGCTATTTTTTCATGAAGTATGTTTTACATTATTTTTTAGGAAAAAGGGTATATGGGTTGGAATGCATGGATGAACTCATGCACTCGAATCCTAGATCACATGCCAGATGGCCCGTGATCCCAAAACAGCACCCCTGTTGGGATCATGTATCACATGGCATGCGATCTATAAAAAAAATTTTAAAAATTAAATATTTTTGGTGGTCAAAAATGTGGTCAAAGTTTATGATGTACTGCCCCACTCATTCTGGTGCATTGAATTTTTTCGCCTTTGACCACATTTTGGACGGTAGATACTAGATACACGATAGATCATGTCCAAATTTTTTGGGTGGCCTTTTATCGTCCTCGGGCAAGTTTCCATGGTGCCTGATCCCTTGTATGGGTGCCACGTCCCCACACGATTCAAATGTATGGATCCACCATGCATTCCAACCCATATCCCCTGGCCTCTGTTTTTTGTAATTGATGTAGACTTTTTTATTTATAGTTGCAAAATTGAAATGGATAAAGGTAGCGTTCTCTCAGGGTCTAACAATTTACCTAGACCCATTCTAGTTGGCTGCCACATGGCACCCAATTACATGATTGGATGCCCTGTGAAATAGTGGCTCGATTGTAAGTACCAGAAAAAAAAATTCAAAAAAAAAAAAACCCACGTAGTTGTTGGAGTAAACTGGGCAAAAAATGAACAGTGAAACCAAATATAGTTTCACCATTCATTTTCCGCTGGTTAACACCGTTGACCGTGCAGATATATATATATATATATATATATATATATATATAATTGTTTTAGGATTTGTTATTCAATGGTCTTGATCATCGGCCTGCTCATCTACGTGGCATCCGATTACTGGTGCCATGTGGCAGCCAACTAGCATGGGTTTCGTTATACCTTTATCCAATCAAAATTATGGACGTTTAGTTAGTTAGTTGAACACTTTATTGTAGATACCTGAAGTGACCATTTAAAAATAAAGACAAATAATGGGGAGGCAATAGTATAATTCTCATTGATTCAGAGAAGTAATGGAAAATAGATAGTTTTGATTTGTATTGTACCACTCTAGCAGACTGGTGTCTTTGAAGTTTAGTCTTATAATTCACCAATCAACGAGTTATATCTGATCTCTTTCTGGAAAAAATGAAGTAAGAAACTTGAATCAGTTTGTTTTACAGTATATCTAAGATTCAATTCATGATTGTACAGTGGAATAGTGAGAATGAAAATATGCAGCTGATGTTATGGTTGTAAAGTAATAATATACTAATAACTAAAGGAAGATACTCTTTTAGGGTTTATTGGAGAAGAAGGGGGAAGAGAGGAGAGCACAATAAACCACAAAGGATTACATTGTTAATATTTGGGTTCCCTCGCACATTCTTTTACAACTCAAGTGAGATGGGACTAAACCCACCCCTCTAACTCTAGACACTTCCACATTTACTATTGACACACCATACTCCCCCTCAAGTTGGATCTTCCATGATGTGGAAGTCCAACTTGCCCATAAAAACATTAAAGGCTTTACATCATCAACTCCCCTTTACGACCAATACTGTCTTAACTTGGTGACCAAAATACAAGAGGCCATGTGGTACCTACTATGAACACCTAACGTCTTGGTGCACCACCACACTCAAGCGATCATGTGGTACACACTATGGCCCAACTATAGGCTAGTTTCAGCTTTTTGCTTGGCCATGGCTTCTCCCTATGGTCCATCGTAGCCTACCTTTTACAACGGTTGTTCTTGGCACTATTAGATCATGACCTAAATACAATCTAAGGGTGTTACAAGGTATACATGCGCCTGTTTATAACACTTGTAGACAATTGAGGGTTACAATACACAAGAGTCCAACCATCTAGATCACATTGGCAGCCATCCATCGCTTCACACTTTGAATTTCACCAACATCTACCACCAATGACAACTTGGTTTCCTTTCATACTAGAGAAACCTCAATGCTGAAGATGTCCACAAGGCACTTCCAACGCAAACAATTCCAAAAGCCTTCAGAGACAATTCAACAAGCACCATGCAGGCAACACTGCTGATAACTAAACTTGTCCACACACAAATTGTTGTATACACAGCCCACAAAAAAAGAGTCACAATGCCACTGCAGATTATCCACAACATTGTTGATGTTCACAGATTCCAGCCACACAGGTTACACAACCTGTTTTGAGAGATTTCATCATAACACCATCAAATATTTTTTGCCACTAAGAGTGAGCCACTTCATAGCACAGCTGGTCCACAGATCAACAATGCAGGAAATCAAGTCATTCATTTCATCAAACAGCTGGTCAACAGATGAACAATGCATCGGAGCAAGTCAGTCAGCTGCCCCATTGGCTGCTACAACAACATGGTGGCTACTATACAACAGCCAACAACATCTCACAGCCATTTTATCGAATTTCTATGATGCGAGCATGATTTTTTAGCTCAACAATTCAGCAGTCAACATTTCTACTCATAGTCCTTTTTTCGAACACCTATGATGCGAGCATGATTCTTTAGCACAATCAATTCTACAGCCAACAACATCTATACTCACAGTCCTTTAATCTAACACCTACGATTTGAGCATGATTCTTTATCATGAAAACAAGTTCACAATCCATTTCACAGTCTAAAAGCAGATTGTAGTCCATTACAATCCATAGCAGTCCATTACAATCCATAATCAACGAAAAAAAGTAAAGAACAACTCGGCGAAACACACAATAAAATTGCGGCAAACAACAAAGCAGTTTTTAGTTTGTTTATTGCAGCTGAGCAATAACATCAAAGATACAGCTGCATCACCTTCAAATTATCTTCAGTCATCTCTTCAAAGAGCTTCACAACAACCAAAGAGCAACATAACGACAACTTAAAAAACAATAAATAGAGCTTCATTAGGAACTTGCAAATTGCTCAAAAATAGTGAATCCCACCTTCATGATAGCCTTCAATACAAACCACATTCCAACAGTAGCAAAAGAGATTTAAAATCTCAACTTAAAACATGCGCTTCAACATTAATGGCTGCATATCAGGCATTTCACCAAACACCTGAAATCCACTCAGAAATTTCACCAAACACCTGTTGGGTATCTTTTTAATCCCACCATGGCTGCACATCAGCTCACCATGGTTGCACAACAGCCCACTTTTTTTCTTGTCTTCAATGGCTGCTACACAACACTTCTTCTTTCTTCTTCTCCTTCTACTCCCCCCCTAAAAAAAAGGTCGCAATGACAAGGAACATGGAGAGGGAAGACAACTAACATAAAATGGATGATGGATGGTTGGAATGACACCAAATCTGAACCTTGGATGGAGGTAAAAGGGTGTTGGAGAAAACCTCAACTAAACGATTGGAGAAGCCCTAAACTAAACGAACTTTCGGAACTAACTCGCTCTGATACCATGTAAAATAATAATATACTAATAACTACAAGAGGATACCCTTTAAGGGTTATTGAAAAAGAAGGGGGAAGAGAGAGAAGAGAGCGCAATAAACCACAAAGGACTATATTGTTGATATTTGGGTTCCCTAATACAAGGAAGTAGGGTCTCTTATATAGAGGTTCCCTCACACATTCTTTTACAACTCAAGTGAGGTGGGACTAAATCCACACTAACTCTAGATACTTACACATTTACTACTAACACACCACACCATCTCAAAAAATGATCCATTATCTTGTTCTAATGTTTTGGGCCACCACTAGTTCTTACTTTGAGAGTGATATTCGATTGATATGAATAGGCACTCCAAACCATAGATGGTGAAATAGCTCCGTCGATTGCTTTCAGAAGAAAGAATAGAGAGGGAGCTGGTCCTGGATTTTATGATTCAAGTACATACACACAAAGCCCTTTTGCTCGCGTACCAGAGGCACTTCGCCCCAAGCCTGGTCGGTTGTCCATTGCCCAACAGCGAGTTTATGAGGTAGCATTTACTGTCCTATCTTTCCATATGTTATAACATGTGTGCTGATTTTAATCGTGTTTGGATTTTATTATTATTATTTTTGTAATATTATTTTTCTTTCTTGGATGTCAGGATTTTGTTAGGTTTCCATGGCAGAACCAGACAAGCCAGAGTTCAAATGCTGTCCCTGCCGGTCCTCCTGGTTCGTCTGGGGGTTCGAGTAGTTCTGGCCTCTCTCGCGTATATGGTTCAAGTTCAGGGCAATTAAATGCAGGCATCTACTCCATTGCACAAGGTGCTACAGGATTCAGCGCAGCTGCCCAGCCAGGAGATGTTATTTCCGAAGATGATCACAGTTCAGCACAACTTATTAGGTGTTTTTCATCTCTCTGTCTGTGTTTATCTCTCTGTCTGCTCGCGCATGTGTGTGGTGGCGTGGGTATCGCTGGCCCGCTGGATGCGACTGGGGTTATCATGTACGTCAGGCAATCCACTCCGTCACTAGCTGGCGTGTGGCGTTGCCTGCCGAATGCAAGCGGGTTTTATCTGTGCATCAGGCAATCCACTCCATCACTGGCCAGCGAGCATAACCTTATCAGGCACATACATAGCCAAATATTATGCCTGATCTCGATTTCCTGACAGCTATCCACTCCATCTTAAGCCAGTGAGCATAAACATAGGATACATTGATGCAGCCAAATACTCTATGATTGATGTCAATTCCACGATTGGCACTTGTGCTCTGCAATCTGAATTTCTGGATTGGTGGGCCACCTCTTGATTAGCCATAGTCCAAATTTGCAGGAAAATTGCATGATTCCAACTATCGTAACTATCTGGGTGATCACATCTTTATTGGACAGTAAAATAATTATATATTGGACCATGTCCACTTCAAGAGGTGTAACATCAACTAGACGGTTCTAATCTACAAACATGTGTGCAGAAGTGAACAGAGTTTGCGTCTAGCAAAGGAATCTTCCTTATGCACAGATATATACATGTGTGTGCGGGGTATGCACACATGACAACAAATGGATAATAGTTTCTAAACATGACTGAAAATGCTAATTTTCTCTCTATCTTTTCCATTGTGTTACAGTGCTTCCACAACTCATGTTGGGACACCTGATGGAATTATCCAACATAATGCGGATATCAGTTCTGTTGATACTTCTTTTCCTTCAACTGGTGTTTCCCCAGAATTGCATACCATGGAATCCTCTAATGCAACAAAAGTTAGTAAAACATGTGTAGTTTTAGTTTTGTTGTGGACTTGCACTGATACTGGCATATTTTCATTTGATTTGGTTGAAGGAATTGGGAGCTTCTGTTCAGGCATCATCTGCAACTGCTACTGAGCATCTGGGAAGCAGCATATCAGAGCCTTTATTAACCACTGGAGAGGCATTAGATAAATACCAAATAGTGGCCCAAAAGGTACTGGATGCTTTTAGCTTTTATTTAGTTCTTGTTTGACACTTCTTGGGGTTCTACTTTACAGACACTTTGCATAGTAGAGATTTCTGGTTTGTATGTACCACTTGCATGCTTCATTGTGTTTGTGTATGAGGCTTAAAAACTCCGTATTTCTGGTTTGTATTTCAGCAATACAGATTTTTTTTGAAAAATCTGAAATGAATCTTAGAAATATAATATTTTTTCCTAAATATAAATATGATAGTTTTATGTTTACATGCATACAGTAAGATACTTTTTTTATATATACAAGTGAGTAGATTAGTATATTGAGTACTTTTATTACGTATTGCGTGTAAATTTTACACACCAATGTAAATAAAGTTATGAACTGATGTGTCATAGATAATGATTCTTGAATGATATATTATGTTTGAAAATATGAAAACATTCAATAGTATATAACTTCAACTCTACGGCTCCAGTAACACTTTTTTTTTTCTCACAACTTTCTTTAGCTTAGAAATTCCTTATTCGATAAGCCTGAAACTCACTAAATTTATAAGAACATATAGGACTAAATTTATAAGAACAAATGAGACAACCAAAGAAGCAGGGGCTTGGGCCTGTAGGACAATGGAAGGTTGGCAACTTCGCAACCTCAAAGTCACAGGTTTGAGCCCAGCTTACTTATATAAATAAAAAAAAGATAACCAAAGAAGCATTAGCAATTACTAGTATGCGCTTGCAAGTTCTGAAACTGCTGGATGTTTTGCCTAAGGACTAAATTTTTTCAAATTATTCATTTTAAAGAAAATAAATACAAAATAAAAATTATGAAAATTTTGCCAAACTTCCTAAGTTAATGTATTAACTATAAGATTTTAATGTAAAAGTTACAATGCCACCACATTTTAAATAGGGAGGTATAATTGAAATAAGGGATTGACTCCTATGATTGTTTTACTTGGTAGTGCCATGCGATGATGAGAATCACCCGTTGCGGCCACGTGACATACATTTTGATCACTGTAAGTGTTTCGTGTGGATGGTCATCACTTGTACCATGCTCAGTGCAAGCAGACATTTCAGAGAATTGGAATCATCCGATTAAGGCATTTCAATATGAATTGTTAAGTGGGTATGAACAATGTTCCCTATTAAAATGCTCTGACGGATGGTTCCAATTCTCTGATGTGCGTGATTATGGTACAAGTGATGGCCAGCCACTTGAAACACTTTAAAGTGATAAACAATTTATGTCTCGTGGCCTAAAGGTGCTTCTCATGGTATCTTTCTATAAATGCTTCTCATATCTTATTCTTCCTTAAAAATAATTCACTATTTTAAGAACTCAAAAAATATAAAAATTAAGACATTTATACTGATACGTATTGATGATAGCTAGCAGGTATCAGCTGATACCTGAAGGATACCTGTAAGTGTGCATCACTATCCATCAGTTAAAAGTTTTATATGTATCGGTATCGACCAATACTTTAACATGCTTGTGTAAATTTTTTTTTCTGATGACGGGGTATCCGGGCCTCTTAAATCACCTGACTAAGTCCAGGGCACGAGCATCACCTGCACATCACACATACCAGGTAAGTAGGGATAAATCCCTGCAGGTGGCCAACAGGGAGGGGATTTGAACTCAGCTCCATGCTTGTGCACATTAATTAGCAGGTAAAGAGTGTTATACCAATTAATGTTCCATAAAATGGGACAGTTTTGGTTTATATTGATAAACCGTTGTCAAATTTCTATCATGGGGAGATGTAGAGCCCTGATTTAAATTTGTTAGGTCAATAAAGAATTCTACTATTCAATTTTCATTCACATAGTCTTTTCTAATGATGTCCATCTCTTTGTTTCTTATGATTGACATTTTTTCTTTCTAATACTGAATTTCATTTTATTTACATCATTATTCTTTTTTATACTCTTCTCTTGCATTTTCATTGTTGTTTCCTTTTTTTTTTGTCTTTTCAATATGATATCGTACTTGCTTCTTGTTTTCCAGCTGGAATCTTTGATTGGTAAAGATGCGAGAGATGCTGAACTTCAGGTAGTATTTCTTGTCTCTACCTGTTTGGGTTGTGGTTGCTAAGGACATTAATATGAAACTTAAAATTGCAAATTATATTTCAATTTAAGTGGTTGTATCCTGATCATACTCCATCTATCTAGCTAAGTTATATATATATATATATATATATATATATATATATATATATATATATATATATATATAGGTGTATATGTATACATTTAATATTTATTTTCTTGTACCTAATTTTGTTAGAAATGTTAGTCTGACGTTGAACTTAAACAATTCGGTCTAGAAAGAAAGATTTTATCAGGACTGTCTAAGGTTTATACCTGTGTGCAGGGAGTTATTGCTGAAGTGCCTGAAATCATACTCCGATGTGTAAGCCGAGATGAAGCCGCTTTGGCTGTAGCCCAAAAGGTTTGTCATCTTGCTTGTAATTTATAAACCGGTGCCATTATCTATTGCTGCTTTCATTTGCAGTTTACTGTTTCCTGCAAACTTTGGGACAGGTTTTCAAGAGTTTATATGAGAATGCATCAAACAGTATACACACTGGTTCTCATCTTGCAATTCTAGCTGCTATACGCGATGTTTGCAAGCTTGTTGTCAAGGAATTAACAAGCTGGGTATGTCTTCTATTGATTTGGTTATGCCCATGGGATGTGGTTGTTATTTGTTACCTGTAGGATGTAACTGACAGTTTATAGTACTTATCTTGAAATGCTTTTGGTATGTTCTATATGCTTTATTAAGTTCATTGTCTAAAATTTTGTCATTGATGATACATATGTATGTGCTACTCACATATTATTTATCTATGTGATATACATGTCGTATGGTTCTAGGTGATATATAATCGTTACCCTTTTCTAGTATGATTTAACTTTCTTTTCAGGATATTAGTCAATGATCATTTGAATGAAGATTGCCTCTATCGCTTGCTAACTTAGGACCTGTTTGAACCACCCCATGTTAGTGATAATTTACATGAAATGAAGGTATCTAGTTTAATTACTTCGGGTGCTTATCAGACTTTCCAAATTTGATGACATTTTCTTGGGATATTTGGCATGAAATATCTTTCTACTTGGAATAGTATGTAATTTTATCTAGGGGTGTATTCGGTTCAGTTTGGTCGGTTTTGGGCCAAAACCACAAACCAAACCGGTCCTAATCGGTTTCTAGAATTTCAAACCAAACCAAACCGTCCAACTCTTAAACCAAACCAACAAGATTCGATTCGATTCGATTCGGTTTGGTCAGTTTCGGTTTTCCTATAAATTCTACTTGCACATCAAAATTTTCTCAACTTCTCAACGGGGTTTTCCTATAAGTTCTACTTTAGGATTTTGGAATAGGCTAAAGACAAAGGTAGGGTTTTATATAAAATATGCATTTTACTTAAGTGCCCTTTAAAATTAATCATAACCCCCGCCTATATATATATATATATATATATATATATATATATATATATATATACAAACTACATTCGGTCATTTTCGGCTTGGGGAGGCTTGGAACTGAAACCAAACCAAACTTTTCGGTTTTCCTTTTTTCCAAACCAAACCGGTTCCCGTGCAAACTGGACCAAACCCGGCGGTCCGGTTCGGTCCAAGAAATGCACAGCCTTAATTTTATCACAATAAAGAAATTCCCTCAACACACTCCTCAACTTATCATGGATTTTGAGGGAGTTTGATAGCCATAGAAATGCTCATTATTTTATAAAGGAAAAGATGGACACTATAACTATAAACCATGGATCAAAATCTCGAAAAAATCGATACGCATCGTCCAGCCCCAAAACCGATACGTACCGGATGATACGTATTGGTACCGGACGATACTTTCTGGTATTTTGCCCAAAAAAAACGATAATTTGAAATTATCGGACAATACGAACAATACATTGGACAATAATTTGAACGATAATTTGCCTGTTTTTTAAGGGGCCTGGTAAAAACCCATTTTTATCATATCGTTCATGTCCAAAACTGATACGTATCAGTATCTGACGATATTTTGACTCATGCTATAAATCCCTTAAAATCTATGAAAAGTTAACAATTAGGAGAATTTGATAGCTAAATACATGGATTGTAGGGATCATGATATCCAAATAAATTGATTATTTAAAAAAACAATGAATTTATAGATTTCAAGCTCCCTAGAATATCACATTTATGTGATGATTTGGTTAATAAATTCGTGGATTTTCTTAACTTGAGATTCATAGAAACTAGAAATCGTATTAAATTGATTAAAAATAAAGTTTACAAATGGTAAGGTCCCTAAAATTTGCGAAATTTGTATGTGAATTTGATTTCGCATTCACAGATTTTGGGAACCTTGATACCAATACAAAAATTGACTTTTATGTAATCTCTCCAGAATCCCTGAACATCATGTTGCATTGAATGTGAGTATAAATTCATGGATTTCAAGGATCTTGATATCAATAGGGAAATTTGATTTTATATACGTTGTTGACTTGTACAAATGTAAGGACCCCTAAAATTAGTAAAAATCATTTCGACGAGGTTTTTTTGGGGACGTCAATTTCAAACCAAGAATATAAAATAATGATAAACTAACTAAAGATGAGAATACCCTAATTATGGTTTATGTGTGTGTGTGTGTATGAGAGAGAGAGAGAGAGAGAGAGAGAGAGAGAGAGAGAGAGAGAGAGAGAGAGAGAGAGAGCAATGACACAAAAGGACTACATTGTTACTGCTTGAGATGCTTTACAAATGACATGAGTCCTTTTTCTATAGAGGGAAGCATAAAGCTTAAAGTTACTTCGAAATGAGGTAGAGTAAACCCACGCCTTAACTGGACACATACCTACACACATGAACACGACTTATATTATCTCCAACACTCTCCCTCCAGTTGGAGCATCCATGACATGGAAACTTCCATGCAAATACATAGAAAAGGTGCATGTTTACACCATCTCTCTTGATTTGATATGGTCACATCACATCAACCCGCACCTAGGTGTCCAAGAACAACAGTTAATAACGCGGTGCAGACACTTGCACTCACGAACAACTTGGTGCAACATTGCACTCAAGTGGTCATGGCACACATCATGATCCAAACAAATGGCTAAATCCTTAGCTTACAACATGTTCTTGGCACCAACAACATGGCCACACGGCCTAAACAATGACCCGTAACAATATCAAAGGAAGAGCTGACAATATACAATAACTATATAAGGCTATACATCATGATAGTAATGGTATCTGGGGAACCAATCATCTCCAAACATACAACGAACAATTTGCTCATGCATATCTCTATCGTCCATCCAAGAGAATATTGCCACATTATATATCCACATAACAACCACTCGGATATGTTCGGAATGTGTGAGTTTGGGTGCCGATAGAAGCCCCAAGGGAATGAAGATTTTAGCATCTGTACAACTGTTAGGGGAATTTTTGATACTAGAAAATGCATTGGAAGCCTTGTCAGGATTAATTTGCAAACTTCCAACATACCCACATTTCTTCGTTCTCCTTTTTATTCACATTTATGACTACATGACCACAACTATGTTAGTTGTACATGCCAATACCATATCACATCTTATGATAAGTTCCAACTTGCAACATAAACATGATAAAGCAAGGAGAATCACGAGGCTCATCATTATTCTTCACCCTTTCATCTTCTTCTTTCTTCTCTCGATCCAAAGTGAATCCAGCCACAGTTACAACACTATCAAACGCCATACGCCAATGATAGCCACCATCTTACAATACCAACAACCGTTTACCATCTCTATCAGTGCCACCCCTTGTCACAAAAATTGTAAAGTCCCCAAATTCGCTCACTGAATCAATGCGTTTACTTGGGGACATCACACTAGATCACATATCCATGATCCTAATTATGTTTTAATCCACAAAGATCCACATATAAATGTAAAGGAAAAACAACTATTAAAAGCGCATACATAAAATTTTCTTTTCTCATCATCATGAGAGCAATACTAAATTATGAGATAACAACCTATTATACCAAGTTTTATACCTACTCTTTAAATTAAATAAAAAAAATTGAAATCAAGCATAATCCATCACTAGCATAAGCCTGCTCAGAAAAATAAACCTGAAATAAATATCTTAAAATCCTTCCTAATGCATGAAGAAAAACCTAATCAGCTAAGCTTCAAATCCTTCTTTGCTCAAATCTAGATTTCCATCAATCAATGACGCAACTACATTATCCACTCCATGTATAGTTGTACTCCCTGCAATCCCAAACAATGGATTGGTTTACCAAGTAAACCGGTATGGACCAGACATGATGGGGGTAATAGGAAAAATCCATAACTCAAACCAACTCATAAAATTAATCAATAACCGAGATATAACATGTGACATAAATAATGAGTAAAACAACAGAATGAATCCCAATCAATAATGATATAATATAAAATCTAAATAAACATTGTGGCTTGGGTCTCTACCTTATTTTCCAGTGTGATAATTTTAATTGTGCATTTCATGCTCATGAATCGGCGTGCATAATGGACGTGGTTATCTCTTTCTTAATCATTATCTTAGTCTTCTCTTGCTTTTCGATTAGTATCTACGTTACCTTCACATAACTTCTCTTTAGTTAAGTAGTAAGCTTAAAAGTAAAGACCTCCTATCTCTTCAGTCTTATCATTAATGCATGGATGTGTGACTTTTCTTACTTGCCATTCTTATTCATGTTAATTTCTCTAGCATAAGCCCATAAGAATTCTATCGTAATTATAGAAATATTTTGCTTTTATGTGTCATGTCGTAAATGTCTCTTCACTTTTATGGATGCCATGAATGTACATGCATAGAAAAATTGAAAGTAATCAATCATGCAATAGCTCTTTCACTTATTTAGGCTTAATATATTATAAACATGTAATCTCTATCGATTTCTACTTGTTTCATATTGTGTAAATCAAACATCCTAGGTTGTATGGATTCTAAACAATAAAAAAAGATGAACATAAATAAACATTTAAACATGATGATTAAACATAGACAATATTTGAGTTGAGATATAAATTCATTGCTTGCATTCTGGACAAATTCTGGTATTTTGGACATATTTTGGATTCTCGGCATATTCTGGATTTCTGAACAGATTCTGGATTCTGGTTTATGCACATAATTTCGTGATGAATCACGAAGCCCGTTTACCATAAAAAATCCCCGATTAAGCATCAAAATTAACAATTTAACATGAAGAAAATTCATTAAATGAAATAAACTCAAATTCCTATTTTATTTTTGTGTTATCTACGTGCCTGATTAATCTCAACATGATTTCTCCATACCTTTAGTCTTCGCAAAAAATTGATATAACTTCTCACCCTTGATCCAATCTGAAGCTCTAATCCGAAATCAGGTTGCGTTGTAAGCTTTTCTCGCTTTCTTCTAAGCCTTCAAACCGAAAACTCTAGGGTTTCTCTTCTAATTCTTCTCTAGAATTTTTTCTATCTCTCTCTCTCTAAGGTTTTTAGTGTATAAAAGTTTTGTAAATTAAACCTAATCTTTATTTTTAAAATACCTTAAGGTTTCCTATTTAAAGTCTTAACTCTCATTAGAACTTTCTATATGGGCCTTAATTAATTTATGGGTTATTAATATCACTTAGGGGCCATACAAAAGGGTCTTACTGACGGGCCTTTACTAACATTAATAATTCTAATGAGTTTTATTACTTTACTGACGGGTCTTAAAGCTCCATTATCTATTACTAGTGGCACGCCAAAATTACTAACATATTAATTAAATGTTTTAAGGTCTAATAATTAGATTAATTAATTATTATAGGCCATGATAAAATAAAATAGACATTATGTATATGTGCAATAACTATTGAAGTGTATGAAATCAATCAAACAAAATCATAATCACAATTTAAAGTAAATAATTAAGATCTAAATAAGTGAAAATTTTTGGTCGTTACATTAACCTTCAAAACTCACTCCTCCTAACTCTAACTGCAACACCACCGTAACCAAATGGTAGGTCTGTGAAAACCGTTCCAGCCCCAAGTGGAAAACACCATAAATTGAGGCACCAAATCATGTGATGCGGCAAAACCGTGAAAACCAGATTTCATGGGTTTAAAAAAATGTATCAAATGTCACCATTGAGGCATTAATAATGCAATCTAGTGCTACAGAGAGGTTTATAAGAAGATTTCTATACAATACTAAACCCCAGAAGTTGATCTCGACTTCACAGAGAATTGTGTTCAGAAAACCGTGAAACCTTAATTTCTTAACGTGCCTCTCGAAAAACATGTTATGAGGCCTCAAATCACGAATTTCCAATAGAAGGATCAATCAGCATGCAAAACTGAACCAAACCCCTTTATTTCGGAGATAATCTGAGGTCAAACTTTGACCATGGTTGATGTCAACAGCTCTAGCGATGACGTCAACAGCCACAAATTTTCTCTTTTTTTTCTTAGATTTTCTATATTTTCTTCTATTTCTTTTATTCTCTTCTTCATTAGAACATGCTGCTACAACAATTCTCTCGTTCTCTCTCTTTCCTTTTTTTCTGACATTGGCTGCTACAGCAACACCTTCTATAGTAACACCTATTTTTCCTTTCACTTCTCCTATTCTCCCCCTAAAAAATATGTTATTTAAAGGGAGGGGAAAGGCAGTACATATGAATAACTGAGGTGAGACCATGGCTGCACAAGACCGGACATTACTGCAATAATGCAAAACCCGAACTGAAAATGGAGGTGAAAGGAGTAACAAGTGTTAGGGAGACAAACATGGTTTCTGATTTGATGCACAAAGATCTGTCTATGTGACGATGTGCAAAGCATACGTCAGACGAAATCTTAAACAAGATGCACGGGACTGACCCACTATGGTACCATGTTAAAACTAAGAATCTACAATAATGATAAACTAAGTAAATACGAGAATTCCCTAATTAAGTTTTACGAGATAAAGAGAGCTGTAGAAGAAAAGGGAGAGCGGAGAGAGAACAATGACACATAAAGGACTACATTATTACTACATGAGATGCTTTATAAAAGTCATTAGCCGTCACTCTATAGTAGGGAACGTAAAAACATGAAGTTATTTCTAAATGAGGAGGACTAAAACCTCACCTTAACTCGACACATACCTACACCTACACACATGAACACATAACTTATAGGATCCGACTCTCCTGACCTTCATTTAAACACCAAAATGGTGTTTAAATGATCTTACACCATTACTGGTTTAAGATATGGGTAATCCACACCGTCAAAGTGATAGATCATACATTGAAGGGCAATGGGCACAAAAATCACATTAGTTGGGAGATTTGAACCATCCGTTCTATGCACTCTAATACCAACCATTGTTTTTAGTTTTAATGGCTGATATTAAAGTTCGCCAATACAATGGTTCAGATATATTTATGGGCATGATTCTTAAGATTAAGCATATTCCAATGATGGATTGCTGCTTGGACAATTTAGATTGATCACAAATGTGCGCCACAAGGCATAATAATAAACCACATTTCAATGGTGTAAGATAAAAAAGTCCAATTTAATGGTGTATGATCATTTAAACACAATTTGGTGTTTAAATGTTGGTCATGAGCCATTATCCCTAACTTATATTATCTCCAACACTCAATATCCATAAAGAGTTGGTATAAAGGTCCCTATTGATAGGATTTTGTGATTAAATTCACAAAATTTTGGGACCTTGATATACGTGTGTGTGTGTGTGTGTATATATATATATATATATATATATATATATATATATATATATATATATAAGCAACAAAATACATACACAACAATGTGAACGATAACACCAATATATGCAAGAAAGCAACCGTGCATACATCACTATAAAAACACAATCACAATAAGTCAGGTGAGCTATTGCAATGTGTATAAATCACAATGTCCATGTATCTAATAATGAACCTATTTTGCAGCTCCATACTGTGTCATTTATAGTACTTTAAACTATGTAATTAATACTATGTAAAACACTCTGGGAACGGTGTAATAAACCTATCACACTTTTGGAATAGTTGATGCAATACGTTCCATGCCTTGTTAATTGATAATTGTGCTTAAATATGCTCGATTTTATGCCAAGTGCTAATATACATATACGAATATTATTATTATATGTATTTAATCCTCTAGTAAATAGTAATCATTTTAATGATGATGACATGGCTTACTTGTGAACAATATCATTTTCTAATTTATTGGATAATATCAGCCTTTGTTAGTAGCCAAAGGTTTGGGGAAATGGCAATGTTTTTTCGCTGCTCATCTTCTCAAAATTTCGCACTTCCTTCCTTTTCCTTCTCTCTCTTTGCAGAATTTGTTGTGGGTACATTTTTATAAGAGCTGATATATGGTAATCCTGTTCCCAATATAGATTTGGAACGGGTCACTGATCTTGGACAGATGATGCTATTTTCTCCTTATATGCGCTATGTGATGTGAAAGACCTGATCTGAAATCTACTGGGTCAAAGATTGCATAAAACCACATCTCTATTGTGTGATTCAAATCAGCCAAATACCTTTAAAATGAATCTAAATTTCTAAAATGAGTTTTAGCCGTTCATTTTAAAGACATTTGACCACATTGAATCGGAGGTTGTTATTTTTGATCGATGCTTTGAATCTTAGGTTAGAGATATTTTTTCCATGCAATCTTTGATCCACCAGATTTTGGATTGCATCTTTCACATCACATAGCACACATGACAAAAAATAATGCCACGAGTCCACGTCAGTAACTCGTTCCAAATCTAGATTGCGAACGAATAGGTTACCATATACCAGCTGTTTTCATAATTGGTTGAAAGGGCATCTATGTCTAAAAGAAGATATGGAGTTCCTATTTTGTATGTTCCTCAATTCTTCATATGTGATCCTTTTTTTATCCTTAAAGATATATTCATTTAGTCCCTTTATTCCATGTCCCAGGTGATTTATTCAGATGAAGAGCGAAAGTTTAACAAAGATATAACTATTGGCCTAATTCGTTCCGAGTTGCTAAACCTTTCAGAGTACAATTTACATTTGGCAAAACTTATTGATGGGGGAAGGAATAGTATGTATACTTTCAGAATCTAAATTAAAATTTCAGTTAGTTGATACACATCTAACCTTTTACCTTATCCTTTACAGAAGCTGCTACAGAGTTTTCAATTTTTCTTATTCAAACGTTGGTGGTTCAGGAATCCGGAGTTAGTGTGTCAGAACTCCACAATCTCATTGATGCCTTGGCAAAGGTATATGCTATCTATTTGTGTGATATGATCTAAATTTTAGTTCTTGAAAGTTCTAACATTTCTTTGGTCGGTAATTGTTCTCAAGGTGCAGCTTGCTATGAGGCCTGGTTCTCCTGAATCTTTACTGCAGTTGGTTGAGATTGCCAGGAATCCTGCTGCCAATGCGATGTATCTATCAACTTTTCCTATTAGCAAGGATGATAAGGCCAGGATGTCTAGGGACAAAAAGGTAAACAAAGTTCGTAGTAACCATAATATTAGTGACTTTTGCTTTACATCTATTTTTGCCTTCTTATATGATTCTAATATTTCTGTGAATGTCTATTTGAAGCTGGTTACTTTTGGTCGTTCCCTGACAACTAGGGAGGACAATAATATTGCTGAACCTTCTGCTGATCCTACTGGCTTCCGTGATCAGGTAGCTGTTAATTTCATTGTATATGTTCTGTGCCTTTCATATGCATCCATGCCCATATCCGCGGATGTGTGCATGTGCGTGGGTGTCCAATATCAATCTATTTGTTCCTCCATATTGTCTCTTCAATGGAAGATTATAGGAGGTTGGGTAACAGTTAATATATTGTTTTCTTCCCTGAATTTCTTTTTATTCTGTGCCTGTTTGTACTATCATATGCAATTTCATATAGTTACTTTGAAGCATTGTATTTTCTTCTTGTGAAAGTAATGCATGCCACTTTATTTCCATTAGAAACGGCCGTTGGGGATGCTATCTTCTCTTGATATCTTGTGGGCTTATAGCTTACTACATGGTGCAGATTGTTATACTCAAGCAGTCTTTTCATAGTGAAGCACCGGTGAAGCATTCCGTCTTACAGTCAAGCGAGGCATAAGCATATGTTAAGTCTTCGCATATGTTCTACAAAAAAAAAAGACTACCCCAATTAGAATGTAGCTGTAGAGCAAGTAGCAAACATAAATAAACTGTTAATGCAAATGCCCAAGTAACCAACTAAGCAGTGAGCGTAAACATTTTGGAGTAGAAAATAAAATACCATCAGAGATTCATCCTTCCTGCTGCAGTAAATTTGTATTATATATGTGTTGAAGAGTGAATATTTGATCAAAATTTGTATTGTTGAGATTGCTAGGTTAGAACACAGTAAGAGAAACACAATTCACAGTTATGTCAAGAGGCTTATGCCTTTTGACTTTAGGCATGCTTGAAGGTGTGGAGCATATGCATCACATACACCTCTACCGAAAGCACGTATGCCGCAATGATATTGCACCTCTGTGGTGCGCCGTGAGCTTGATGCTATCACTATCCTCATAGCTTAACCTCTTCACCTGCCTTTGAAAGCACTCTCCTTAAGGGATTTCTAGTAGCATTTTTTGTTGTTTTATTCTTTATATTCTCAGATGGATTTTTCTCTTAATTGTCATTCTCTATACGTTTATGTGCAACAGACGTGTTGATCGTATGCATGTTGAGTGACAATTATCTTCATCCTCCACATTTCAATATTGTATTAAAGTGTCTGTTATTGTATTTTTTCTTGTGAAGACTTCCATGCATCCATGAAAGTTTCGATTGTTCACTTATTCCATGGTTTATTTGGTTGAAGTAGAGTTGGAGCAGGAGCAAGGAAGTTTTCATTCTCAAAACTGTAGGACCCTAGTGTCTAGGAATGTCTATGTCATGCAAAAGAAATTAGGGAATTCTACTTATCAATTTATGTTGAAGTGTATACTGTATACCACAAAATGCCTTGTTATTTTATTGATTTTGTAATATTTGTTATTGTACGAGTAGGAAATGAGAAAATTGAAGTAGAAAAATGATTTGAATTATCTTGACAGAATGATAGTGCTAATATTTGGTGGTATATGAGAGTGGAGATTCAGAGGCAGGGTCCAACCAAGTGCTGAAGAGCCCATTTTTGTGTTCGTATGTTTTTGACTGAGTCTTGTTCATTAGTCGTTTGTGGTGATGGAAGTTACCTATCTCTTTTTCTTCGGAAGTATTTTCAGATAAACATTGATTCAATGCATATTTGAACAAGAAGTTGAAGAGTTCTGCCGTGAGGTATTTCTTACGGTGAACCCTGGACCAAAATGCCTTGAGGTGCATGTATAAGACATAGGAGGAAAAAACTTATGATGTTTGATCCGAAGGTGCATAAAGCATACACTTTAATTCAAGGTTACATATGGAATTGGTTTATGCATTCACGATCTCCATTTCCTTTTTGTAAGATATTCTTTTCCATGTGTTCTCCACAGTTCAGTCTTTAGTTGCAACTTAAACAATCTTAGAAATCTAACTTGAGATTTGGCGGGGATATATTGTTTCCTACCTTTTCTGTCTCTAAAATTGGTCATAGGTTGTCATTACACAACACTGAATTTAAGCAGATATACAGTAAATGTTTATTCTTTAACGTCTATATATTATGTCAATGCACTGCAGGTTTCTCTTTTGTTTGCTGAATGGTGTCATATTTGCGAACATCCTGGTACAAGTGATGCAGCCTATACCCATTATGTCACACAATTGCAGCAAAATGGGTTGCTTAAAGGTGATGATACGTCAGATCGCTTTTTCCGCATCCTCATGGTAATTTTGCTCCCTTGTATGTAGTTGATTTATGTGAGATTTCTCTAAACCATGGCAATATTATTATTATTATTTTTAAAATTTCAGGAAACTTCTGTGGCACATTCCCTAGCCACTGAGGTGATGACTCAATCACCGCAGCAAGTCCAGCATCTTTCATTTATTGCCATTGATATGTATGCAAAACTCGTGGTTGTGGTTTTGAAGGTAACTTCTTTAATAAACTTATTATTCATAAAACATGGTTCTAATAGTAATTATATTTTCTTATTTATAGGATTATTTGATTAGTAACATTGTAAATGGTACTTAGGGTTAAGTAAGAAAAACGAAGTACTCTTATACATATATCTCTAATACCATTTACACCTTGGTGGCTTTAAAGACCCTCTGAATACTTTATTAATTAGTATTGACGTGATTATTACAATTTTTTGTTGTTGAAAATTTTGTTACCGGTTACATTAAACGACCTAGCATTTGTCATATTAAAATCTGTTGTTTATAAACATTTCTTTTTTCTTTTGGATGTTAGTACTATGCGGTGGATCAGGGATCAAGTAAAGCCATTCTCTTGACCAAGGTTTAAATCCACGAATATTAATCTTTCCTTTTATTTTCTTTCTTCTGTTTGTGTTATTACTTCATTGTTCTCATTTTTGTATGTGGACAGATTCTGTCAGTGACTGTGAGGGTCATCCAAAAGGATGCAGATGATAAAAAGTCATCTTTTAATCCTAGGCCGTATTTCCGCTTGTTTGTTAATTGGCTCCTGGATCTCATCTCCCCTGACCCCGTCCTCGATGGTTCCAACTTTCAGGTTTACGTTCTTCACACTTAGTGGCTTCAATATTCTGTATTTGTCTTTATTTAATGTAGATTTGGCATCTTCAGGTCTTGACAGCTTTTGCAAATGCTTTCCATGCATTGCAACCTTTAAAAGTTCCTGGTTGGAGGTGAGCACTGCTCTTATTGTTGTTGTCTATTTCTGAATTTTAGCATTCATTTAAATGATCAAGGGTTCTAGTTGTATTTCTTTATCTTCTTGTAAATAATGGTGTTGGAAAAAACATTCCAGCAAGTTGTTGATCACGGAAAAATTTATCATTAAGCGCAAGTTGCTTAGAATTTCAATTTGAACGGTTAAATCCCATTTACAAAAGCTTTAGAGTGTAGAAATATTCTTACTCATTAATGGGAATAATGGAAGATGACCGTCTCTCTACAGATTATGCCATGACCGCTCACTTATTAGGCCACGTGGCATGTGTTTTTGAGCAATCCAAAGTCATCAAGATGGTAGTTCACATATTGAACTAATGTGGGCCCAAATTACGCACAGTGGTGAATCTGAACCATCTGATCGATATGCTCTAACATTGACAGTACAAAATTTTTTAATGATCGAAATTAAAATGCTCTGATCGGATGGTTCAAATCCTCTACTAGACGTGTTTTTTTGTTTGAGACATGCTGATGATGGGCTGCTTGTTAGACTACTTTGATTCACCAAACATGTGCACCACATGGCAATAAAGGTCATGGCAGGATTTGTTTAATAGCGGCTATAGTTGTTGCGCCCATATTAATTATGTATAAAAAGGGCATATAAGTTTTTATTTCCAACTCTTTAATTCTAAGGCCTTGTTTGCATTGGTTGTGGATGAATTGACAATAGACATACAAGAAGGCTAAATGAGGTTCCTTGTGTGTTGTTTGTTGATGATGTGGTGGTGCTAATAGGCTAGACAAAAGAACAAGTAAATGGTAACTTGGAATTCTAGAGAATGTCCTTTGAACTAAGGGGTTTAAAAATTTGAAGGATAGTGATGAAGTATATGGAGCACAAGTTTACGAGAATCTGGAGGATTATTTGGTCAATAAATAAAACCATATAGTGCCTGCGTGTTTTAAATTTTTTATAATATACTGCCATAATACCATATATTTTGAAATATTTCTCCACTATATAACCGATATTGAGTTGGAGCTTTTGAGGAAAGCGTCTTGAATAGGATCAATGCAGGATGGGCGAAGTAGAGGTAGACAAGTGGTGTCTTGTGGTGTTGATGTGTATGGGAATTATGATTAAGTTGGTGCATGCAAGTGTTATTAGTTTCTTTATATGTAAGTGGATGTATTAGTTTTAATCGTTGTGTCAACAGTAGTTTGTAAGTAAGTATATAAATACTAATAAGAAGGTGATACTAATAAGGTGAGAGAAACAATCTCTCTCTTAGCCCTTATATTCTCCACCCCCCTTCTTCTTCTTCCTCACCTAATATACTGCCATAATACCATATATTTTGAAATATTTCTCCACTATATAACTGATATTGAGTTGGAGCTTTTGAGGAAAGCATCTTGAATAGGATCAATGCAGGATGGGCGATGTAGAGGTAGACAAGTGGGGTCTCGTGGGTGTTGATGTCTATGGGAATTATGGTTAAGCTGGTGTATGCAAGTGTTATTATTAGTTCCTTTATATGTAAGTGGATGTATTAGTTTTAATGGTTGTGTCAGCAGTAGTTTGTAAGTACGGGTGTCAACGGGCCGGGCTGGGTTCGGGCTGGATTTTCACCCGGCCCGTTTTAAAAAAAAAAATACGGGCCCGGCCCGAACAGCTAATCAGGCCTGACTGGGCTGAGCCTGTTTATGAAATCCATAGCCTGAACCCGGCCCGGTTAGCTATTCGGGCCGGGCTCATAGTTTTTTAAAGGGCATTTAAAAAAAGATTCAAGCTAAATGGGCTGGGCCGGGTTCGGGCCAGACACTTTGCGGCCAAGCCCGGCCCGTTTAGCTGAAATACAAAAAATTGGGCCCAAACCCGGCCCATTTGGGTGGGGCCCGGGCTGAAGCCCAGCCCGTTGACAGCCCTATTTGTAAGTAAGTATATAAATACTAATAAGAAGGAGATACTAATAAGGTGAGAAAAACAATCTCTCTCTTAGCCCTTATATTCTCCATCTCCCTTCTTCCTCCTCACCTAACCTAACCCTAATCAGATCCACTAACTTTTACTTGATATCAGAGCAGCTGATCCCATTGATTCTACCTTACTGCTGACATCAGCTTGAGTCATTGTCCACAGTGTTGATGCCTTGCTGATGTCAGCATGGTCAAGGTTTGACCTCAAATTGGGACAAAACCTATATGGTTTTGATCGGAAGTACAAGCCCAACAATTTTAAAACTAGGACTTAGTGTTTGAAGCATGGTTTGAGAGATTCGATCGAATTTTCTTTGTAGACCCTATAATCAATATTGTCACTGATCTCAGAGTTTTGCTTGGTATGATTCTAACCATTGTTTTCCATTTGGAAGAGATTAAAGAGGTGTATTGTTATCCCCTAATTTTTCTCGAATCTTTTTCCAAGTTTATCAGAGGTAAATGATACTGAACCCCCACCCAACCCACCCCACGCACAGACACAGATAATTTGAAATGCTATAAAACAAGTACTTTCTGTTTTCTTTATGAAAATAAAAATTCTATAGCACTATTTATATCTCATACATGTAAAAAGATTATTATAAGTTTTATAATTATTTCACAACATTGGTAATAATTGAGAGGGACAGATTCTAATGAGGGGTAAACATTAGTCATTTGCAGAATTACAGATAGGGCTGCAACCGAGCCGGAGCTTGGGTCATCTCTACCTTATACGAGCCGAGCTGGAACTTGGCTCTAGGACCTTCGAGCCTGAAAATTCCTAGCTGTAGCTTGGCTCTAAAATTTAATAAATGAAAACCCTAACCTATTATAAACCTTTAGTCCTTTTTGGACTTAATTGATGGATCAAAATGGAGATGAACCGATTGGAAGAAAAATGTGTTTAACTTTGATGCATTAAATATATTGATTGGTTGGTTGATTGATAGAGGATTATATATTTGTTACATATTTATCCATTATAAAGTAACCATTAGATGAATCTAGTTATAAGAGGAATAAAATAAAAGAAAATTATATGTAATATATTTTATCATATATAAAAGTATTATATAGTATTAATCAAGCCGAGCCGGGTCGAGCCGAGCTTTACATGCTCAGCTCTAGCTCGACTCTATTTCAACCAAGCTTCAAATAAAAAGCTTGGCTCTAGAGCTCTCATGCCGAGCTTAAGAGAGCAAAAGCTCTCATTTTCGGGCCGAGCCGAGCCAAGCTATCGAGCTGGCTCGGCTCTGTTGCTGCCCTAATTACAGATAATGATTTAAACACTTGAATTTGAACCTTCAATGGTATAGTACTCACAATGAAGGTTAGTTGTGTTAAATAAACAGTACTGATGCATTAGTTAGTTGTTATATTTGGGCTTGGGCCTGAAGCACAATGGAAGGTTGCCAATATTGCAACCTCAGGTCACAGGTTTGAGCCTGGTTTACCTATCAAACATTAAAAGGAAAAATTTAGCTATATTTTCCAAATGCTGTTTTAGTGTATGATATTTTAAACGTACTTCTGAAAACACTTCAATAAACTCATTAGGAATCTTATAAGTTATAATTATAGGAAATATAGTGTTTAAAAATATATCAAAGATGTATTTTATTGTTGATAAGTTTTTGATTAAATAAACATGTATATAAATGTATGAGAATAATTATTTAGAATCAGTATAATCTGGATATTGAGAACAATGATAAAGTACTGTCGTGGGTATAGCAAGTGTCCATAGTAATATATTATGTATCATGGTTTGTATTAGTATTAGTTTCTCCTTACTATGATTCTAAGGTTAATCCCTTTTTCCTTGTTTATTACTCTTTTGGGGTCCTATGTTTTTTGTGTATTATGATACTATTTTTCTTCTACACATATAGAAGGAAGATTCACGTGTACTGTGGTTGATGGAAATTAGCTAGATATATAGCAGTTGACTTTTTTTTTTTAAATTATTAAAAAGTTGATGACAGGTTCATGTTCATAAAGTTTCTCCAGCCACATTACTGAAATCAAATGTTTGGTCAAGCATTGTCCTGTTTTTGATTTTGCAAGTCTTTTCTTAGGAAGTACATGTTTTGAACACTAGGTTGAACCTTGAACTCCCTTTACATCATCTCCTTGTTAGTTTTCTGGTTACTGTAGCTGATGACTGTTATCTAGACCATGGGCTCTTAACAATAAAGATTTTCTTCTTTGTAATCTACGCAACCCAAACTACACCAGGTCTGGGAGGGCCTCAAAGTTGGGCTGTTAATGGTTCGGGTCAGCCGAAAATTTTGGCTGCCCGAAAGGTCGAGGTTATAAGCCCGTTACAACAGTGCACCCCAACCCGACCTGAAGGGTTTGGGTTGGGGGGTAAATGCCTTCCCAACCCGATAACCGACCTGATCCAATGGGACCCGAGTCCCGACCTGGTACAAAATCCCCGATATCCTCCATACAAGTATTGGGTATGCTCGATGCGACCCGGATTTTACCTGACCTGTTCCAATTCGATCCGATCTTTAAGTCTTCCCAACCCGACCCGAAGGTTGGGCCGAATGCTTCATGCCCGATCCAACCTGACGGGTCAAGTTTATGTGCCCGACCCGGTTAATACCCAGGTCGACCCCACCTGTTGACCGAGCAACTAGCTTCCCAACCGAGTAATCTGTCAGAATGGATTAGTTGGCCCTTGTTGATAAAATGGTTTGGCGATTTTGATTTCTATTGGATGCTGTTGGAATCTTTCTTTTATTTAACCTGGTTGCCAGAATGCCAGTTATTCCCTAATTATGTACTGATAAAAAAACCCCTTATTATGTGTCCGAGTTTCTTTTTTCCTTTATTTTGGTTCAGTGAGTTGAGTAACATGTATGAACTGCTCGCAGCTTTGCATGGCTCGAGTTGGTGAGCCACAGGAGTTTCATGCCGAAATTGCTCATGAGCAACTCTCAGAAGGGTTGGCCTTTAGTTCAACGCTTGCTTGTAGACCTGTTCAAATTCATGGAGCCATACTTGAGGAATGCTGAACTAGGGGAACCGGTTTGTTTCCTTTCACCATTCTCATATTTACTGGTCTTTGTTTATGGCAAATTGAGTTCTCTTATATTGCAATTTACATTTTTATTTTTACTTTTGTGCAGGTTCACTTTTTGTACAAAGGAACTCTACGTGTGCTCCTGGTTCTCCTTCATGATTTTCCAGAGTTCCTTTGTGACTATCATTTCAGTTTCTGTGATGTGATCCCTCCCAGTTGCATTCAAATGCGTAATGTTATTCTCAGTGCATTCCCACGCAATATGAGGCTGCCTGATCCTTCAACTCCGAACTTGAAGGTAGTTGCTTTATGATTAAAATTTAACTGAAATAAAATTTGATGTCAACTTCACAGATTAGTCTACTTACCATTTCTCTCCCTGTATGGAAGATTGATCTGCTTGTTGAAATTGGCCAATCACCTCGCATTCTCTCTGACGTTGATGGTGCTTTGAAAGCAAAGCAGATTAAGGCTGACATTGACGAATATCTCAAGGTGCCTGCAGTCCTCAGCTTAAATCTTATAGTACTCGCAGACATTGTTTCTTTTAATATTGTCCTAAAGTTTCATCTAGTACTTTCAGTCTATTGCCCTTGTTTTTCTGAAATGAGCTGCCATGCTTTTTTGGAATGACATGAGATGCAATTGTGCTATTACTTCCCTGCTTTGCATGTCTTTTCATGGGGTGGCATGAAGAACTAGCAAAGCCGATCCCAGATAGATGGGATAAGGCTATGATGATAATGACTATGATGATATGTGTGTGTGTCTATATATATATATATTGGTGAAGTTGCTATATTTCTTTTCCTAATTGCATCTCTTTGAAATACTGCAGTCACGGCAACAGGGATCTGCACTTGTAGAGCTGATGCAGAGATTGTTTCTTTCCCAGAGTGAGGCTGCACTGGCTGGGACTCGTTACAATGTGCCCTTGATCAATTCCCTTGTGCTTTATGTAGGCATGCAGGTATATTTTTCTATTTCTCAATGTTATTTTCTTTTGTTTCACTAAAATCTTTACAGCTTCCATGGAGAACAAGTTTAAAAGCTTACTGCATTTGACATGGATGACAGAAGACTGTCAGCCTGAGCTTCTGGAATTGAGAGAAATTTCATTTAAAAGTGCTAAACAGCATCTCTCAATAAATGCTGTAAAACCTCAAGGGGTTAAGTGAGCTGGCCAGGTACCTGCTTCCAAAAGCAGGAGACCTGAGTTCGAATCTCCCCCCCCCTCCCCTTGAGGCCACCCTAGGGATTTATATCCTGTGCTGACCTGGCATGTACTGAATTTGGGGTGCGCATGTGCCCCTGGGATTAGGTGGGTGCTCTAAGAAGGTCGAATGCCCAGGTTATCAAAAAAAAAAATGCTGTAAAACCTTTACTTTATGAGGTTTTGGTGACTACATAAATGCTGGAGACTTCAAAATCTCTCACCTTTGGGTTGATTAGCCATGGGACATGTGATGTAAAAAAAAAATCTTTTTTGTTTTTACCTTTTTGGCCTCCATTTGATGGTTAAAGATAAGGTGAAGCCTATCCAATCTGGTGCATTGATTTTGGGCACTTTGACCATATTTTCAATGGTGAATTTGCATCGGATTATACCCAAATTTTTGGTTGGTACCTGATCGATCATGTCTAAGTTGTCGTGGCAACCGATCCTCGTGATCGGTGCCACATGGTTCCCAGCTGATCTAAATGCAGCCGTCAGGGCTGCGTTCTGATGCATAGTCGCAACCTCATATACATATATATATATATATATATATATATAATGTAATCCGGTGATGAAACAGCCTGTTATGTTGCTGTTGACAATGCTATTAAGCCACACAAACCGGCCCGCTAACAATTCTTGACCCTCTGTTTCTTCTCTCTTCTTCCAAGTCTTCTTTTCTTCGTCCTTCTTTTTGGGCTCATTAATGACTACATCAACTTGTACTTGATATATCATTTAACTATACCGCACTACATTTTTTGTATTTAGCTATATCCAGTGTTGCTTAGGCACTTCTACTTTTGGGATTGTTGCCGTGCCTACACTAGGTGGCACTTGGACACTCCTCAACACAACACAATACTTCTAGAAATGATTGAAATTACCACATAGTACCATCAAACCGTTCCCCGTTTTGACACGATAAAATGAACTGCCGTTTCAAAAAAAAATTTGTGTAAAGTTTAGTAACTTATAAAATAGAAAGCTTGGTTCCTTGAAAACTAATTGTAGAATATGGTACACTTTTCGTTAGGCTGTTGACATACAATATGTATCTTTTCATTACATATCTCAATTGACTCTCTAAGATTTCCCTTTAATTTTTTTCTTTTATTTATACATTCTTTTTGTTTCTTAAGGCCATGCGGCCATATTGAAATTTTTAGAAATTGACGTGCCAAACATCTGTGACACCTTGACACTTGACACCCGTGCCACATGTCTTGGTAACACTGGCTATATGTCATATATTTAAATGTAGTGCAAATAACCTTTAACCTATGATACTTCGGTACGTCTGTATGCGTAGTGTATGAGGCAATGCTACCTATACTGGTACTTGAAATTTCAAGATTACTCTTACTTGATTGTTGATATCACAATTAACCCTACTACACTGCATTTAACTCTATTGAATTTAAATATACTTGTACTTCATACACCATCTAACTATATCACCCTGCATTATTTGCATTATTTTCAATATTTCTGATCTTTCTACTGCAATAATGGGGTGTTAATGACATCTTACGGTAATGTGAAAAGTCTTTTACCCATCAATTTGTATACTGATATTTCAAGAGTACTTGTACTCGATATATTCCCTTTAAATATGCCGCGCTTCACTATTTGCATTATTTTACAAATTTCTAACCATTTTTCTACTGGGTCAATGGAGTGTTACAGGGATTATATGATAAGTGGAAAATCCTTTTTTTTTTTTTTTTCTTTTTTTTTTTTGGATCGGTAAAGAGCAATATATTGAAAAAATCAGCGAGAAGCTGAAAAAACAGAACACAATGGAAGCCCAACAGGCCAGAAAAAACAAACAAAAAAAAGACAAAAATACAACAAGAAAAACAGAGCAGCCACACAAAGCTAGCTGCTGCTATTCCCAGAAAGAACTAACTAGCAGGGGAACCAGCTAGGCCCATAAATCCTCGCAGCCCTGCCCCCCATGCTTATCCAGAGCAACCTAGTGGCACATACAGTCCTTGACCGTCTTTAGGATAATACCGATAGGCCGCTGTTTGCGGTTAAAAATGCGGGTGTTTCTCTCGAGCCATATACTCCACATAATAGCGTCGGATCCCACCCTCCAAAATGCGCGTTGAGGCCCTTCTCATTTGAGGCCAATCCAGTTAACCAGGAGCCGAGGAATTGAATCCAGGAAAACCCAACAGAGATCGAACGATTTTAGAATGGTGCTCTAGATTTCAGAGGCCACCCAACAACGGATGAAGAGGTTGGGAATCGATTCTTTCGAGGCGAGGCACATGGGACATCGTTTGCAGATATCTTTGCCTTTGATAATTAGCTGATCGATGGTCAGGATACGACCTGAAGTGGAAAATCTTTTACCCATCAATTCTGTCAAAAGCTGATTTGCGTGGATGCTATGGCTCATAAGCTTTTAACATGATTCTGTGTCTAAAGAACTTCATAAACTTGATAATCAAGTTCATGTCGGTGGGGAGAGTCAATTCCTTTTTCTTTTTTGTTTGTTCTAAATGGGATCTTGTAGAGATTCACAATTGAAGGGCTATAGAAGATATACCAGAAATGTCTAATACTATAATAATAATAATAATAATAATAATAATAAAATTGTAATAATAAGAGAAATGGGAGAATGCATCTGGACGCAAGGATGGATCCCTGCACATCGGACGCGAGATCATATGCCACGTGGCATGATCAACCCCAAAACAACACCCATTTTGGGTTGATCGGTCATGGGGAATTTGGTTTTTAAAAAAATATGTAATTTAAAAAAAAAGTTATTTTGTCCTCATTTGATGGGTCAAAAGATAGCATAACACCTCACAAATCTGGTGCATTGAATTTGGGCACCTTTGACCACATTTCAATGGTGGATATGCATCGGATCGTCCCAGAGTTTTTGTGTGGCACTTGATCGATCTTATCTAAGTGGCTGTGGCATCTGATCATCATTATGGTGCCACATGATACTTAGATGGTGTGGACGCAAGGGTTATCCATGCGTCTAGACGCATAGTCCCAGGTCTCTAACAATGATAATAACAACAATAATAATAAATGAAAATAAAAATCTAAATACAACACAGTTACCTGTGTCATTGGCCAGGATTACAGGAAATGCAAAATCATATTCTCACTCGGCCACTCCACATGCATACATGTTTCCATTTCATGGTATCATAATCTTGAACTATTTTTCTTGACCAAATACTTTTACTCACTAATTTTGTTTTCTCTATCGGCTTTGGGAAATGGGTATTTTAATCTCATGATTTAGTATAATGGGTTAGAATTAAAAAGTTCAACAATTAAAAATGTTTTCTATTGAAGGTGTCTTCTTTACACGTTGGTATATTATGCATTGCACTTGTTTGAAAGATGAAGCATGTTGTAGCATAATACGTTTTGCTGGCTGTAACTACCCAAAATCTTAATGTTATTTAAGCTAATTCTGTTACCAACTCTTTACGGTTAATAAGGATACATTGTTCTAGCTTTTAGCTATACTTACTGTTTATTGCTTGATATATTTTGTACATTCTATTCTCATTTTTGGAGCGTTGCAGGCTATCCAACAATTACAGAGCATGACTCCACCTCAGGTGGCCCACACTGCTCCCATGGATATTTTTCTAGCTGGTGCTGCCATGGATATTTTCCAGACCCTGATAAGTAATTTAGATACCGAAGGGCGCTACCTTTACCTTAATGCAATTGCCAACCAGTTGCGCTACCCAAACAACCACACTCATTACTTCTCCTTCGTCCTTCTCTACTTGTATGCAGAAGCAAAACAGGTATGCTCTTTCCATTTGCTTTTGTTATGTTTCTGCAGTTGTAAGCAACGTAGTGGTACCCATCTTGAATTTTTTCCTTTGCAACATTTTATGCTAAACTGGTGAGTACTGAGTACTCTTTGTTCGTATTTCAGTGTGCATTCTGTTACTGCATTAAGAGTTCTATAGTGGTTTTGGCCTTACTAGTGAGGGTTCTGGAATGTACTCGATATTCTTTCTTGCCTACTTGGCTTTAGTTACATTTATGAAAAATAATTTGAAGAGACCTAAAGGCGGGGGAAGAATTACGATCTATATGAGTGGATCTGCCTAAATGCTCTTTCCTTCATTTCAAGACTCATGATCAATGCATTTTGTTAACTTCTTGTTACCAGAAATTCTCCTTATTGCTTTGGAACAATAATCCCAAAGGATCTGATAGAAATTTTTTCTCATTTTAAGGCGGAAAAAACTTTCCTGACTCCCAGATATTTCTTTATATAGTTTAATTTATTTATTGGAAAGATAGGGGGTGTGCGAGCAATCTGCATCAGACTGCCTGGTACAGTGATTCTGACTGGTCCCAAGGCATTTGTCACGGTCTAGTACTGGATCAGACTGCGGAACTGGCATTCTCAATTGATTGGTTGTTCTAATAACATTATGCATGAGTCATGGTCACGTGCGATATTGAGAGGCCCACAAGCGAAAAGCACCCCTCACTTCCATGGTCATATCACATTTGAACACTGCCCCCACCCACCCCCACTCCACAAGGGCCATGTGACCTCATGGGGGCCGTTCTTGTGAGTCGTGACTTTATGGCTGTTAACGGTTGGGTTGGCCCATTATTCAACCTGCCAGATCCACTTTTTCAACCGTGTCAGGCCCATAAAGTTGATCCATCATGTCGATTTGGCCAGATTGACCTAATATTTCTATATAAAATATGTACTGAAGGAGTTTAGAGAAATTTTTATCGGGCTGGGTCGGGTCTTTTTTTTTTTTTTTTTAAATTTTATTTCTTGAACCCCCAGTTTAGTATTTGGGTTCTGTAGTTACTAGTTAGTGCAAAGTAACTAGTATTAATGAATTATCGAGAAAAACATTGGAGTAGAGAGGTTTGAAAATTAGTAGACGACGTCGAATCTGAGGACATCCAATATGATTAATGCAGGTTGAATGAAATGGACCAGGCAAATGGAATATATTTTGGCCAAAGAGTTTTACTTTAATTGAGGAGACGTTTTTATAAGACACCGGTAAGACTTGCCAACTATATGATGCAGAATGTTGTACTGCAAAAAAGCAACAAGAAGGTAGAGTGCATGGGGTTGCAATGCGTATGTGGATGTGTGGTGTAATAAAAGATAAAGTTAGGAACAAGTACATGAGAGGAAATTTGAGAGTGACACCTATCAAGGAAAGCAATGTGAAATGACATTAGAGTTGGTTTGGACATGTCCATTGGAGGTTAGAAGCAGACACTGTAAGTTGGAGGCGCTACAAGAGTGCTGCTATTTCAGTTGAAGGGACATTTCTATAAGAGTGCTGCTATTTCCTTGCCAAATTGTATTGTTTGTAGACATTTTTATAAGAGTGCTGCTATTTCCTTGCCAAATTGTATTGTTTGTACCTCCGTTAATGAACTTAGTATTGGAGATTAGAAGCATACACATGAACTTTATCTGCACACTTAAGAATATTATCAGACGTTCTCTCCTCTTCTGTCATTACTCATTAGGAGTTCCTGCAGCAGTAACTGTTTTCTTCTTTATTTAAACAATTTCTATGGCTGAAACGGTTTAGTGACAAATTAAGGGCGTTTAACGGCTGAGATTGTGGTTATAATGGCAGAATAAAGTGGCTTTGATGGTTGTTGTAGAGAAAGTTGATTAAAATTTCTTATACTTCCCTTTTTCAGCCAAAATCTTGTTATACCTAACTTGCTTTCATACCAACCGAACACTGGGGGTTTTGCTGCAAGGAAAAAATCAAAATCATCATCGTCACAGCCTTATCCCATCTATTTGGTGTGAAAACCCTATAAACGGACATCTTATGTTTTTTAGTTGGTGTGTGATAAGAAAATGTTGGTGTGGAAGTAATGTAGAAGCATTCTTTTATAAGGTAACTGTTACCTCTATTATGTATCGTGCAGAATGCTGAGCTATGAAGAAGCTGACACAAAAATGCAATACATGTAGCGGAGATGCGCATGTAAGGTGGATGCATAGAAGTAACAAGCAACAATAGAATTAGAATGAATACATGCGAGGAAGTTAAGTGGCACTTCCAATAAAAGAGAAAATGATGTCATTTGAGATGGTTTGTGCATGACCACCGGAAACATAAAACGACAACCATATGAAGGCTGAAACGATGGAAACAAATTGAAGTTCGAGATGGGGAAGAACAATAATGACGCAGAGGGTAGTGAGAAATTGACATGAAGGATTGTGGGTGAGTGTGTGAGAACTCAACAGTAAACTGAAAGGATAAGTGGTCAATAACCGCCTTTATAGAGATTGGGCGCGACGACTCAACTTTCAGGACACGTGGCATGGTTTTTTTGTTTAATCCATGTCATCAAACCTGTAGCTTATATTGGGAGCTACCGTGGGCCCAAAAATCACATTGATCGAGGGATTTGAACCCTCCTATCTATGCCCTCTAATATGGGCAGTTGTGCATATTTTTTCAAAGGTTGATGTTAAAGTGCCCCAATCTGATGGTTCCAAAGCTTTTATGAGCTTGATTCTTTTAAATTCACCCACTGAATCTTTGACGACACCCACGCTGAAAACCCCATTGACTGCTTTGAATCAGACGATGGAGATTGTTTTTCATCCCATTCTTCACCCAATGAATCTTGAGATCACGGGCGTACCATTAGACGACCAGCTTTTGATTTCACACGTGTCACATATTCAAAAAACGTGACCTTAACATATGTGGCATTAATCATGCTCAAACCTGATTTTAAGGCTATTTTTTTGGGATGTGTACCATATGAAATAAAAAACTGACCGTTTGATGGTACGCCCATGGATCCCAAGATCCATCATGTGAAATGATTGGGACAAAAAAAATCTCCGTTGTTTATTTCAAAGCAGTCAATGGGTTTCAGCGAGGATGCCCTTGAAGATTTGGTGGGTGAATTTAAAGGTACTCACTCCACATTTTAAGTTAGTGTGAAATCTCTTTATTATTTCTACTTATTTGTTCTCTTTACTTGTCATATATATTTTTGAGAAAGTTGTGTGCTTTCACCATTAATGTTTTAAAAGCAAGCTTGTTTCTCATCTCTCATTCTTTTGGATCTACTGGTGTTGATAGTGGTATACTGAGTTTAATTTATTTTTTTCTTGTTGAGCAATAGCTACACGGGGAGTTGGCACCAGAGTGTTTGAACTTGGTCAATTTCAAGTTTACCTAAATTCAAGACAATTTTTTGTAAATAATATTTTTAAATATTGTTTTTTCAGGACATCATCCAGGAGCAGATAACAAGAGTGTTATTAGAGCGCTTGATCGTTAACCGACCTCATCCCTGGGGCCTGCTAATCACTTTTATTGAGCTCATTAAGGTAAAAGAGAGAATTTATTACATAATACTCGTAGTATCTATAGTACCAACAAATGAATTTAACATTATCCAAGTCATGAATGGTCGGCGATGGACTCGTGGCTCGCAACCATGGTACAAAATTTCGGACGAAATTATTGGTGCATTACAGATATATTGATGTAGGGGACGATACATACCAATATATCTGCCAGAACTGGTATGTGTCGGACGATACGTGCCAGTTTTGTAGCTGAATGATACGTACCAGAAAACAGGTATTTTAAACCATGGTCCCAATCAACTGTGGCTGCTGATGGGACACCGACTCCAATTAACCCCAACACTGCCTTTTCATGGATTAAAGAGTGCTCCTGATTTGTTTATTTCTAGCTTTTAAAAATGTGTTAACAGATCGCTACGTGTGATCGTTGTCGAACTATTCTAATCATTATCCAATTATTGTTGTTGGCTTTGTATAATTTGGGCAATTGGTCCAAGCAGAATCCAAGATACAACTTCTGGAACCGGTCATTCATTAGGTGTGCACCAGAGATTGAGAAGCTGTTCGAATCTGTATCTAGATCGTGTGGCGGCTCGAAAGCTGTAGATGATGGAATTTCTGATAGCGCCCATTGATCGCTTCATCAAGTTATATTCTAACTATGTTAGTTTTCATATTATGGAAGCTTTAGGGGCAACCCTAGCAAGAGTCCCGCTATTTGTTATGTACTTAATTGACTAGTCGTTTTAAAATTCTATTTCCTTATTTATTAGATGTATTGTAATGTGTATCACCCTATTTCCTTATTTATTAGATGCCTTGTAATGTGTATCACCTTATTCCTTGCCATTAATATATGACATTTCTGTTGGTATGTTAACTAGTTGATTTATTTGTGCAGTCTCATTTAAGCTTTAAGCTAGCAGGATTAATGGAAGAGGTAGGAAAAAGGTTACTGCCACACTACTTTTTGTTACAGCCACCTCACTTACGCAAAGTACAAATCCATTGACTGCTCGATTCAGATGGTAGAAATCGTTTTTCATTTAACTCTATCACACAATAGATCTTGAGATCATGAGCCTATCATATGTCGGTCTGATTTTCATTTCATTTGGCACACATCCTAAAAAGTGTACTTGATCTCACGGTGTGCCATCAAATGTGGTTCACGTTCACTTTTATGTGTGCCACACGACCAAAGAGTGGGAAGAAGATCTACGTTATCTGATTCAAAGTGGTCAAGCTTTGCTGAAAGTGAGGTGGCTGTAACATAATTTGGTGTGATAGTTACACCAGCCAAAGAGCAAAGAAGATAAAAAAAAAAGTATAATTAGAAAGAGTTGGAGCCGTTCACTCTGGTGATCATATTAAAGCCTGAAGCTTGCATCGAGAAGCCATTTATGTATATATCTTGAATTAAGAGCTTACAATCATGAAAAATGGACGGCTATTTCAATTGAGAAATCAAGCCATGTACACAAGTAACTCTGAAAAGGTTATAAGCATCGTACATCCTAACCAACTCACATGTTTCTAGAAAACTACAATTCAGAGCATGAATACCTACTTAGAAGCTAGCTTACATCAACTCGAACCCAAACTTTCTAACTTCAGACTTTAGAGCAGCAGCAATAGCTTCCACCGCAATTTCCCAGGGGTTCCCACAGTGGCCACTGCTTTGGAGACGTCAGATATATGTTTAGCAGTAGAGTTTCTCTCTTTCACCTTTTTAGCATCGGCTTCCTTTTTAGCCCTTGTTATTTTCACGTGCATCTTCTCAAACTCTTTCTCTCGTTTCTTCTCCACTTTCCTCTGCAACACGAACATGTTGTTATTCTTCTACCAAATTTGTGGTCTCATCAGTGATATATATATATATAGGATAATGGTTAGGTGCCCCCATTGGGGCACAGTGAGCGTGCCCCCAGTGGTTCAGATGGAGCTCCACATGGCATCCAAAAAACCATTTGGTGCCATGTGGGGCAAAGTTGTTTTATTTAAATCATTTTTTTAAAAAAATACAAAAAGGTTAGGTGCCCCCATTGGGGCACAGTGAGCGTTCCCCCAGTGGTCCAGATGGAGCTACACATGGCATCCAAAATACTATTTGGTGCCATGTGGAGCAAAGTTGTTTTATTTATATCTATCTTTAAAAAAAAATACCAAAAACTCATTTCCATTGGTTTTTTAAGCCTTAAAATTTAGACCATTGAAATTTGCGTTGAACAATCTATCTTGTTAATATGATAAAATTGATCTAAATGATGCACCCGAGCTCTACATGAAACTGAAACACCACTTTATTATAAGATTTTGTATAGAGCTTGCATAAAAATATTTCCATCTTATGATTCAAATTGTTCAGGCAGAATGAACGGCTAAAACTGTTTGTGGAAAAATACATGGTAACCATTCATTTTAAAGTTGGTAAACCTCTTGGAATCAGACAATGGTGATGCTTTTTCGATGCATCCACACCACTGATCCTCACTTCGGGCCCCTGGCATCACGCGGCGCACTTGACGACAAATACTGTCGGAGTAAAAAATCCAGATCTATTAACAGTCAAGATTGGGAACGCATCAGTTACCTTATACCGACTTATATAGTGGTGTTTTCGCATATAAATTTCACCGATTGGGTGATCACAACCGTCGAAAATGAAATGTTTCATTAGCCTTGGAAAATTAAGCGATTAGTGATTGGATAATCAAAATTTCTCAATCAGCATGGGTACATAAAGTGCAGTGGTGCACCTAAGAGATGACCCATTGATTTAAAGGTCTTGATCGAAGGGGACATGCACCATTGCCCTTAGATAGAGATGGCCTGCTATCATTTGCTGGTGTAGTTAAACACCATAGCTTTACCTCAATTTCCTTCATGTTGGCCCTGGCCATCGTAATTTTCTTCAACTCCCATGCACTTATCGCATTCTCCTTCTTACTTAACCTGCAAATATGTGGTTTCTGTTAAGTAAAAATTTGTGCATGATAAAGAACAGAAAAGTACGAAAATGTGCGCCATTTATATTTTATTATAAAAAAAGTTGATTTTTTTTTTTAATTATGAAAATGGGTCCCATAGGGGCCTGTATTCATACTACATATTCTTTATGCACATGTCAAATGTCTAATATAGAAAAGGTTTTAAAAAAAAAAAAAGTAATTTGTTGGGAAGGACAACATTATAATTATTCATTAAAATTGATCAGTGCCCTATGTGGGTTTGATATTAATGGCTGCCCGTTTCAGTGGGGGCGCTGTTTAAAATAAAAAAAGGGCGTTTGATTTTTTGGAGATAAAAAAATGCACAGGCGCTGTTTTGTAAAAAGTCCTATGGGATTTCTACCAAACCATGCCTCGAAACCAAATTTATTACCGAAAATCCCATTTTAAAAATATTTACCGAAACATGCTTTTAAGTGACTGATCGTTCTTTAAGATCAGTCTCTTATTTGACCCGTGTAGGCATGTTTTGGTAAATAGTTTGAAGAGAAGATATTATTGGTAATAAGTTTGGCTTTGGAGTATGTTTGATTTTGAATGACGATGAAAGGGGGAAGAAGAAGAAGATGTAGTTACTTGTTCATGAGTTTGAGAATTTTGGCTTCCTTCCATGCAATAAGCTTGGTCTCAACCTCGTTCCTTCTGATATCCGACATGAATGAATGGAAAGGTCTCTCGCTTGGAGTCACCGATCCGTGATGTTCCTCGATCGCTCTCTCCATCTCCGAATCCAAGTATCTACTCTCATAGCTAGCTGCATAACCATCTGATTTACAATGTACAGCACATGATCGATTATACTTTTAATTGCACAATGTTTAGGTGTTTGATAATTTCAAATAAATCTAACCAAGATGTTTTTTATGTCACCCAAATTGGGAATGAATAACTGTCAACTTCATCAGTGGTATTTTAGTCATTTAGTCCTCGCTGAGCATTACGAGTTTTTCGGCAGGTACGCGGCTGATGCATGATGTTTGGGACCAAATGGGCATTGGACCTTACTTAGGGTGGGGCATTGGTCATGCAAGGTCCTGAGTCAAAAGATGACATCTACGTATGACAGGGCCTCAATTCTATGTAAGAGTCAGCTTTTAATATGGTTTAGTAGCTAAAAGGCTACCCATAAGCTTCATGATATTATGGTGTCTCTAATGGTAAGATTATTGGGGCTTCATCGACATAAATAGCCCCAATGAGCACCTTTTAGAGGCCAAACTCTTATCAGAATTCGGACATATAGAGAAGTCAGAGCTCTGATAAAATGTGAAGTTCAGCAATATTTATAGAAAGCAGCATTGTTTAGATGGTAGGCCTGACTATTTTCTAATGTCAAATAATAATAATAAGGGCAAAAAATGTAGGTTCGCTGATCTGCAAGCCATAGATATTTGTGCGTCACTCAAGATTTGACCAATTGACGGGAGGATACTGACCCGTGCACGGCCGCCTGAGCTACTTTAAATTAAAAATGGGTGCACAAGCCCATTCTTGCACGGGTCAATGATGGACTGCCAAATCAGTCAAAACCGTAATTTCGCAAATCTAAACCCTCCAATCTCCCAACGGTGAACCAACCGGTCTGGCCCGTACACCGCCTGTGGTGTAAGACTCGTGCACCTAACTGCTATACTAGGGAAAAAATCAGATTCACGTACCTTGGGATAAGCAGAATGCATCAACGGTTTCAATCAAATCCAGCTGATGACTTTTCTTCGTCTGTCCTCTCTGTTCTTCTTCTTCTTCATCAATGGATGGCAATGTGACAGCGTATGGCGTTTCATAGATGCTAATATCTACGGATCCACTATCACTCGGCGAACTAATCTCTGCTTCGCGCCTAATGTGCCGTCGATTTGATTTCTTGGGTTTCTTCCGATTGAATTTGGGCCCATAATCTTGTTTTACGCCTTCACCACCAACTGAAAAAATGGATAACAAAGCCCAAATAAACTAGATATTTACATAAATATTAAACCAAAATTATATTGATGATCAATAGAGAGAAGGGTAACCTTTTCGATCAGCCACTGGCCTAATCTCTTTCCCATCAAAATGGTAGCTCTCCAACTCGTGCCTATACAAATTGGAGGGGAGATTTGTATTTGCTACTCGTTCTTCCTCCTCGGCTCCTCCTTCTTCTTTTTCTTCTCTTTGTTCTTTAGTTGACACTGATTTTCTTCTATCATTAGATACAATGCAGGAGCTCTGAAATTTATATAAGAAAAAGACAACAGAAAGGAATTAAACAAAGCTACCAAAAATCCTTCAAGAATGAATAATTCTAAACATAAAATGATTCTTTTATCGAAAATCATCCGCCCATATAAATATAACAAATACCCAGAAAGCATAATTAAAAGAAGAAGAAGAAGAAGAAGAAGAAGAAAAAGGAGGAGACCTGGTTTCTTGGAGCTGGGAGTTCGTTGCGTAAGTCGGTAGAGACCTGAGAAAAGTAAAGCTCACTGGAGGGAGAGCACGAGAGAGTGCTAACTGGGCTGCAAATGGGAGACGGGGAAAGGGGGCATTTTTCCAAGAAGGATTCCATGCTCCACGCCCAGCAATTTACCGACGACTCGCGTCTCTTGAAGGTGACGCTGGTTTCGATGGTTGAATCGCTGAATAGGGAATCGTCTTCGGACTCGGTCATCGATGGCGACCCAAATGACACGAGATACCTTTGCTGGGTGCTCCGCCGTGGCGAATGATCGCTCCATTCTTGGTTTCTTGATGCCATTTTGCTTGTTTCTTGGCTTCTGCGACAGAGAGAGAGAGAGACGTCTATTACATGTATGGGCTGTTAGCCTGTTATGAAACTTAAGTCTATATATAGTGCCCGTCTACACGACCCGTTCACTGGTGCACGCGGCGTGCCGAATATACCTTGAGAAACGCATAAGTAAGCGGGGACCCTGAGTCAAGCGTGAAGACTCGGGGTCGAAGTGCAGCCACTTTATGTAAGTGAAAAGGCAAGGTCCATAACCCGTCCACGCCTCTCAACATCCTCGTACCTTGTACGAGGCCGGCATTGAAATGGGTGAATTACCCAATAGGGTTTAGAACTTTCACATTTGATTTAATAGGGTCTAAACTTTCGTTGATTATCTGATAGAGTTTGGGACTTTTTACTTTGAAAAATATATACATGTGCATTTTGTTAACTTTTAATGGTAAAAACACCCTTTAATAAGAGCACGTGCACATGATTTTTTAGGTGAGATCAATCAGTTCTATAGGCGATCGATCGCAACCAATTTGTTTCATATCAAACCGCGGTGAGTCAAGCTTGTATGAGATAAACGGTCTCATATGAGACCCCAAGGGTCTTATATATAAGATCGCGATGTCTCATGCGAGACTACAAGGTCACATATGAGACCAATCAATCTCTTACAAAATTGTAATCAATCAGTCCAGAGCAAGTCGCAGTCTCGTACAAGACCAATTGATTACATTTTTCTATTAGATGATCGGTTTCACTTAAAAATAAATGTGTATATATTGATAAAAATAGTATTGATAATGACTCCGAGGCACGTAGTTCACTACATTATCTTGAAGACAATAGACGCCCCCACTCTGTTGCATAAACGAAGATGCAATAGAGTTATCAGTGAATCTGCCTTCAGAATATAACAGAGCCCGGTCTTGCAAAGAACAGTATTTTCTTTTCTAGATTGCACTTTCTAGAGAAAGAACCTGTAACACAGATTTTTTGATAAAAAAAAAATTCGTAAAAAAAATAAGAACGTAAGAGAAAAGGAGAAAGAGAAGATAAATCAAAATTTGAAGAGACACTTTGGAAAAAAAATATTTACATGTTTGCCATTGAATTATTTTACAAGTTTGCCATTGAATTATTATCAATATATAATGATAATTATAAATTTAATTTTTAAACAATAAAATATATATATTACAAAACTAATACATATAACAATTTCCCACTTGTTTCAAAATAAAAAAATAAAAATTGTGTATGAGAGTGATCATACTAAGCATCATTAGAGATACCGATCGGTTTGAACCTTTAACTAGTACACACAACTCAAAGCTTGTAAGGACTTTAAATATCTTATAGCTTTGAACTTAAAACTTGTCTAACAAATCGGAATTACATATACACTTACTATTACCTAAATCATTAGTGACATAAGGCCTATGCTTTATAGTCATGTGCTAAAATCCTGATTTCATGAGTATTTCAGAGAGAGGACCGAACTCTATTGAAGCGGCGTCACTTCTATACTCATATAGGTAAATCTATCATGGTTGCTCTTGTAACTACTTCATCCCCTCAACAAATGACTGCTTACAGAATTATTAAGAGTTAAACTCACCCTCTCACGTTAGAAGAGATGTGCACAAAATTTAACACTATAAGGACAACCAATATGTAACATACTTTTGTGCACTTTTAAGGGTTACGAAGTAGTTTCTTATCTCGTTGAACTTAAGATTGGAATCTCCAACTCTACTAAGTTTAAGTTAAACTACTGTGCCTTTAAGGATATCGGTCTTAGGCCCATCCCCCTCAATGTTTTTAACACTGAATTTTTGGATAGTACTTTGTAAGCTTCGAAGCCACTCTGCCTCTCTTGCTCCCGTAAATAATGTTATATACTTTGATTCCATACTTGAATCAGAAAGATATTTGTTTCTAAACCCACACGATACTGCTTTTCTTATCAAAGTAAAAATCCATCCGCTTGTTAACTTTGAATTAGAGGAGTCAGAAATCTAAGTAGCATCAGTAAACCCCTCAAAGAGTTCAGGTTTTCCACTATATTGTAAACTATAATGCATAGATCCTTTCAAGTATCTTAGGCTACGTATGGCATAGCTCTCTGCTAGCCCCTGCTATAGCAGAGTTTACCTGCTTTAGCAGGTTCCCATCATCTTTGCTAACATCCTTCTACCTATTTTAACAGGTACCCCTTCTCATTGATAACTTCTTGCATATCAAGATTTAATGCATGATTTACTTGGTCAACAATTCTACTCTTCTCTCTACTTACTCCTTGTCAAAGAAGATTTATTTGCTCTGGTAGAGAGTTAGTAGAGAGCAGGGAGGTTGATTCTAGAGCTGGTAAATCCTCCTTTACAGGGAGTTAAAAAAACGAATGAGAAACAACTAAAGCAGGTGAATGCGAGATCAATCACAGCCTGCATAGTTGGAATCGCTATAGCCAACGACTTTAAGTTCATTTGAACTTTGGTATACGAGAATGTGGTCTTTGGTTCCTTGCAAATATCGCAATACCTTCTTGACGGCTATCCAATGAGCAAAACCCGGATTTAGTTGAAACCTCCCGAGCATCCCAACAGGTCATAGTATACATGAGGCTTCCTACTGCAGATGCATATATAGTTGGATCTACTCGTTGTCTTTTCATATCATTTTTTGGGCATTGATCTTCGCTTAAGAGATCACCCTTAACAATTGGAGCACTGGAAGGATTACAGTTCTCCATTTTGAAGGGTTTGAGGACCTTGTTGATGTAAGCTCTCTGAGATAATCCTAAGAGCCCGGCTCCCCGTTGTCTGTGGATTTTAATTCCCAGAATGTACTGTGCATTTCCCATATCCTTCATGTCGAAATAATTGGATAGGAAATGTTTTGTTTCGTGTAGAAGATGAATGTCATTACATGCGAGGAGAATATCATCAACATATAACACTAGAATGATGAAACGACCTTTTGTCTTCTTAATATATATGCATCTGTCCATGGCATTTTCTTGAAAACCGTATTCCGTAACAACTTGATCAAACTTCAGGTACCACTGTCTTGAAGCTTGCTTCAACTCATAAATGGACTTCTTCAGCTTGCACACATAATCCTCTTGACCATGTATCTCAAAACCCTCAGGTTGAGACATATAGATCTCTTCTTCTAAATGACCGTTGAGGAATGCCGTCTTTACATCCATCTGATGTAACTCTAAGTCATAGTGTGCCACGATCGCTAGGATTATTCGAAGAGAGTCCTTGGATGAAACAGGAGAGTATGTTTCATTGTAATCAATTCCCGGTCTTTGAGTGAACCCTTTGGCTACTAATCTGGCTTTGCATTTATCAACATTTCCTTCAGAGTCCCTTTTAACTTTGTAAACCCATCTGCATTTGATTGCCTTGCATCCTTTTGGAAGGATCACAAGGTCCCAGACATCATTCATTTTCATGGATTGCAACTCTTCTCTCATGGCCTCCTCCCAGTGTAGAGACTGATCGCTTTTCATGGCTTGAGAGAAAGAGGAAGGATTATCGGTGTCCAGATCAACATCATCATTTTCTTGCAGATAGACTTCATAATCATTGGATATCGCAGATCTACGTTCTCGATTGGATCTCCTTAGAGCAGTTGGTTCCCCTTGAATGAGAAGAGGGTAAATGACGGAATTAGGGATAGGAACATGTATAGTTGTTCCTATGGGAACAGAAGGCGTAACATGAGTATCTTCTTCAAAGACAATTTTCTTCTGTTTTTGACTCCCACTGATGAAACTATCTTCAAGAAACTTAGCATTGTAGGTCTCTACGATCTCTAACGGTCGAGATGGGCAATAGAACCTATATGATCGGGTGCGCTCGGGGTAACCAATGAAGTAACATGTGACGGTGCGTGGATCAAGCTTCTTCAGGTTTGGATCATAGAGTCTTGCTTCTGCCAAACACCCCCACACATACAAATGTTTAATACTTGGTCTACGGCCGGTCCAAAGTTTGTAAGGTGTTTCTGGAGCAGCTTTATATGACACTCAGTTAAGAATGTAAACTGCGGTTTTGAGAGCTTCTCCCCAAAAACTTTCAGGAAGATTCGAGTTGCACATCATGTTGCGAACAACCTCCTTATAGGTGCGATTTCTTCTCTCAGAGACACCATTCTGTTGGGGGGTATCAGGCGAAGTGTACTGAGGAACAATCTCATGTTCCCTTAAGAATTGAGCAAAGTTTTCGTGATTAACACCATCAGAATCAATCTTCCCATAATATTCTCCACCACGATCCGATCTAACAGCTTTAATTTTCTTATCAGTTTGTTTCTCAACTTCCGTTTTAAAGATCTTGAACATGTCAAGTGCCTCAGACTTATGATGAATCAGGTAGACATAGGCATAACGGGAAAAATCATCTATAAAACTGATGAAATAACATTGTCCACCTCGTGAAGGTGTGGGAAAAGGTCCACAAATGTCTGTGTGGATCAGTTGTAACAGAACAGAGGATCTAATGGCCTCAAATTTTCGTTGTTTCGTTGACTTCCCTTTAATGCATTCAATACATGTTGTAAAATCGTTAAAATCAAGAGGATTAAGAATGTCATCCCTGACCAGAGTTTCTAATCTTTTCTTCGATATGTGACCAAACGTTTATGCCAAAGCATAGAGGAGTTTTCTGTCAAAAGGGGGCGCTTTGATCCGGATGAGGTGCTAGAGACACATGCAAGGGATGTAGCAGAGATATCATCAAGAGATAAGCGAAACAATCCATCTACTAATAAACCATGTCCCATAGTAATAGTGTCCTTAGAAATAACTAAGGAGTCTCTAGCAAAAGTAAAAGAATAACCAAAAGTAACCAATCTGGAGATGGAAATGTGATTTTGCCCAAGGACTAATGAAATAAACATTTTCAAGTATTAAAATATGTCCAGTGTCTGAAACAAGCCGATAAGAACCAACAGCCTCGACATTGACTGCTTGCTCGTTTCCTAGGAAAAGCCTTTCATCCGGTTTTGGGCTTCTCCTGCTTACCAATCCCTACAATGAATGAGCCACATGTACAGTGGCACCAGAGTCAACCCACCAAGAATTTTCGGAAACCTTAACCAGATTCGATTCAGAACAAACATGAGCGAAATGAATACCTTGATGTTTCTTCTTCATAATGCTTTTCCATAAATAGCAATCATTCTTAAAGTGACCTTTCTTTTTGCAGAAATGGCAGCCATCGTCGTTAGCATTCACAGCAACTTTCTTCTTGAAGTCCTTCTTGTTCCCTTTAATCGTGACGTGATTCTTCCTTTGACTATTTTTCTTATGAGCAGGATTGTAGGCAAAATGTGCAAACTCAACCTTGTTGCCCCGCAACCGTTGTTCTTCTGTTACACACATTGAGATAAGCTGGTTCAAGCCCCATTTTTCCTTTTGGGCATTATAATTTACCTTAAAGGTATCAAATTGACTCGGAAGGAATGCAACAGCTAAATGTACTATAGCTGTTTCCTCAATAGGAATGCCCTGCTCCTTGAGCTTCATTGCAAACATGGACATTTTGAGAATGAACTCCCTAACAGAATCCTTTCCATCATAGCGCATGTTTACAAACTCGACAAGATAACCATATTGTAGAGATTTAGTGGACCCAACAAATTGATCCTCGATGTTTTTCAGCAACTCGCGGGCGGTGTCAGTGGTCTTAATACCACAACGAATGACCTCAGACATGGAAGCACGAATAATCATAATGGACATACGATTTGCCTTCTCCCACTTGGCATGCAGAGCTTTTTCAATCTCTGAAGAATTATCGGTAGGAGTCGCACGTCGATTTTTCGATAAAACGAAGTCATAATCTAAGTAACCAAGGGTCAAATCCAGACCCATTTGCCAAGTGGAATAGTTGGTATTAGTGAGCTGTTGAATGCTCGCTATTTGTTGTTGTAACAGTGATCCGTCCATAGCTGCAATGACATAGATCATTGTCAGCACATGTTCATTTAGAACTTTACTTAATTTGAATCCGTACCTGGGGTCAAGGTCGAATTAATCAGAGTGTATTAACCATGTGCAGAACCATCCACTCTGAGGGACAGACATGACTCATTGTCTCAGCATCACCTTAGGGCAGAAGCTTTGACCTATTGTATGTCTCCCTAGTTCGTGTCCGTAGACACGCATAGACCTAGTCATTTGTGTTTTGATTTGATCGAAGCTAGTCATCAGCTTAGGCCAGAAGCGTCGCTCTTCTCTCACCTAGACACGCATAACTATTCTATCTATTCCCCTTTCGTAAGTTTTCTAAGTCAGCTTTGGCCAGAAGTAGTAGCTCATGAAAGTGAATGCTGTGGCAATCTTAATGAGACGAGTGTCTCAAAATTTAAGGATAACGTAACCTCCATAGGCCGGTCACCTTTGGGCAGACTACACACCTACTTTGGCAACGTTTCCCCGAACGATTGCTTTACCGGTATTCCTAAACCCCTTTATAGGAATAACCTATCTCAAGGCATTCTATCATGTCATTGGTTCAAGGTTTCATACTCTAAAAAAGGTCCACTACTATATTTTAAGAAAAGTAGAGTTCTAAAGGGAAAGTACACATGCATTAACAATGAACAATGACATGATAGAGTAAGAGTGTCCATACAAAATGTTCAAAAAATAGTTTAAGTATGTATTTTGAACAAAAAATATTTATTAACCTTTGACTGGAATTTTCATATCCAAAACAGTGTTAAACAGTCCCATAGACCAGTCCAACGTGTAGGTCTCGTCGAGTAGATCAAAATTGATAGGTCATATACGTGAAACAGAGTTGTAAAACTCCAGATATCGCATTTTAAACTTTGAACCCAAAAAGTGTTCAGTCTGGTTGCGGAAACTAATTTCGAGTTTAAAACTTTTGTCTGCAGCCGTCAGAAACAGTGCTGTATGGTGGCTGCAGACAAAATATAAATGGTTTGGGTTGGGTCTTAGATCCGTATTCGATCAGTTGGTGGGCCCAAGTGGGCTAGAGCCAAATGGGCCGAGTATTGGGCCGGTCCGAGGGTCATGGAACCGGGCTGTAGTGGGCCAAGTCCAAGTATGGGTACCCGGCCGAAGTGGGCCACAACTATGGGCCGGGCACCGGGTAATGGTTAGTGGGCCAGGTCCACGGGTCATCGGATCTAGTTTAGTGGGTCTGGTCACGCGGGTCAGGTGGGCCGACAACGGACCCGACCCTGCCCTATGAAAACCCAACTATTCATCTTCTTCCAAAAGCTTTTTTTTTTATAATCACAGGTCAAAACCGGTCCATTAAGGGACTTGGATCGTCGATCGAAGACGCGCCAGCTGACTCGGTCGGCACGGCGCCGACCATAAACCGATGGCGATTCGGTGACTGGCCGAGATGATCGCTTAAAATTTTTTTTTTGAAACTTGAGTTGCGGCCCTTAGTGATGTATAACACACACGCCCGGCCGTGATGCAGTGCATCGTCGATCGGCTCGGCCCGGCGACCGGCCGTGCCGGTCCATTGACCGGATGTGGCGAATGACGCCGGCCGTCGGTTCAAATTTTTTTTTTTTTTTTGTAAACTTGAGTTGCAGGCAGCCAACCGATCACCTCAGGTGGGCAACGCCTACTGAGAACGATCCTCTACTGTCACATCCGATCCGATCTGAGCCACGCTCTAATCAAGAAGATGTGAGTCATCCGGTACAATTATTCACGGTCTAATCAGACGGTCAAGATCTAATGCCATCCAATCTGAACCACGCTCTAATCAAGAAGATTTGAGTCTTCCAAACGCTCTAATCAGACGGTCAGATTATCATGTCTAGTTCAGATTAAATCCATGAGATCTTAATCTGGATTGAGATCTATGATAAACAATCCCATATCGAACCGTCGGCATGTGAATACAGTTTTTTTTTTTTTTAATGATTTGTGTAATCAAGCGGCACACATAAAAACCAATATATATATATATATATATATATATATATATATATATATATATATATATATATATATTTTATGATTTGTGTGGATCAAACGAAATCAGGCCAACTTGGCTCTGATACCAATTGTTAGATATTTTAGATCTAGGCCAGAATCGTTTGATCAACATATTAAATAGAACAATTAATTAGTAAGATAAATCTTACTTACCTGATCGGATGGTCGTGAAGACGTGCTTGATCGACAGATCCTAAGTACAAGATCACGACCCTTAGAACAAACCACCTCTCTTTCTTTATATCTCTATTGATGGGAATAACATTGAGAGTGAATAAAGAGGGGACGTTGTTCTCCTTAAATAGACCTTGATTAGTCTCCTAGCCCATCAAGGAGACTAAATCTAGAGGATGTGTGACAATATAAGAGGGATTACCACAACCCTATAAATTAGGAATTCCACCAGATTGCGTGGTGATTCCTATTATACCACGTATAGAAAGTCTCACCAATTTAAGTTTTAATAAATAAGTAAAGAGGCTAGTATGTGGGTCACAAATACCCAACAAACTCTACTATGGTGGAGGCTAGGAGAGAGCTATGTCATATGCAACCTTAATGCCCTACGAATAACTTCTCAATGTTCAAACTCTAGGTTACTAGTTTACTCAATACCCCCACTATAAATGCTATATTGGGTCTAGTACATTTTATTAAATACATATGACTTCTATCTCAGTAACGATAAACTGTAATTCTTGAACTTATTCAAGAATCGATTTATTTCCAACCATTTTGAAATCAAAATATTAGAGATTAGAAAACCTTTGTATTTGTATCCTCAATTATTTACTTTTTCGCTAATGAATCTAAATTTTTTTTAGTAATAGTGCGCTTACAGAATGTGTTGAATAACCTATCGTTCAATACAATGAGGATGTAGTCCGACAATCTTGATCATCTTTCAGTCATTTGAGTCGAGCATCCGACCCTCCACTGGTCGTACTTCTCACTATTTTCACTACGAAAATTGGTGGACATAGTGTTGTGAGGATGTATGCAATCTTAAATTATCGCAAGATAAATTACACCTTTTGTTGTCATCTTTTAAAATTTGGCCCGCCAAATTAGTTAAGTTTGATGAGATCTTGATTCATGAACTTTATGCTCTCAGCTATTAGAACGATCTATTATTTTTAAATTATTAATAAAAATGATATTGATAATTACTCCGAGACACGTAGTTCACTACGTTATCTTAAAGACAATAGACACCCCCACTTCGTCGGATAAATGAAGATGCAATAGAGTTCCTAGCAAATTGGCCTTTAGGATACAACAGTGCCCGGTCTTGCTAAGAACCGTATTTTTTTTTCTAGATTGCATTTTCTAGAGAAAGAACCTGCCACATATTTTTTGATATAAAAAAAAATCCTTAAAAAAAAAAAAGAATGTAAGAGAAAAAGAGAAATAAATGTTATTATAATTTTTATTGTGTCTTTTTAATTTGATCTGATCTCTATTTATAAGGAAAGTCTTGAAAGATTATGTCTTTTCAAAAATCGTGAAGAGATTTCTGTCTTTTCATACAATTATAAAGAGATAAAATCGATTCACTTGTGTCTTTTCATATTTACAGTGAGGAGATGAAAAACTTGTGAAAAAGATAACGAAAGACAACGATAAAGAGATAAAATCAATTCACTTATGTCTTTTGATATTTATGGTGAAGAGATGTAAGACTTGTAAAAAAGACAACGGTAAAGAGATAAAATTGATTCACTTGTGTCTTTTTTTTTTTTTTTTTTTGAGTGAAAGGTCACATACTTATCATTACTTAATAAAAATCGACAACAATTACATCATGAACTTGAGAAGGGGCTTCCTCAATCCAAACCTCATTATAATTGTAAGAACAACCAATCTTAGCTAGAGCATCCGCTACACTGTTTGTAGATCTTTTAACAAGAGACTAAGATAACTCAGAGAAACATCTAGCAACAATTTTAATGTCTTCAAACAAAATAGAGAGGTCTGAATCATCAACAACCGGATTAGACACTGCATTTAACACCCGAGATGAATCGACTTCAAAAATAATATTTTAGAAACCTATTCGAGCGGCAAAAGTAATTGCTTCCGTACATGCTACCGCTTCATAATGGTTCACCAATGATATGCTTAAGATACCTTTAGCCATAGATCCCATGATCAAACCCGAATAGTTTCAAATTATCACGCCAATGCTCGCCGATTCTAAATTTACATTGCAAGATCCATCAAAATTTACTTTGTACACATCAGGTGGTGGAAGAGACCATGCAGCTTGTGTCTTTTCAGATTTAGAAAAAGACTCGTCAATTCACTTGTGTCTTCTCAAATTTCAAATGTCAAACTTGTGTCTTTTCAACTAATGGTAAAAAAATAAATCAAAATTTGAAAAGACACTTCAGAAAAAAAAAATTACAAGTTTGACATTGAATTATTATTAATATATAATGATAACTAAAAATTTAATTTTGAAATAAAAAAAAATAAAAATAAAATATATATATATATATATATATATATATATATATATATATATATATATATATATATATATATATATATTGCAAAATTAATATATATAATAGCACGTGCTTTTAATTAAATGACATTTTCTCGCATTATAAATAAACAAAATGTCCATGCATATTTTATTAGAAAAATAGAGGGTCTCGTACCCTGTTAGGTAATTAATAATAATTTGGATCCTATCATGTAATTATGTAATAGTATGGGATCCACTTACGGGTGAAGCACATATAGAATTAAAATTGGCTAACCGGCTTGGGGCGAGAACCAGGTGGGTTGAGCTTGGGTGACTTTTTCAGATATGTGACATATCAAGTCAACATGTGACCGACCTCTTATACGTGAGTAATTTAAATTTTTTTTTTTTTTTTATGATAGCTAAGCTACGATCAAACCTGCAACGTAGAGGTTTCAATATTGTCAACCTATGACTGTGCTCCGGGCCCAATCCTTGTTAGAGGTGAGTTAGAATGTAAGGATTTTGAGGGTAAAAGATTGAGACTCAAAATAACTTTGTGATACGATTGATGATTCAAGGGAGTCACTCGAGTTGAATCGGAGCTACAGTCCCCAGTGAACACTTATTACTGGATTCCTACATTCCTGAAGGTCCCCACAGCTCACGGTATGCCGCCATTCTCATACTTTTTGAAAAAGGCCCAAATAATTTATAATTTTTTTGAACAAAAGAATAGTATTATAATTATTCAAAAATAAAATAAAATAATTTATTCACTACTTTTTTAAAAAATTACAAAATTTAAGAATTATGTGCAAATTTCACGAGTTATTCATGAATTTCCCAAATTTTGCCCCAATTATTTTTTCAGTTCTTATTTTCATAGTTTTTCTTTAATTTTTCTTATTGTTGATTTTTATGCTTGAATTCGACAATTTTTTCCCGATTTTTCAGAGCTAATTTATTCCCTAAGCAGAAAATTATAAAAGGTGGACAATTTTCGATAGACAATTTTATAAAAAGCTTATGTGGCGCAATGTGATTGATTGCAATAGTTAGGACTCACTATGTATGCAGCCAATTATATTGTGCAACATTTGCTACCTATAAAATTGTATATAAAAAATTATCCACTTTATAACACTGCCTGGCCTTCCCTAACCCTGGACTTGGTCACTAGGGGACAGACCATGCATTTAAATCTGGTGGTCCTACTCGCAAGCTATTCCAAGAATAGTGCTGGGTCATCTATAAAACACGTGAGCTTGAGTTAATACGGTTGAGTACTATTCTGCCTTACTGGATTATCGAGGGTGCCTATCATCCACTGGTTTGAGTCAGATCAGACGATGGAGATCATTTTCATCCTAATTTTCTGTATAATGGATCTTAAGATCATAGGCATATCATTAAATAGTGAGTTTTTTATTACACGTGGTAGACATCTAAAAAAGTAGTCCTAAAAATCACATTGCACACCTCACGCTCAAATATAATTTTCGGACTACTATTTTGGATATGTGCCTATGGTATGAAAATAATGACTCATGGCATGAAAATCAATCTCCATCGTGTGATTCAAAGCACCCAATAGTTTTTCAGGGTAGGCGCCATTTAGAAATAGGTAGGTGCTATTAGAGGTAGTCAATTCAGTCGTTTCAAGTTAGGGTACCTTTGTTCGTGCCCACACATTTAATGAAAGCGCCCACGTCCCCTTAAAACCCATTGACTGAGTTGTATCTGATGATTGAGATCGAGTTTCACCCGAATCTTCCATACAAAGGATCTTGAGATCATGTTGCACCTCTTAGATGGTCCGTTTGTGATTCCATGTGTCAATGATCCCCCAAAAAATGGCCATTTAATCATGTGGTACACATCACACTCAAATGTGATTTTAGGTCTATATTTTGGGGATCTGTGACATGTGGAATAAAAAACTGATCGCTAGATAGGTGAGAAATGATCTCAAGATCCTTTGTGTGGAAAATCGCAGTGAAATACAATCTCCATCATCTGATCCAACCCAATCAATGGGTATATTAAGGGGTTTCCAACGTGGGTGCTTCCAGTAAACGTGTGAGCGCAAACAGAGGTACCCTTCAAGTTATAAATGCTGATACATAGCCACATTTCCCATGGTCGACCGTAGGCCGATGGGCTGTCATGTAACCCGTCCTACCCAGTCCCAAACTGCCACTAAATTGGGCTGCCCTGTAGCTAGTCTTAGCCCAGCCCTAAGTAGGGCTGGGCTGGGCTGGGACGCGGGCTAGAGTATATCCGTACAAAAAAAATCTGGATATATTAAATATGTAAATTTTGATGATAGAAATATAATTTTTTTAATGGATAAAAAAAAATATTTTTTTTGATAGGGATAAAATATTATTTTCCTAAATGCTAAATATTAAATCGTTGGATAATTTAATAGTGAGGGCATTTTAGTAAAATAGCTAGATTATTAAGTTAGTATAAAATTATCCATATATTAACATATATTTATATACACTGGTAAAAGTGCATGTGCATTGCACATGTTAATATAAATATAGAGACACCATCGAATTCGCCTAACTTAAAAGTCACATTCTAGAGATCTTCGATCTATATCATATGACTTAACACAATAAATGACCATCATCTCATCTATATTTGACTGCTTTGAATCATATAATAGAGATTTTATTTTATAGCCATATTTTGCATTAAACATTTTTAGATCATGACCTTCAAATCCGATGGTTAAGATGAAATTTTCACTTCGCCTAAGTCTTCCGAATGCCAAGTCTTTCTTTTAAATGATAGCTCTAATTATACCAACAAAATCTCTAAGTGCACTACATTCGAAAAATCATTAACTGATGTGAATCAATGATGGAGATTGATTTTCTTTTCAATCTTTCATATACTGGAGTTTGAGATCAATGGTATACCACGAGATGGTCAATTTATAGATATCGTGTAACTTGAGCTTATTCGACCAAATTTTTCCTTGACTCGACCCAACCCAACCATACCTATAAATTATGTCTGGCACTTCATGCCTAACTTAGCCCAATAGGTCAAGTTTGGTGCTTATCCCAATAAAAAAAGCCGTCTTGAGTAGGTCGAGTATCAGGTCTATCCGATTTGTTGAGATCACTACGTGGAAGTATCATATACTTGTTAAAGTCAAATAAAGTTAAATGCTTGCCTAAGTCCTACGACCAACCATACGTATGGACGTAAGTTTTGAATCGGAATTCGAACCCGACCCTAAAATCTAACTAATTGAATCAGCCCCAATCGACCCGAAAATCAATTCAAACCGAACCAATTCTAGTTCGGTATGATTTCGATTTTAGGTAGGATGAAAAAATTTGATCAGGGGTATATTAATCGTGGCGGAAAGGGTTTCAACTTTCTAATAATTTATTATCTGGTTAGCTTAACAATCGCGAAATCTTAGAGGGCACCTATGCCAAAAAACATCGACTTTTTGTATTAGTTGATGGATATTATTTTTCGACCTAATCTTCCACAAAAGGGATCTTGATATCAATATTGTTAGTTCTCTTAACTTTGTGGGTTTCTTTGAAAGTGTTAAAAATAAGGAGGGAAAGAGAACTTTAATGGAAAAATTGTTAATTTTCTCAACTTTGTGGGTTTCTTTGAAGGTGCTAAAAATAAGAAAGGAAAGAGAACTTATTTGGATACCATTATTTGGGGTTTGGTCAGGTCCTACCAAGTAGACCCTTAAATTGGGCTCTAGTTTATCTCTTACCATCCAAAGAGAAGAGATATGACTTGGGGGTTAATAGTCGAAACCAATAAATGTTTGTGAGATAAATTAAAGAAGTCTGAGAGAAATTAAAGGAATAAGAGAGAAAAATTGATGTGGAGAAGAGAGAAATGAGAGATCCAGGAATAAGAGAGAAAGTGATGTGGAGGAGAGAGAAAGTGATGTGGAGGAGATCCAATCATCTCTCAAAATTTTTTTTCATTTTTCGAGAAAAATAATAAAGAAAAGTCTTGTTTGATACTTTGATCGTGCGTGATTGCGCACACATTATTTTTTTTGTAACTTTTTGTAGATATTAAAACTAGTTTTTATGACAATTTTCCAAAGGTTTCCAAAATTTATCTGAGATGACCCTCCACCGAAATCGGTATCGTTCTCGGGTATCGGTTTGCCCGAGGCCAATACTAATCGGCCGATACGTATTGGCCGATATCAATAAGTATCGGCCAATTAAAAAAAAAAAAACTAAAATAATCTTGGTCGAAATCGAGACGTATTGGCTGAAACCTAATATGTATCGACCGATACGGGCCCGCATCGGTCGATATGTATCGGCGATACCGATATGGGATTTCGATACATCGGTATCGATCGATTTTTGATACCTTGCTCATGGGTGTCTTCTTGATTATTATTATTATATTTTTTTTTCTTGAAAAATAATAGTCGGTATTTTTTATTTTTTTGCCTAAAATCTTACTTAAAATAAGGTTGCTATTTTGTTGGAATAAAAAAAAATAAAAAAAGAAGAAAATTTTAATTAATTTCTTTTGCTTAAAATCTTACCTAAATTAAGGCTACTATTTAGTAGGAATAAAGAAGAAAAATTTTATTTATTTATTTTCCTTAAAATCTTACCCAAAATAAGGCTGCTATTTTGTTGGAAGAAAATTTTTGAGAGCCCGTTGGATCTCTTCTTTCTCTCTCCTCCACATCAGTTTCTCTCTCTTACTCCTTTAATTTCTCTCACAAGTATTTATTGGTTTCCATTGTTAATCCCGATCTCATATCTCTTCTCTTTGGATGGTAAGAGATAAAATAGAACCCGATTTAGGGTTACTTGGTAAGACCTGACCAAACCCCCCATTATTTATGTATTCTCATTGGAAAAAAGAATCTATTTCGGTACCATTATTTACACCTCTTAAAATTCTGACCTAACCTTTGTCCTTTAGTAGGAATGAAATGATCGCTTTGAATCAAAAGATGGAGATCGTTGTTTATCCCTATCTTTTACCCAAAGGCCAAAGTGGTCTTGGGATCATGAGAGAATCATTAGACCGTTGATATTTTATTTTATATGGCACATGTCTAAAAAAATATTAAAATCATATTTGAAAGTAATGTAGGCCATATGATTTTAGAGTCACTTTTTGGATTGTGTGCCAAGTGAAATAAAATTTTTACCGTCTGATAATACAACCAAGATGTCAAGATCAACTATATAGAAGATTGAGGTGAAAAATAATCTCCATCATATAATTCAAAGCAGCCAATAAATTTGGATTGAAGGAGGTGGAATGAGGTCACAATTTTATGGATGGTAAATAATGGTACTCAATTTAATTTTCTGTCACGGCTGAAGAATATACAGGGGCAGATTGGGTTGGTTAAGAAGGATATTTTTTTGAGTTTTTTGCATATACCCTCTTGAGATATGCCGATAGTACATCAAACCCCCTGAGTTATGAGTATTTATTATGCAATCCTTACTTTTGTATTTCTGTTTCATAAACCTCCCTGCCGTTAACTAGCCGTGAGTTTATAGACTGAAACGACTATTTTGCCCTTAATGAAACCAATATTCTAAAAATATCACCATTCTAAAAGGCCCTTCATTCATCTATATTTACAAGTCATGCCATTACAGTTTACCACTATTCTAAAAGGCCCTTCGTTCACCTTTATTTACAAGTCATGCCATTATAGCTTTACCACCACCATTCTAAAAGGAGTACCTTTAAATCCACCCACAAAATCTTTGAGTTCACCCATGCTGAAACGCATCGACTGCATTGAATCAGATGATGGAGATTGTTTATGGGCCCAATATTTCATGAGATCGATCTTTAGATCATGGGTGTACCATATGGTGGTCGATTTTTTTATTTCATGTGATACACACCCATAAAAGTGACCTTAAACTTAATTTTAGGTGTGCATGTGATGTTAAAGTCACTTTTCTAAGATGTGTGCTATATGAAATAAAAAATCGACCGTCTGAGGGTACACCAATGATCTAAAGATCGATCTCCTGAAAGATTGGGAGGATAAATGATCTCCACCATTCGATTCAATTTAATCAATGCGTTTCAGCGTGAGTGGACTCAAAGATTCGGTGGGTGGATTTAAAGGTACTCTTCGAAAAGGCCCTTCATTCACCCATCAGATTCAAGACCCATCAGATGGGTGATTTTGCCGTTAAAGCATGTCAACGTTTGGACGAATACTCAATCAATGGAGGATTTGTGAAAAATCATATAATTATTTTTGTAAAGAAAACCTTGAATCTACATGTTCTTAGATTATTAACCAACTTTTGGAGTGATTTTTAATTTTGGGTATCTAAAATTTTGGTAATTTTTTATATTAGGTATATTAGTAATGTTGTTGGGAATTAAATAATAAGCAATTCAGTAGTTGAGTGGAACTTGGAAATAAATGAGTCAGCATTTTCAACCCAACCTAATGGGTTGGGACTTGGAAATCTGAACCCAAGCCCAAACTTATGGGAGTTGGGTCGTTTGACTTTGACCCATCGAGTTGACTCGATGGATTGAAACCCTCTTATGCTGGTGTCATCATTAATCTCCAACGATTGTACAAGCGGAACAATCCCAATTGTGTTTCAAACTTTCGGCCGATAATTCATGCTGTCGGCCAAAATTTATCAATTTTGATTCTCACCGAAATGAAAATAACCCCTTAAATTTCGGTCAAATTATATATGACCATAAAATTTTTGATCGAAATTCAAACCTATGGCTGAAAATTTCATTCAAATTTTTTGTTTCGGTCATGCCCGAAATCGAAAACGAAACCAATATTTTGATCCTTGATTCCAACCGTCCAATCAATTGACCACTTCTTTTATGAACCATATATTGGAAATTGCATGCATTAGATATTATAATCGCTCATTAACAACTTTTGTATGGACCGTTGCATGTATTTTATTGATTAGAGGCATAAAATCTATGGTCTAGAGATCCAAGTGAACATGCACTAATTTCTAGTAGAGATTGAGGGCACTATCATGATCCTTGATCCCGACCGTCTAATGGTACACGCATGACCTAAAGATCGATCTCATGAAATATTGGGATGATAAACAATCTCTATCGTCTAATTTAATGCAGTCGATGTGTTTCAGGGTGGGTGAACTCAAAGATTTTGTGGGTGGATTTAAAGGTACTCATTTTAGAATGATGGTGGTAAGCTATAATGACATGACTTGTAAATAAAGGTGAATGAAGGGCCTTTTAGAATGATGGTAAATTATAATGGCATGACTTGTAAATATAGATGAAGGAAGAGCCAATCAGAATAGTGATATTTTTAGAATATTAGTTTTATTAAAGGCAAAATAGTCGTTTGAGTCCATAAACTTATGACTAATTAACGGCAGGGGGTATATGAAACAGAACACAAAAGTAAGGGCTGCAGAATAAATACTCATAACTCAAGGGGTTTGATACAATATCAGCATATCTTAGGGGATGTATGCAAAAAAACCCTATTTTTTTCCTAAAGTATGAAAACAAAAAATTGATAAAAATATTGGTGCTTTTAGTCTTAGTCCGGCCTAATCCTAAACCAGGGTGCCATATAGCCCGTCTTTGTCCGGTCCTAGGCAGAGCTGGGCCGGGCTGCGAACCAAAGTTTACATGTGTTAAAAGAATTTAAACATCAAATATATAAATTTTAACAATAAAAATTTACAATTTTAAAGAGAAATTATTATTTTACAAAAATAGTAGACAATTGAACAATTTATTAGTGAGGGCATTTTAGTAAAATGAGTAGATTATTAAGTTAACATGAACATATAGTATATTATTTATAAATTGGTATATTTCCAGGCTACTACTTGGTCAGCCTGTTCTATGTATCGGGCGGTTTTCAGGGCCGTGAGGCGACCCTCACCCGTTAACAGCCCTAAATGACCGAGCCACGTGATGTCCCGTGAGTTGTGGCAGCCGAGATGGATAGATATTTATGAGTACCAAATCAGTGAGTGTTAGCTTTGTGGGTTATTTCTATAATCATTTCTGTCCATAGCTGAATTCTTTATCACTTCACAATCTGTCATTTCTCTTTTCATTGCTTCCTTCTACCTTTTTAAGGAATTTTCTCTTTTTTTTACTTGTGTTTATAGTGTCTCAACTTATAGGGCCTGCTTATGGCCTTTCAATGGTCATATTCAAACCACTGACATTTGTGAAATATTTGACTAAAATTTTAGGTTTGAAGCCAGGAAGTTTTTTGTTTTTTTGGCAATATAATTTACAGAATCCAAGCTAATTCATGCAATCTTTCTTTGAACACACTCCATGCCATTGGAGCTTTAACCACTGCTAAGTGGAGAAAGAATTAATGAAACTAAGGAACATCTCATATCCAGCCCGAAGGCTTTGAGCCAAGCTTTCTAAACGGATGAAAAAATTCAAATCCATTGAAATCATTTCCTGAGCAAGTCGTTTTTTGATATTCCTGGAAAATAACCGGTGGATGGGGAAGTGAAGCCTCGTTTCCAGATTGGACCGATTTTCTGTCTCCCCTCATAATTCCGAAATTTCAAATTAAAATTCTGAACTACTTGTTTCATAGCTCCAATTCCCCTTGGAGATGAGATACCCACTAATTGATGGCAGAGACCGATTTGACTCCAAAGAGTATTGTATGCCCCTCCAATTGTCATCTTATTACATTTTAATTCCCGGTAATCATATTGATATCTTTGAATGGGCAATGGTCAGGTCCTACTATGTGGAACCGGATGTCCAGTCTTATCTCATTCTTTGCCCTTGGAAATAGGAGAATCTTAACTTCTTTGGTTTCGCTTTTTATAACAGGACATGCAGTCGAGATTCTTCTATTTCCAAGGTCAACGGATGGGATAAGACTAAAAATCCAATTCTATTTAGTAGGATCTGACCATTGCCTATCTTTGAATATTTACTTTTCATGAGGAAGGCATTACTTGCACATTTTTTAAAAGAAAGAGTTTGCAAGCCTTTTCGAACGGTTTTTGAATCTTTTCATCGAAGGAAATTTTAACAGCACGCCTTTTATGAAAATGGAGACCGTAGAAGTCAAAATTGAATACCATATCAGTTTCAACCGATTGGACCTGATCATTGCATCTTTTGGGGAAATGTGTTATACATAATTAACATTTAAGTTGTTTGATTTGAAGGCCATGACCTAAGATTTGCACAAAACACGATCTCTATCACATGATTCAAAGCAGCCGAAGATTATCATCTGATTCAACAATTGACTATTTTAAAAAATATGATAAAGACACTGTTTAATGCCAATCTTTTGCCCCAAAGATCTTCATATCTTGGTTTTCATATCATTGCCATCTTTTGCCCCAAAGGTCTTTATATCCTGATTTTCATATCAGATGGCTCAGATGGTGTTTCCGCATGACAAAGCTTTCCAAAAGAACCATGTCTTTCATTTAAATTGTGCGTTTTGGGTTTCATGTGTGCAAGTAATGACTCCCTTCTATGAATTTTTATGGGATTCATGGAAGTCATCTTCATCCTCATATGTACCCCACACACCATATACATGTGGGCAGGGACGGAGTCAAGGTGGGGCTAACAGGGGCCACGGCCAACCCTGCTTATTTAATTTTTTTCTCTCTTTAATCTATCTTACCTATTTGTTAGGTGTTAAAATGATTGGCCCCGTCTAAATAAATGCACATCTGAGCTCTCTCTCTCTCTCTCCTATTTTTTTTAGACGCCTCCTCTTTCTCCTATCTTTTAGGCGTCTCAACCAAATATGCTACTTTAGTCTCTCATATTTTTAGGAGCAATAGTTCAATCACCTTCCTAAAACTTTTTTTTTTAAAATCATATCCTAAGAAATCATAAAAAATAAAAGATCATGTGGATTCCTATAACCTAAAAAATCATGTGAATATTTTAGATTTATAAATCAAAATTCGCCATTTTCCTACTATTTTATCCAAATAGACCTTAAAAGTTAAAAATGAGGCTTAGCCCAATTAATATGGGTCACAGTTATGGCAGATTGACCCTAATGCCTATTGATAGACGCACGAATATATAAGCAAAAGATTTATTTTTAAAATTTTTTTTGTTAACAATAAATGAATGCTATTTTTTTTATTTATAATATTATACATTTCTTATTCATACTTCGGCCCCCTCCTATGAAAGTTTCTGGCTCCATCCCTGCATGCGGGTATGCGACCTTACGGTAATGGTGAGTAGGGCTCTCTCTACGAGCTGAGCCTAGCTTAGCCGAGCCGGGGTTAATTTGAGGTCAGCTCTATTATTTTCGAGCGATGTTTCGAGCCGAGCTCCTTTATATGTGAGCCTAAAACTACTCAGCTCATGGTCGACTCTATCGAGTTCCAGTTGAGCTTGAGCCAGTTTTGAGCCGAGTAGTATGTTATATTGTTTTTTTCACTTGGATTTATTTTTTATTATCTTTCCTTTTTCATTACATTTAATTTATCTATATTTAAACAATTAAAATTTCTAATCTTTTAATTAAAATTATCATATCAATGTATTTCATTTCATATAGTAAATTAGGCAGCATGACGAGAGTTGTAGAGAGGAGATGAGAGTTAGTGATTGTGAGTTGTGTTGATAGAGATTTAAGTATTTATAGGTAGGTTAAAATTTTTATTTGCTAGTTTACTAAATTACCCAAAACCCTTCATCGTTAAAAGTTTCTAATGATTAATTTTTATGATGTTTTAGAAATTTAAGTAATATGTAATCTTATGATATAAATATTTAAAAATAAATATTATATATCGGGTCACGTCGAGCCGAGCCAAGCACTAGACTACCTAGGTTTACAAACTAGCTCTTAACTCATAGCTTGGCTCAACTCTTGAGCCGAGCTCGAGGTACATGCAAGCTTATTTATTTTGGAGTCAAGCCGAACGAGCTCCCGAGCTGGCTCGGTTCATTGAGAGACCTAATGGTGAGCAGCCAATGGACCATACATAGGGGTCTCAACCGACAAGGCTTCAGTGCGGCTTGACTGACCCGGCCCACAATAATAGCCAACGTATGGACTAAGCTATGGACCAAACATAAGTAGGCACGATTAATAAATTAGCCGGCCTGGCCCAATTTATAATTTCACTGATATGAGATAATTCCAAGATGCCAACTGTAATTTATGGACGAAAATCATTGACTGATTTAAATCAGATGATGAAGATTGTTTTTTGTTCCAACCTTCTTATAATAGACCTTAATATTATGACAAGCCTATCAAATGGTAAAATGTTGATTTTATATGGCACACTTCCTTAAGAGTGAAAGTCAACTCCTTGCCCATGATCAAGGTTACTTTTGAGGATATGTGCCATATGGAATCAACATCTGATTAGTCTGATGGCCACTCCATAAATTTAAAATCTATCGTGAAGAAGATTAGATCAATGAAAATCTCATGCTGATTCAAATCAATCAATGATTTTCTTCATTGAGAAAAGTGGCTGGTACTTACAATAGCTCATTAAAATATTTTATTAACTACGCTTTTCTAATGTAGACAGTAGAATTGAAATTTAGGAATTTGGTGGAAAACCAACGACGCTAATGGACCCCACAAAGCATCTAAGCAACAATTTCTTTTGAAAAGTGGCTTTAGTATGACATTTTCTTGGCAGAGAAATGACGTTTTGGACCACGACCTGCAATATGGTGTTTTAATACGGCACAAGTTCTTAAAATATCAAGTCTTCCTTATACGTTATGTAGCCAACTTTTTGTCTTCAAGTAATGGCTCCATACCTTATATGGTTACATTTTTGGGTGGGTTTTTTGCAAATATCTCTCAGTTATGTTGATATTACAAATAACCCCCTAGTTATAGTTATTTGCTTTAAATCCCATGAGTTAGCATTTTGGTATTTATAAAATACCCTTAAATGATTAATCAGTCGTTAAAGAATAGCCTAAATACCATATTTATTCTTTTTAAAATTAAATTACTAAATTGTCACCCTCTACACATGATAAGAGTAATTTTAAATCCATCCTTCCACTTATAAAAAAAAATAGTTTTAAATCCACTCACCAAAATTTTGAGTTCACTCACGCTGAAAAACATTGACTGCATTAAATCAGACGATGGAGATCATTTATCGTCCCAACCTTTCACACGATGGATCTTGAGATCACGGTGGCACTATTAGACGGTTGACTGCATTGAATTGGGCGATGGAGATCATTTATCGTCCCAACCTTTCACACGATGCATCTTGAGATCATGGTCGCACCATCAGACAATTGACTGCATTGAATTGGACGATGGAGGTCGTTTATCGTCCCAATCATTCACATGATGGATCTTGAGATCATGGTGGCACCATCAGACGGTTGATTGCACTGAATCGGACGATGGAGATTGTTTATCGTCCCAACCTTTCACACGATGGATCTTGAAATATGGTGGCACCATCAGATGGTTGATTTTTTATTTCATGTGGTACACACCCAAAAAAATGACCTTAAAATTAATTTTAACCGTATATGTAATGTTAAGGTCACTTCCCCATCCACCGGTTATTTTCAAGAATAATTGCATCGTTTGCCACAAATCCTCCATTGGTTGAGTATTCATCCAAATGTTGGCATGCTTTAATGCGGGAATCACCCATCTGATGAGTGTTGAATCTGATGGGTGAATGAAGGGCCTTTTAGAAGAGTACCGTTAAATCTACCCACTGAATCTTTAAGTTCACCCACGCTGAAACACATTAATTGAATTGAATCGAACGATGGAGATAATTTATCCTCCCAATCTTTCACATGATGAATCTTGAGATCATGATCGTACCATCAGACGGTCAGTATTTTATTTCACGTGGCACACATCTCAGAAAAGTGACCTTAACATCACGTGCATGCTTAAAATTGATATTAAGGTCACTTTTAGGGGTGTGTACCACATGAAATAAAAAGTCGACCGTCTGATGGTACACCCATGATCTAAAGATCGATCTCATAAAATATTGAGATGATAAAAAATCTCCATCATTTGATTCAATGCAGTCGATGTGTTTCAGCAGGGGTGAACTCAAAGATTTTGTGGGTGGATTTAAAGGTACTACTTTTAGAATAATGGTAAATTATAATGGCATGACTTGTAAATAAAGGTGAATGAAGGGCCTTTTAGAATGGTGATAAATTTTAATGGCATGACTTATAAATATAGATGAATGAAGGGCCTTTTAAAATAGTGGTATTTTTAAAATATTGATTTTATTAAGGGCAAAATAGGCTTTCCATTAACTTACGCTACAGAATAAATACCCATAACTCAAGGGGTTCTTATAATATTAGCATAACACGAGGGGTATATGCAAAAAATCCTTTTTGGGTGAAGGCGTTAAGTTGAAAGAATTAGTATTAGGTATGCGGCTCCGAAAACCAAGCGAATATACTATTAATTTTAGATGGGGTTGGACCGCATTGAATCAAATGATAGAGATAATTTTTTATTCTAATATTTTACACAATAGATCTTAAGATCATGGACATCAAATAAAAACCCGTTATAATTTTATGTTGGAGAGGTTCAAAAAAGTGACTCCAGTGCTAAAAGCGTTGGTGCTTCGATCTAGTACAACACCCCTGGTTGGGTCTAGGTCAAGTCCCGGTTGAGTGTATGTCCGACCACAAGAAATGACTTGCTTAATTTTTGGCCCAAATTGAACAATTTGGAGTTGGACTTGAGGCACGAATATAATCGATGTCTAAAGGAGATCTTTACCCCTACAATTTAATGAGTTAATTTCCTGCAAATTTGACTCCATAATACAACAAAGCCTAGTGAAACGCTTATTGCTAACATTTATTTTTTATTTTTTTGTGTAACTAACGCTTATATGGACGGATAGAATTTTGCTCACAAATTGATTGTGAAAATCTAAGTTTGAAACTATAAAATAATAAAAATAAATATATAATAAAACCTTAAGTTTTAGCTGCTATAATTAATTAGATTCTACTATTTAGAATGCCATTCCAAGGCCTTAAATGTATGGAATTTGAAACTCACATTTAAAAGGGTTACAACCTTTAATTCTTGTAATCGAGGGTCGTAACCAAATCGATCAAATGATTATAAGATTTAACGGTCCACATAAAATAAATAGTTATGCCTTTGTAGTACTTGTAAATTGTAATCGAGGGTCCTAGTTAATCTAATCAAATTATTATAAGATTTAATGAATCACATAATATAAAGGTACCTCTTGATCACAATCTTCTTATATATATATAATAAGGCTTTATTTGATAGCAATGAAACTTCAAAGAGGAAATGAAATAAAGTTTTTAGTTGATTTTTTGGGAAATGATTTCCTCTATAAATGGATTTTTTAGTATTTGATTAGTGTGTTTGAGAAATGAATTTCATTAGAAATTAATTTCTCTTGTTTGATTAATATCTTTAAAAATGAATTTGAAAATGAGTTTTTAAGTTTTGATCTTTTATTATTAAAATCATAATTAAAGTCAAATATTAACCAATAATTTTTTTAATGATATTTTATTACGTTACAAATTAATACAATAATAATCACTATTTGTTACTAAGTTACATAAATTAGAGTTTGAAAAGTCAAACTCAAATAAAAAGCCAAACTTTGACCAAACTTAAAATTTTGATAAAAAAAAAATATAAAGTTAAATAACAAAGTTGTAAATGCTAGTATCTAATGTAAGTTTATATGTTGAAATAAAATTAAATTTTTATAAAAGTCAAACTTTGATAAAATTTTTAATTTTGATCCAGAGAAAATTTTATAATGTACTAACAAGTTACAAAAGTCTAACTGTAAATTAATATAATAGTATTCATATACATTGTTAGGTTACACTAGTCAAAATTTGATCAAATATCTACTTTTTATAAAAGTCAAGCTTTGACTTGCTAGTATGTACTATAAGGTTACATGTTGAAATAAAGTTCAATTTTTAAACTTCAAAGAAAATTCAATTTTAAAAAAAAGTCAAACTTTGATCAAAATTTTTAACTTTGACCAATAAAAAATTCAAAAATCTATTGCCAACCTATAAATTAATATAACAGTATTCGTATCCATCGCTAGGTTACACTAGTAAAAAAATTAACTAAATATCAACTTTTAAAAAAGTCAAACTTTGATCAAATGTAAAAAAAAGTAAAATAAAATTTGATAATGTACTACAAAGTAATAAATTAAAATAATAATAATCTCATTGGAGATAAAGAAGTTAAAAAAAAATTAAATTGTGTTTAAAAGTCAAAGTTTGACCAAATATCAAATTTTGATCGATAAACACTTAAATTACCAAAATACATATAACAACAGTAATAATCACTACCTACTGTCAAGATACAATTATCAAATTTTGACTACAGTCAAAATTTGAATAAAAGTCAAATTTTGAGCAATAAAAATGAGGCAATGTATTTTCAAGTTATAAAATTTAAAAAATGATAAATCTTCTCTCTAGGTCTCTCTCTCTCTCTCTCTCTCTCTCTCTCTCTCCCCCCCCTCACCATTGACTGCCTTGAAACATATGATGATATTGGTTTTTAGTCTCAATCTTTTACAAAATAAATCTTCAGATCACAGCCCACCTGTCATACGGTTAGATATTTTAATTTCGTGTGAAACACATTCTAAAAGTTACCCAAGAACCCTTCTAATAGTATATTGTGATCAAGGATGTGTGCCATGTGGAATCGATATATGACCATCAGATAGGTGGTCGAGGCAGTCATCTAATTCAAGGCAGGCATCCCAAGATCTAGTATGCAAAAGATTGGGACGAAAAAACAATCTCAATCATCTAATTCAAAGCAATCAATCTTCTATTGTCAACAACAAGGTATAAAAAATCGGCCGATATCGATATGTATCGGTGATCCATATCGGTTTCTTGGCAAACCGATACGTATCGGTATCCCAACTTGGGTATCAGATACTGTATCGACCGATACGGGCCCGTATCAGCCGATACGTCTTGGTTTCGACCGGGACATAGCTTTTCTTTTTTTCGTCCCAATCATATGATAGCTATCATTTTTTGCCCCAATCACCCGTAGTATACTTAAGATTGCCTACAATCAAATGGTCAAGCGTTGATTCCATGTGGCACACATCCCAAAAAGGAGACGAACGCAACACCATAAAAAAAATGATTCATGCTTACTTTTTGGGATGTGTGCCACATAGAGCAATGTATGACCTTCTGATGGTAGGCCCACGATCTCAAGATCTATTGTGAGGAAGATTGGGACAAAAAACGATCTTCATCATCTAATTGAAAGTAGTCAACATAATTTTATTTGTTTGGCGTGGCAGTAAGAATGCTAAATTTATATAATGCACACTAGTTGTGTATCCTATGGGTAGGGGGTGGACATCAATTTTATCCAAGGTAAGTTTGGCTGCCCAATGAGAAAATGACATATGCCTGAACTGACCTGAAAAACCATCCCAACCTGATAAAAAGTCCATATTTTTCATTATCTTTATATGTAAAATGTCGAGGTGGGTCGACTCAACCCCACCCGTTCTTTGTCCAACCTGATTTGGCTTATTAGTCCACCCGACCCAAAGGTTGGGTCGGATGTCTCATGCTCGACTGTCGCAATGAGTCAAGTTTATGTGCCCGGCTGCTTGGTAAAGAATGTGGGTCGGGTGGGTCTAGTTGGGCATCGAGGTGACCCAACCCATTGATATTCCTAGTTGTGATTTATGTAAAATTTGGGTTATTGACATCTAAATTCAAATTTTCTTAAACCTAACGAAGGATTTACAAATCCTAAAGTCATACAAATCCTAAAGTCATATCTAAATACACTGTTTAAACATTCAAACAAGAGATTTGCAAATCCAAATATTTCAAATCCTTGATTTGAAATGCTTGGATTTAAAATTTTCAAATTCAAATACTCGTTCCCAAACGCAACCTAGTGATTTTCTCTTGGGTATCTTTATCTACTACCCAGATTTTTCTTCTCAACTTGGATTTCATGTGCTAACACTATTGACTATTTTAAATCAGAAGATGGATATCGTTTTTCATCTTAATCTTTCACGAAATAGATCTTGAGTTCATGGGCCTATCACATCAGTTGGTCAGATATTCATTCCATGTGACACACATCCTAAAAGGTGAACCTGAATTAGGTTTCATGATCGATGTGGACATATTCACTTTTTGGGATATTTGCCATGTGAAATTAACATCTGAGGGTCTGCTGGCAGTCCCATGACCTCAAGATCTTTTTGTGGAAGATTGAAAAGAAAAGATGATCTCCCATATCATTCAAGACAGTCAACGTTGTTAGCTAGAAGAAAGAATTCATGATTATATGCGTAACCTTTCATTTTATTGACTCTCCTCTCGGAATCCCATAAATCTTCCAATCCTAATGGTAATTCTTTGAAGTTACGATTACGGCTGTCGACGGCTAGGGAAGCACCTTCCTATTGAATGCTCTCACTTATTATTTGAAATTACTGAGGGCACCCTTCTATTTTTTCGATTTTTTATAAAATATGTACCAATTCAATTTACTTGAAGCACCCACCTGTTTCGCCCTCATTTCAAAATTTCAAATCCTAAATTGAAAATGCTGTTGAATCCTATCTATAATCCACTCAAGACGCACGGCAAGTCACATCGATGACTTTTTCTTCCCTAACTCCGACAATTCACGTTGATGATGACTTTTTCTTCCTTAGCTCGGACAAATCGCAATGACCACAATGATGACAACTATCTTCTAAAGAATTTTGGTTGCAAAAGGGTTTCAGCTGGTTTCGGGTGGGTATTAAGAGGATTTCAAGAGAGGGATTCAAGTGGGTTTTAAGAAGATATTTCAGGTGGGTTTCATTAGTTTGTAAGACTAGTCAGAATCGTACGACTAGCTAGAACTAAGAAAGGAGGGTGCCTTTTTTGGGGGCTATGTGACAAAATGAAGACCTTTCCCTCACACAGAGGAGGTAGGCGCTCTGAGTAAGATTTAAATTTCAATTTAAATTGGGTCCATTAAGCCCGGCCCAAACCCGAACCAGTTGATTTGCACCCTTACTGAAGTTGATTGCATCTTGTAATATCGGCAAATCCCCTATCTTCATAAAAATTCGATGTCCTGATTTTAGTGAACAAACCAACATAAAAAAGACAAGTAAATTGCCCCATAAAGATATAATGAAGGAGGTCATTAATGAAGAAGGTTCTCGCTAGGAGCTGGTATTAGGTGCACCCACGTGGCCCAGCCCAACCTGAGCCATTGACAGCCCTATCCTTAGATTAGCCTACAGAAACAAGTAAAGAACCATTAAAATCGTCCACATGCTTGAGATATGCCAAAACCCAAAAGCCAATCCATGTGTTTGAGATCTTGGGAACATGCTAATATCCGAATCCCACATGACAGACTGGCCTTCCAATGCACATTTCCGAATGTTGGGCCACAAATGTAACACTTAGGAGACCCATTACTTTATGAGGTTTTATATGATGGTCTTGAAGACTGATAGAGAAGAATTGTGTCCTTCATTGCTACCCGCAATTACTGCGTAAGGCCCTTTGATCGAAACCGTCAATTTTATAAGCCACAATTTTTATTTTTCATCACCTTAAAATCATGGTCATCGAATGGCTCTAACTATCGGATTGACTGCTTGCTTGCCTTTTGCCGGTCAATAATGTGCAACGAAAGGTACCACGAGAAGTTTTTTGACATATGATTATGTTCGTCCGATTACTGTGATTTCTAGGCTATTGTCCATCAAGATTTGGGCATATTGATTGGACGGTGTGAATCAAAATGCACACATCCGCTATTGGCATATAGAATGGAAGCACCAAAAGTTTTAATGAGCACCACGCTAAAATCAGCCTTTTGACTTGAAAGTAAGACGTGAAATCCCAGAAGACAAGGAGGATCCTCGTCCTATATTAATTAATTTTAAAGCGGTCAACCTCTATCTCCCAACTCCGCCTCGATCTACGTTTCGGTATCTTAAAAAGGATGCCTGGGCATTCTGAGAAAGAAAAAAAATTTGTTTTCTTCTCCACAGAGGCATTTTGGGAGTCAGAAAATAGAAAGATATAGACATATGAGTGATTCCAGAAGGTACATTGCCATGCGTATATAAACTTCACAAAAGGTAGTATTTGAGTGACTGGCCTGAGCGCCACATGCGGTGTACGGTCCTCAATGTTGTACAAAATTTATGGAGTTAGTATTGGGTACATGACCCTAGCACTTTCAGTGGTGCTAGATTCAATTTCATGAGCATCATTATCATCACAACCTTATTCAATTTATTTGGAGTTTGTTTTCGAGTCCTTTTCGTTTATAAGGAGTTAAGCTCACTATAACTTGACAACCCTTTATACCCCTTCTCACAGCTAATTCCTTTAGATATTCACTAGAATTCAATTTCTCCTACTTTCTTTGTTCTTACAGCGTGCTAGGTTCAACCTCCCTCTGCCCAAAATTGTTAAACCTTGGGATGCACACAACGATGTATGAGTTTTGACTTCTCACAAATTTGGCGGTCAAGACTATCCGTGCATTTTCCAAGATTGGTGTAGGGAGATTTACCAAAGCACTGCCAATAATGCTTAAGCCCATACCTAATGCCAGCTCAAATTTATGGGTCTGTACCACAGGTGTAAGGGCCCATCCACCTAATACAACACACAAGTTATAAACAATCCCCGAGTTCTAAAACAGTTATTCAAGTTGTCAACCGATTTTATGGATCTAGCGGTATTTCGGTAACGAACTGTGTGAGAAGGACTTCGGTCCAATTTTGATTTGGTGCCAAGTGATTTCCAAACCAAATTCGTTTAAAACACACAAGTGGTAATGGAATGGGAATGACGAAGATTAAAAAAACATTCTCTTCAAATTAAACAAACTACAAAATAGTAAAGAAGTGTTTTGACTTGAGATTCTTACAAGTATATAAACACTTGCTAAGTCTGTCCAATACAGCTATTAGGAGGGAGAGAGAGAGAGAGAGAGAGAGAGAGAGAGAGAGAGAGAGAGAGAGAGAGAGAGGAGGAGGAGGAGGAGGAAGAAGTAGTCCTCGCCGTAGCTTGCAACCTGCCGGAGTTAAGGAAGAAGCCGCCGTCGTCCTCGCCACTACTTGCCCCCCATCCCCTTACAAAGAGAAATATGAAGGGCAATTATATAAGATTATGGTGTGGTACTAAATTACCCCTCATCGGATTTGGAACTGCCGAGATGCCTTACGATAGAGCAAGAGTAGAACAAGCAACTACAATGGCCTTAAAGGTACTTAAATCATCATGCTCCTCTCTCCCTTCATTAATGCCTTTCTTTTTTCTTTTTTTAGCTAATTTTCATGTTAATATGTTTAGTACCATTCCCTTAAAGGAACTTAAATGTGTTCAACCAGTTTTACAACCGTTTAATTGAGGAGAATCTCGACTATAAGTAATTTTATAAAAAGTGAAAACTGTGGAGGTCGATGCTCTCTTCTATCCAATATTTTTTTTCTATCAATGGTTGCAAATATTGTTGAACACGAAATCAGGTTCAACTAGTTGAACCTGGCCATTGCCCTTAGTATATGATAGGATACCGTTTATGATGTCGACTGCACGGAAGTCAACACCATATATGATGTCACGGAACCTTTCTCTGACATCTGATGAAGGGCCTGGAACAGCCATCAGATGGGTGGTCAAAACATCAGACGGACGGAATCATCCCCTGAGCGTGATGTTTGGGCCGAGTATGTCTAGACTCTAGACAATGGTCTGCCTCCAGGCAAATCACCTTTTGTCATACAAATCAGTGATTCACTGATTTGGGCTGAAAAACTATCAACACATTTTCTAATGTTAGCGGATCGACCCCAATCCCTGGCTGCGGTTGGCGCCTCGGTCAGGTACCTTATACGAAGTATTTGTACGGATGTGTGCCATTTAGGTGTGAAAGTCATGGGTCAAACTAGCTGACCTACCATGGGTCCGGTTTAGATTTGGGTTTCCAACCCATTCGATTGGGATGAGTTGAAAATTTAAACCCGTTTATTAAACAAATCGGGTTCAGACTGAGGTTAATTTCTCGACCAAAACCGACTCCCACCCAACCCAATCCAACCTGAGTTTGTTTGTGCCAATCGGATCAGGTTCGGGTTGAAGTTTCAATAAACGATAAACGGGTCAAGTTCGGGGTTGGGATTGGGGCGAGGGTTTAGACAGACAGGTTGACCCAATGTAACCCGGCCAATAAGGGATAAGGGCAACGGCTAGGTCCTAGCCCGACCCAAAGTTGGATGGGCTTTGAAGAGAAATATTTTCAAAGAGGAAAAATAAAATCAAAAGAAAACCTTATGACTTCTCTTTATAGATATTCAAATTATAAAAATGTCCTTACAACTTTCCATTCTAAGAATATTTTGGTAATTTGGTGATAAAAAATAAAATATGTATACTTATTTTAATATATTTAATACATATAATTAAAAGAGATGCAGCAGGTGGGGCTTACCTTGTTAAGCCCTTACGTGGCGGGCTTTGGTTTTGAATCCCTAGCCTGGCCTTCTTACTCCCTTTTTGAGCCTGCCCCAAGTTTTTAGACCGAGCCAGGCAGGTGACGGCCTGCCGGCTGAAGAACGACTGTGTTCTTGGGCCATTGTTGAAACATAGATAGGGTCGACGACGGATCGAAAAAAGAAACTTTGCGACAGACCCTATTGACAGCCTTATGCACTACCATCAGTTTATGATTATAATTTCTATTGGACGCCTAATTAGGGTGATGGTTGTATGAATGTCAGGCGGGTTACAGGCATTTTGACACGGCTAAGATCTACGGCTCGGAGCCCGCCTTAGGTACAGTTCTTACAGATGCAATTGAGGAAGGGATGGTGAAGAGAGAAGAAATCTTTGTTACTTCTAAGCTATGGGGATGCGATCATCGCGATCCCGTGAAGGCAATTACTCATAGTCTCAAGTAAACCTCTCACCCTAACTCAAAATCTCTAGCGTCCAATTACATTAGTGCACTCGCGGGTCAGTCGACTCCCTTTGCATGGTCAGAAAACCTACTTTTAAGGTTTTTAGTGCCTCTAAAATATGTGAATACCACGGAGTTAGATAGACCCACACACCAATTCCTTTACCTTTTAAATGAAAAAGGCTACCCTTTTTTAAAGGTGACAATATGCTGGGGTCGATGATTCAAACCAGCCCTTAGACCCAATCATCAGGCTAGGAGCCACACAGAGTTAGTATACAATGGGTGTCCACCCATCATAGGCGGTCAAGAAGTCCATATGTCTCTGTGACTGCTTGATATGCACGAACTTCCAAGCATTGAAAATTCCTGCACATAAAGCAGTCAAAGAGGCGTGTGGACTGCCGTGTCCACCCATGATGGGTGGTCATGGGTGGATACTCATTGCTGACTAACTCTTTTCTAAAATAGCTAGGACATTTTAGATAAATCGTTGGCGCTGGATGGAGATCATTGACTGCTTTGAATTGGATGATGGAGATAATTTTTCATCCCAAATTTCAGACAATGATCTTGAGATTATAGGCATACTATCACACAATCATATTATAATTCTACGTGGTAGACATCCTGAAATGTGATCCAAGAACCACATTTGATGTATTCCATGATCATCATTTTACGGAATCATGATTTGACCGTCTGATGGTAGGCTCATGATCTCAAGATCCATTGTGTGAAAGATTGGAACGAAAATGAGCTCCATCATATGCTTCAACAATCAATGATTTTCAACTGTGATTAGTGGAGGATGTCGAGTATTTTGTGTTTATGCTTCGGAACCATTTATCATCCCAGATTTAATGAAATCTCAAGGTCGTACACCAACTATGGAATACCAACTCGCTAAGGACATGACCATGTAACCTCAGGGTGTTTGGCGAGCTGGCCAGGTACCAGCCTCAGAAAGTAGGAGACCTAAGTTTGAATCTCTACCCCTTGAGGCCATCCTAGGGATTTATATCTTGTGCTGATTCAGCATGTGCTAACTTAGGGTGCACACGTACATTTGAGATTAGTCGGGTGCTCTAAGAGGCCTGGACACCCTGATTATCAAAATAAAAAACACAGCCATCTACATGAGAAACCCATAAAAAATAATATAACTGTTCTGTTGTGGTCGTAGGACTTTAGGGATGGAGTATTTGGACATGTACCTTGTGCACTGGCCTGTAAGATTGAAGGAGTGGGTTTGCTATCCGGTGCCTAGTGAAAATGACTTTGAAGAGTTGGACATGGAGTCTACATGGGCTGGAATGGAGAAATGCTTGGAGTTGGGCTTGTGCAGAACCATTGGGGTCAGCAACTTCTCTTCCGCCAAAATCCAACGCCTCTTAAGCCATGCATCCATTCCCCCGGCGGTCAATCAGGTGACCCACCTAAGCCAATTGAAAATTTGAGATTTTACTTAAAAAGGTCAAGGTTTTAATCTCGGTATTGGCTTCGCATCCGTCGATGCTGATACTTGTATGTATCGAAAATGGTACTCATATGTAACGGCAGAATTGGCGCATGCCTACTCATAATGGTAGGCATCAGCCGATACGTAGACGATTGAAGGATTGTAAAATCCGTGCCACATAACGCAGTGAAGAGGGTGACGGTGTTGCTAGATTAGTGACCGCTTATTGTAGCTCGTCCGATCGGTGTAGGGCATATCCCGTGTGTCCAACCACACATTTCTCTCATACTAAACATTGCTTATATAAGTTAGAAATGTAACCGATGGATTTCTCATAAAGAGGTCTTAATCACCCTCTTAATCACAATTTGTGTACCGGTATTGCCAATTAGTGTATGTCATTAAGTAACGATTAATTACACATTTAAACTGGTTGGATGGCATTCATAGCCACATTCCAACATCTCTCACTTGGCCATAAAGGCCAAAACATATAGTAACATAAGACGTTGGATTTAATCATTAGATTAACCCATCAAGAAAAATATAAACAATTATAACGAAATCTAAATATGCAGGCTATAAGGCTTTTTACCCATTATATTAATTATGTCATATTAAATCTCACATGTCATGAGGTTTTACACGCAAAGCGGATTTCCCAATCATGAATATATCCAATGCCCGATTTTATAAGTCCATTTGGACTTTTCCATAAAATTAAATCAAATATCATATGGTAAACCAATATTCTAACGTTAGCATGCTCCTACTATTCCAAATATTTTATCCTATGTCCACAACAAAAAATGGTGGGGATTTTAAATTCTTAGGTCCCGTGAAATCTGAACCGTTAATCAATTGCCTACCGTCACATGATCGTCAAGACTGTTAGGTCCCGTGAAATATGGACCATTGATCAATCGCCTACCGTCACATGATCACTGAGAGAAGTACCGCAAAGCTAGTGCTCACCTTGATTCATTGTGGATTTCTCACGAACATCTATTACCCGATCCTTGGCTTTAGTGTCCTTGGATCTTTTGTAGTACTATCACCACACATTTCATCTCACATGATTACAAATAGGATGTTAAGCTCATATATATATAGATTGCTCGGATATAATCATCAATGTTTAAAGAGAAATGATCCTCTTTAATCATATAATGGTCGGTGATTTAATTATAATAAGTTATAATATTGTAACTGGCAAATGCTCAATGAATATTTAATCTCCTTTGAAGAGGTCTCATGGCCACATGTACCAACATCTCCCACTTGGCCATGAGGGCTTAATCAGTATGTCAAAAGGTTTTATTATTTAAGGATTTGTCCATTATGATCATATCTCGATTGTGAGGTTTTATATGCCAAAATAGATTTACCCATTACAACAAAACATATCCAAGTCATGAGATTTTGCACGCCAAAGTGGATTTACCCATCATAATAAAACCAATCTCAACCGTGAGATTTTGTACGCTAAAGCAAATTTGACCATCATGATAAAAATTAATCCAGTCATAAGGTTTTGCATGCTAAAGTAGATTTACCCATTGTAACAAAATTTTTGTATCATGAGATTTTATATACTGCATTACTATGTAGTTTGTGTACCATAGAACCATTTATATACGCTATCTTTCACTAATATACAAATACAAATTTGTACATTATTTTTAAATAAAAAGCTTTTAAATCATAGGTACTTACACGCTAAAAGCCGATTTAATCATCTAGGATAAAAATTCAGTGTGTTGGAATTAACCGACTAAGGCGTCCCCCAAGTCTTATCAAGCTATCATGCTTGAATGCAATTCCACACTTGCACCACTTAACAAAAGGATCAATAATTAATAAAAGGTATATGACACATCATTACTTCACCATTCTAAACTACATCCAAGATGCGATATCATCAATTCTGTAATTATTCAAATTTTAATTATATTATTCGCAAAGTATGCACATAAGCCTGTAGGTTATGTCAACTTCAGGTCTTTATGAAGTGTTTTATCCAAACGACCTAAAAAAATCGCATTCAATATGAGTACTTTGGGTAAACAAAATCCCAACAACTCCAAATAGAAGAACATAATCTAATGTGAATTTTTCATATCTTTGTTCTCAATATGATAATAACTTAAATTGATCAATTAGCAATGAAATTTTCACTATTGTAAATTTTCTATCATCTAAAACAATGATCATTTAATCCAATCAAATTAAATGGCTATAATTCAAAATAAGTTAATTTTCTAATTATAAACTCTTACTTTTCGATAAATACTCTCATCTGTTTATAGGCACTCCCACATATATTATTTTTTATAAATTTTTATGAGGTTATAGACCAATGCCCACATACACCAGCCATATTTGGTTAGTGGAAGGAAACGTAGACAAAAGGTTATGGTCTAAATGATCAGGCCAAAGTCCACTTGAACAAGGTTGAGCCAAGCCCAACAAACTACCTGACTCATTTTAAACAGATTTAGTGTGAAACGCTCACAGGCTCACAGCTCCATAAGCAGTTAAGATTTGAGAAAGGAGTATCTCAAACCAAACGGAGTGAGCTGGAAATGGGTTGTGCCAACCAAACAGGATCGAGCCAAAATCATCAATTACCTATCGCTATTGTGTAGAGCATATACATTCTTTGTGCATGCATATTATTTGGTAAATCTTTATAATAACAGAGACATATAAACTCCTATTTTCAATGATTTTCGATACATCAGAGATTGTAGATTCCTTAAAGCAAGGCGAGCATATCGTTTTTATAACTGTGCGAGCTATACACGAGCATACGGTAATTATCATCTAAAAGGTCTGTTTTATAAGCCATAAACTGTAATTATCATCTAAAAGGTCAGTTTTATAAGCCATAAACTTTTAAATTATTTTGTGGTATATTGTGTACTATGTTATTTGATTATAATGTGCTTTAATTTTGTACTATGAATATACTTGATGTGTATACTAATTATTTTGATATGATTGGAACTTTCTATATTGAACGCGTAGAAAAAGTTTCAGAGATAACACAATAAAACACATTATATGTGTATGTAACATATTTTGTGGACGTGTATTGAAAGCTTAAAATATCACTGCTAATTAATGGATAGCATGATTGCTAAGATACATGTCATTAGAGACTTGCGAGAAAGTGGGAGTACCGAGTAGAAACGTGGAAGTGCCCATGAGAAAACGGAGTATTTTATTGATACATGAGAGTTCACCTTTGGAAAATTGACTTGTTTTGACTAACTAAACCAAAAAGTTTAGTTTGATTGGGCTGAAAGGTTATTGTTGTTAGCATGAGAGTGTAAAAATCTCATGGCTAAATGATCAAGTTCTGGTGTCGATCATATTTTGAATAAAGATATAGAAAATTCACTTCAGATTATATTCTCCTATTTGGTGTTGTTGAGATTTTATTTTCGTAAGTACTTGAGAAATTAAATACGCAAATTGTTGCGTATTGTGTTTGTAGGTCGTTGGAATAAAAACACTTCATAAAGGCTTGAAGTTGACATAACCGGTGAGCCTTTGTACATACTTTGTTAATAATATCGTTCGATCGATCAATTGTAGAATTGATGTGACTGCATCTTAGATCTAGTTGAGAAGGGTAAAGTGACGATTTGTCATTTACCTTTATTATTTAATAACCGTTTTGTTGAAGGGAATAAGTGTGGCATTATACATATTCAAGCATGATATAACTTATTGGACTTGGGGGCGCCTAAGTAACTCTGTGAGACTCGAAATCTTATCATGGTTGATTAAATCTATGTTTAGCATGCAAATACACATGATCTAAGAAGTTTTTATTCCAAATAAATGTATAGGTTTGTACATTAGTGGAAGAAAGTGTACATATATGATTTGACGGTACACAAACTATATAGTAATGTAGTATATAAGATCTCAAGATAAGAAAATTTTATCACGATGGACAAATCCGCTTTGACATGAAATACCTCGTGACTGGGATAAGTTTATCAAGATGGGCAAATCTACTTTAGTGTGTAAAACCTTATGATTGAGATAAGTTTTATCATGATGGGTAATCCGTTTTGGCGTGCAAAACCTCATGACCTAGATATGTTTTGTTGTGATGAGCAAATCCGCTTTGGCGCATAAAACCTCACGACTAAAATATGTTCATAAGGGGTAAATCCTATAATGGCAAAAACTTTATGACATGTTGATTCAACACTCATGGCCAAGTGGGAGATGTTGGCATGTGTGTCCATAGAACCTCCTCAAAGGAGATTAAATTCTTACTAAATATTTGATGATTACATTATGTGTTTAATTGTAATTAATTACCAATCGTTAAGTGATTAAAAAGGGCTCATTTCTCCTTGAGCATTGATGGGCATATATAAGCAATCTATATAAATGGGGTTAACATTCCATTTGAGATATAAAATGAAGGGTGCCATGGAAACACATATAAGGGATCCAAGGGCTCTCTAAAGCCAAGGATCGGGTAATAGATGCTCGTGGGAATTCCACGATGATTCAAGGCGATCACCAGCCTAGCGGCACTTCCCTCGGTGATCTTATGATGATAGATGATCAACGGTTCAGATTTCACGAGACCCAACAACGATATCGGTGCTTAGGTGGGTATTGCCATAGGAGTGGCCATGGGCCAAGCTTGGTTGAGCTCAGCTTTTTGCCACCCCTTGTATCGGTATCGGCTATAGGCCAATACGTATCGATATCAGGGGATACTTCGAATGTGGAAAAGACGACCATCGATCATCATGGCTAAAGTGAAAAGCGTGGTAAATGCAGGTAGAGATGCACCCTCTGTGGAGGCAGAAGAAGCTGAGAGAGTTCTGCAAAGAGATGAGGATCCACGTGAGTGCATATTCACCTCTTGCTGCTCCACGCACCCCATGGGGATCAAATGCAGTTGTGGAGCACCCTTTAATCAAGTCCCTTGCTCTTAAGCATAATGCCACCCCAGCTCAGGTTACTTCTACTACGGCCATCTTAAACAATTCTTTTTCTGACTACCTCTATTCCTGCTTTTACCAAATTACTGAAGGTGCCTACGCTACTGCTTTGAATCAGACTGTGCAGATCAGGTTTCGTCCCAATCTTCTATATAATAGATCTTGAGAGCATGGGTGTACTATTAGACAGTAAAATTTTGTTTCTAGGTGGCACATATCCCCAAAAGTGACCCTAAAATCACCTGATGTGTCCACATTTTTATTGAGTCACTTTTTTGGGATCTATGCCACGTGGAATACAAAACTGGCCGTTTGATGGTCTCCACATTGGAGTAAAGCAGTCAGTGGTTTTCCAGCGTGGGCACCCTCAGTAGGCACAAAGAGAGCTTTTCTGCAAATGAAGATCACTTGTAGAATACATAGATCTCAAAATAGATACGATTTCTGTCGATCGATTTAAGGTTGCTCTGAGATGGGGAATACAGACGGGAGTGAGCGTGATTGCGAAGAGCTTCAACCAAGAGAGGATGAAGGAGAACATAGGAGCTGTTGATCTGAACTTGGATGACGAGGATCTCATTGAGATTGAGAAATTGGAGCAGAGGAAGTTCATGAGAGGTGATTTCTTAATCAATGATACAACAAGCCCTTACAAGACTGTCCAAGACATATGGGATGAAGAAATATGACAACTCTTATGAACCTTCAAAATCGTTTAATCCATAATATAATTCTTTTAAGTTCTCATGAATCTACTTGTACCCTACCATTTTGAATCAATTAATATTTTGGATGAATGCAAATATCTATGGAGAGTGTTATATGGAGGATAGATTTGATACAGACAAAGTGGCTACATGTGTAGTAGGGCTCAATTAATGCACATCGGTGCAGTCAGTCACGTCGAACCACATCAGCTCCTTGCACTTTGTCTTCGACAAATCTGTCTTCCTTTCATAATTTTCCAATATCCATACAACATTATTTTGGTCTTACACAAATCCGCTATGCCAACTGTCATCACCATCTTCTTTTCTATCTGTTTTGGTTGAATAATAAGTTAGCTTTCTACGTGTTTGTCTATTGCAAGCAAGTTACATTAGGCAATTTGGGATAATGGCTATTGACCCACGTTTAAGCACCAAGCACCAAGTGTTGTTTAAACAATCTACCACCACTCAATTAATTTTTTTTATCAAACATTGTTGAAGTATGGTTTCCTAATATATTATGTGGCATTGATTAATGATAATCTCAATGATTTAGGTGGGAATCCATCATCAGAAGATATTCTAGGCAAAGAACCATATCCATAAGTGGATATGAATCACCCCATTCGCGTTTTTGAATGTCAGCCATTAAAACTAAACACAACGATTAATGCTAGAGTGAACATATCAGATGGTTAAAACCTCTCAAAAGTTTTGATTTTTAGGCCCACTGCCTTTCAACTTATTATCTATCATTTTAACAATGTGGATTGCACACACCTAATCCCATCAATGGTATATGATCATTTAAGCACCATTTTGGTGCTTAAATGACGGCCACGAGAGTCATTCCCTATTTCTTTTCTTATGCTCTATTTTAATTTTAGGCCGAATTATATTCATGGTACCTTTGTTCACGTCTACACAATCTCTGAGGGAGCTTATGTTGGAGACCCCCTGAAACCCATTTGAGAGAGATCATTTTTCACCCCAATCTTCCACACAATGAATGTTGAGATCATGAGCGTACCATTAGACTGTCTATTTTTTATTTTAGGTGGTACAAATCATTGGAAAATAGCCTAAAATACATGGCACTCATCATGCTCAAATGAGATTTTAGAGCCATTTTTTAGGGATCTATGCCAAGTGGAATAGAAAACAGACCGTATGATGCTACACTCATGGTCTCAAGATCCATCATCTAAAAGATTGGGGTGAAAAATAATATCCATCATCTAATTTCAAGCAATCAACAGGTTTAAGGGGGTTTTTAATTTAGGCGCCCTTAGTGGTCATGTAGAGGTACCCTTATATTTATCATAGTGACAAATCGGAGTTCGGGAATAAATCGGCTTGGGAAAACTCAATAAAAATAGGGAATACTAGAAAGAAAAATTATAAAAATAAAAAACTTGGGAAAAAAATGGAGAAAGAAATAGGAAAAAGTCAGAAAATTCGTGTGAAATTCACGCAATTCATAATATTTTGAAGAAAGAAAAAAACATGCTTTAAACGGGATTTAATCTTCAACTGAAAAACTCACAATTGAAATACAACTTTTTGAAAAATGGGAGTGCTCGGTTACACCAATATTTTACTAAACAGCAGGCCGGGCTCCATGCCTTGAGAGCTTCTTGCGTGCAATCATTTACCATTCAAAGCTCTAACACAATCTTGACATGCCTGGCTATTTAAGCATAAATGGGTTCTTATTGGGCCTGAATTGTTGGCCCAATTAATAACCGGGCTACGCTTCGGTAGGCTTTTTAAGCTTTATTTTTTAGTGTGCCCAATAAGGGAAATTTATCATTCGAGCATAAAAGCCAAGCCCAAACATGGCACGCTTACGCTTAAATATATTGGGCCTAACAAAATAGTTTGGCACTTAAGCCTAAGCTCAGTCCATTTCTTATTCTTGCTTGTCTCAGTTAGGTGGCTCTGAATCCCTAGCCAAGGCCCAAACAGTGGTGGGCCAGGTCCTGAAACAAATTAGGCCGGCCCAGCCCATTGCACCCCTTTCTGTTGGTTTTAAATCCGTTGGGATCAGTTGTCCGACCTGCACATCAAGGGCAGTGCACGGGTCAATTTCCTCTGCTAAAAGATCAAACCAGTGAGTGCATTTTTAACCACTTACTAATTTGGCCATAAATACATGTGCCGCTCCTCAGGTTTGACCAATTTGGAGGGGAGACGGACCTATGCCTCACTCTAGTGAACAGGTTGGGCACCTAATAGTTATTCTTCCAATGCATTACATCTGAGAGCAGAGAGTTGGGCTGGAATCCAAAAGGGCTACGTTTGTAATATAATTTGCTTGTAGGAGAAAACCCATGATCTGAAAAAGAGCAATTCTCCTACCTCTTACTGCATGCCAAAATGTTCATTGGCCTTATAATTTGGTCAATAAAGAACCACGGATTTCAAGGCTGAACAATTTATTTATTCAGTTTTGAAGTCAGTGAAAATCAAAATTTCACACCAATATGCATCAGTGTAAAATATTGACTGGTACCAGATTGTAATGTTTGGAAATTGTACTAGATCAGACCATTAAAAAGGCCATTACTCAGTGCCGATCCCATATGTACGAGGTGCTGGGGGGAGCGGGTGGGATACAAACCTAAGCTCTGGCTTTTCCGCTCAAATGCCCCCACTGAGAATTTAAACCTTGTCTATGACACATTAAAGAAAAGGAAAATGCTTTAACCTGAACGAAAGAAGAAAAATAATGACGCAGGGATCGATGAATGTTAGCTTTTGACATATACGATAAAAGCTACATTTTAATTTAATAAGAAGCGATCGGTGCTGGAGTCGATCTCAGTATCACTTTTCCTGCTAAACTTAACCCCTTAGCATTCATCTTTGGATTTAAAAAATTTTCATTCTCTTCTTGTTCTTTCCCAATTTCATGTTGTAGAGAACAATGTAACTAAAAAAGTAAGGTCAAAATGCCCTACCATTTCTGTGGAAAAATAAGATTACAATAATGATGGAATATCCATATATCTGTGCATCAATAAGAGCATGTGCTTATCAGTTGAGAAAATTGATTAACGACTCATAATCATCATTATCATCGTCCCTATCATCATCATCATCTCTCTCTCTCTCTCTCTCTCATCCACATGCACGCACCCACACCCACACAGTGCGTGCATGTTGTTCACATGCACTGAGGAACGAGATGCCTTTTGGGACATTTGATCAGCTCCAGATATATGTCAAATAACTTAAGTATATAATACAAATTTCTAACGGCATGCCGGTCATACCTGCCTATGCTTGAGCTACGGCTCTGATTTGTCTAACTAACATCAGATCTTCTGGTCTCAGATGACTCGGAAGAAATCCCTCGCTCGATACACTGAAGCACAAAAAGTCCATGTAGAATCATGAGATAGTATTGTGAAATGGAATACAATAAAACACCCAATTTCCCAATGCACACATCTGTTGCAGAGCCATTTGTATGAAAAACTAGTTCGTGCATTCGGGTGCATGATTTGAGTCGGTACTAGATACCCGACCAAAGTGTATGTTCATAAATACCTGGGCATTTCTTGCAGCTTGATCAGTTGATAAGATATCGATTCGGGTATCTAATACCATCTTAAATTATTTAGTTGTCTTCACGATAAAGTTATAGAATGACATCTTAACCATGAGCTGTTATTGAGATTTTATTCAAAATACAAGTAAAATAAGTAAAATGCTGGACATGAAAGAATCCGGTAAAATGAAATAGACTTAAATGGCATAAGAAGTAATGCAAAGAATCTCTACTGAGCATCTGACTAACTAAAACATTTGTAGAGAAAAGGGGCATAGGTGATGCAAAAGATGGTAATAAACCTGAGCAACTTATCAAGCACGTAGAACACTCGTCAAACTGTCTAGTTTATTTTCCCATGGAAGGCCTTTAGTATCTTCCCGTTTGACGTTATATATATATATATATATAAAGCCTAGTGTTACCTGTAAGATCGACCTTGATAAGGCATACGACTCTGTGAACAGGGATCTCATTGAGTATATCCTCAGAAGAATGGGATTCAGAGATTGGTGGTGTAAGTGGATCTGCTCTTGTGTCAGATCTCCTTATTTCTCGGTCATCATCAACGGTAGGGCGAGAGGGAATTTCCCCAGTTCCAGGGGTCTCTGCTAGGGAGACCATTTGTCCCCTTTCCTTCTCAATCTTGTTGGCGAAGTGATGAATCGTCTCATGGACAGAGGTGTCGAGCTGGGAGAGATAGAGGGAGTTTCTGTTGCTAGATATGGTGGCCTCGTATCCCATATCCAAATCACCAATGACATTATTCTGTTCAGTAACGCCTCTAAAGAAAACCTTTTCAACATCAGAGTTGTTTTCAAAAGTTTCGAACTTGTTATTGGGCTAAAGATGAACCCCTATAAGTCGGCAATCATGAGAATTCACACCGAGGCCGAAATGCTAATCCATGGCTACTTTTTCCGGTTGTTCGGGGGAGAAATTTCCGGTGAAGTATCTTGGCCTTCAGCTTTGCGTGGGCAGGCCTCTGATTTCGGCATGGGACCTGGTTATCGAAAGGATGGAAAGGAGGTTAGCGATGTGGAAATGCAATCTTATGATGGAAAGCGTTATGAGAACCTTTCTTTGGAGTAAGAACGAGATCCACCCGGTCAATTGGGACGTCGCCTGCATGCCTAAGCATGACGGGGGTGTTGGTATTAGAGGCATTGCGCCTATGAACAAAGCTTTACTTGGTAAGCGGCTTTGGAGATTGGATTCTCATCGGGAAGCTGTGTGAGCTAAATTGTATCTGTCAAATATAAGGTGGTCAGGGAAGGGTGGGGAGTCTCCCATACGGCCGGGAGCAGAGCCTCGGCTTGGTAGAAAGGTGTCAACAAGGGGCTGACCACTTTCAAGAGAGGATTGCGCTTTAAACCAGGGATGGGGAATAAAATCATGTTCCAGTATGATCCTTGGCTGTTGGAGGAACCTCTGGCAAAGCGCTTCCAGTCAGTTTTCTCTGTAGCTATGAATCCCCTTTGCGGTCATCGCAGATTATGTGACCCTCAACTCGTAGGGGCCGGTGTGGAACGTGTCGCTGCATAGGCAGTTAAGGGATTGCGAAAGCCCAACCCTTGTGGATTTGCTGAGCCTTCTCCAATCTGCCGCCCCCTTCGATCGGAGAGAGGACCATAGAGTGTGGGATTACAATCCCAAAGGTGTCCTTTCAGTGAGTTCCTTCTTTCATCTCCTCACCAGAAGATCTCTTTTCAGTCAGCTCTGGACCAATATTTGGAACATCAAGGTGCCTCCCCAGGTGATTTTCTTCGCTTGGTGCGCTGCTTGTAAAAGAATCAAGACCACAGACCCAGGTGAAGAGAGGAATGTGTATTCCTAATTGCTGCATTTTGTTCACCTCACAAGCCGAAACCGCTGACCACCTCCTTCTCCACTGCTTGATGGTTCAGGCAGCGGCTGGAAATCTTTGGATGCACGCGCAATCCTGTGGGAACATGCTGGCAATCAAGCCCATCGCTAAGTGCTCTCGTAAGATGGCTACCTTCCTCTGTCTGATTCCGATTGCCATCTTCTGGGACAACTCTTTGAGTTGATGCCGTTTAGGGCGGCGGGTGCGGCATGTTTTTTTTTTTTTTATGGCCTGTTTTCGTTTTTCATCTTTTCCCTTGTTTTTTTCTCTTTTTGGCTCTTTGAGTTGCTAAGCTTCTTGCTTAGCTTGATCCGGATGTAACTTATTCTTTCAATGGAATTTCATCTTGGCAGATTAAAAAAAGGAGTGCCTACTTGCACACAAGATTTGTGTCGTTGCACATAATTTAAAAAGAAAGACTTGATATTTTTGGTCTATGCTGTCTTGATTTGAAGGCCATGATACAAAGATCTTTGGTCCCAAAGATTCACACGAAAGACTATCTCTATCATCTGATTCAACACAGTCAAAGCCCATCATTTGATTCAATGGCTGACTGTATTGACTCAGATGATACCAATCGTGTTTTGTCCCAATCTTTGGCACCAAATATCTTTACATCATGGCCTTCAAATTAGACGGCTGAGATGGTGTTCCATGTGACAAGTCCCAAAAATACATCTTTCTTTTTAAACTATGCACAAAGACACAAATCTCATGTGCAAGTAGTTGCTCCCTATATATAGAGATCCACTGATACATGGTATATTGGGTATGTATGAATGTATCGTCAATACATAACAATATACCTGTTGAATTGCTGATGCATTCCCGATACATAAGTTAGAGTTGATGTTTTAATGGTGACGTAAGGATTAGGGTTTGTAGGAGGAAGACGAAGAAAAGAGATGGGAAAATTAGGGTTGAGTGTTGTGCCCTCCATCCCTTCTATCATTAGTCTATGTATCCCATATGCAATATCCCACGTAAATCGGGACACTCGAAACAAGTAAAACAACTTACAGCTAAAGTGAACTACCACACACACACCTAATTTATCTAGGTACAAACCAGGATATCAAAAACATTCTAACACTTCCCCTCAACTTCGTGCATAGATGTAGGATCATGCACAACTTCGCAATAAGGTCCTCCAACCTGACTCTTACAATGGCTTTTGTGAGAATTTCAGCTAACTGATCTACGGAAGAAACATGTTGTGTGCAAAACATAAGATTCTCTGCAATGTGTAGTGCAACTTCAATATCACCATACAAATTTTTAAGAAGCCTACCTTGCATTCCAAGGTCATTCCGAATGAACTTTGATAGTGTTTCCTTTCTAGCACCTTGGGACAAGGCTCTATACTTGGCTGAAACTCATGCGGGTCTCCTCAATGATAGAGAATAAGGTGCTCAATGGTGGTAGCTCCTCTCTGCTCTAGCCCATACATGCTCAAACTCGGAGTGCACCCCTCTGAGATAATCATTGATCTTCTTGGTGTCACTGTCCTCGTTTTGAATCTTCAGACTGCATAGTGTCTTAATCACACATGTGTCACATTTTCCTTTTCTCTGGTAGTGGCTAAGCTCATCTCACATACCTCTAAACTGAGTATAAGTCTCCAATAGACTTCTCCCCCTGACGCATCCGACTGATCTTCTCGATAAGATTAAAACACCTTTGCATAGTCATATTTCTGGGAGTAAGTCACATTGTTGACTAGTCACAACTACCTAGTAAAAGAAACATACATAAACGAGGTGCTAATGGCTGGTTGCATCAAATGCCACAACCGTGTCATCACTTGCATAGTATGACATTTCTATTCTCCATATTTCTCCTCAGTGGTGGCTGGTTCCCTAATGGTTTCCATCTATGAAGCCTAACTTCAGTTTTGCACCAAGAAAAAAGGTTGTGTATGGCATAGCTCTCTGCTAGCCCCTGCCACAGCAGAGTTCACCTGCTTTAGCAAGTTCCCATCCTCTTTGCTAACATCTTGCTACCTGCGTTAGCAGGTACCCCTTCTCCTTGATAACTCCTAGCATAGCAAGAATTACCTGTTCAACAGTTCTACCCTCCTCTCTACTCACTCCTTGCCGGAGCAGATTTTATTTGCTCTGGTAGGGAGTTAGTAGAGAGCAGGGAGGTTGCTCTAGAGCAGGTAAATCCTTTGCAGGGAGTTGGAAAAGAGAATAGGAACCAACTAAAGCAGGTGAACTATGTTGGGGCAGGGGCTAGCAGAGAGCTATGCCATACACAGCCTAAGTCACTGGATCTAGACCAAGCCAAGCGATTGGCCCCATCAAATTTCACAGTAGTAATTTGGAGGCCATGAGATCCTTCCATGCATCTGCCCATATGAACTTTACTTTCTACCATTACACAGAATATTCCAAAAAGTTTGGTACATTCAACGGAAAGAGAAACTGCCACAGATTAGAGGGTTTCACAGCACCCTTACAACAAGATATCCCATTACAGATTCTTGATTATTAACTCCTCCTTACAAAACCATTTGCAGGTCACACAGAGGCCATACAACCACATAAAGATCATCAGAATCCACCATAGGTGATGAGTTCCTGAACTTCGCCACTGAGGACAAAGGACCAATACATACAAAACGGTAACTTTCTCAAAAACTATCTGATTCTCTCAAGAATACATTCGGGAGAACAAGGAGGGAAAATCGAATCAGGATATAGGTATCCCCCTCCAACAAATCAGCAGCACAGAGTCAATAGCCCCAAAAAATCGTGAATCAACTCAAATTATGAATTTCTGTGAAATCCACAAACAAGGGTTCAAAACTTATTGAAATGAAATTGTTATAGATTCTTACTCTGCAGACAATTCCGGTCCAGAAGGGTGTAGCCTTGACTGCCAGTGATGCCCTATTCCTTGAAATCCGTGAAAATTTTGAGATTAGGGTTTCACACCAAGATCTCTTAGAATCTTCCAAATCAGACACCAAACATCAAAATATGCAGAATTAAAGTTGTAGGGGATCAAGTTCTGGTCAGTACCATGTATGTTTTGCTCCAATCCAAGGTCAATGGTTGACCGTGATGATGTCAACATGACGTTAGCATAGGAAAGGGTGACATCAGCAAAAGGTGGAAGAAAGAAGGATCTTCATTTTGAGACCAAGTTAGAATTGATGTGATGTTAGGATTAGGGTTTGTAGGAGGAAGAAGAAGGAGAAACGAGACGGAACACATAGGGTTGAGTGTTATGTCCTGAAACCCTTCTTATAAGTATAAACCAACTAAAACAATTTACAGCTTAAGTGTACTATTACGCACACACCCAATGTATCTAGGTATATACCAACATATCTAACACATATTCTAACAACGTACTGTCTACCAACATATCTAACAACGTACTGTCTTGGCGTCTATGGGGAACGATATGTATCGGTAAACTAAGATTTTGAACCATGATTGTTAGGCTTTCAGGAATGTGTAAATTGTGACCAAGATATGGGCAGGCTGCCATTCAACCAATGTCAACTGCCACTGACCATAACCTAGGGCCAAACAGAACAGCTCTCATTGATCTTTTAAAAAAGTCACCTGTCACTGACAAAATTTTTAACCTATCTACAAATGGGAACCTCTATTTGCGCCAACAGGTTTACTAAAAGCGCCAATGTTGGAAACCCATTGATTGCTTCGGATCATGGAGATCGTTTTTCACCCCAATCTTCCACACAATGGATCTTGAGACCATAAGCGTACCATCAGATGGTCAGTTTTTTATTCCACATGGCACGGATACCTAAAAAGTGGCCCTAAAATCATATGACACATCACGCTAAAACGTGACTTTTGGGCCTTTTTTGGGATCTGTGATATGTGTAATAAAGAACTTGACAGTCTGATTGGAAGATCATAGTCTCAAGATCCGTTTGTGAAAGATCAGGGTGAAAATCGATCTCCATTGGCTGATCCAAAGCTATTAATGGGATTCAAGGGGTTTCCGACATTGGCGCTTTCAGTAAACCGGTTGGCGCAAATAGAGATACCCTTCTGAAATTGGTAATGGGCTGTAATGTCATAAAAATGGGTATTGGAGTCTAACGTGATGACCCTGAAAAACTTGAGAGATCAACACTGCAACATAGGTAAGAGCATAAAAAATATGAAAACACACGTTAGAAAATAAAAGAAGAGAATAGTATATCCTGATATTTTTTCCTAAACCCTAAAAGCATTAGAAAATAATATTACGGAATAGCTTATACTGATAACTTAATTACATAATAGCATCTCATTTCCAGATATAAAAAAATCATATTTATAAAAATATGAATCCATTCAATCATTTACAAATGGCATGAGCCATTTTACTATCAAAATGTAAGAGACTACTCTACCTGGAGAAGATAGCCGTGCAGCCAATCTAACGTTTGAGGAAATGTTGTTGCTGATATATTGACCACTGTTGAACCCTGTTTCAAAAGGAAACATAATTTTTTAGTGATGAGCATATCATGTGGTCATGCTATGAGCCTAAAATGCAATAAGAAATAGTATACGAAATGCAAAATAACAGTATAAAGCAATGTTCTAACATATAGGGAACTATATTGACACTCCCAATTATACTATTCACACTACCTTGACCAGTAGCAGAAGGTTTAGGCCTCGCTCGAATAGCACGTTCAAATGTGGATTGGGTGCAATTTACGTTTCACGAAGGTGTGCGCTTGGACAAACGCAAAACTTGGATGGCGGATTTCCCTGTTGATGTTTTTATGCTAAAACGAAAATTGCGCAGAAATAGCTTTTACCTACTTTTTACACAACCCTGTTTTGCAGGAAAACTGCTGTCCAGACAGGCCCTTAAATTTTTTTTGTAGAATTGCAATATATAAAATATTTTATTTGGGTTTACCTCATGAAATAGAAGCTTTAAATTATTCTAGGTGATGATTCTTCATCAGGTTAATACTAGTGTTAAGATTTTGAAATTTTTTCTTGATCAATAGTATCAAGATTTTAAAACTTGTTAATGGGGAATGGACAAAAAAAAAAAAAAAAATTAAAAAAGGCAAGGGGAAAGGAGCGGTGGATGGGAAGAACTGGACGGGAAGTCCCGAAACCAAATAGAAGAGCTGGCTATGGGAAGCAAAGATCGCAAGGAGGGACAGGTGGGTTGCCGGTTGTAGTCTGTAATGGCGACTGGGTTTGCATAAGGTGTGGACTTCAGAAGAAGGATCAGATGCCATGTTACGAAATGCGATGCACACTGGAGCTCAGGAACTACTATCGACAGTTCCAATGTACACAACATGATGAATATGGGACGGTGAGTCCCAGACAACCAATTTTACATCTCTACTAGACAAGAAAGAGATCTCAGTAATGGTTGGTCCATCGCAGGGAGGCGCTACAGACGAATTAACTCACAGTACCATACTCCAACTTATGATCGGCGAAAGAGAGTAGAAGATAGAAGAGAGGACAACTACAACAGACCAGCGTGGCCTACCTCAAACCCACGAGGGAGAAATACGACGCTACCCAATGCAGATGCTGAGCCAGAAGTCCACACCATTCAAGTCCATAGAGAGTTATATGACAAAAGTAAGGAGAGCAACAGTAAATTCATGATAATAATAGAGGCCAACAACCTTCTTCTTAACAAAGAAAGCATTTATAAACAGTTATTACAAGTGCTGGGGGAAAATTATAAAACAAGATTTACAATCCAAAAGGCTACATCCAAGTTCTTCATAGTTGTGTTCACAGAGGAAGCGACGGAGGCCATTGAACTTCTGCTAATAAAGAAGATCGATACTGGATCCGGAAACATACTCTCCTGCCGAAGATGGGAAGAAGAGATTTTCACATCCAAGATTCAAAAAGAAGAAGATGATGGGTATTGGCTCCGCATCTACGGACTCCCACCTTTCCTATGGACCAACGAAGTGCTGAGCGGCATCAGGCGCCATTGCGGGATGTTCCTCGGCATTGACACTCTGACTGCTCAACGGCTAACCTTAAGTACACCAGGATCGTGGCACGCTCTGCAAAAGTGGCCAATATACCTCGGAGGGGAGATATCTTGATCGATGGCTGTAGATACCGGTAGTGGGTGGAACTGGATAGGCACAAAGGGGTACCGACCGGAGATCATTGCATAGAAGGAGCCGGACGGATAAGGCCCGATGAGATACAAAACTCGCCAAGGGGAAACGGTGAAATTTTGGATCAAACGGCACAGATTGATGGGGTAGGGCATCACCGGGATGCGACGAAGTTCCCATAACTCAAGGGCCCGTGGATCGGGCTCGCTCCGGGAAGGGATCCATCCTCGCTCACAATCGGCAAAGCAGGGTGGGCCCAGGTTTCGAGTGGGACGAGGTTGCATTATGACATGGAGCAAAAGGAAAACGAGATTGTAGACAGATGGGAGAAGATTTCTGCAGATGCTGCCCGAAACAACATAGTGGGGACGAAGACAGATGATCAGTCTCTTTTAAAGGCTCATAGAAAGGTCTCGAAGCAGGGACACGTGGCACTTCACCAAAACCATTCGTATCCTTTGTTTAATGAAGAAGGTGGGGAGTATATCGTAAAGGAGCATGTGCTTGATAGGATGTCGCTGACTTCTAATGGTGTAGGGACGCGTGGCGAGATTGGAGGCATGGAGCGGGACTCGATGCGACGCAGGACAACTGACATCTTTAATGGGAGGGAGGGTAGCTCCGACGCGACTACACTTCTTAACCTAAAAGGGAACTGCTGGAATAACCAGGTGGATAATTGATTTAGTCACTTTGCAACTACAACTATTTCTAGTAACTACAATCGATGTGGACTAGAGAGGAATGGGCCTGAGAGGAGTGGGCCAAGCCTCTCCGACAAAAGGATGCCCATGAAAACGACGGATTCTAAGGGGGGCACTATTTCTCACGTCAATCTGACCGATAGTAGCGACACCGGGTCTAGCGGGAATAACTTACGACGTCATGGCAGATCCATGGAGGAGAGGACTCATGGGCCTCCGAAGAAGCATAGATCGCTAAATGGGGAACAAGGCCCGCTTGCGCTTTCAGTCGGATCGCCTGACCTGGGTGGAGGAACCCAGCTCCACAATGCTACTAAAAGCATGTTGGATACTTCTCCGGATCATGGGCCCCCTCACGGGCAAATGGGAGTAAATAACATAATCAATTATCAATCTCTTGGTTTTGGGGACCTTGGACCTTCGAGGGCCAGGCCCTACCCTTTTATTTCTAATACGGTAACGGGTTTGTTGTGCAATTGTGTAGGGCCAGGTAACAGGTCAGAGGAACTTAGTGGGCCTCTATCGAGTCCTAATGGGCCTTTAACCGACAAAACAAAGGAAAAAGCCCACTCCGAGGGGGAAAACAGACAGTGCAGAGAGAGGGAACAGATAACAGAAGGGAGCCGCATAATCAGATCTGCTCACTCAAGCAGGCCTGGAGAGGGGGATGAGGGTGGGAACGGAGTTAGGGATATCATACAGAGCAGATAAAAATGGGCTTATTAGTCTATACAAAGAAATAATAGAAAAGGGAAAACATATGGCGAAGGCCGAAAAGCCGAAGGAAAGAAAGGGGTGACTCAAGTCAAAGTGGGGTTTGGTCTACACCAGAACAAGGAGGGCTCAGAGGAATAGACTAACCGGAAATGGGGTCTCCTTCGAGTGGGGAAAATAGAAGGATCGGGGATCGGTAGGGCAGAGAATGGTTGTTGTGTGTATCGTTATGAGCCCTCGTGAAAGACAAAAGAGCCCTCGTGAAAGCTTTCCTTTTGCAGCAGAGACCCAATGTAATTGCGTTACAAGAAACAAAATGGGGAGCCGAGGATGGCTCTAGGATCCAATCGGTGCTTCCAAGTTCATCATGGGAGTGGAAACTGCTTGAAGCCGAGGGCTCTAGGGGTGGCATCATGCTCACATGGGACACGGATTGCCATGTGTTGATAGATTCGGAAATTGGTAATTACATGATGGCAGTGCACCTCCAAGACTGTAAGAACCGAAGGGAGTGGGTGGGGATTACGGTCTACGACCCAAATAACAACAGAGACAGGACGGATTTTTTTTCGAGCTTAGCACGGTTCTGTCTAGATGGGACACCCCGGTTTGTATTGGGGGAGATTACAATGCCCTGCCATACAACGATGAGAAAAACTTTGGTCTGATCGATGAGACGGCCCGTCAAATGTTCGTTGAATGTATTAATCAAGGGGTGCTGATCGACCTCGATACGATGGGGGAAGATTCACCTGGTCTAATGGTCAAGATGAACCAACCCTATGCAGATTGGATGGGTTTCTCTGCGGAATCGATTTTTTGGAGGTTGTATCGGATCCGATTGTTAATGTTGTGGCGACGACTATTTCGGACCATAGGCCAATTGTTCTAACGGATAAAGCTCAGAGTAGGGATAGAACAAAGTTGGATCCTTTAAGATTCAATAATGCCTGGCTTCTTAATGAAGATTTCAAGCAACTTGTCCACAAGTGGCGGACAACGGACCGTATCACTGGACCACCGTCGTTCATTTTCTTTTTTTTTTATCAGTAATAGGATTATATAAATAAACCAGCAAGGCGCTGAAGCCGTATACAATCATAATACTCCAAAAGAAAATCAAACAAGCGCACACCGACAACAAAACAGCAAGGCCTGCGAGAGGCTCTCAAAAGGTCCGGAGAAGTACCCTCATGGAGCCGTCCTTACCCCGGGTCCCACCTGAAGTGGGATCCGTTGGCCCCGGTTCCTCCACTCGTGCCCCATAGCATGACAAGATCCAAAACCGCCCTAAGAATCACAGGAGCAAGTTTAGATTTTCCTTCAAAAGTTCTGTTATTCCGCTCATGCCATAGGCACCGCCTCACTGCAAAGAGAGTAGCCCTCCACGCAACCCTCTCCCCATGTGTCAGCACAACTGCCTCCCAGCTGATTAAGAGCGAGTGGGGGGACTGAGGCATCGTCCATGCCAAACCAAAGGCTTTAAGAATGCCTCCCCACACCTCATGAGCGACATGGCAATGAAGAAGCAGATGAGCCGCCGACTCCTCCTCCTCGGAGCACATACCGCAGACCATGGAGACGTCCTTCCCCCTTCGACATAACTGGTCCCTGGTAAGAATTTTCTCCTTGGAGACCGTCCACACAAAAAATCTTATCTTTAACGAGATAGATTCCTTCCACAGCCATCTCCCATCGAACCTGATGAGCGGTCGGCGCAAGTACCAGCGGTACAACTCTTTGACGCTGAACTCCCCCTTGCGATTAAAATTCCATAACCGAAGATCTGTACGAATACTGTTCCTCTGCGCCGACAGAAGCACATTCAGCAAGTCCACGTAGCTGCCCACCTCGCTATCCCTGAGTCGACGTCTGACAACAACCTCCCAAACAATCATATTGTTGGTGAGGGAAAAAAACTGGTCAATCCTACTCCCCTGGTTGGGGGAGAGGGCATAGAACTGCGGAAACAGATCACGGAGCAGTCCCTTATCCAACCACGGATCTTGCCAAAACCGGATACGAGACCCGCAGCCCCAACTGAACCTAACCCCTTTAGCCATACCCTCCCAAGTACGAGATATGTCTCTCCACCACGGCGAACTCGACCTCTGGGTCACCAACCGAATCCCCCATCCATCCGACGACAAACCATATTTATCGCGCAAGACCAGCCACCACAAACTGCCCCTCTCCTCCTCCCTTCCCGCTCTCCAAATCCACTTCCCGAGCAAGGCCAAGTTGGATCGCCCGATACTTCGAATACCCAGCCCCCCAAGGGCAAATGGCAGCTGGCAAGTATCCCAATTTACTAGGTGGTACCGCCTATTGTGGTCCGCCCCTTCCCACAAGAAGGATCGTTGTATCCGTTCTAAACGAGCAGTAATAGAAGCGGGACATCTGAACATCGAGAGGAAAAAGATGGGGATCGCCGAAAGTAAAGCTTTAACCAAAACGAGCCTGCCTCCGGTGCTCAGCAACCTGCCTTTCCAAGATGACAGTCTCCTCTCAAATTTTTGCACCACAGGTAGCCAATCACGGATCGTGAGCCTTCTGACAGTGAGGGGCAAGCCCAAGTAAGTAATAGGCAGACCTTCGATGCGACGGCCAACGGATTCGGCCATGGAAACCAGCAGGTCCTCTTCCACCCGAATTCCCGATACCGACGACTTAAGGAGGTTAACCCTCTGGCCCGACACGGCTTTCATAGACGGAGAGAACATCAGCCATAGCACAAATCTCTGCTTGCTCATCTTTCCCAAATAATATAGTATCATCCGCATACTGAAGGTGCGTGATGCATCTCCCCTGCATACCAACTTTAATACCATTAATCTGACCCAACATCCTAGCACGATCGAGCAAACTGGATAGCGCTTCCCCCACAATATTAAACAGGAAAGGAGATAAAGGATCCCCCTGCCGGAGGCCCCTAGAGCTTTTAAAATACCCCGCCGCAGTCCCATTAATCAACACCGAGAACCAAGGGGAGGAATAACACCCGCACATCCATTTCCTCCACATGTCCCCAAACCCCAACCTTCCCATCATATAATCTAAGTTATCCCAGCTGACCCGGTCATAAGCCTTCTCCATGTCCACCTTGCAGACAATGGCCGGGGTACGTAGCTCATGGGCGGAGTGAATGGTCTCTGCTTGCCACAAATGACGAGGTCAGGTCCGTGAGCTGCCTCCGCGACAAACGCCTTGAGTGCCCGTAATGATGGTAGGCATAACCCACTTTAACCTATTGGCCAATACCTTCGCAATGATCTTGTAGACGCAGTTAATGAGACTGATAGGACGGTAGTCGGAGATGTCGCCACCGCGCCTTTGGGAATAAGGGTCGAAGGTAGAGTTAAGTGCTCTCCCAATAAAACCCAAGAATGGAACTCGTGGAAGACCTCGATCAGTCCGCTTTAATAGTCTCCTCGTAAGACGCCAGAGAACTCCATGGTAAACCCATCCGCCCGGCGATTTGTGACGACCAGCAGATTCGATCGCAGCCCACACTTCTTCCTCAGTAAAGGGAGCCTCAAGCCCCCTACTAGTGTCATCCGAGATAGACCGAATGCATGATCCAGCTCGCATAGACCCTCGCTTGAGTATAAAGGCGGTAAAATTGACGACATCGTCCTCGCACATCCTCGGTGACTCATGACGCCACCCCATCAATCAAAGGATAGTCCCTAAAAACTTCGCTTTATTACGGGCATTCGCAATGGCGTGGAAAAACTTGGTGTTCGCGTCCCCTTCTTTGAACCAGCGGACTTTCGCTTTCTGTCTCCACATGATTTCTTCAGCCTTACAAATCTCCCTGAATTCCGTCTTTGCTTGGTTACAAGCCGCTCTCTCCTCCGTGGATAGGTCCCTGATTTCCTCCAGCTTCTCTAAGGTTTCCATTTTCACAGTTAAGATCAAGAATCTGAAGTGTGAGATTAAAGATTAGAACAATGGGACATTTGGAAAATCAAGAATCTGAAGTGTAAGATTAAAGATTAGAACAATGGGACATTTGGAAAATCAAAGGAGGAAAGAAAAAACCTGTTGGCGGAGACAGCAACGTTGGATAGGGCGGAAGAGTCGGCGCCACTCTCCGAAACTGATAAACTAATCAAAACTACACTTAAAATTGATTTTAATCGTAGGGTGCGGGTGCTGGATGAAGAACGATTGTGGAGACAGAAAGCTAAAGCTCACTGGCTGGGTGAAGGGGACGGTAACAACAATTTTTTCCATCTTGTGGCTAATGGGAGAAGAAAAAGAAATTATATCGCTTCCATCGAGATTGATGGGGTTGTCTACGAGGACCAATCCCTGATCCCATCTAAAATCACCAGTTTCTATGAGCAGTTGTACTCTTCGGAGGTCTTTAGACCTACTATGGAGGGCATCCCTTTCCAAGCTATCACTAATAATCAGGCGAGAGAGTTGGAAACAAGGTTTGATGAAGATGAGATCAAAAAGGCGGTTAATAGTTTGTGTTCCAACAAATCACCGGGCCAGGACGGTTTCACGGCGGAATTTTTTAAAACTTGCTGGTCAACGATTAGGTCAGACTTCATGGCGATGATCTCTGAGTTTCATGACAGTGGGAGAGTGGCAAAGAGTATGAATTCGTCATTTCTCGCGCTTGTCCCAAAGCGGGAGGGGCCAACCTCCATCACCGATTACCGCCCGATAAGTTTAATCGGATGTGCCTATAAGATTATCGCCAAAGTTTTGGCGAATCGTTTAAAAAGGGTGATCGGGAATATCTCATTTCTAATGTCCAAGGAGCCTTCATTCCAGGAAGGCAACTTATGGACATAGTCGTAGCGACTGCGGAAACCATCCATTCAACAAAAAAACGCAAAGACAAAGGGTGGGCTGTCAAGGTTGATATGGAAAAGGCATATGGCAGGGTAAAGTGGGACTTCTTGGACTACGTTCTTCAGTGAATGGGTTTCGGAGGAAAGTGGAGAAAATGGATGAAAGGTTGTTACGGGTCGGTCCGCCTCTCGGTTCTGGTCAACGGAGCTCCCCATGGATACTTCAGAACAAGGCAAGGGCTCCGACAAGGCGACCCTATTTCCCCCCTACTGTTTTGTGTTGGGGAGGCTCTTCATAATTTATTCAAAAGGGCGGGAGAGATTAATCTGGTAAAGGGTTTTAGAATGGTAGACTTGGGTCCCTCAGTCTCTCATCTGCAATATGTGGACGATACCATAGTGTTCTGCAATGGAACTAATGGGGACAGAGAACTAAGGGTTACCATTGACATTCTCACGATCTTTGAAGTGGTGTCGGGTCAGAGAGTTAACTAACAAAAATCTAGCATAATTGGTATTAATATGCCTCAAGAGGATACCGAGCGGGCCGCTAGAAGGGTAGGCTCCAAGACGGATAGCTTCCCCATAAACTACCTTGGGATACCTTTGGGCTTTTGAAGGACCAGATTAAGGCTATGGGGCACGGTAATTGAAGGATTTCAAAAGAAGTTAGCGACGTGGAAGAGCAAGTTTCTCAGCTACGGGGGAAGATTGACGCTAATCAAGTCTACTTTTGCTTCGAACATAATATATATGATGTCTTTCCTAAGGGTTCCGGCTGGAATTGTCAAGAAGTTGGAAAGAATTGGTAGGAATTTATTGTGGGATAGAGCGGGAGACCGAAAAAAGACTATGGGGGCCTCGGCATTAGAGATTTGAACCTAGTTAATAAAGCTCTTCTCGCTAAATGGATATGGAGATTAGGAGAGGAAAAGGAAGTTAACAATTTGTGGCACCAAATTGTAACAGCTAAATATGGGAATCTAGTCGAGGAGGTCCCTAATACATGTAGGGAATCAAACTGGTGGAAGGCCATCAATAGCAGCTCCTGAGACGTGTTAGAAGGAACCATGTTCAGCTAGGGCAATGGTCGAAGAATTAAATTTTGGAAGGATGTTTGGGTGGGGGATCAACCACTGTACCGGAGGTTCCCCACGGTCTACAATTTGTTCGACAATAAGGAGGAGGTGGTGAGGTTCTTCAGCCACGGTACCAAGGGGAGTGTTTAGTGGAACATTCCGATTAGGCGTCTGTTGAGGGACTGGGAAGGAGCGGAGTTCAATAACCTCATGGAGCTGTTATGGGCAGCTTCTCCTAACTGATCGAATGCTGATAAGAGGTTATGGAAGCACTCCGGCAAGAGGAACTTTTCCGTGCACTCTTTCTATAACTTCATCCAAGCGCGGGGCACAAGGTCTGAGATAACAAAGGTCTGGTCCAGAATGTGGAAGGCAAAAGCTCCACAAAAAATTAAATGTTTTGGTTGGTTAGTGACAAGAAAGAGAATCCTTACCAGAGACCAACTTATTCGACGGAACATCCCTACTATTAATAAGTGTATGTTGTGTATGAGAGGGACTGAGTCGTCGGCTCATATGTTCCTTCATTGTACGTTTGCGAAGTACATCTGGAATGGGATTTTTAGTATCTTCAAGGTGGAGTGGGTCTGCCCAAGCGGGCCAGGGCAGATGATGGAAATGTGGAAAGCAATGAACTGTGGCCTCTTACCTGTTACGTGGTTCTATGGGCTATCTGGCTAGAAAGAAACAACAGGATATTTAGGCGAAAGCCAAAACCTTTCTCGATGGTTATCCGTGATGTCAGAGACCTGGTGATCAGTTGGAATGCTAGTAGAAAGGAAATATTTAATGACAGGTTAATTCAGTTTCTCACGATCTAGGAGGATTTATGTACCTAGCTGACGGGAATCGATGGGGACCCGGTGTTGTTCCTTTTTGACCTGATGCTGGCCTATGGGTGAGGGCGAGAGTTCTTGGGGTTTTTTTGGCTGCCTCGCTTGGGTAGTTCCTTACTACCCACCAAGGTGTGCGGTTCTTTTTTCGTTTTTCTGTTCTTGCTTGTTTTCTTTCTGTAAGTTACCTTTTCTTTCTAATATATTTTTGTTACCGTCTCAAAAAAAAAAAAAAAAAAAAAACTTGTTAATGGGGAAGAGTAATCACTATATAAATTTACAATCTTACTTGGAGAGGCATAGAATACCTCAAATTGCTCCTCATACTATACAACAAAACGGGATTTGTAAGAGGAAGAACCAACAGCAAGAGGTTAAAAGCCCCTCCTTACAAAAAAGAAGGTATTAACCATCTACATTCTTGTGTTCTTGAAAATGAATCAGTAATCCAAGTTCTAAAAACCTTTTCTCACTTATATTTCATTTCTCCACGTTTTTGGTTGTACTTGTTTTTCCATCTATCTCCTGTGCTTGGAATGTAACCAAAGCTCATTTGTTCAATCACTAATTCAGGTTCTCAAAAATGTATTCTCCCGTGTACTTCATTTCTTCACATGTTCTTGGTTGTACTTGTTTTGTACATGATCTTGATTCGAACCATAATAAATTAGAGCATGTGGCCATAAATTGCGCATTATGATGGTATCCAAGTTCTTAAAAACAGGCTTAAGATTATAATTCTTGTACCAAGAAATGTTTTGTTTTCATGGATGTACAAATTCTGAAAATAACCGTTTTTAATCAGGGAAGAAATCATGTAGGTCTATGTCAGATGATATTGAGGAGAGTGATGCCATTCTACCCAGAGTAAGGCAACCGAGATTTCATATGTCCCTTGTGTTCCTTATGCGTTTCCATCACAAATAGTGGTGCAAAGCAACAACAAAGGATTGAAACAATCTATTTGTAATAAAAGAGAATACAGTTTTTTTTTTGGATGATCGAAAAGAGGAGAGAGTGAGTTTTTCTCTTCTTTTTTTTTTGTGTGTTGGGGGGGGGGGGGGGCGGGGGGGAGGTCTTCATTAATAACTAACATGAGATAAAATACAAATGCACAAAGAGAACAAAAGAGGAAACATAATAAAAAAAATAGTATTTAAAAAGATAAAACAGTTATAAGGCTAGTCTCTTCCCCTTATAACTAAGCTAGTCCTCGCGATCATTGGCTAAACAGTCAGCTGTAATATGAGAGAAGCATGTTTCTTATAAGTTCCAATCAATCTATTTAAATTTCCCGATAAACCTCCGTGGTGGAATAGATGGTTAAAGCACCTAATGGTACTGCTGGAATCTCCATCGATCCATAGTCCTGATGCATTTCTCATTAAAAGGAAAGAAAGGCTGATCTAAAAAGCCTCAAATGTGCAAAGAGAAATAAAAAAGGAAATATAGTAGGAAAAAAGTAGACAATTTTCCACCAAAAACTCCTTGGCTGAAAATAGAAAACCTGCAGGAAAATAGCCTGAAAACCTTCACATGTTCTGTAATATTGGCATCTCATATAATATAAAGGCTAGTGGGACCATTTCATGACTAAGCCTCTCTCTCTCTCTCTATCGCTCATCCTAATTCTAAAATCTTCACTATACTAATCTCTAACTCTAACATCACTAACCTAATCCTAATCTTAGCTCCATGGATCAAAATCCCGGAATTCCGATACGTATCGTCCATCACTCCAAGACAATACGTATCGGGTATCGTCCGATACATTGAATGTATCGGTGATACATTGAATTCAATGTATCGGTTTGACACATTTTTTTTTTCAAAAAAATCCCAAAAGATACTAAAAAAATCCGGAAAATTATATTTAATGGTTTTCTATTTATGTCAATTTTTTAAAAATTTATTTAAGGCTTTTTTGATGCTTATGTTTTCGTTGTGCTTTTTCAAAATTAAAAAAAAACATGTGGATCAGAATATCAGATCAATGAAAACCCTGCCCACTGATTCATGCATACTAATTCATGCAAAACCGATATTCTTCCAGTTGCTCATTCACTATCCTAAATCCCTACTTAATCACCAACTTAACAAGTGCACTTAAATAGTACAACATAAAACGTAATTTTTCAAAGATTCCATTGGATATATGTTTGTCAAAGAAGCTATGTCAAAAAATTTACATCAACCATAGATCAAAAAATTAAAAGGTCCATTGTACATGCAAAACTTACTTTAAAGTCACATTAAATTGCATGGTGGTTCTTGGCCCTCGTGATCTTCATCACCAGTGCGCGAGCTTTCCCTATAGTGTTGGTCATATTGATACCCAGGATCATATGTCCCCCTTGAATATTATTCTAATTTTTAAAATACTAGATTACATTTTACCATATTTATTTGATATTATTCTAATTTTTAAAATATTACATTACATTTTACCATATTTAATTGATCTTATTGTAATTGATGTGTCACATGTGACACATACCCCATGACACATGTGACACATCAATTACACGTGTCATGGGGTATGTGACACATGTGACACATCAAATACAAATGTGGCACATCAATTACACATGTGTCATGGGGTATGTGACACATGTGACAACAATTTCATGTATGACACATCAATTACACATATGTCACATACCCCATGACACATGTGGCATATGTGTCACATGTATTACTAACATATATTATTTATTAAGCATTTATAAATAATTTTATAAAACAAAAAATTAAGTTTTTATATTAATTGTTTTTTGGTTCAAACAAAAGATTAGAGTTGGTACACTAGGACTTTTTAATATAAAATTAATATTTTAAACTACTTTTGATATAGAAAAGGCTTAAAAAATGCATCAATAATTAAATATATTTGCACCATTTGATTAAAAAAACTTAGTTCTTTATTTTAATTATTTTATTAATATTTTTTATTTTAATTTTTATAAATAATTTAAGGGTTGTTCTTAAAATTTAGTGGTAGATCTTGACATTTTATAGGTAGATCTTGAAATTTAAGGGTAGATCTTGAAATTTTATAGGTAGATTTTGAAATTAAGGGGAGATCTAAAAATTTTAACCCCTAAAATATAAGAAAATGACATAAAAATGACTTAAAATGGTAGAACACGTACCTTCTCCACGTTCTTTAGCGATTCGACAGCGATCACGTTTCGGGTGGTCGGTAGTAAAATTTTGGGTCTCCCGGTAACTAAGTGAAAAGGAAGAAGAAAGGCTTGAGAAGGAAAAAAAGGGAGGAAAATTTGGTTTTTTTCGTCTAAAAAACCCCCCAAACTCGTGCCCTTCAAGTGGCTGGTCCCACATCGATAATTTGAAATTATCGGACGATAATTTGAAATCGATACGGGCGATAATTTGCCCGTATCGTCCGATAATTTCAAGATTTTAAGGGTCCTAGGGTTTTCACCATATTATCGGACGATAATTTACCCGGATCGGATGATAAATTGACTGTTTTGGGGGGTGCCCGAGAATTAACCTTTTTATCGTATCGCCTTGGTCCAAAACTAATACGTATCGGACGATACATATCGATATCGAACGATATTTTGACCCATGCTTAGCTCTAAACACTCGTTATATTATCAGGGCCGGCCATGAGATTTTGGGAGACAAAGGCGAGTTCCTAAAATGGGTCCCTCCATATTAATCTAAAAAACAAATTGTCACAAATTTTTTTTTTTTGACAAATACAGCAATACTCGTTGCTCTTAGATTACAAATATCTGCATATTCCATTCCATGGATCAAAATATTGTCTGATACCGATAAGTATCGGTTTTGCACTTGGACGATACGATAAATTGAATTTTTATCGGCCACCTTAAAAAACAGTCAAATTATCGTCTGTATCGTCCAATGTATCATCCATATCGGACAATAATTTGAAATTATCGTTCGATAATTTCAAATATCATTTTCTTAATATTTTTTTTTTGGAAAAATACTGAAATGTATCATTCGGAACCGATATGTATCGGTTTTGGGGCTGGACGATACATATCGAAAATCCGAGATTTTGATCCATGTTCCATTCTACTATGTATATTTGAAAATGCAACTAAGAAATTAAAGCAAGTATATATTAAAGAAAAATGTAACACAATAAGAGAAAAGCTAAATAGTAGAACGTGCCCGACGGATTGAGTAACCCAGTATATATTAAAGAAAAATGCAAGACAATAAGAGATAAGCTAAATAATAGAACGTGCCTGACAGATCAAGTAACCCAACCAATAACTTTTTGGCATTTTTTAGCACTTTTACTGCCATTGAATCTTTTATTTCCATTTTTTAACACTTTAAAAGTCTCAAAAGGTTTTATAAATAAGTTCATTGGATAGCTCTCATTGGGTAGATCAAAATTGATAGGTCATTTGTAAAAAATGGAGCTGTAACGAGCCTGAAATCATTGTTTTAAGTTAGGGTCATTTAATAAAGAAAAAATTGTGTGTATATATATATATATATATATATATATATATATATATATATATATATATAGGAAAAGGTGTCCATCCTCCATTGGAGGACACTCAAGCATCCTCCAAGATTGGGAAAAACCTCCATTTGACAACGGGACACCAAATTGATGGCACACAGAGCACGACGAGTGCATTGCTTAGAGCATATTTTATAAAAGAAAAATCGAAAACTCATCTCCACCATATATTTTTTGAGTCTTGAACCGTTGAAATCAGTCAAACTTTGACGGATGCCTTAAACAAAAATGGAATTTTTTTAAAAATTGATCTAGCCCATCCCCCCATGCACCGCGTGGCATCCAAACAGTGTTTTGGGCGCCATCTGGAGCTCGACAACATCTTGGAGGATGCTTGAGTGTCCTCCCAAGGAGGATGAAACTGGCTTCCATATATATATATATATATATATATATATATATAAAGGATCTAGTCAAACAAATCCGGTCCGATTAAAATTGGGCTAGAGAATCCACTGTGTCAATATATAAGGCCGGCCTAGCCTAGTGAGGCCAGTGACCCGACCCGGCTGAGACCAGATCCGATGACCCATAAAACAACATGCAAATATTGGAGGTGGGAAGAGTTGAACCTACAATTTGTTGGGTATAAAGTAAAGCAATATCAGTCGTTTAATCAATTAAACCATTAGTTTGGTTTAGTACTTTTGTATATTTAAAATAATATTAACTAACTAACCCATAATGACTAACAAGATTTGGGGGCCCCAAAAATTCGGGGGCCTGAGGCGGCCGCCTCGTGGGGCTTGCCCCAGGGTCAGTACTGTATATTATTACAACCGAGCAATACTACATTGATCAACATAGCCCACTTTAATTTTACAACTTGCTAGAATAGGTCAGCTTGCTATATGAGATTACCTTGGGTTTAGGCTCGAAGCCAGTGAGTCACTATCAAGATAGGAGCCTAGGAGAGAATTTCAACAATCACTCATGGACAAGTCGTTACGCTTTATAGGCTTTTTGAGACATTAGATGTAGTCATCAGGCTAATGGATAGTATCATATGGAGTAAATAGAAGAGATTAATAGAAATTAAGGTTATGGTTAGATAAAGGAAGAATACAGAGGAGGAGAAAAATAGGGTTGTGAGTTAGAGACCTCAATATTATTAGTATCTATAATGTTTATAATATCCCAAAACTATCAAGGATAAAGAATAAAGTGAAGCTACTTAAGTTCCCTAGTAGCAGGAGTCTTCCACTCAATGTGCCACTCCAGCTTCAGAATCACGCTCCCGCTCTTTCTCCTGCTCTCGCTTTCGATCATAAAATAGTTTAATTTCTAGCTTTTAATGACGCTCCCAGCTTCGAACCTACTGCACACTTTCCAGCGCTTCGGATAACTAAGCCCGCGACACCTCCAATATAATTATAGACCACACTAATCTAATTATATCAGCACTACCACTCAAGTTGGTGCATAGATGGCAATCATGCCCAACTTGGAGTAACATTTTTCAATCTAATTCTTCCTACTACTTTTGTGAGTACATCAGTCAGTTGGTCTTCATAAAATAAGATTTTTGGGAAAAGTAACAAGCATACTCTCTAGGACTTGGAAACAAAGACCTTGAGTATCTAGGCAACAAAAAATGAGTTTGTAAAAAGGAATCGGCATTATGGACCAAACTGTAAGGTACATGACCGAAAATGATTACAGAAACAATGATAATGGTAATCATGAAAAGTATGATGGATATATTCATTGTGATAGTCTAACCTCCTCCTCTTTTCTTTTTGTAATTCGTTTTATAAATTTGGGTTTATCTAATTTCCATTTCCGTTTTTATTTTATAAAACAGATTATAATTCAAATTGACTAAATCAAGCACAAGTCTTGAGTACTGAATTCAAATGTTCTTTTCAAACATTGAGTAATACATGACAAATAATATCATTCAATATTCAATGCATATGACAAATAGAGCCAAATGCCCCTGAACTTTTTAAAGAACAAGTAATATATGACAAATGATACCATTCAATATTCAATGCACTGTCCGAATCTTGTTTCAGCATAATTCAAGTTAATTCATGTATTCATACAATAAATCAGCAAGAACCCACTTTTAGAAGGTACCAATAACTACTTTAAGGATTATGCAACGGTAATATGATATAACAAAAGAGTAGACAACACCCATGGTATATCTGGATAGCATGGTGTATCTGGATAGCATGCCAACATGCACATATGAGTTCCAACCCTGCTCATAAATTGAAAAAGAACACTCGGAAATGAGCAAACCTGTGACTCGAATGAGCAGAGATAATCCTGAATAGTTTTTAAATTGCTTATTAGCTTCTCCTGATCCTGTAAAAAAATGAAAAGAACAAATTTTTAACTACAGAAATCACGAAAAAGAAGCTGCCACAAATATACAGTTTCATTCTAATGGCAAGTGACTGAAAAGGAATATGGTGGTTTGAAAGTGTGTTGGCTGGGACAGGGAGGCCAAGGCATCGAAACGACTCTTGGACTTGGCGAATGAGTGCAAGATTTAGAATGGAATGGGACAAATATTTGATTTTTGCTGGATTTATTGCATGGTTCAAAACATCTTTTTCTGCCCTTTCTGTATCTTTTCCAGATTATCTTCAATAGGAAATTGTGGTGAGGAAGAGTTTTGATCAATTGGGGGGCAAATTTGTTTGTTGCCCTCCACTTTGGAGAGTACGGCATGATGAGGAATAGGAGTAGTTGGTTGCATTACTTAGGATTCTTGCGTTTTATTTTCCTTCAATTCTCAAGACCGAAGAGTCATGAAGGCCAAGGGATATTTTTTGTGAGATTGTTCTACATCATGTTAAAATTCCAGATTTTTATTTTGATCACGACTAGAGTAGTGTGGGAAATCATTATTTCCTCTCGAGTCATCATTTTTCTTTCTATCCAGCCTTCCGTGATATGGTGCCAACTTGCGATTATAAAATACACTGGGGAAAAACAATAATTTCACAATGTGTCATGTGCAAAGATGTAGAGATGATGCACTATTTTCTTCATTGCACATTTTTTGGCAGATCAAAGATATTCCTTAATTTCTTCAGTTTGGATCAGATTACATTGGGGAAAATTGGTGATCTCTTGCCAATGTGGGTGTCTAGGCACTTCTCTCCTAAGGAGCAACTAATGTGGGAGTTGAGCACCATAGCAGCCTTGTGGAGTATTTGACAGAAATGTGTGTGTGTGTGTGTGTGTGTGTGTGTGTATATATATATATATATATAGAGAGAGAGAGAGAGAGGAAATCTTGATGTTGTTGAAAATAAGTTTCGATTCACGGTAGTCATGAGTGGAATTCCATGATATTTTGATGCCCTTATGCAGAATGGAGCATGGATCAAAATCTCGGACGATACCAGTATGTACCATCCTATATGTACCGGGGTCGCCAGCTAGCGGTACAATACAAAACCTTTGTATCGTACTCCTAAATAATCATCCAAAATCTCGAACGATATAGTGATGGTATCACTTGTATTGTTCGAGATTTTGGTTTTTCAACATCTCGGCAGATACATTCAAAGTAGCATCCGAGATTTTGAAAAAGTGGGGGACAGTGTATCATCCAAAATCTCGGACAATATGGAGATGGCATCATTTGTATCATCCGAGAGTTTGGTATTTTCAAAGTATCCTCCGAGATTTAAAATAATAAAAAAAAAAACTGGCTAATACATTGAATCAACGAATCAATATGTATCGGCGATACATTTAATGTGTCCACCGGGAGGCCTGGACGATACACCTCGGATTCCCAAGATTTTGACCCATGGAAAGGAGGTTCATTGGAATTCCATGACAACGTGGCAGCCTTAGTGACTGTACACAACAACTTTGGATAGAAATAAATTCATCACAAATAAATTGCATCAAATTTTCCCTCATTAAGAGGGTTTTATTAATAATGGTGGACTTGACACCCCTGTTAATTACATCAAAAGAATTGACTACCTCTGATTAAAAGCTACGAAAGAACAAAAAATTTATATATCTATATATATATATATATATATATATATATACACACACACACACACACACACACACATCTTTGAAATTAATTAAAAATTCTACACTCTAATGTCTTCATCAGCATCATCATCATCACCTTGATCTTCAACGTTGGACCCTTAGGAAATGAACACTTAGCATGCTCTATTCGTCTGAAACCCGCCTGATGTGGAACAAAGGTTGACAACCATATCTGCCTGACGGATAATTATGAAGGCTTATGGGTAATATAACTTCATGGCTGAGCCTTAGCACGACCTCTTGATGCCAAGTTTCGAACGAGAAATCGAACACTGGATCCATGGTCTTCCTTTGATAGTTGGCCATCAAAATTATTAGTATTTTCAATCATAGGGATGTTTGACCCTGGTCAAACCACCCAATTCCTTAGAATTCGGGTTTAAAATTCATAATGTGCCTCGATCTAGGTCTGAGCCCTTTGCGAGCCCACTGTGATTCAAATGTGGGTTTGAGAATCCCATATGGGTTTTGGTCTTATTCCAGAGTAATTGGTTATGATTCTGACCTTAAATCCCACATTTGGATGGTTTGGGCCTTAGTCTAATATTTTCCTTCAATGCTTTTGCATGATTTAGACCTTTGTTGATCGCGACGGGTCATCGCAACTGATTGATTGTGTATGTTCGGATTGCATCAAACCACTTTTTTAAAAAGAATTTCCTATCTCGAGGATAATGTCTGAATCCTTAATTAAAGGGATCGATGACCCGAACTACGAAGTAATCCTCAACAACCGGGAGGTTGACCGCAATCTCAAGAAGCGATTACTTTTAAGGTTGATCGTGATCACGCGGAGTGATATTTTTTATCATGATCACACGAAGCGATGGCTTTTTAGTGTTGATCGTGATAGCGATAAGCAATAATGATCATGACGCGTGAAGCGATGATTTATCAGTATTGATTGTGATCGCGCAAAGCAATGATTAATAGGAGTTTATCACAGTCACGCCAAGCGATGATCATGATCGGATGGAGCGATGATTGCGATCTCATAGAGTGATGATTTTTAATGTCCCGGATATAGACGCTCGAATCTGTCTTCTGATACGTAATCGCAACCCTGAATATACGAGGGTGTAACCTCAAATTTGTAATTGCAACCTGCATATATAATGGTTTAGGTGTAAGTGTCATGACCCACATAGCCTAAATGCAATCCGAATATATAGAGGGATTAGGCATGGAGCTCAAGACCCATATAACTTAATTGCAAACTGAAATATCAAACTTAGACATGGGCTTAAGACCCATATAATCTACGTATCACCCAAGCATACGAGGTCTTAGGCATGGACCAAGAAGGTCCACATAACCTAAGTGCAAGCCAAATTCTAAGACTTAGACATGGGCCTTAAGACCCACATAATCTAAGTGTTACTCGAGAAACTAAAAAAATAAGGGAGAAGTAAAGAGGAGAGATTCCTTGAGAAAGGTATCTCGCATGAGAATTTTGGCAGAGCTTCGAGGTAGAATTTTTAGATCCATAAAATTGAGGAGTTGGCTATTTATAGATTTACCGTGGTGGTTATTGGAAGTTACCATCCGACGGTCCGCAAATCCTGGAGTGGAATGAACGGTAAAAGGAGCCTATGTATGTCTCATAAGTCACACGGATCGATAAGATGAGTTGGTGGCGTAGGTGGTGAAAAATAACCACCTACATAAACTTAGACGAAGGGAACTCGCGTGGGTTTTAAGAAGGAAGGAGAAGAGAGGAAGTGGTGTGGGGCCCTCGCAAGTGACCCTCCATGGGTCTCAATTGAAGAGAGAGAAAGAAGGAAGAAAGAGAAAGAAGAAAGAAAGAAAAAAAGTGGGAAAATTGGGGACCCACGTAGATGACCCTGCATGGATAGAGAGAGAAAGAGTGAAAATGGGATTGGGATCCACATAGGTTACACAGGGGTCAACCTGTGTGGGTCTCAAAGAGAAAAAGGAGATAGAGAAAGAGAGAAAATAGGAGAGAGAAAATCGGGAGAGACCCACGTAGGGTTACATACGTGGGTCATATCTTCCTCTTTTTAAAAAAAAAAAAATTTTTATTAACACACATTTTTTGTCTACAATGACATGATTAGAAAAAAAATTTATTTCTTTTAGGGCATTTTAGACTTTAGTTGTGGAGATTTCTCTATTTAGAGTAGGCTAGAAGTTGGAATTAAATTAAAATTCCAATTTATTTCTTATTTTTTTATTTTTAGGGCTGGGGAAGAGGGGGTTGGTTCTTCTCACAAATTACTAATTTCATTTTATTTTATATTGCTAGAAATTCCATATTTTAGAATAGTGGTTCTCATTTTATTTCTAGTTCTCTGCGAGCTATTTCTCATTATTACTCTCCTTTATCGATTGTGGAATGTAAAGCAAGTTTGGTATGCATCAATGAGTTCCCAAATATTCTGATTTTGATGGAAGGCAATTCATTAAGTATCATTCACAAGATGACGATAGAGGGTCCCCATTCATGAAGATTAGCAAACTTTATTGAAGAAGCAAGGATATTTCATTCCCTAGGGTTGCTCTTTCCATCCCATTCTGCAAGAACATAACTCAGAGATGGACTCACACTCCAAAGAGGGGGTTTCCATGATGAGTTATCTCAGGGAAATGCCTCATCTTTGGCATATTTGGTTGTTTAGAAGGTCTTTGTTTATTTTAGTTTCATTCTATGCCTCGTAATTTATTCTCTTCTGTCTACGAAAAAAAAAAAAATTTGTGTATCACTAAAGTAATATACATTAAAAGGAAAAAAACAAAGCACGAACTGAGAATGAAGACTAGGTCTCTCAGTGTTGTCAAAGGCATGCCTCGCACCTAGTCGCACCCTCTGTGTTTGCACCTTACAAATTAGGTGCAAATGCAATGAGAAGCGCCTAGGTGCAAAAGCGCAAAAGTGCCCCTAGGTACACCTCAAGTTACTTTAATAAAAAAAAGGTTAAAAAGTTTTATTTAAGTTAGAACTTGTACACAAGTTATAAGTTAAACTTATATATCTTAAGTCTTATAACTCTTAAAATTTATCTCTTAAGTTTATAAGCTACAGTGCTACACTCAAGAATCGAGAATTAGGGCTCACTTGCTAGTTACTTAGACACCAATTGCTAGTTTGTTAAATTGAATTATTTAGTGCACATAAATACATAATGTTCAATTGTTTATGATATTTATTTGCTTCTTGCATTTCATATTTGTTGATTACTTGATTGCTATTATAAATTGATAGTATTTTTCTTAAACTTTTATATATTTATGATTTATGTTAAAAAAAAAAAAATTTACTTATAAACATATTTAAAAATTTAAATCTCACAAATTATTAATAGAAATATAAAATATAATTTAATAATATAAATATATTATTTTATATATAAATATATAAATATGTAATATAAAATATACCTAAAAAAAAAAGTCATGCGCCTTTACGCCTAGGCTCTAGGGACTCTTGTCACCTCGAGTGCGCCTAGCGGTTTTGACAACATTGATGTCTCTATTTCTTGTTGAAAGGGTGTTGGGCTGAGCAACCCCACAATGCAGTCAGATGGTAAGCTTAGTGTGGTTACAAGTGACAGCCTACCAAAACAGGGCTCGAGTACCTAGGCTTAAATTGCTTGGGTGACCTCCTAGATTTCCATGCAATCTCCAAGGTGACGTCTGGTTACCTAGGCCTTGCCTAGCACAATCAATCATCCACGAGCTAAAGCAAAATATACTACATCAAAGGGTAACAAAGCCATTTCCCCTACAAAAAGGAAAATTGAGTATACTCCTATACCAATTTTTTTCCCTAGCCGACCTCAAATAGATGGGATAAGGTAGTGATGATTGACTGATTGATTTTTTTCCCCTAGATGGAGTTAAAATTAGGGTTGAGTAGAGGAAGAAGAAGCCGGGAGAAATTACAGTTGAGTCAAAAGTGACTCAAATCTCAATGCAAATATTATTTATATCATCTTAGCATGTTCACGTATTACATAATTCCCGAGTTAAGTGAATTGTACTACTTAAAATTCACTTAACTACACACACAGCCAAAGTTACTTACTACACACCCATACAACAGAAATAACATCTCCAACACTCCCCCTCAAGTTAGAGTATAGATATCGATCATACCCAACTTGAAGGAGATGTCATAAAGTCTCTTGCCACCAACACTTTTAGTCAAGATGTCGGCAAGTTGATCCTCAGCTCTAACTTGAGGAATACTGATTTCTTTGGACTCGACCTTCTCACGAATATAGTGACAGTCCACCTCAATGTGTTTTGTTCTTTCATAAAAGATAGGATTCTCTGCAATATGATGGGCGACTTCATTGTCACCATACAAGATAATTGGAGAGGATACAACAACTCCCAAGTCTGACAAGATGAATTTAAGCCACATGCCTTCTCTCGCACCTTGGGACATGGCACGGTACTCCCCCTCGCACTGGAGTTTGATACTACATGTTGCTTCTTAGATTTCTATGTGACCAAATTACCTCCAAGAAGGTGCAATATCCATCATCCAGAGACCCGGCCCAATCGGCATCAGTAAATATCTCTACATCCAAATGACCACGTTTTTTATAGAAAAGCCCTTTGCCGGGACTTCCTTTCAAATACCTCAGGATCCTGTGAACAACCTTCAAATGCACTGTTCTTGGTGAGTTCATATATTGACTCACCACACTTACTGCATAAGCAATATCTGGATGGGTCATGGTTAGATAAATCAGCTTACCAACTAATCTCTGATAAGTACGTGGATCCTTGAGAAGATCACCTTCTTCACCATTTAATCGGTGATTTTGTTCAATAGGGGTCACAACAGGCCTACACCCCAAAAAACCCGTATCATAGAGGTCTATGGTATACTTTCACTGTGATAATGAGATGCCCTTCTTAGATCTCATCACTTCAACGCCAAGAAAATATTTCAAGCTTTCCAAGTCTTTAATTTCAAGCACTCTGCTCAAATACTCCTTTAGTTTAAGAATCTCATAACTATCATCCCCAATAATGATTATATCATCAACATAAACTAGTATGACAGTCATCTTGATTTCCCTTTTTACAAATAGAATATCATCATAGTGACTTCTTCGGTACTCGAATCTCATAATAGCATCACTAAATTTTTGAAACCAAGCCCTTGGGGACTGTTTTAATTCATAGATTGATTTCTTCAATCTACACACTTTTCTCTTCCATGTAGACTTCTTCGTTGAGATCATGAAGAAATGCATTCTTCACGTTAAGTTGAGAGAGTGGTCAATCTTTGTGAGCAGCTAGAGATAACAATACTCTGATTGTGTTGGACTTGGCTATAGGTGCAAAGGTGTCCTGATAATCAACTCCTTGTGTTTGAGTGTACCCCTTTGCTACAAGCCTTGCTTTATATCTTTCAATAGTGCTATCAGGTCTATATTTAATTGTATACACCCATTTGCAACCAACAACTCTCTTTTCTTCTGGGAGTTCAACAATTTTCCAAGTTTGATTTTGTTCCAGAGCTTTCATCTCTTGAATCATAGCATCCTTTCATTTTGGCTGCAATAAGGCATCAAAAACAGTAGAAGGGTGATAGAATTAAGAGAACAAATAAAACCATAATGAGATGATGAGAGGTTGTGATATGACACATACAGATGGGATGACGAGTACACGATCTATGAAGTTTTTTATGAGCAATGGGTAGATGAAGGTCATAAACAAGAGGACCATTTTCCGGTAAGAGATCTTGGTCGGTATTCTGAGAAGGTTGACTCATCTACATTCTCATGCGCAATGGCATCAACGATGCTTTTCTTGTTCCTTCGTACATACATATTTACCTTTTTATATTTATCAAAGGTGGGTTGTTCACTTTTCTGTGGCTCAACAGCTTCATCATGCACCTCGTCACAATCTCCATCATCTCCCATAAGTAAAGCTCTAAACATCTCAAAGTACTCTTCATTTTAAGTTGTTTCTCTCCCTGAAGAGGACTCACAGGATTGAAAAAAGGAGTGCCCTCAAAGAATGTGAGATTCATGGTGACTATCACACGACGAGTGAGAGGGTCAAAACACTTGTATCATTTCTGAGAAAATGGATACCTAATAAAAATACACTTAGTAGCCTTGGGATCATGTTTACTTCGCTGAATATTGGGAATATGCATAAAACACAAGGAACCAAAGATACGTGATGGCATCAAGAATAGAGGTTGATGAGGAGACACAAGTTGGAAGGGAGAATGTCCTTCCAGAATAAGTGTAAGCATTCGATTGATGGGGTAGGCAGCAGTGAGGACAACTTCACCCTAGACATGTTTAGGAACCTTCACATCAAACAACAGAGATCGAGTAACTTCAAGAAGATACCTATTTTTCCTTTCAGCAACCCCATTCTGTTGGGGTATCTAAGGATAGGTAGTTTGCCACACAATTCAATGAGAGTGGAGATAAGACTGGAGAATGAGAGAGGAATATTCCCCACCATTATCCGATTGAAAAACCTTAACATGCCCATGAAATTGTGTGCTAACTAGTCTATGAAACATAGGAAAAATAGAGGTAACTTCATCTTTGGTGCGCATAAGAAAGAGCATAGTGAGTCTTGTACAGTCATCAATAAAAGTAACAAAGTAACGATAACCATTCAAAGCAGTAACAAGGGAAGGCCCCCACACATCAGAGTGAATAACTTCAAAATGAATAACACATTTACTACTACTCAAGGGATAAGAATTAAGAACATATTTAGAGAACTGACAAGTCTCACACTTAAACAAACTACTATCAAATCCATGCAATTTTTCTGGAAATAAAAGTTTCAAGCGACTAATATGAGAATGTCCACAGCAGGAGTGCAACAATCTTGTTTCATCAACAGAAACCACCATAGCTGTAGGAGGAGATGCACCACGTAAATCTTGAAAGAGGTAGAGTCCCTTCTCTTCAGTACCATGATCAAAGATCTTCCTCGATTTCAGGTCCTGAAAAACACAATATGACAGAAAAAATGTCACACTACAATGTAAGGAATTGGTAATTTTACAGACAGATAATAAATTCATAGGCATGTTAGGAATCAAAAGAGTAGAATCAAGAGACAATGTGCCTAATTGAACACTCCCTTTGCCCTTTTACAGGAACAAGGGATTCATCAGCAATGCGAATATGAATAGAATTAGAAAGACTACACACCGATGAAAATAAATCTGTTATACCAAACATGTGATCCGTAGCCTCAGAATCAATGATCCAAGGGGACTAAGAGGTCACATGTGCAGATCTATAGGTACCTGACTCAGCAATGTTGGAGGAAGATGTCTGTCCCTGTATTATCGTCATGCGCTGAAGGCGACCCTGGAGATCCTGAAACTCTCTCTGTAAGCTCTAGAAATCAGATGGAGTTGAAGCAGTAGGGATACTCTAACCATCAACTGGATTAGAAGTTTCCTCAGTGGAGGACTGGAATACACGACCTAAAAGGAATTTCGGTTTCCCATGTAATTCCCAACATCTTGCTCTGGTATGACCCTTCTTGCCACAATGAGAACACAATAATTTTTCTCTTTCTTCACGGGAGAAGCCCCCACGACCACCACCTCTACCACCAAATTTGCTTCCACCACGACCAAAAGAAGTGAAGGATGGTGTGGCAGATCTCTCAGATACATCACCACCAGGAATTTGCATAAACTGCTGCCTGCTCTCCTCATGTTGAAGGAGGGCATACACAGTACAAAGTAGAGGGCACTTATCTCTGCCGAGAATGTTTGATTTTACATTCCCATATTCAGGTCTAACCCCTTTTAAGAAGTAAAAAACTCTCCTTTCAGTATTTTTACTAGCCTTGCTGACACACAAGCTGCACAGTTCTTCTTGTTACTGGGTTAGTTCATCCCACACTCCTCATTAGAGTGTAATACTCTCCAATAGTCTTATCAGTTTGCTTCATAGTGTTAATTTTGTCACTAACTTGAAACATTTTTGCGAGATTTTGTTTCTGTGAGAACGCATCCCTTATAGCCTCCCATAATTGTTTAACATCACTGGCATATATAAAGGAATCACTAATGTCTGGTTGCATTGAGTGTAGCAGTCATGCCATGACAGTTAAATTGTCTCTTTCCCAATAAACGTACTTGGGGTCATCTTCTTTGGGTTTTGGGATAATCCCATAAATATAACCCAATTTTTTCTTCATCCCCAAGTACATAATAGCAAATCGTGACCACGAAAGATAATTGGCCCCATTCAATTTCTTCGAAGTAATTTGTAAGTTATGAGAAATATCTCCCCCACCAATGATTCCAGATTTATTCTCGTCCATGATTAAGAGATACCAAGATCAAAATAATTCAAAAAAGTAGAATGCCTACACCGTCCACTGACTAATCCCAAAAACAACATTCAAAAATGCATAACACAATCCCAAACAGTGGTTCTACAACTTCACCAATTTAACCAACACATGACACCACAATCATGTCAAATCTCAACAAATAACTCATGTTGGTAGTCGAAATGGTAACCACGCAACAATAATGGATGAAATATAGATAAAAAACACATTCAAAAACTCAATGAATAGGGTTTATCTCATAGATCTGATTCGAAATAGGCATTCTGACGAGTCTCCAAAATGTTCCGGCAATATTAGAAGGTTTCCAGCTAGTTTCGATGCAAATTCGAAGCTTTCCGGCGAGATTTGACTGACCTGACGAGAAACAACAGCTCCAGTGACATTGATTTCAATTTCTGGCAGCTTTGCAACCTCCAAAAACATCACAGCATATCAACAGAGGCATCGGAATAACGTTTTGAACAAGTTTCGACGCCTCACATCAGATTTGCAGGAGATCTAGGTCACTGCAACTCTCACTGAGTTTTGCAACAGTGGTGAACCGAGGAAGAAGATGAAGTCAGATCTGCCTCCTCTAGTTCTCAGATGAAGATGGTGCAAGAGGAAAAGATACTCAGAATAAAAAACCGACTAGGTTCCTGGTGGTTTCGATCGATTCCGGTAGAGTCCCGGTGATGGCTTGCGTCAGCAAATTTCTGGTGACGTCAGCAACGGTAACACTTGGCGTGGCATGGATCGATTCACTACTCTGATACCAAGTTAAAATTAGGATTGAGTAGAGGAAGAAGAAGAAGCTGAGAGAAATTAGGGTTGAGTCAAAAGTGACTCAAATCCCAATGCAAAATATTATTTATATCATTTTAGCATATTCACGTATTACATGGTTATCGAGTTAAGTGAATTGTACAACTTAAAATTCACTTAACTACACACACCCAAAGTTACTACACACCCATACAATAGAAATAACATCTCCAACAAATGATTCTTTATTAACAATATTTAAGACTCATTAGTGCAGCAAAGGTTGTTTGGCATTGACTTCAAGATATGGAGATCTTCATTTGTACTACAGTTACTCCTTGCACGGCTACTAAGTCCTTTGTGAGAATAGGACCTAGCTTTAACGAATAGAACTTTAGCAGTTAAATTGTGAAAATTGATTAGCAATTATTTATTCATTATTTTTTTATTGTTAAAGACGCAATATATTAAAGAAGATAAATGCAAAAACAACCTGCGCTATAGCAAGGGGCTAAAGCAGAGGGCAAACAGAAAAGGAAACAAAAAGCATAAAGAAACAGCAAAAATAAGAGACCAAGAAAAAAAGGCAGCACCACCGAAAGCCTAAAGGCAGGGACGCCCAAGGAGAAAGCCACCCAACAGCTCAACCTATCTCATACAAATCTTCCCACTAGTCGACAGGGTTCCTACCTCCATCCTCCGCCCCATCGTTATCCAAACCGAGCCACCTCAACACTGAGTTTCTAGCCTGCAATTCCTAGTTCTTAAAGAAGGCTAATACGATTTTTTTTCATAACTCATTACTTTATTTAGGGGTTAGAATTAGTTTTTGGCCTTTCTTAATTTGTCTATAAGTGGTAATCTATCATAAATGTCTAGTCACTAGGCAACTGCCTAGGGGTCAGCCGCTTGGCGTCACCAATGCATTTGAAAATTTTAGCACAGCCGTGTTCCCCTTTGCAACGGAAAAGGGAGCACTATTTTCATGCTTCACACACTCATGTTCAAAAGTATCGCATCTGTGACCTCCAAATCGGTACATATCGTCCAGTATGTACCAGTTTTGGACAAGATTTACCATATAAGAATTGCCAAACAAAGAAGCAATACATGTAGAAGCTGTCTGGTATCATTAGTCTTGTACAAGGGTAACATTGGATCGTCTTATTTATACACAATAAAATCCCTCTTGGACAAATAACAACAAAATTTCTTGTAGGTGCATGAGATGTTCCCCACTAGACAAGAGTGAATACCTGTACTAGACCTTTATCCCAAAACATTCGAGTTGAGATCCACTCCTCTAGTAAAGCCTACACCAATGAACAAAAACGTCAACAAATTTAATACCATTCTTTACACAGAATAAACTTCTACAATATTTTGACCAAAGTACAGTGACTCTGGCTCATATTTAATAGTAAGATTCTTGATCTGTACAAGAGAGAAGCATATAAAATGTCATTTACAACCTAAGAAAGAAGCAGATGCTTCTTTAATAAACTATTAAGGCACATTATAGGCATATCTGAGTCGGGTTATTCAAAATTCATATAGAAGGCATAATTGATAGAACTTCAGCATTTCACGCACATGTTTGTGGCATGTAGATGTCAGAAGAAATACTTTTGACTTTGCAAAAGCTCATAAACACAAGTTACTAAAGTACAGATAGGGGTGCAGATTCGGTTAACTGAAACTGAAATTTTGGTTTCGATGTTGGTTCACTTAAGACCGAACCGAAAAGTTTCGGTTAACTGAACTTCGCACCACCATGAACCAAAACCAACCGAACCGATCCAATTTTGGTTTTGGTCGGTTTTTGGTTTTTTTCCATTTTTTTTCTCTTTCTTTTTTAAAGAGAAATTTTCGTTTTTTCGGTTTTAGAGTAGGTCTTCTCACCCTACCCGGCCGGTTTTCAGCTTTCAGCTACCAAAACCGAAAACAAACCAGTTCAGTTCGGTGTCAGTTTTGGTCCAGGTCGGGAGGTTAGATATTCGGTCGGTTATCGGTTTTAATTTACACCCCTATGTAGAGAGAACTCATTAATCACCATTAAAGATCATATGTATTTTATGACATAAGGGCAGAATTAAGGAAGAGGCACCATGTCAAAATCAGTCTTCTTAAATGAACGCAACTTTGAGTATACCCATTCACTGAAAAGCATTTCTAAGAAAGTAATAGAATCGAATTATTGCTTCTAAAGAATATTAGAATCTCAAAAAGAGTGTACAAGTAATTACCAAAATGTAATATATTATAAGTTTATTACTTAACAAAACATTCACAGCAATATCCAAAAATTTATGACCACAAAGAACTAAAGAAAGCAATATATTAGACCTTATGATCAAATTCAGCCATCTTCAAAACTATCGGTACAACTACTGGTTCCGCAGCAGACTTTTCTTTCTTCACGGAAGTACTCGTCTTTATGTCTGGATCTTTAAGAGTGTCCCCTACAGAATCAGGCAATAGAAAAGAAAAAACAAAATTGCAAGTTAAAGACTTAAAGCCATTTCATGTTTAAGAAAACAAAACTTACGAAAAAGATGACAGGTGAAAAGGACATCCAGTTCATAAGATAACCTTGATACTCTGGTAAATTCTCTGTTGGATGATTAGATTCCCGACAATCAGAAACTTCTGCAACCTGGTAATTGGATGTACCTTCTACACTCTCTAACTTCTCATGACAGCACCTTTCATTATCAGTATCATGAGCATTTGCAGAATGAAGCATCACCCCTCCGCAATCTTTCGACTCCCTATTCTCCTCATCCATTAAATAAATACTTGGATTCAAATGAATTCCCTGCCATTATAATAACGAATACCCATGTTGTTACACCTCTTTGGATAAAAGAAACAGAGAGGCTCAATTGACAGATAATACTTTCTCATAACAAGTGTAAAAGCACTAAACCCTAGAAACATGCATAACAAAGTTATATATACCTGGCTTGGGTAACATGCTCCTGTAAATAGATTGTATAATTTGTAGTAAGAGAACATTTCAGTTGTAAGGGGGCGATCAGCTATGATACTATGATATGAATGGTGCTGACAATGATGTGGGGAGCGAGGATTCTGCTCAGTACTTTCCAAAGATGGGCCTATTAAGGATCCTTTTTTTAAGAGGTAAGCTGAAAATGGCCATAATAATTTAGGGTTTTGAAGACTAGCATATTATACTTATATGTAGCTAGGATCTTGAGCTGCGATAACATTTTGAAATGCAATTATTAAAGATGACCCTGGTAATTCACAAATCTTGAAGCCAGCCAAACATATTTGATGACCGCAATTTCTTTTCTGTTGATATGTGCTGAAATATTCACTTGAATTCCTTTTGTATCTTCTTGTTCAGAAATTTAATAGCTTTTTCCATTGCCTTTCAGAACAAAGCTCTCTTCTTTAATTGTTGAGTTATCTGTAACAAGATTAGGTTGATTTTTTTATTTATAGGTAAGTTGGGCTCGAACCTACGACCTTGAGGTTGCAGTATTATCAACCTCCCACTGTACTACAGGCCCAAGCCCGATTAGGTTGAGTAGTTCCTACAAAGATCACCAGACTAATGACGTCTGCAAAAGGGAAAACAATTTCATGTTCTTCCTTTCAGGAAGGCCCTAAAAGCTCAAACAAAATCTTCAAATGCACATTAAAGATGACCCTAATAATGTAGGGATCTTGAAGACTTGAATCTTGGACCTATTCGCCCAATTAAAATCCTCAATGCAGCTGTTAAAGATGCCTCCAATAATTTAGAGCTATCGAAGCCCTAACAAATTACAATCATGTTTTTATTTGATATTTTGATATATGATGATTCAAGGAGACAGCTCGGATTTATCAATGTTTGAGTTTTCTAATGGTGGGGCTACGACGACAATATGTAAACGGCCCCCTCTCTTCCCACAATTAGAACAGTCACTTACGAGAATTGCATTGAATTGTAAATCATGATATTTTGATAAAAATGTTTAGTCATATCTATATTTTCCTTGGGAAATTCATGCCACTCATAATACCTAATCTTTAATAATCATTTTACCAAGTGGGGTCAGATTCTAAAATTCTTGGTAAATCTCTACCAAGTCATCCAAGACATGCAAGCATAAACGCTAATTCCGTTGTCTATTGTACATGGTAGTCAAGGCGATACTATGGTGAAGGGCGATAGGATTCGCCATATAAACAGAAATTGCGGCAATGGTGAAATGGCAACGCCATGACGGAATGGCGTCATTGCGTCGCCACGGGCACTATTTATAAAATTAATGTAATAGCTTACATTATAATAAGTAATATAATAATAAGTTATAATTTTATAAACTATAAGTTATAATACTTATAAATTAACTTATAAGTTATAGTACGTATAACTTATAATTTATAAGTTATATTTATAACTTACAACTTTTATTTTTATAAGTTATCACTTATAAATATATGAGTTATTTAGTGTCTGAAGACCAACTCTCCTCTTTCTCGTCTTTTCACTCTCTTACAGAGCTCCTCTCTTCCGCGTCTTTCTCTTGTGTCTTTGTGTCTCACGCAGGCCCTAACAAAAAAATACAAGTATGATATATTTTTTTTTAAATCTCTATCGTCTATCTCTCGGCCCCTTTTTCGCTTGCAGCCCCGTTCTCTCTTGCAATCTCAACCCTTTTTTCTCTCGCAGCCCCTTTCTTTCACAACCCTTTCTCTCTCGCAACCGCTTTCATTCACAACCGCTTTCTCTCTCGTCTCTCTTTCAGCGCAGTACCTCTCTCAGCCCCTTTTCTCTCTCTTAGTTAGCTATTTTTTTTTATTTGCACCTTCGCAAGCCCAAGATCTTCACTTCCGCAATCACTAAATTTTTTTTATGTGTTTCTTACATCCTCTATCACGAATTGAGCAATAGGTGACACTATAGTACGTGTCGTTGTGTACTTGAATATTTCATATCTTTTAATCTTTCTATATTGATTAATATTTCATATTTATATTTTATTTATACTTGCTCATGTTGCGATTTTATTAATATTTCATATTTCATAATTAATTTTTTCCCTCTAATTATTGCTAATTATTTATGTCTGATTAATTAGTTGCTTCTTTTTTTTCCTTTATAAAAAAATATAAAAATTAAAAAATAGTAAAAAAAAATATTAATGATTAATATATATAAATAAAATTATTAAATCACCATGACCTCAACGCACCACCTTAACTACCTTGATATTGTATACAATATGCTTCAATTATAAATAAATACATAATTGCATTGGACTAATTGTCAATAGTCATTTTCTTAATAAAAACAAGAAGAAATAGGGAATAATTACATTTAATAAATCCAACTATGGTACTAAAATACATAGATTAATGAGATTAATATGATTTATGCATTTTACATATGTAAATAGTTAACTAAGGGTTTCAATAATGCTATTAAGTTTTCGGTGAGGCAAGATGAAGAAGATAAGAGAATAAGAGAAAGAGTTTAGAACTTAGGGTTAAGAATGTTAGTCTCATATAGACATTAAATCTATTGTACAAAAATTACAAGTATGCCCTGAGAAGAAAATCAAATGACTAAAAGTCACCACTGCAAAATGACAAAACTGCCCATAAGGGCACTATATGACACTCATCAGCATAAATAACTACATACCACAAAGTAAGTTGACTAAGCACACCTCAATTATGATAGGCTTTCCATCTTTCATTGCTTTCTTCAAATCGCCAGCCAAACCTATAAATGCAAACAAGCTATATGATGCTTATAAGACTACAACTTGCTGTCAAAGGCTAAGAGAAGGTCAATATAAGAAAACCGTACAAGTGTAAGAAGCTTTCAAAATATCTGACCCTAAAAAAATGGCATTTGTCTATGAAGTATCCAAACCCCTTATCAAAGCCAAGAACTACCTTTTCGAACGATTCTACATTCTCTACAAAATTCGGTAATGAGTTCTTCAGGAGAGCTGAAATCCCGTGCCCATACAGGAGTAGATGCCAATGGTGCACTGCATATGAAATAATGACAAATAACCATTTTCTAAGATGTATGAGGTTTACGAGGTTTACAATACATGGATATTGGAAGTGCTATTGTGACCAACAAGCAAGTTGGTTATATGAGTAAGATAGAATGCAATTGCCTTGTTAATATCCACATAAATGTCAAAACGGACACAATAAAGAAAAATGCAAGTCGGTAAAATAAGGAAGATGGAGTGCAATTTCATAGTTAATCTATGCATAAATGTCAATAAAACAGGCATAATAACGAAAATTAATTCCAATGGTCTCAATGATGAGTGAAAGATAAAGATAAAAGCAAAAGGTATCAGCAAAACTTTACTCCCATTACACGTTTCTAAAATGATTTTTTATCAAAAGGTGAAAGTCAAGAAAGGAAAGAAACAACATACCTGTGCAACAGCGAGAAGCTAAAAGCACTAGGCAAAAAGGCGAAAAGCCAAGCAAGGAGAAGCAACAAAATGCAAAATCACCCAAACCTGGAAAAAACCTAAACGCCTCGGAGGATTCCCGAGCAAACCACAAAACCCAACAAGGTGAGCCCATACCCTTAGATAACCCTTAGGGCCCGTTTGGTTCACAGGTGATGAATATACAGACAATAATAATCTTCCAGAAGATGATCTCCCAGAAGATTGTTTCAGGAAGATAGTGACCCTGTTTAGTTCACCTGGAAGATTAGGCAGAAGATTACTTTTTGGGATAATGGCTCATAACCGACATTTAACCACCAAATGGTGGTTAAATGATCTTACACCATCAAATTAGACTTTGTATGTCACACCATTGAAGTGTGATTTATCATTATGCCATGTGGCACACATCTATGATCAATCTAACTTACCCAAGTGGCAATCTATCATTGGAATATGTCTCGGTCCAATGAAACGTGCCGATAAGTAGTTGTGAACTATACAATTGATGAACTTTAATATCAGCCATTAAAACTTAAGACAATTTATAGTCCACATATCAGAAGGTTTAAATCTCCCTAAAACACTATTTTTGGGCTGTTGCACTTCACTCTATGTTCTATCACCCACATCTTAAACCATTAATGGTATAAGATCATTTAAACACTATTTTGGTGTTTAAATGACAATCAGGAAAGTCGGTCCCTTAATTTTTATATGGACTTAAAAAAATTAAAAATTCTAATTTATATAAAAGATACGGGTACCAAGAATTACGGAGGAAATTCTGCAATTCCACCTTGATAGGTGGAATACTAATCTTCTTAAAAATAGGAAGATCGACTTAAATTGGGAGATTAAAGTCCATCTTCCATATTACCCAAATTGCCCCCAAACATGGGATTTGACTGATCTTTTGGAAGTGAAATATTCTATCTGTCTAACTTCCGTGAACCAAACAGGCCCTTAGATCATCCCAGATCTCGAGCAAATCCCTCTCATCTTCAGTCACAACATCCTTATCCAAAACAAGGTTTATGCACGTCGTGAAAAACCCTATCATTTCCTTCTAATCAAACAGCCAATAGAACATTGAAAATGGTTGCTCTTCAGAACGCCCTTGTGGCTCCACTAAAAGCACCATAGCCCCAAGCAGCCATCAGATCACCGCAAGATTCCAAAAACATCCAGCTCACATCAAAAGATCTTATGAACCGTTTCCCAAACCTCCCTCGCAGACCAACAATGGATAAGTAAGTGATCAGCCGATCCATGGTCTTGCATACACATAACACATTGCTTACGCATTCCTACTCTTCAAAAGCTCATCCACCGTGAGGTCTTGCATACACATAACACATTGCTTACGCATTCCTACTCTTCAAAAGCTAATCCACCGTGAGGATTCGATCCCGCTCTAAGCTCCACCCAAAGAAACGGACGGTGGGGGGGAGAGAGAGCAACCGCTCCACCCAACATGCAAGTCGAAACATCAACAGTTGATGAATAAGGAAATTGTAAGAGGACCATAATGAAAAAGTCCCCTTGTTATCAAGCTTCCGAAGACTGCCATCCTCATGCCTCTACTTCGTAGAAATACTATAGAATCACAGCAATCCTATATATATATATATATATATATATATATATATATATATATATATATATATATATTGAAACCGATCTTCCTAAAAACCAGTCACAAAAAACTGCATTTTTTTTAAGAAGAAAAAAAAGCGTATAAAAGGCCATTTTATACGGAAAAGCGTATAAAATACATTTTTTTTCGTTTAAAACGCATTTTATACATTTCTTTCGTATAGAACACATTTTATTCAGAAAAAGGTTTAATTACATATAATTTTTATTTTTAAAAAATTTATATATATTTTTTATAAGTTTTTAGATGTTTCCCATAGTTCCGGTTTTTTACGCTTTTTCCGAATTTTTTCCTTGAGGTATTCTTCCTGCACCCCATCTTTTTCTCCTTTCTTTTCACTCTCTTGCCATTTTTTTTCCAATATTTTCCATTTCCATTTTATTCCCGTACTCCGTTTTTGTGACTGCTAAAAACGGTAAAAGAGCAACTACCTGCAACTTATTACCACTTTGAACATTTAAGCAAGAAAATTGAGATCTCACATTTGAGCAAGCCAGCTGGGGAAATCAGAGCAATTCATTCCCATGGCTTTGTATGTCAAATCTGGCATATGATCCTCCATAGAGATAAATTGTTGCACTCACCAATGAGAAGGCAATAGTATCGGGGACTCATTAACTAAGGAAGGAATAATGAGGGTTTATATTTGCATTTGAGAGGGTCTTCGCCTTGATTGATGTTTAAGATATTTGCTTCTATTTTCCATGTTCCTTTGTCTTTAACAAAATTATCATTGTCAAGAAATGAAGTGTTGCACTACAACCATTAAAATGCATTGTCACATAACTCTACAACTGAAGGTAAGCATCATTAATGCTCATGTTATTGTAGCATTTATCAAATCTGCTTCTTTGTTTAACAACTGTATAACGAGAATAAGTTCTCTCGGACAAGGCATTATCAAGTGACAAACTGACAATAAATCCCATTGCTTGTCACATTGAATTTTTGGAAATTGAAGTCCTTCCATGAATAGAATTACCCTCTCATCATGGCATTTGACCAATCACATCGAAGTGGATTATATCAGTCATTACACCCAAAAAAAAAATTAAAAGATAGTTAGAAATTTCCAGAAGATTCAAGCAATAAACAGGAAATACACTTATACATATAAAGAGGGATGTATACAATCTCATAGTACTGCAAGAGCACCTAAAAGTCTGAAAAGGTAGTTAGTTTTGGTAGGTTAGGGTTTATAGATGTTAGGGTTATGGAGGAGGAGAAGAGAGGAAGAACAATAAGAGGAGATAAATTGGAAAATTAGGGTTGTAAGCTAGATCACTCACACCCATTACTATTATATATACAAATTACAAAAATATCCAGTGTATACCACACACACAAATTACACACTCAACTAATATTATAGACACACAAACACTCCCCCCTCAAGTTGGGGAATAGATGTCTATCATTGCCCAACTTGGAGGTGATGTCATACAATCAGTTTTTCCCACAACATTAGTGAGTTGTCAGTATATCAGCCAACTGATCTTCAAAGCTTACTTGAGGTGTCCAAAATTCATTTGACTCAATTTTTGCACGTGACTGTCCACTTCAATGTGATTGGTACTCTCATGGTACACTGGATTTTCTGCGATATGAAGTGCGGCTTCATTATCTCCACAATGTCATGGGAAGTTTCACATTGCTAAGATTATAAGCCACCTCCCTTCACAGGCACCCTAGGACATGCCTCTATGTTCTCCTTTCATACTAGAGTTTAAAACATCATGTGGTTTCTAACTTTTCCATGCGACTAAGTTCCCACCAAGGTGGTGTAGTAGCCCAAAGTGGATCTTCTATCACTTAGAGATCCAGAGTCCAAACCAATCAACATCATTGAAGATTCCAATATCAAAATGTGCATGGTTACTATAGAGTAGACCTCTATGATATCTCAGAATTATATAATCATCATCTAAATGAGTGATCGTTGGTGCATGCATATACTGGCTCACCACGCTCACCACAAAAGCAATATTAGGACGCACCATTAATTTGATGATTTTGTTCCATGGGGATTATCATTTTTTTTTAATCAGTAAAAAGTAGCAATATATTGAAACACAGCAAGGCGCTGAGAACCCAATACAACAGACACCACAACAAGATTAAAGGAAAACGGGTGAACCTAACAACAAGAAAAAAGAAAAAGAGACACAATACCGGACAGCAGCCTAGCCAGGATCCCACACGATAGAAGTTTGCCCTCTCCCCTCCTCAACTCCCCCCATCCAAAAACCCCATGGACCTACTAATATTCTCAAAAATTCTGGAGTTGTGCTCAAGCCACAGACACCAATAAACCGCGAAGACCATAAATCTTGACTGCGCCCGTCTGTCAGTGTCCCCCATCCCAGGAGCCCAGCTAAGTAGATGTTGGTATGGGGTCTTTGCCATAGCCCAGCTCAGACCCAAGGATTTGAGGATCACACTCCAAACCGAGCAGGCCATCCTGCAATGAAGGAAAAGGTGTGCCGCAGTCTCCTCCCCGTCGGTGCACATGACACAGGTAGCCGCAACATCTTTCCCCCTACGAATTAGCTGGTCCCGTGTGAGTATTATATCCTTGCAAAGAATCCACATGAAAAACCTTTATAAGGAATAGGTACTTTCCACAGCCATCGCCCCTCAAACATAATAAGCGGGCGTCGCGTCTCCAACTTAAATAGGCTTGTGACAGTAAAAATGCTATCCCTACTCGGAGCCCACACCCTTTGATCAGTCCCCCCTCTGATTACGCTGCTCAGCATACAGCAATTGTAGCAGAATAGAGAACTCTGCCATCTTGCAATCGGTCAACAATCTGCGGGTATGGACATTCCAGACCACCGCCCCATTAACCAGCGATACAAACTGATCGATCATTCCCCCTGGATTCACAGATAATGCATAGATACCAGGGAATCTGGATTTAAGAGGGTAGGGGTCCAGCCAGACATCCTCCCAAAACCGAATTCTGGTATCGCACTCTCAACTAAAGCGCAATCCTTTGGCAAAACTGGACCAAACCCTACACAGCCCTTTCCACCGTGCAGAAGAACCTCTGCGTACGGCCGGACAGATACCCCAGTCGCCAGAGGACTGCCCATACTTCTCTACCAGCACCTTTCTCCAAATCCCCTCCCTCTCCTCATCCCTACCAGCTCTCCAGAACCATTTCCCAAGAAGAGCGCGGTTGATCTGCCTAAGGCTACGTATACCCAGTCCACCACAAGCAACTGGCAGCTGACAAACCTCCCAATTTACCAGATGATATCTTCGACCCCTCCCACAAGAAGGAACGTTGGATTCTCTTAAGGCAGCAAATCACCTTCGTCGGGCAGTAAAACATTGACATATAAAAAAATGGGCATGGAAGAGAGAACTGCCTTGATCATGACCAACCTGCCAGCGCTGCTCAAAAGTTAACCTTTCCAAGCGAAAAGGCGCTGCACGACCGGTTGCCAATCTCGGGTCGTAAGCTTCCTGATACCCAGGGGAAGACCGAGATAGGTAATAGAGAGACGCTGAGTCGAACAACCGGCCGAGAGAGCAAGCGCCGCCAAATAGGAATCGTCGACCCCAAGCCCCGTAATGGCAGATTTGAGGAGGTTGGTTCGCTGTCCCGAGACAGTCTCATACACAGGCAACACATCCCCTAGCACCCTAAACTCAGAAGCATCCGCCCTCCCAAAGAGAATCGTGTCGTTCGCGTACTACAGATGCGTGATGCACCTGCCCTGCATCCCCACTCGAATGCCGGAAATGAACTGACGTTCCCTGGCCCGATCGATCAAACGAGAAAGCATCTCGCTCACAACACTGAAAAGGAAAGGGGATAGAGGATCCCCTTGCCGGATACCCCGAGAACTCTTGAAATAACCGGCCGGAGTGCCATTGACCATTACCGAGAACCACGCGGAAGAGTAACAACCACGCATCCATTTTCTCCAAAAGTCACCAAAACCCATCCTTCCCAGCATATAGTCGATACCCTCCCAACTGACACGGTCATAAGCCTTTTCCATATCCACCTTCCAAACCACTGCTGGGCATCGGTGAATATGAGCCGAATGGATCGTCTCATTCGCCACCGCAACCAGATCCACCAACTGTCTACCACGCACGAAAGCACCCTGATTCCCCGAAATTATAGTGCTCATCAAAGGTTTCAATATGTTAGCAAGCACTCTAGCGATGATCTTGTAAAGACAGTTGGTCAAACTAATGGGCTGATAATCATAAATATCTTCAGCACCTTCGCGTTTCGGGATCAGGGTAATAAATGTGGAACCAAATGCCCGCCCAACGAAACCATCACTGTGACACTCCGACATGACCTCCATCAGCTCAGCCTTGATCAACCCCCAAAACGCCTGGAAAAACTCCATAGTGAACTCGTTAGGACCTGGTGCTTTCTTCCGTCCACCAAATCTGATTGCATGCCACACCTCATCCTCCGTGAAAAACTGTTCCAATGCCTCCCTCTCCACCACCGAAATGGTTTGGAAGGACACCCCATCCAACTACAGACGCTTAAAGCCTTCATCCATATATAGGGATTTATAAAAAGCAACAATCCGCTCCCGAACCTGGTCATCACCGTTAGCCGCAATCCCATCTACCACGACCCTCCCCAAATACTTGGACTGGAATCTAGTGTTGGCCACAATATGGAAGTACTTCGTATTAGCATCCCCTCCTTTAGCCACTTAACCTTGGCTTTTTGCATCCAATTGACCTACTCCGCCCTACAAACGCTGTCAAACTCCATCTTTTTCCTCAGCCGATCCTCTCTTTCCTCCCCATTAAAATTTCTCTCCTCTTCTAAATCATCGAAACTCTTTAAGCTACTAAGCAGGCTTTCTTTCCTGGCTTGCACCACCCCAAACACGTCCCAATTCCACCCCTTAATCCTCCCCTTCAAATGACGAATTTTGGAAATAAAGCGGTACGCAGCAGTCCCCGTGCAGTTCTTTTCCCGCTACCACACCGGAACATTTTCGCGGAACGACGCATCCAACAGCCACATATTCTCAAACCGAAAGAGTGAAGGCCCCCTCCCTTTTGAGTCACACATGCAAAGCAAAGGGCGGTGATCGGAGACCGGCCGAGCAAGAGCTTCCAACCTCGCCCCAAGGAATTATCATGACCGGATATGGAGGAGAAAGTGAAAGAGAAAGTGGACCCGTGAATGTGTTTTTAAAAGAACCGTTAAAGAGAGGTTGACCCGTTATTCTAGGCGATATTGTCTAGGTTTAAGTTCTTTTTTTGTCAGCAGTCTTAATTTTGCAATTTGCTTTAGGTTTAGTTTCCTTATTCAAAGTATTTAGGAGTCAGGCACATACATGTTACATGTGACCACTAATTTAGTCACTTTCAGTGTAACCATCAGAAAAGTGATCATAAGTCCTTCAATACACGTCGGAATTGTGCGATTCTTATCTTGTTGGAAAGCTACTTCGATAAGATTTCAAACAAGACCAATTTCGCATCAATCAGACATCATTTGACACTTCAAAAGTGATCGTGCATGAAAAAAAATGGAATTAGTGGTGAAATTAATTGTAACCGTTAGATTAGAAAGTTTTAATGGTTAGTTTAAGAGTTTTAATTTTAGTAGTTTTCTTAGGGTTTCTTTGCTTATAAATATACATTGTAAATCTCTTATGAGAGTTTAAATGATGAATATTGAAATTTGATTGCTTTGTGCTATCTTTGAGAGTTTAGGGTTTGGTGTGAGGCCAATATATTCACTGGTGAAATTCTAGTGATTTTCTATATCTTCTTCCTTATTTCTGTATTTTAAATTTTTGTTTATGTCGGAGATCGAAACCCTAATCCTATCGTGCAAGTTTTACGCTACTTTAGGGTTAGCCTCTTTCCGTCCTGCATCAAATTATAGCAGATTTACACCCCAACATGTTAGTTTGCTTCAAACCATTAAGTATATACTTTCGTTGTGATAGTACTATTCCTTTCTTTAATCTTGCACTATGCCCAAGAAATACTTAAAGTGGGCTCAAGTCTTTGATATCAAAAACTTACTGAAGCAATATTTTAACTTCATTATATTCTCGTTATCAACCCCTGTAATGATTAGAACAACAACATACACAACCAGTGTTGTGAGATGAGATCCCCGCTTCACCATCAATTGCTATTCATAGTGACTCCTTTGATACCCAAACTTCATAACAACATCACTGAGTTTTTTGAACCAGTCCCTAGGTGATTGCTTCAATCCTTATATAACCTTCTTCAATCTACAAACTTTGCCTTTCTTCCCCCTGAAGAAAGAATCTGGGTGGAAGAGTCATGTAAAAATCATCTTTCAAATCACCATATAAGAAGGGATGTTTCACATCCAACTGGTATAATGGCCAAACTTTGTATGCAGCAAGAGAAAGAAGCACCCGAATAGTATTCGATTAGCTACAGGTGAATGTGACCTAATAGTCAATGACTTGTGTCTGAGTGGACCTCTTGGCTATCAGCTTGGCCTTATACATCTCTATAGAATCATTTGGTTTGTACTTTACAGTGCAGACTCATTTGCAGCAAGCTATTTTCTTCCCTTCGGGGAGTTCCACAAGAACCCAAGTAGTATTTTATTTCAGAGTTTCATTTCAGCATCATGGCCTCCTTCCACTGTGGTTGAGATAGAACATCAAACACTAGGAAGAATAGAAATAGAGTCTAACAACGAAATGAAGGATAACTGTGATGCTGAAAACTCTTAATATGGCACAAACCTACTGATGAGATGGTAACTACAAGATGTGGAAGCTTTACGTAGTGCAATAGGGGTCTAAATCATTGGTGGCGAAGAATCACTAATTGGTGGACTTGATTCAGGAGCAGAAACTTAATCTGCAGTCTGAAAAGGAGATTTCTTCTTCATTTTCTTAAAGGGTTCACCTCGAATGTAGGTTTGCCTATTCCAAACTTGTTAAATGTGTCTGCTCTTTTTGTAGTAGCACCTTCTTTACTTCTCACTTGGGATTTCTTGATCTTCCACTTCATTATTTGAGAGATAGGGTAGCACGAGTATAGTGCTCTCTTTCTTAGAACTCTCCCCAAGAAGAGGGCACTGCGGAGGAGAATAGAATGGAGAGGACTCAAAAAAGGTAACATCCATAACAACAAACACTCGTCCAGAGATAGGATCATAACATTTATATCCTTTTTAAGTGGGAGGATAACTAATAAAGAAACATTCAGTCGCCTTTGGAGATAGTTTAGCATGATGAGATGAAGGAATATGAGCAAAACATAGACACCCAAATCCTCGAGAAGGAACAAGAGATGATTTTGAAGACATAGCAATTGTAGGGAGACATTCTCAAGCACAGTAGGTATTCCAATAATAAGATATTGGTGGTATGAAAGGCGTCACCACATAAACATTTAGGAACATGCATACCAATTATAAAGCACAAGCAACCTCAAGTAAATGTCGATTTTTCTTTTCAGTTACCACATTTTTGTTGTGGGGTGTAGGGACAAGCGGTTTGCCACTCAATTCCATGAATGTGAAGGTAGGAGACAGAAGATGGTATGAGGTACACTCTCCACTATGAGGTCTCAAAGCCTTCACAGTGGTATAATATTGAATTTGAACCAACTTGTGAAAGACAGGAAAATCAAAACAACTTCATCTTTGGATTTCAATAAATCCAACATGGCAAACCGAGTGCAATCGTCAATAAGGAAACAAAGTAACAATAACCACAAACAACAACAATGGGAGATTACCCTAAAACATCATAACGCACGATGTGAAATAGAGTGCTACTATTGTTACAACTAATAGGATACGACGTTCTACAATGTTTGGTCATTTGATACTCATCCATTGAAACTTCCAAATATCAATGGAGCTAAGTTTTTAAGAAACAATATACGCAAATATTGTACGGGAAGATGGCCAAGAAAGGTATGCCATAGTCGAACATCCTTAGTGGACAAAGCAGTAACAGCATTAGCTATTGGCCTTTCGATGTGAAGATCCTCAAACAATTATAACTCTCTTTCCTTGCGACCACGACCAAGCACCTTTCCTGTAGCTATTGGTCTTTGGATGTGAAGATCCTCAAACAATTATAACTCTCTTTCCTTGCGACCACGACCAAGCACCTTTCCTGTCAACAAGTGTTGGAAGACATAATGAACGGAAAGAAGCTCACATTGCAATTAAGGTGTTTAGTAACACTACTAACCGCAAAAAAATTAACAGGCATCTTGGGAACCTAAGGTAGAGTCTAAGGAAAAATGACCAACCTGAATAATTTCTTTACCAACAATAGAAACATGAGATCCATCGGCCACATGAACACTACAAAGTGTAAGAAAAAGAGAGAACAAAACAAAGAAGACATACCAATCATGTGATCGATAGCCCCATAATCAATTATCTATGAGGGTCAGGAGACACTGAAGCATGAGCCGATCCAACAATAACTATCTCATCTACATAGACTGAGAAGCAGATAACATGTCATCGTAATCAGGTGCACTGATTCTAAAGACATTCCTTATTGATTCCGCCACAGAAAAGAAACACCCTTTCTCACACAACTAACACTCCACTTGAGCACTCAAATCACTTAACAAAACCTTCTCGGTTAAGATACCTCAACCAATGCTGCAATACTGCAGAAATTAAGGCCCCATGTATGCTATACAGCCCTTACAACTACGCTGGAAGACCGCAGCCAACAAGCCACAACTTAAAATTAAGCTCAGCACAACAACCCACACCAACAGAAATGATTTACAAGAGGATCCACAGCCACAAGATCAATTTAATATTTCCACAAACACACTGGAAGATTGCAGCTAGGTCGTTCTATATTCATCACAACTATATATCTAGTTTCCAATGCAGCACAACACCCTTGAAGCACACAAAACATATATCTTATATAATCTTGTAATTGAACAACCCAAACAGATTTACTGCAGTAATTAGATAATAAAGATTCCAGAAGGTAGCTTACATACCCCACTGTCAACCAGATTATCTAAGATAATATTTTTCTGCGAAAAACCGAGGGATGCACCACATAGAAAAAACAACACAACTTCAAATCAACTCCAAATCGAATGAGGTCAGATACAACAGAAAGAGGGTAGAAATCTAGTTCAAATCCCTATCAGTATCAGATGGTTCTCATAGCCACAGATTGAGGGCATGAAAAAACATGAATCAGTTGGGTATCAAATACTAATATCTCATCAGAATGATTTAAGACATTGCAAGGACACTTTCATAGATTTTGGTCTAGATGGAAGCAATCAAAGCCCTCTTTATGATTTCACATAGGTCAGATCTACAGAGAATCGTGAAACCCCTGATTCGCAAACAACCCTTTGAAACTCCTTCAAAAACACCTCAAATCATACAAGTCACTTTATTAAATTTGTTAAGCTCGACAAACCGATCAGAACCATGTCCCTTTTGTCATCATCTGAGGTCAAATTGGTTACCTTGCTGACGTCATGCTGGCATCAGCATTGAAGGAGTTGATGTAAGCCCTAGTTCTGGTTTCGTAAAGTTCCGCTCTGATACCAAGTTAGTTTGGGTAGGTTAGGGTTTATATATTGATGGAGAAGATGGAGAAGAGAGGAAGAAGAATAAGAGGAGATAGATGGGGAAATTAGGGTTGTAAGTTAGATCATGCATTGTACATTAAATGTGTACAGATTGGAAGATAGCGTATGAGTTGGTATTAGGTGGACGTACCTGTGCAACATCTCCGGTGCACGGGTCATCAATATAGTACACAAGACACACGTCTACACAAAACCGAGATGCCCAAGTGGCAGGCCTTCATTGAGATAGGACTCGTCCTAAAAGTCATTCTTGTGTGCACAATGGAAGATCCCATATGAGTTGGTACTAGGTGGGCGGGCCGTGCATCATCTCCAATGCACGGATCATCAAGTATGGTACATAGTGCACACACCTACACAAAACAGAGATGAGGCCTTCGTATAGATAGGACTCAACCTAAAAGTCATGAGGATTCAAACCGACAAATAAGAGCACATTTGTTCATTTATACTCGCTCCAACCATCCACCTGCAGGCTCTTTTGGGCTATTGATCACATGGATCAAAATCTCGGATTTTTTATACGTATCGTCCAGCCCTAAAACCGATACGTACCGGACGATACATTCCGGTATTTTTCCAAAAAAAAAGAAAGGAAAAAGAAAAACCGATAATTATCGTCCGATATGGATGATAAATTGACTGTTTTTTAAGGGGGTCGAGAAAAACACAATTTATCGTATCGTCCAAGTCCAAAACCGATACGTATCGGTGTCGGACGATATTTTGATCCATGATTGATCAGGTAAAGATAGTTCAATGAATCAATGTCTGGGCTGAACCCAATGTAGATAATGCCCAGCATGTGCACCACGTATAGCATTGATGAAGATGGTTGTCATCTGTACACAATTGATGACCCGTGCACCCATCCACTAATACCAGCTCTTTTGATATCTATCACAATTATCCATTTTGGAAGCTCTTCAGCACATGGTCAGCATTATCCAATCGCTGAGGTTGAGGTTTTTGGCTGCCACCTGGACAGTGGAGAGCAATACATGGTCCCACATTTGACTTGACTTTTGTAGGTGAGACTAGAGTTAACAAATTAGGATTACGGTTAGAAGGAAGGAAGAAGAAGAAAAGAGAGAGAGAAAGAGAAAGAGAGAGAGAGAATAGAATGACCTAGCTAGGGTAAGTGTCCTTACTGGCCTTTATATTAAACCAAAAGAAAAAGAACCCTTACATACGATATACGCACACCATACATAATACTAAAACATGCCACTAGTAAACTGCGTGTATATATATATATATATATATATATATCCCAATAATTTGCACATGTACAATATAGAATCGTAGATAGCAAAGAAACTCCAACTCATACAAAAGATAGGAGATCAGAAGACTTCATGAGGAAACTTCAACTAATTGTGGGAGACATCCGCATGCCACAAAATCCAAGTAACATTCAAGAATAACAATAGCCATTTTCAAGTATTTGTTTCCCCAAATCATCTATAGAGATCATTACTCTCAATAAAAAAAATATTACTAATCCTCACTTTTTTCTTCAAATATCACGATTCGTAGACAGTCAGAATTCAACATGAGGCGTACTACAGAGTCCTAGAACCAGATGTGTGCATCTCAAGCACCCATCAGGCAATTTCTCATACAACATTTAGTCATTGAGATTTGACACGATAGCAATATGTTCAAACATAATAAGCACAACCAGCAAACTTTCACTATATCCATGGATATACATGGAACTTCTTTAGACTAATGCATCCATGTGGATACTAAATGAAATGATAAGGATACAGCTTATGGTCTAATACATCTTTAGTTGTTAGTCTATGGCTCAATATAGTTACTGCACTTCGCATTGCTGTTTTCAATATAGCTATGCAAATACCTATGCCAGTATCCTTAGCAAAAGAGGAAAAGCACTCTGCTACCACATTTGTGCATTGCAGGTTTGGAGTATGCAATATTTATAGATCTCGTAACATGAAATGAGCAAGAAAACAAAGAGATTACATACTCTGTTGATGTGCGTAGCAATTCATACACCATATCTGTCTGTAACGTAAAAAAATATATATATATGTTATATACCAATAATGTGAGTTTTAACTGGAACAGAACTTACACAACTCCAAAACATGATGAAAGACAATTCTAATCAAGTAAAACAAAATTAGCTCACCTGTAAAACATTTGGTAAGTTCAGCCGTTGTGCTAGTTGTGTGGCAATGGTAGATTTTCCAGCACATGCAGTTCCACATACGAGAATCACCAATGGTACTCTTTGGTGGTGAAACCTGAAAGATGCACGACAAGGAAAACAACATTAAGATACAAACAGAATAATTTAGACCCTTTCCTGCCTAGGAGACTACCTATTGAAATTTAAAAGAAAAAAAAATGAAACCAATCATGATCACAGCCTTAACCCATCTATATGGGGTCAGCTTTGCGGATCCTAAGGACCTAAACTAAATACCAATATTGTGACTATAAATCACGTATAACATATTAAGCAAAATGTGCAAGTGGTATAATGAATTTCAGGTGAAAATCATGAGGTCCTCCACAGCAGTAGTCAACTAGCATGAACATTGGACCACCGTAATATATTGTTTGGTTTTAGAAACTGTAATTTTATTTACTTATTTATTTACCATTATTTTTTAGCATGTGGAAACTAAATAATATAATATAATTCAAAAAGAAAAGCAAATACAGAATACCAAGGTTCAAAGATCTGGAATCAACAACCATACGGTGTGAATTTTTCTTTTTTTTAACTGAAATATGTATATATATACATATTACTCCTAAATATAGATTATGTATATATATAATTTGATACCTTTTAAAAAAGTAATATAATCAGATTTAGTTTTAACTAATAATTCAACAGTAAATAAGTGATTATTGTAGTATATTGAGTATCCGCTATATAAACAAAGTTATGAATTATGATTGATTGAGCATGATGATGAATTGATGTGTCCTTAATCATGATCCATGAATGAAATACTAAATCTATACGTACACATCACGCAGCAGCATATAATTACAAATCTTTCCCTTATCAGATTTGTGTTTTGGTAGTAGGTCCTTATCTAATCAACTTGAAAAAAATGAGAGACAACAAACGGAGCACGAACATGTACCAATGTGCCATAAAACACTAAAAATACTGAAAGTTTTGCCTAAGAGCCCAAAATTTTGAAATGTTCATTTTTATAATGGCACCACAATTTTGAATATGGCGATCTAAATGTCATAATTAACTTCTATACCAATATAAAACAAATACAACATATATTTATATATAGGGAAATGATCACCTGACAGTCATAAGACCATGTCCCATATATACGCACATACATATAAACATAGGAACAAAATAAGTTTGCTTGAGTCACCATCAATCCACAATCTAGTAGGATTGATCTTCAGTAGGAAGGAAACCCCCATCAATGGGCCTCACGTTTCCTTTTAATGCATTGCTGCACCAATAGGTCCTAGAGGAAGAGAGGTTCTCCGATCGTGCAACTTTTTTATGCTAAGGACTAAGGTTATTCTTGGGATGGCACTATAAGCTCTATTCTTTTGGTCATATATTAAGATTGGTAAGAAAAAAATTGATCAAATCTCCAACAATGTTTAAAGGGATTTCTCATTAGCTTAGATTAATAATATAACAAAATAAGTTCACAACAAAAGCCATCAGAAAGTATGAAAATGATAATCAGGAACAAAAGCCCAAACCCTGCAATATTCATCTAGAGGAGCTTCATTGTGTACTTACATTGTGGAACAATATAATCTATAGCTTAATATACACATCAATAAGAGATAATTCTTTTTCATTGTCTACTTTCTATTATGCTTAACAATATTTTCAGTCATGGCTATCTATTTATTAGATCATAGACAAAAGAAGAAACGACAATATAAAATTCAAATAGTTAAACTTCTTAGGTCTCAATCCAAAGGGATTAAAATAACCCTCCCATCTCTAACAAGTCAACCAAAACCAACAGCCACAAGTGTATGTATGCTCATATACACATCTAATTTAAAAAGGACTGTGTGATCCTTCCTTCCTAGGTCCTCCTCTCTCGGGTTTCTATGTCTTCTGCTTTTTTTTTTTGGACTTGTGACTGACGGGGACGCCGACATCGTAGACATCGGATATGGACCTTTTCGTGTGTACCGACGTCGGAAGAAGCGGAATGGAAATCAAAACTAGGCGAAAGAGGTAAAAGAAAAATCGATTGATCGAAATTAAAATTCGATCGATCGAAATGACAACGGCGATATTTCGAAATTTTATGTATTTGAGAATTTCGATCGAACGAATTATAATTTCGATCGAACGATTCTCAATTTCGATCGAACGAAAGTGTGATCGAAATTGAGATCGAAAATTTCGATCGAACGAAATTTGATTGAAATTGCGATCGAAAATTTCGATCAAACGAAATTCAATTTCAATCAAACGATTTTCAATTTCGTTCGATCGAAATCGAGCCGAGTAGTCTTAGTCGTTTTAGAAGTCTAATTTCGAACTTTTGTGTTAGGATTTAATTGTCTTTTAATTAATATTCGTTTTAGAGTTTTCTTTTATTGTAAGACTTCCTATGTAAGGTCCTTAAACAATGTAATTAGAATTGATTATCGATTATGAATGAAAAGAGTTTTTGCTTATGTGTGCTTGAGATGAGCCTCTACGAAGAGTGAATCTTCTTCCCGAGAAGGGTTTGGTGCAAAGGCAAGGGTGTGAAGCCTACAATTTTATCTATCTATCTCTTTTATCTTTGATTGCGTGATTCTACAGCCCTAAATCGACCATCTTCTTGTGAAATCCTAAACCCTAAATTTCTCTAAATCCTTGAATCGATCCGATTCAACAACCGTAGAGCCCAGAAGAGTTATTAAACCTTCCGCACCGAATATTCAGAGAAAATCAGTGATCCCATCATTGAATCGTGAACGCCCTAATCTGGAAAAACCTAGAGTTCTATCTCTAGGATTGATCTGCGCTGCAACCTAACAGATCTAGCGCTCGAACTGAACCCTGCCTGAATTATGCGTGATTCTCCCAAGGAATATTACGAAAACCTGAGGTATTCGTTATATTTTGTAAGTTTTATTGTTTAATTTAATTCCAATTTAATTTCGGCAAAATCAATCATATCATTCATGTAGTTTAGGGTACCGTCCTGCGTCAGTTTTGGTATCAGAGCCCTAGGTTCTAGGTTAGAGCATATTGTGTGTCATTTTAATTTTCGTTGCATTTCATCTCATTTGTGTTCAAAAGTATGCACGTCTACTGTTTGACAAAATTCCTCATCCATTGTGGTTCATGTTTGCATGACATTTAGCACCCGTGTCAGTAAGCCGTGTTTACCATGAGCATGAGCGAGATTGTCGATGCCCTTAGGGACATCAAAACCCAAATGTGTGCAATTAATAATAGGAGCCGCTACACACCAAAATCTTGGCAAAGTCCCAAAAGTCATTATGAGACTAGAGTTGAGGGATACCCTCATCAGCGTGAACCCGAGTACGATCCCTCCGAAAAGTTTCTAAAATCTATTCGGGATGAAGTTCCATGTTTTGAGGGATGGCTAAACCCCAAAACCTTCATGGAATGGTTGTCTAGTGTAGAAGAGTATTTTTATTGGTATGGCGTACCGAATGAGCACAAAGTTAGGTTAGTGAAAACAAAGTTGGAGGGTAGTGCCAAAACCTATTGAACTAATGCTGAGCTTCTACGCGACTTAGCTCATCGTAAGCCCATCACACAATGGGAAGACATGACGGAGCGACTTATCGAGAATTATGTTCCTCTCACACACTGTCATCTTTTACGAATTTAAAAACCCAAGACAGACAAGTGTCCTAATTGTCTTAAGTGTCAAGGGTTCGGACACTTTGCTTACCAATGCTCCACACAATTTTTCACTCCGAATTTATTGATTAAATAGGAGTTTTAAGGAGCCGGAAAATATGAAAGTAGAAGAGGAAGTGTATGACCCTAGAACCGTGATGAGTGAAGAGGAGATCGAGGAAGGTGAAGAGAGTCTAGTTTGTGTCAAAAGGGCTCCTGATTCCCTTGTGAGTAGTAATGTTGAGTCACCCTCGCACGATTCAATCGAGTCACCCATGGGTTAAAATTTCGCTCTACCGATACGTATCGTCCGAGCTCCAAAACGATATGTATCGGAAATTCAATGTACCGGTCGATACATTGAATGTATCGTCCGGGGCTTCCCATACAAACAGGACGATACAATACATTGAATGTATCGTATCGTCCTAGTCCAATACCGATACGTATCGATATCGGACGATATTTTGACCCATGGAGTCAACTATGTATAATTTGTTAGAGCTCGTAGAGCCAGTTGTGCACGAGTCCTTGTTGGTGGTAGAGTCGTGTGCACTTGAATCGTTAAAGTTGGTCGAACCGAGCACACACGAACCAATGAAGTCACTTACCCATGAGTCACTAGTGTTGGTCGAGTCCATTGCACATGAGTCACCAGTGCTGATACAGGCCACTACATGTGAGTCGTTAGCGCCGCATGCACATGAGAGTATCGAGTCTATTGATACACGTGCACATCATAGTCTCAAGTTGCGTACTGCTACGCATTTCAAGTCTTATCGTGAGTCATCTTTTGAGTCTCATTCCGCATTGCATGCCGAAATTAAGTTTGAAATTAATTTATGCAATGAAGCTCTCAAAATATCGATACAGTTACCTAAGGCTTCTATGGAATTTCAATTGAATGATTATGTGATGGTTCGGGTTAGGCCTGAACGATTCCCATTGGGAGTCGTAAAGGACCTCCAAACCCACGGCGCTGGACCTTTTAGAATTGTGGCAAGGAGCGGACCTACTACATATGTTCTCGAGCTTACTCCAAATATCGAGGTCAGCTCTACGTTCAATGTGGAGGACCTAATTCCTTCTTTGAGCTCAACCCTACCTCCTTGCAACCCATTCCAAACAACCCCTAGTTACAACTCCATCCTAACTTTATAGCCAATACCACTTCCCTACCCAAGCAAGCCGAGGAAAGAGATAATTGAGGAAATTTGGGATAATCTTGTGGCATTCACCTGCAGCAGAAAACTTCTGGTTTACGAGATACAGAGGGTTGGCGAGTCGACTACCGAGAGTGCATGGGCCAATCATGAGAGAGTTCGACGCTTGAGTTTTCGTATTCCCGGCCGATAACACGATCACGCTTCATCGGGGACGAATTCCTTCGGGTTCGAGAGAGTCAATGCGAAACTTCAAAAGTATTTGGTAGTGGCTTGGCGAGCCGGGCCATTGGGCTCCTCAAGGAGAGGTTTACTAGGTACGTCCCTCTACTATGGACCGAGATGATGCTCATACGTCACCGAGTGTCAGGATTCATTTCATGTGTGTTTCATCGGTGATGAAACATTGAGTCGGGGAGAATTGACAGGGACGCCGACATCGTAGACATCGGATATGGACCTTTTCGCGTGTACCGACGTCAAAAGAAGCGGAATGGAAATCAAAACTAGGCGAAAGAGGCAAAAGAAAAATCGATTGATCGAAATTAAAATTCGATCGATCGAAATGACAACAGTGATATTTCGATATTTTATGTATTTGAGAATTTCGATTGAACGAATTTTAATTTCGATCGAACGAAAATTTCGATAGAACGATTCTCAATTTCAATCAAATAAAAGTGTGATCGAAATTGAGATCGAATGAAATTTTGATCGAAATTGTGATCGAAAATTTCGATCTAACGAAATTCAATTTCGATCGAACAATTTTCAATTTCGTTCGATCGAAATCGAGCCGAGTAGTCTTAGTCGTTTTAGAAGTCTAATTTCGAACTTTTGTGTTAAGGGTTTAATTGTCTTTTAATTAATATTCGTTTTAGGGTTTTCTTTTATTGTAAGCATGGATCAAAATATCGTCCGATACCGATACGTATCGGACGATACGTATCGGTATCGGAGGTGGGCGATACGGTACATTAAATGTACCGTATCGCCCATTTATAAGGCTAATACCGGACGATACATTCAATGTATCGTCCGGTATTATACTGTTCCGGTACGTATCGTCCGATACGTACCAGTTTTCGGCCCGGACGATACATACCGGAAAACCGGCATTTTGATCCTTGATTGTAAGACCTCTTATATAAGGTCTTTAAACAATGTAATTAGAATTGATTATTGATTATGAATGAAAAGAGCTTTTGCTTATGTGTGCTTGAGATGAGCCTCTACGAAGAGTGAATCTTCTTCCCGAGAAGGGTTTGGTGCGAAGCCAAGGGTGTGAAGCCTACAATTCTATCTATCTATCTCTTTTATCTTTGATTGCGTGATTCTACAACCCTAAATCAACCATCTTCTTGTGAAATCCTAAACCCTAAATTTCTCTAAATCCTTGAATCGATCCGATTCAACAACCGTAGAGCCCAACAGAGTTATTAAACCTTCCTCACCTGATATTCAGAGAAAATTAGTGATCCCATCATTGAATCGTGAACGCCCTAATCTGGAAAAACCTAGAGTTCTATCTCTAGGATCGATCTGCGCTGCAACCTAACGGATCTAGCGCTCGGACTAAACCCTGCCTGAATTATGCGTGATTCTCCCAAGGAATACTACAAAAACCTGAGGTATTCGTTATATTTTGCAAGTTTTATTGTTTAATTTAATTCCAATTTAATTTCGGCAAAATCAATCATATCATTCACGTAGTTTAGGGTACCGTCCTGCGTCAATGACTCTCATCCGTCAAAGAAAATTTGTACTATCCACCGCACTCCAAAGTCATCAAGTAGTTTAGAGAAATGAATCATAGAGAAAACATGTTATGTTATAGCACATTTCTCGTATTCAACATCATCATCACAGCGTATCCCATCTTTGAGTCATCTTTGGAAGTCCTATTTCTCCACTTGTTTCTAATCAGCACTAAGCTCTCCATAACTTCGCAATCCTTCATGTCCCTTCTCACCGCTTTCCTCAAAGTCTTCATTGGTCATCCACTTCTCCTACTTCCTTGTGCTTGTAGCGTCTCAACCCTTTGTTCAAGGTCTACTGGCCTCCAATGAATATGTCCAAACCACCTCAAGAGGCATTTCGCAATTATTTCCTTTGTAGGTGCCACTCTCAAATTTCTTCTTATGTACTCGTTCCGAATTTATTCTTTCTTGTTACTCCACACATCCATCTTAATATACGCATCTCGGCCACATGTTCCCTATTTTCTAGATGCTTTTTCGTAGCGGAACATTCCGAACCCATTTAATATGGCAGGTCTAGTCGTCGTCTTATAAAAGAGTCCCTTCAATCTAAACGGAACTCTCGGGTCACAGAATACTCTGCTTGCTTACCTCCATTTCATCCAACCTACAGTAATCCTATTTGAGACGTGCTCTTCACATCCACCATCCGATTGTAATATAGAGCCTGAATAGTAAATTTATGGTAATGGTTCACTAATTGATTTCCTCATCACCATCATCACAGCCTTACACCATCTAATTTGGGGTCGGCTTTGCGAGTCCTATTTCTCCACTTGCTTCTGATTAGCGCTAAGCTCATTATAACTTCACAATCCTTCATATCCTTCTCACGCCTTCCATCTAGATCTTCACTGGCCTTCCTCTTCTCCTACATCCTTGTGGTTGTAAAGTCTCAACCCCTCGTACAGGGTCTGCTTCTTGCCTCCGATGAGCATGTCCAAACCACCTCAAGCGACGATCAGTAATTTATTTCTTTATAAGTGCCGCTCTCAAATTTTCTCTTACACTCATTTCATTTTTTATCCTTTCTTGTTACTCCACACATTTATCCCAACATACGCATCTTGGTCACATGTACTCTATCTTCTTATCACTTTTTATAGCCCAACACATTCTACACCATATAATATGGCAGGTCTAACCGCCGTCTTATAAAAACGCCTAAATGGAACACTTGGATCGTACAATACTCCGCTAGTTTGCCTCCATTTCATCCAACCTTCATTAATCCTATTTGAGATGTCCTCTTCAAATCCACCATCTGATTGTAAAGTAGAGCCTAAGTAGTGAAATCTATGGCAATGTGGCACTAAATGATTTTCTATTTTGACTAAATGCTGCTCCAGACTATCATGCTCACTAAATTTGAACACCATGTATGATGTCTTTGCTCTATTAATTTTCGACCACTCTGACTTCAAAGCTTTTCTCTATAATTTCAGCTTGTCATTTATTTCTTTCCTTGTTTGTGCAATAATACTATGTCGTTTGCAAATAACATGAATCACGAGATCTCTTCTTATATATCTACGGTTAATGCATCCATGACCAAGGCAAATAAATATGGATTCAAGGCAGATCCTTGATGCAGCCCAATTCCGAAATGAAACTCACCTCTCTCCACGTCATTCTTACACTAGTTACTGCCTTCTCATACATGTCTTGGATAATCTCAAGCTAGAAACTTGGGATGCATTTTTTCCTCAGTGTCCACCATATTATATGTCTTGGCACTCCATCATAATGCTTCTCTAAATCAACAAAGACCATATGTAGGTTTTTCCTGCACTCTCTAACCTTCTCCATAAGTTTCAATAAGAAAATAGCTTTCATCGTTGATCTCGGCATAGATCCAAACTGGTTCTCTGATACATTTGATTCTTATCGTAGTCATTGTTCAACTATTCTCTCCCAAACTTTCATAGTCTAGCTCATTAGCTTAATGTCTCGATAGTTGGCACAATCTTGGATGTGTCCTTTGTTCTTATAGAAAGGAACCACAATGCTCTTCCTCCATTCATCGGGAATTCATTTTTAGTATTTTATTGAATCTATTTTAACTAAATCCTCATCCAAGCTATCATGTTCACTAAATTTGCACTCCATGTATTTTGCCTTTGCTCTGCTAATTTTCAAACCTCTCAACTCTACGGCTTTTCTCTATAATTCCAGTTTATCATTTATTTCTTTCATTGTTTGAGCAATTAATACTATGTCATTCGCAAATAACATGCACCATAGAATCTCTTCTTGTATGTCTATACTTAACGCATCCATGACCAAAACAAACAAATAAGTCCTCAAGGTTCCTTGATACAGCCCAACTCCTATAGGGAACTCACTCGTCTCTCCATACGTTGTTCTTACACTATTTACAGCCATCTCATACATGTCGTGGCTATTTTTAAGATATAAGTTTGGAATGAATTTCTTCCTGAGTGTCTAGCAGATTATCTGCCTCTGCACTCTATCATAAACGTTCCCCAAATCAATAAAGACTGTATGCAGGTTTTTCCTTCTCTCTCTGAACTTCTCCATAAGTTGCCTCAATAGGAAAATAGCTTCAGTTGTTGATCTTCTAGGCATAAATCCAAACTGGTTCTCCAATACATTTGATCTTGCCTTAGTCATTGTTTTACTATTATCTCCCAAAGTTTCATACTCTGCATATTACTTTAATGTCTCAATAGTTGGCACAGTTTTGGATGTATCCTTTGTTCTTATGGAAAATGACCCCATTCCTCTTCCTCCATTCTTCATGCATTTTCTTTGTTTTTAGTATCTTATTGAATAATTTCGTCAACCATTAAAGTCCATTCTCTCCGAACACAATCCAAGCATCTATAGGTATTCCATCTAGTCTTAAGCTTTTTTTTCTTCATCTTTGTTAGGAATGTTTTTACTTTAGCATCCGATATTTAATTTATCATCCCTTGATTTGGTTCCTCTTCTTGATCTACTTCCTTTTCATATTATGTGTTTAATATATCTTTAAAATATTCTTGCTACCTATTTTTTATCCCATCCTCTTTTACTAGCACATTTTTTCCTATTAAGAGGTTCAAAAGTCTACTAGTAACAAAAGACAAGCTTAAAGCAATATAGATCTTGAAAATATAAGTTAGCATAATGGAAAGCTAAAAAAATGTGAGTAGTTTAAATATGAAACATATGACAATTTGACTGCCAGGTTAGGGACAAAGGAGGGGAGAAAGATACCTATAAGCTTGCCAAAATGAGACAAAGCAAAACAGATACCTTGACCAGATAAGTTGCATTTAGGATGAAAATCAAACAAATTTAGTGAAAGAAGATGAGATAAAATATAGAGAAAAGATATTTTGAGGACTTGTTAAATACAAAGTATACAAGGGAAGTTAAGCAAAAGAGGAACCAAACAGAATCAATGAGTAAAGTAGATATAGAAAAATGGTGTGTTATATGCTCAATAAGTGCTACTTCAATTGAAGGGATGTTCTATAAACCACGGGAACAATGGGTTACCATATGGTGTGGAGTGTTGACCTATGAAGAAGCGACAAGAAGACAAAGGTTATGTGCTTGAGATGTGTATGTTGAGGTGGATGGATGGGGTAACAACAAAAAATAAAATTAAGATTTCTTGCTACACCAGATGCAACAACTACACTTTTAAGCCAAAAGCACATTCTTTACCCAGCTTCATGCACTGAAAGGTTCACCTTCCCTTCGTGTAGACATTTGGAGATAGTATAGAACAAGTTAGATATCAGAGGTTTACATGCTGCAAGTAACAAAAAAGAAATGAAACGAGTCTAGGAGTGCAAAAATAGATTAAAATGTATAGAGAGAGAAAGAGAGGAAAACAAAACAAAAAAAAAAACAAATTAAAAAACAATAGATTACTCAAAAGATATGGGGATTCACTAATCAATACAAACACTAATAAGGGAGCAACAACTTGCACACGAGAATTGTACGGTGGCCCATGGGTTAAAACGAAAGACTGTACTTTTAGACCTGCGCAAAGTGGAACACCATCTAAGCCGTCTGATTTGAAGGCCATAATGTAATGATCTTTGGTGTCAAAGATTGGCAAGAAACACGATCTCTATCATCTGATTCAACACATTCAAAGGGAATCATCTAATTTAATAGTTGACTTTGTTAAGTCAGATGGTAGACTTTGTTTCTTGTCAATCTTTGGCATCAAAGATCTTTACATCATGACCTTCAGATCAGACGGCTTAGATAGTGTTCCACGTGGCACATGTCCCACAAATATCGAGCCTTTCTTTTAAGTCATGTGCCACAATAAAAATCTCGTGTGCAAGTTGTGCTCCCCTATAATAATAATGTCAAAAAATATAGCACAAAATGCAAAAAAATATAGACATCTGACAGTGAATATCGAGAGGATAATCACTTGAGCTAGATTGTTTCCTCTGGAGAGTACAAACGCCTGATGCATTTGAAACTACTGCCTTAAAATCTCACTGACCTCATCAACTAAAAAATAAGGAAAACTCTGACCTGGTCATCATCTTATAACGGTTTATGTATTCTTCTCCATAGCCACGTCGCTCCATAAGCTGCAAATAGAACTCCATAAATAGGTTTTCCGCAATCATATCCAAATTCAGGAAGTATCCAAATGTCACTATAGTTTCCTTAAATTACGAAAAATGCATGTGTATATTATAGATGGGGATTCAATGTTCTTCCATTTGGAATATTTTCCCCGAAAAGAAAACCCACAAGAATTTGAATATTCTAATCTGTAGCTGATGATAATCAACAATACAGTCAAATTCCCAAAGTCATAAAAAATGTGAGGATAGTAGGTAGAAATTCAATTTTAAAAAGATGGCAAGAGTTAGGCTATATATTTTAGCCTTCACTGCCCAAAAGGATCCTGTACAATGTGCAACATCATCTAGGTATCTTTACAACTTTAAGAAGTTTATCTTGGAACAAAATGAGGTCTTGTAAAAAAGCTTGCTAATATATTCATCAACTTTTAAAAGGGTATTTGACGCAGGACGACGACTATAAGAGTATGAGATAAAAATTGCCGAAATTGAACTAATTAATTAAGCAATAAAACCTAAACTAAGGCGATACCTTAGGGTTTCATGAAATTCCTCTTAAGTAGCCATGCTAGGTTAGCTCAGGGTCCAATCCGCCATGCGAGTCTGTTAGAATTTGAGGAAGGTGTGATCCTAGAGATAGAACTCTAGCATCCTCTAAGGTGGGGCGTTCAATCGTGGCTCAATGTGGAATCATTAGATCCTCGCTAGGGCTTTTGAATTGAATCGATCAAACGGCGCAGATTGGACAATCTCGAGCCCAACAACGGTCAGGATCGATGGGTTAAGAGCGGAGTCGATCCACAATGATGGGCATCAAGGTTGCACCAAATCTAAGGTTTTGGATTTTGATCAATCAAATAAAAGGGGGAAAATAGATGCAAGAAATTTGAAAGGAAATAGGAAAAGAGAGAGAAAATCAAGGATAACATGAGCCTCACACCAAACCCACAAAGGGAAAGAAGAATCACTCTCCATTAAAGCTCATCTCAAGCTCTCAAGCAATGCTTTTCATTCATTCATCAAGTCCCTTACAAATGCTTACATCATTACCTTATATAGTAGGTACTAAGAATAGAAAACCCTAAAATATAATACCAAAATAGCAAGCTAAAAGCCTAAAGCAAAGAGGGAAAACAAAAAAGGACAAGCCCAGATTGGGCAAAACACGTCACTTGAGTCACTCGAGCAAGTTTGGTTTTCGCTTGAGCTAGAACCACACATCAAAATACGCAAGCCTATGGTTGGGGTCGCTCGAGCAACAACCAAAGTTGCTCGAGCAATCAATGGTCGAAAGTTGGCCCTGCTTTTCTTATGCATTCTCGCTCGAGCGATAATGGTGCTCGCTCAAGCGGACATGGGCAGTGAGCCCTATTTGCGGCTCTTCAATGTATCTTCTCAGTGGATGTTAGTGTGGCGTTCGCTCCTTCATCGCTTCTTCTTCTAGTGATACAACTTGTTTGGCCTGAAACCTAGGTCTACGGTGTCGACATCCCCGCTAGTACCTGTATTTGCGCACAGGTTTTCTAAAAGCGCCAACGTCTGAAACCCATTGCCCGCTTGAAATCAGAAGATGGAGATCATTTTCCACCCCGATATTCCACACCATGGATCGAGAGATCATGATATTACAATCAGACCGTCAGTTTTTTATTCTACGTGTCACAAATCCCAAAAAAATGCCCTAAAATCAGGTTTGAGCGTGATGTATGCCATATGATTTTAGGGTCACTTTTTGGGTATCCGTTCCACGTTGAATCAAAATCTGACCGTCTCTGATGGTACTCTCATGGTCTCAAAGATCCATTGTGTGGAAGATCGGGGTGTGAAACGATCTCCATCATATGATTCCAAGCAGTCAATGGGTTTTGCGGGATTTCGGATGTTGGCACTTTCAGAAAACCTGTTGGTGCGAATAGATGTACCCTTTTTCAAATACAAATTCTTCACTGCAGTACTCAATGTTCAGATACATTAGCCACATATATAACAAATTCACAGCAGACTAGGTCCAAATCATTTCAAAACTTTTTCCGATAGTTTCCTGAAATTAAACAAAGAGTTGTTCGTAGATTACTGGATTATCAGCTCATCAAGGGTTAGTGTAAATATACTGAAATCCCAGTTTGGGCAATTGCATGGCAATGCCATGTAACTAACTGAGGATTGTAGAACAACAAAATGATGTGAAGCCTTGTGACCGAGCAGTTGGAACATTAAGTCTTGTTCAGGTAGCTTACAATAAGCAAAATAATAAAAAACAGTAAAATAGATTTCCAATGAGACCGCCAATAGAAGAATTGCACAAAAACATTATAAAAAAAAAAGAAATGCCATTCATTTCTTTGAATTCGACAATTAAGCATCTAATAAAGAAGGATAAAGGTACTGCTAGCGATGAAAGTACCTTAAACAGATTAGCTTCCAAATCAGATTGGGAACTGCACAAATAATGAATCCAAATAATGGTTAGATCATTAATAAAAATACATGAATATTATTTATAAATAATATGAATATAATAAGAGAATAGGGAGTAGGCAACCGGTTGCAGGGATTAACCCAAAACCGGTTGCATTTTCACAAGCCACGTCGCCTGCAACCGGTTGCATTTTCACAAGCCATGTCACATGATCAACCCAAAACAGGTGTGTTTTGGGTTGATCAGGCATGGTGCATGTGCTTAAAAAAAAAACACCCTTTTTTACTTTTTTGACCTCCATTTGATAGGTCAAAGATAAGGTGACACCCAACAAATCTGGTGCATTGATTTTATCAACCTTTGACCACATTTTCAATGGTTAATACGTTTCGGATTGTGCCCAAATTATTGTGAGGGAGTTGATCGATCTTATCCAAGTTACCGTGTCACCCGATCCTCGTGATGGGTGCCACATGATGCCCAGCTGGCGTGGTTGCAGGGATGATCCCTACAACCGGTTGCATAGTCCCGGGCCTCATATAATAATAATAAAAATGACAAGAAATAGATAGGTCCTAAACGGAACAAAGAGGGCTCTGTTATTAGCTAAAAATATAAGGAGGATAACATACACATCTAGCAGGCTGTTGTCTATAAGCAGCTTTTTGAGCTCAAGAGCAATTTTTATAGCAACATGATTAGGGATCTGTCAAACAAAATCAATAATAAATTATTAAGAATTATTTCGTAGTAAGATCTTCAGCTTCAAAATATTCGAATTCCAGTAAATTGATCTTCAAAACAACTTCTTGAAGATTGTCACCATTCAAGTGACACAGAAGCCCTAAAGACATAACTCATTATACAACTTTAACATCTAAGATATTGCAAAAACAAAACAAATACAAATCAATGTATGGTTAATTACTTATAAAAACCCAAAACAATAGTTCATTAGGTTGAAAGAAGGAAAGGCTTCGAGAAAAAACAATCAATCTCCACCATGACATCAACAATCAGCGCACAACAAGCTGCATTAAAAAAAAGCTCGCAAATATGTAGTAGATGTAATATGGTATTGAATTTCAATGATAATATTAAGCACCAAATTGTCGAACCCTGGAAGGTAAACCTGTGAACTAATCCCTCATAAACTAGTAACGTCGTTAAATTGATAAAAATTCCAGTTTCAAACAGACCTTCTAGGCTAAATTAATATCCTGAATAATTTTTTATTAAAAAAGTTAAATCATCTTATAAAACTTTAATTTGATAATAATAATCCAAAATATTTTTCTTTAGAACTTTGTACAAACGCTGTTTGATATCCTATACAGAAACTCTCTCATTGGAAATACCCTTTCAGTTTTTGAAAGACAAAAAATGGTAGGAGATTTGGTGAAATTACTCATTTTAACCATACGAAGATTTCAATATATATATAGGGAAAAGAACGGTACCTATGAAGGTAGCGTTTTCACAATACCTACAACTACTAGATCACGTGTCAATGTCACATGGCACGTGATTGTGAGTTGCACCACTCCCCCTACCTCTACCACCAGGGGGGACGACTGTCATAAGTAGAAGCAATATGCTCAGGAGGTGTAAGCAGAACAGAAGCACTAATGAACATCACAGTACGACGTTGTTCGTCAGTAAAAAGTATACCATAGACTATGCTCAATGTCGGAAGGGGTCATGTGCATGGGTCAAAATCTCGTCCGGTATTTTGGAGGTCACCAGTACGGTATATTCAAGGTACTGTACCGGTGCCTCCCATATAAAATAACAAAATACCGGATGAGAAGGGAATGATTGATCGGCATGAAATTTATAAATATGATCCCTCTCAAGGCGCTTGGCCAGCTTTCTTCATCAAACTCAGAAAGAGGCTCATAGTGACTAAGTTCTTCCCCTCCGTAAAGAGTTGTACTACTCCCCATGAAAAAACACCCTTGTTTACACTCAGCAATGATTTGCTTGAGTTGATAAATCCTTGTGTCATGATCCAAGGAAGCAAAGGTAGCTGCAAGCTTGCCCTAAAGCTTGGCAGCGGAATCATAAAACATGAAGGTCCGGTATGTAGAGGGATCCATTGAGTTAAAAATCCATCCAAGGATAATTGCATTATCTGTGTCCATGTTTTGGCATCAACAACATTTATTTTAGGTCTTGGAGTAGCTCCAGTTAACAATTTGTCAATCTCATCTTCATAAGGCCTTGAACATAAAGGGTAATTGCCCTTTTCCATTCTAAATAATTATTGGAATTCAGCTTTAAAAAGGTAATATTGGCGGGTAAATTCTCCCCACTCATGTTCTTGTACCCTTTGATCATGGTGACTGACAAGGACGTCCAAAGAAAGGAGAAAGATGGGCAATAAAACTGCTATAACAAAGAGGTGTCTCAACAATGACAAGCCCGAGATATTCACAAATTCCATCCACAAGTAATTGCACTAATCGTGCCAAAGAACTAAAGAAGAAGAAAAATAAAGCACAACTTACTACAAAAAAAATTGGATCAGATCTCGGGTCTGAGAAGGAAGAGAGAACATTTCTATTGCAGTTCTGACAGACAAATCCCGGTATGACCACTAGTCATCGGCGGTCCTGAACAGATTGAGAAATACAAGATAGCGAATCTAGCCTCAAATGTCAAACAGCCTTCATAAAAGTGCTCTTAGAGGGATTTGATTCACTCTCAAGCAGCAATTGACACTTCACAGTGGACCTCAGGGTTCGTGCGGCCTTCAAACCCAACAAACGATGGAGAAGATCTCGAAACTCGATCGAGGAGTCTTCAAATTGAACAACTGCAGAAGGGAAAGATCAACCCCTTGAAAAAATGATCCTGAAGGTGAAAGTTTGTGTCGTTTGGGGTGAATAGGTTTGACTTGACTTACGACAGCATGACGTCAGCCGAGAAGAGAGGAGCAATTGAGGGTTGGCTCTAATACCAAGAAGAGATTTTTTGGTTGGTGGTATTACGGTTACGCAGGTGGTTTAGGGTTTATTTAGGTGGTATTAGGTTTACGTTAGAGGTAGAGGAGGGAGAGAGAGAGAGAGAGAGAGAGAGAGAGAGAGAGAAAGAGAAGGCCTACTGAGTTAGTTTCCCTCATTAGCATTAAGAGTGTTTACTAAGTGAAAAGAATCATTACATACACACCCACTATCACTATCTACACACCACACACTGACATACTAACATATATATATATATATATATATATATATATATATATATATAGGGAATGATTATTTGACTCGAGCCATGGGACATAAGCCCATGACTCGAACTCTTATTGGTAGCATGTCATATCAAGTGATTTAAAAAGTCGACCTGATGTGACATGCAACCAATGGTAACTCGAGTCATGAGATTATGTCTCAAGACTCGAGTGAGAGGATCACTACCCATATATATATATATATATATATATATATATATATATATATATATATATATATATATATATATATATATAACTTGTAGATATTAGGTATTGAATTCTGCATACATATGCAATGTATTCAAATATTCATCGACTGTCCCCCGCCCTTCCGCCATTCAGCAAATTGTCCCAACAATGGGATATTATTGGGAAATAAGAATCAGTGTTATCAAAAAAATTTCACTGATTACTTCTAGTATGAATGAGTCAATCACCCACTTGGGGGGTCTTATTGTCGCGTCCCAAAATCCGATACATGATCAATTTCGGCACATGAACGTATTCAATAATCAAAATTCAAATAAAGGAAGCACAACGGTCCATTCTCATTAACTAGAATTCAAAGTTGCATTCATTTCATTCTCAAATTAAAACAACTCCTAACCAAAGCTAATTCAACAAGTCCTCTAGGGTCTCTTCCTGAAAAGCATCTCTTGAGCCACGAGGTCCAGTCTTTGAAATTTAAATAGCAACGGGGGTGAGATAAAAATTAACAAGTAACCCCTAAAAATAAGTAATATAATTCCTATAGCCTTTATGAATACATTTCTATCATTTCAAATGGAGAATACGAGATATCACTTGTCATAAGAGAAATACTATCATCTATATCATTACATAAGATTCAATGGTTCAATATGGAGAAGAACAAAAACAACTTAGTCTACAGTTGTACTACATATGTCGTATAATTGTTAAGATAATAGCAACGATCCAAGTGCAGTTGTATTCATATAACCATTCATCTTGGATACCAGTCACAAAGGAGGGTTCCATATCTTTTATTAATCCCAATGTCAACCTTGTCGATCCGGCTTGATGACTTTGATATGAAACAACGACCCTAAAATGAATATGAGATGATAATTACTAAAATTAAACTAATTAATTGAACAATTAATCACAAATTAAAGCGATACATTAGGGTTTCATGGATTTCCATTAAGTAACCATGTTTGTTTCAGCTAGGGTTCAATCGGTGCGCTAGATCCGTTAGATTCGCGGAAAGTGTGATCCTAGAGATAGAACTCTAGCATCCTCTATGTCGAGGAGCTCGCTCGTTGATCGATGTGGCTTCTCGTAATTCTTTGCTAGGGCTTTGAAGGGAACGATTGATCGATACGATTTGAGTGATCTCGAGCCTAACAACGGTTGTGGATCGATGAGTATCAAAGAGAATCAACCCACAAGGATGCACATCAAGATAACTCAAGATTTAGTATTTTGGGGGTTTTAGACATTCAAATAGATGGAAATAAAAGCAAGAAAATAGTAAGCAAAATAGGAATCAGAAGTAAGGAGAAGATCAAGAGCATAGATGGGCATCTCACCTTTGGCCTCTCACCAAACCCACATGGTGAAAGAAGACTCACTCTTCAAAACTCATCTCAAGCTCAATGCAAGGCATTTCATTCATAAGCAATGCCAAAAATGACTTACAAAAAGATGTTTTATAGTAGCTACAAGTGAGAATAAACCCTAAAATAGAAAAGTATAATGTTACCCTAAAATGTAACTTACATTTGACACAAAAAGAAACTACAAGGACATAAAGGACAGTTATCATCACTTGACTCGCTCGAGCGAGTTTGATTCTCGCTCAAGCGGGAATCTTAAAAGGGGTTGCTCGAGCGACAACTAAGAGTCGCTCGAGCAATAACCAAGGGTTGCTTGAGCGAAGTTTGGTCGAAAGTTTTGGGCATGGTTTTTGATGAATTCTCGCTCAAGCGACAAATGGCCAAAAGTTTGGCCTATTTTCTGAAGCATTCTCGCTTGAGCAAGAATGGTACTCGCTCAAGCGGGCATAGACAGTGATCCTCTTTGCTGCTCTTCAAAGCCACTTCTCGGTAGATGTTGGCGCCCCGTGGCTCCTCCGTCGCTTCTTCTCCCGGCGGTACACCTTATGTGGTCTGAAACCTAGGTCTACGATGTTGGCGTCCTCGCCAGACTTCAAAGATTATTTTATATTGGCGTAGATATTGCATTTAATCGTAGAGTTTATTAAATTAAGAGTTTTAAAAAAATCGAATTTTTATTTTAGTTATTATAAAACAAATTTGTTTTAATTGTGTTAACCAAGTATCTTCTAAAATAAGGATTTGAAATAACCGATAGACCCCAATCTTCGATGACCATGCTCTCCCTCTTTTTCCAAACTTCGACAATATCCTTATTGACCACTTTTTCCCTTCGTGCCCAGGTGACCATTGGAACTGTGGAACTTTGTGCAAGCCACACGAGACCCTTGAATCTAACGATTGAGGCAAGTGGCTTATCCCATAATACATACTAAACTCATACTTTAGTAGATATCGATATCTTGTTCCATACATAAAGTATACGACACCATCAACTAAAAGTCAGGTATTGATGGTAGTGATGTACCATCGGAAATTATATTACTCGAGAAGCATTTTGTTATTAATAAGTTTATCATAACATAAGAATGTTGTATGGATTGTTGATTCATTAAAATTCTTGCATGATATCATTTGTTATTAAATTATTGATTGTTTCGAATTGAGTAATTACAGAGTATCTGTATAGATCTTGAATAAGTTCGCAAAAGAAATGAATATAAAAGGTTAATGAAAAATAACCTGGCTTAAAGAATTGAGTGTATGATATGATATTTGAATAAGATCCCCACAATGCCGCGTGGTAGTATTGGACGAACGGGTCCATTTGTGTATTTCTGTAACAGGAAGTAAGCCCAGTCAAGCCGGATCGGCATATTGACATTCGGATTAATAAAAGATATGGAACCTTCTTTTGTAACTGACATCTAAGATGAATGGTTATATGAATACAACTGCACTTGGATCGGGGCTATTATCTTAACAATTGTACGATATATGCAGTACAATTGTAGACTAAGTTATTTTTGTTCTTCTCCACATTGAACCATTGAATTTTATGTAATGATATAGATGATAGTATTTCTCTTATGGCAAGTGATATCTAGTATTCTCCATTTGGAAATGATAAAACTGTATTCATAAAAGCTGTAGGAATTATATTACTTATTTTTGGGAGTTACTTGTTAAGTTTTATCTCACCCCGTTGTTATTTAAATTTTAGAGACCAGACCTCGTGGCTCAAGAGTTGCTTTTCAAGAAGAGACCCTAGAGGGCTTGTTGAATTAGCTTTGGTTAGGAGTTGTTTTAATTTGAGAATGGAATGAATGTAACTTTGAATTCTAGTTAATGAGAATGGACCGTTGTGTTTCCTTTATTTGATTTTTTCTTATTGAATGCATTCGTGTGCCGAAATGGATCATGTATCAGATTTCAAGGCGTGACAATTTGGTATCAAAGAACAAGTTTAGCAAAACCCTAGGTGACCTTAGGTTGTGTACCCATAAGTTAGTAATAAATCAAATATTACCTATAGAGAATAACTTGGGTATTTCCTCGGTTACCAAGAAATTGTGAGAGTGCGTCAAACTGCTAGGAAGTGTTGCGTTAGGCGTCCACGTAAGCCACCCCAAGAGATGATTGAGTCTTGTATGAATCCAGTTGCTAAGCACCTAAGGCATATCAGTTTCTCGCCTGAGTCCTCCAGTGACTCTTACTATACACCAGGACCCTTAGAGGTGATAGAAATCTCTGATGATGATGACGTCTAAGAAGAACCTGTTTACGAAGACACGTAATCCGAATTGGAATATGCACCGTCAAATTATATCATATTATCCGATGATGAAGATGTAGAGGCCAAGTTGGAACCTATAGAAACGAATGAGACATTTGAATATGATTCAGAGGAAATATCTGTTTCTTCTGAGGACAAAGAGCTAGAAGAGTGTCTTTTCGGATAATGAAGAACCTAAGGAAATAGAGTACTATGACCCAGTCGAGATAATAGATATCTCAGATGATGAGTAGGTTAGTTTTAGTAATACCTAGGATAGATCAAGTTGGAGCTTTAAGATGTAAATTGTTTCTTAATAAATCATGATGTATGTCAACTGTTATTGATTAAATAAATTGAGTGAATATGTTATGAAATGCATTTATGACTTTTTACAATTAGTATTTACTTCAATTTTTTATCATTACTAGATGGCTGAAGAGAACCTTAGTACACCCGCCATTAACTCGGCTAATGTCAAGAAAATTTTGGAGGGAATGCAAACATTTCTGGCAACCATGGTCCAAAAAGGGACAATTTCCACATCTTCTGGCACTACTCGCCACGATGCTGGAACCAGACTTGAAAGATTAAAGAAGATGAACCCTCCGATCTTTAGAGGAACTACCAATCCGTTAGAAGCTTAACAATGGATTGAAGATGTTGAAAACATCTTTCTGGCGATGAAGTGTACAGAGGAGATGAAGGCAACTTATGTTGTTTTCTTACTGGCTAGAGAAACCAAGAGGTGGTGGAAAATGTTGAGATCCCATGTAGAGATTGAAGAGGAGGTAGTATGAGAGAAATTGGTCGAGTTATTTTTCAAGAAGTACTTTCCTAAGCACGTTCGACAAAAGAAGGAATGTGAGTTCCTTAAGTTTGAGCAGGGGAATCTGAGTATTGCGGATTATGAAGTAAAGTTCGTTGATTTAGAACGATTTTATCGACACCCTCTATCAAAAGCAGAGCGAGCGGAGAAGTTTGATAGGGGTCTCAGGCATAGATCAAAATACCAGATTTTCGGTATGTACCGTCCAGGAGATACGTACTGGCGTATCGATCGATACATTCAATGTATCACCAGTACATTGAATGTATCGGTCTGGTACAAAAAAAAATTCTGTTCTGAAGCCACGGACGTCCGTCACTTAAATTTTATATGAAATTATCGGACGAGACATTGCCCGTAGTGGACGAAAACTTACCTATTTTTTGGGGTGCCCGATAAATACTGTATTTATCATATTAGTTTCGTACAAAATTTTGGCCCATGGTCTCAAGCCCAACATTCGTACGCGCATTTCCATGTTCTTTTTAGAAGATTACTCCTTATTAGTTCGATGAGCAATGGCTGCAGAAGAAGATTGCAAGGAAATCCAAGTTCCACGTTAAGAAGAGGGAGTCATCAGGCAACAATAGTAATGCACTAATTCTTCAAAGCAACAACTATAAACGACCTCGATTTGAAAGTTCGCAGGCCCTCGCTCTTCCTAGTCCCTCATGCAAAATTTGTGGAAGGCACCATGGCACCATGCCCTGTAGGATGACGAATGCGACTTGTTTCAATTGTGGAGAATCTTGGCATTTGTCTCGGACGTGTCTAAAACCGAAGAGGACTTGTACCAATTGCGGAAAACTAAGGTATATACTGAAATATTGCGGCGTGATGAGGAACGCTCAACTTATTCAGCAACAGTACCCGCAGCAGCAACAATGACAATAACAACTGGTTCAGTAGCAACCACGCCAAAGCAATCAACAGCGATCTACTCAGCAGCAATGTTAAAACATTTGAGGACAAGTATTCCCCTTGACTCATAAGGATGCAAAAACCTCGGAGAACGTAATTCAAGGTACCTTATCCATCTCTGAGAAAGTTGCTAAAGTTTTATTTGATTATGGTTCAAGTCATTTATTTACTTCACCAGCATTTGCTAGATACTTGAAATCTATGTCACAACATCTAAATTTTTCACTCTCAGTATCCACACCACTAGGTGATTCTTTAGCTACCAACACGATCAATGTTTCAAAAATCGGTTGGGCGGCCACCCGGGAGGATCGGGTCCCCAGCCGATCTGAATTAGGTTGGGGCGCCTCTTAAGGCGGACTGGGACTTGGGCGCCCGCCCGGGGGGGTCCGAAATCACTTTGAATCGGGTCGGGCCGTCATGCTATATATATGTAGCCTTTTTTTTCTTTTCTTTTCAGTTGCAAATACGAAGGGGCTTAGGGCTTTTCCTCTCCCTCTCTTCCTCTCTTCCACAACCACTCACCGGCAACCCTCTGGTGAGTTTTTTTTTTTTTTTTTTTCTTCTCTCTATTTTTTTTTATATTTTATGCATCTTATTTTGTTCTTCTTTTTCGAAGCACCGGGGTCCAGCAATTCTCCAACAACCCTCTGGCGCGCATCAAGACTCCGGTAAGTATGCTTTCTTTCTTTTTATTCTTCTTTTTCATTTCTTTGTATTTTTCAGCTGGTCTTCTTTTCTTCTTCTTCTTTGAAGTTCCGACAAGGCGGCAGCGAACCCTCCAGCAACCCTTTGATAGCAGCAGCAAGTTTTTTTTTTCTGATTTTTTTTCCTTCTTTTTCTTTTTCTTCTTTTTTCCTACTTTTTTTTTGCATCATTTTCTTTCTTTTTTTTCTTTTTCTTCTTCTAGGCTGCACATATATATAATCTTGGCTAAATCTTTTTTTCACAGCTGCACATATATATAATCTTGGCTGCATTTTTTTTTTTCATGGTTGCACCTGCACATATATATAATCTTTCTCATGGCTGCATCCTTTCTTTTCTTCTTCTTTCCTGCACATGCACAGTGACAGTATATATATATATATATACTGTTGTGCTCAGTGTGCTGTGACTGTGTGTATATTGTATAACTCTAATATATAAATATAAATGTATAATTATATATATAATATATTAATATATGTATACTTAGATATATATATATATATATATATATATATATATATATAATTATTCACCGTACTCCGTTGGCCATTGGGGCACCTAACCGTTCAACCATATACATATTAATATTAGTAATATATATATATATATAGAAGTACGATACTACGATCAAACGGTAAGAAGCCAAGAAATCGTTGACTGCTTTATAATTTATTACAAATTGGTTGTGACATTGTGCAAATTGTATTGAAATTTTGTTTATATGACCATTGATTTATTGAATTGTCGTCTTCTATAGCATCGACCGGTGCATCAGGAAAAGAAATAGCAAACCTGGTTGGAAACACTGTTTTCTAAAGGATCTAAAAGTGTTGGGAAAGATTACTTATATTTATTACAAGAAGGTATATACGGCGAGCATAAACCGATCGAAAAAATACCTCGTCGGCATTGAGGGAGACAGCCTCTTGCATTTTCGTACCAGCAGATGTTAGGCAAGAGATGCTTACTGTTTTGAACTCGATTAAACAGAAGAAAGATGCAAAGGAGAAAGAAGTTCAATCATTACAAGAGTGTGTAATTTTTACAGTGATGGAGACTTCGGTTCTAGTGATAATGAGATTAATAGAGAAAGTTTCGTTTCTTCTCAAAGAAACCACGCACCTAGGGGCCAATGGATAGTTTTGTGGCCCATAAATCATTGGAGAAAGTAAAAGGAAAGGAAAAATTACGTCAAACAGTCATTTCAAAGAAGCTTACGAAAGAGCTGAAGGGACGTGTAGATAACCATGTTGCAAGATGGTTTGATGTAAACGGTATCCCTTTTCACACAATTTGCAGCAAATATTTCTTGAAGATGTGTGAAGCAATAGGCCAATATGGTCCAGAATACATTCCCCCTTTAGATTTTCAATTGGGGAATATTTTGTTGGCGAATGAAGTTAAAGAGATTAAGAAATTGATCTCACATAAGGAGTCATGGGAACGGCTTGGTTGTTCCATAATGACTAATACATTGACAAACAGGAAGGGGAGAAGTATAATGAATCTCTTAGCGCATAGTTGTTCTGAAATGACTTTTCTAAGGTCGGTTGAAGTGTCAGCGGATGTTCATGATGCACAATCCATTTATGAATTGGTTGAGAAGCGCATCCAACAAGTGGGAGAGAAGAATGTTATACAAGTAGTTACTGATAACGCTGCAATAACTTAGCTGCAGTGAAAGTATTGAAAGTAAATTACTCAAAGATTTATTGAACTCCTTGTGCTGCGCATTCAATAGATCTAATGTTTGGGGATATTGGGAAGCTACCAAAGGTAAAGACAGTCGTTCAAAAGGCAAAGACTGTGTCCACATTTATAAACAGTCACGTGAGGGTATTGAGTATGATGCAGAAGAAGACGAAAAAAAAAGATCTTGTTAGAGTCGAGGTCACACGCATTGCCGCTGCATACCTTAGTTTACAGAGCTTTTTAAAGTTAAGGCTCAAGTTGAGAGAGATGTTCTCGTCTGATGAATGGAAGAAATGCATATGGAACACTGAACAGGCAGGAAAACAAGCTGAGAGTATTATATTGAGCACCACTTTCTGGAATGATGTGAAGTATTAGTTGAAAGTCTTTCAACTGCTCGTAAAAGTGTTACGAATGTCGATTCGGATGTCCTTTCAATAAGGTTCATTTATGCTTCCATAGAAGACGCCTAAATGAAATTAAGAACTCTTTCCAAAACTATGAGGCTCAAATTGGAACGGTGTTAAAAATTATTGAAGAACGATTTAAAAAAACACCTTGAACATCCATTGATTGTGACGGGACACCACTTGAATCCTTTCTACTATAACAGAGAAAGAGAGGAAATTCGACGAGCTAAATGGTTTATGAAAGAAGTGAATGATTGCATATCAAAATTTATTGATCCCGAAGTTAGTGACCGGATTATGGACGAGATGGGTTGTTTTATGGATGCTGAAAAGTCTTTTGGAGATCTCATGACAGCAAAGGAATGTGCAGAAGAAGTTTCAATTGATTCATAAGAGATCTAACCCAGGTATATTTATTTTATTTTATAAATTTCAAATCTTCAATTGAGTAATATAAGTAGCTAATGTTTCTAGTTAATTTATTTATTTTTAAAAATTGATTAACAGGTACTTGGTCGGAAATGTATGGTTTGGATGCTCCCGACTTGCAGAAGATGATCATACAAATTTTTAATTTGACATGTAGCTCTTCTAGATACGAGAGAAATTTGAGTACTTTTGAGACTGTAATAAACATTAATTATTTATTTATGTTATAATTATGTATATATAATTATATTTTCAATTATTCATAATTATATTTATTATTTTATTTGCACAGATTCACACGAAAAAAAGAAATAGAATTGGGACATCAAAGTTGAATGATTTGGTGTATATGCAATTTAATACGAAACTTCTAAACCGCAACTCTAAAGAAAAGGAGAAAGGAGATACTTTAGCTTCTGAAGGCAATAAAAGGGTGCTTGAATTGTTTATTGACCACAATGAAGAACAAATATTTCCCGGTGAGTCATTAACGTAGGGTCTTGTTGGCGAGGCTTCGGGTGCAAATGTAAAAACACAACCAAGGAGGAGCACCAAATTTGCAACACAGATATGGAGGGAAATAGATAAAGAGGATGTTGAAGGAGAGCCAACAAACGAAGGGGATGATAATATCGAGTTTACTCCTTCCGATGACGAAGATTTTCAAAATGAACCGTTAGATAATTTAGATGATGAAATTTTGGAATGAACACTATTGTATAAGTGATATTTCATTTTGGGCTAAGTGATTGTGGAATTGTGTAGTTAAACTTTTTTTTTGCCAAGTGATTGTGTGTTTGAACTTGAATCATGAATGTTTTTTATTTTGAATGATAATAATTTATTCTGATGCTCTAAGCCTCTAATAATCTAATCTAATGTTGTATTTTTCATAGATATAAAATTGAATATATATATTAAAATATATACATTTATGATTAAATAAATATATATATATATAGCAGCCGCTAATCTTAGGATGCCCGCCCGAGTGCCGCCCAGCGATTTCCACTTGAACATCTCCCGACCGCTTGAACCCGCCCAACGATTTTAAGAATATTGAACACGATACATAAGGAGTGTACAGTTAACTTAGAGGGTAGAAACCTACCAGTCGACTTAATTTTGCCTGATATGTCTGATTTTAATGTTATCTTGGGTATGGATTGGCTCCTTGTTTATCATGCTAATATCGATTGTTTTAGAAAACGAGACAGTTTTCGTATTCAGTTCCAACCAAGATTCTCCTTCCAAAGGAAAGTTATGAACTCGAAATTTCCTTCAATTTCCGCCTTTAAGAAATGAAGACTCTTTAACAAAGGCTGTCAGGGTCTTCTAGCATATATTCGGAGTGAGGAAACTAAGAAAGAGTCCAAGAATGTAAACTTGAATCAGTCAAATAGATCAAAATAAGAGGCAAATATCTCTTGTTAAACACCATTACCAATCTTAATATATCGAGGATTTTTACACAGTTGGAGGTTGTTTAGTTTTTAGAAATCATCTCCTCCAACTAGCGTAGAATCATAACAAAAAGGCAATCAAACGCTGACAATAAAATCAAAATCAGTATATGGTGAACAAAATAAAGTGGAATCGGGTACTTACTTTCGTGACGGTCAACGTTCTACTGAGGAGAAATCTAGACAAGACATAGTAATGATCGGCATTATCGCCAAGCCACACTTTAACCTGATCAAAGCCAACAAAAGAAAAAATAAATAAATAAAGTATTATATTAAATCATATACATATATTAATACCTATTATTCGAAATTTAGTGGTTGGAGATGGGGAGGCAAAGGAGACCTTGACAAAATCGTATTTCGAAGAAGCGTTTCGGGCAGCCAAGCTGCCCGTGGGCAGGGAGGAGTCACCCTTCTCATCAGAATCTGGAGCAGCAACTACCACACTTTTGCCCTTCTGCATTCTAAACTACGAGAGAGAGAGAGAGAGAGAGAGAGGAGAGTGGGGCTGTGATAGATGGAAATAATAGCGTTGGTCTCTTCCACATCCGACTATAGTTTCCCCTGTCCTGCACGGCCATTTGCCCGTGGACTGCGCCGACCTTATGACACGTGGATTATGAGGTTCATGTAGCGCACTGCGTGGGTAAAGTGAACCGGTGTATAGGCCGTATGACTAGAGTCGGAATCCGTGCGGTTCGTGGGGTGGATCGGGACAATGGATCAAAATTTCGGTTGCCACGTCTTGAGTTCTACCAAAATCGAGGCGAAAAAATGCATTTTATCATTAATCCCTCAAATTTTTGAAATTATCGGTCGATAATTACGAGATCACACGTTTGAGTTTTGAAATTTTTTTAATGAGATTTTTCTTTTTTTAATAAGGTTTAAATCCAATTTTTGCAACAACAAAAAAAATTATTTTTTTTCTTTCTTTTTTAAATAAGGTTTAAACTCAGTTTTTGCTGGAAAAAAAGCCATTTGTTTTCCTTCCCTCCATTTGTTTTGCCTTTTTTTTCCTAATGCACGTGCTTTTTAAGTGATTGCACCGGGGTAAAAGAAAGACTTTTTATTTTAGGAACATGTGACATGTGAAAATGAAACATAGACCATCTGACATAAATTTTATGATCTATAGATCCTTGGTGGATAAGATTGGAGCAAAACACAACATTTATCATATGATCTATTGTTGTCAATCGTTTAAATAAAACAATAGCCTTTGACTATATTTAATCACATGATGAAGATTATATTTCGTGCCAATCTTGTCCACTAAGGATCTATAGATCATGAACTTTAGATCAGACGACCCAGATTGCATTTTCACGTATCACATGTCCCTAAAATACAAAGTCTTTTTTAAACCTTGGTGCAATCACTTAGAGTGCAAGTAATGGCTCCCTAGATATAATAAGAAGGGGAGCCATTACTTGCACACGTTTTTTACCGGATTTAAAGAAAGACAGGTATTTTAGGGACATGTGATATGTAAAAATGCAATATGGGTATTCTGATTTGAAATTCATGATCAATAGATCTCTAGTATATAAAATTGGAGCAAAGCACAACACTTGTCATATGATTTATTGTAGTCAACTGTTGAATTATATAATAGCCTTTGATTTCATTTAATCAAATGTTGAAAATTATATTTTGTTCTAATCTCTTGCAATCGATCTTTATATCATGACTTTCAAATCAAATGGCTTAGATGGCGTTTTTACATAGTAGAGGTCTCCAAACTTGCAAGTCTTTCTTTTAAATTCAGTTTCAATCCGGTGCAATCACTTGAAAAGCATGTGCAAGTAATGGCTCTCAATAAGAAGCAATCAAAGGGTTTAACGGGGTTGTACATATGGGCACTTTCAGAGATTGCGTAAGCGGTATAATAGAGGTACCCATATATATAGTATGCAATATTTCACACAGTAAAGATCTTGAGATCATAGCCCAACTAGCAAACAGTAAGATCTTGATTCCACGTGTCATACATCCCCAAAATGACCCTGATCATGGGCATATCATGAGAAGGGTTCTCGAGTCACTTAAGATTTATTCAATGTGAAATCAAAATCTGACCGTCTGATATGTTTTGCATGAGCTCAAGATCCATTGTGTGATCAAAAATTAGTTTCAATAGTGTAAATATGTATTTTAACAATGTTAAAGAGTCTAAAAAAACCAATAAAATAAAGTTCGTCAAAGTTCAGTAAAGTTCGGAGCATATTTTCAAAAAAATCTAAAATTTATCGAAAATTTGACTGAAATTTAAGGTTCGGGTCATGAATGAAACTGAAACCGAAACCGAGATTTTGATCCATGATGGGGACACACTACACAAAAGTTTGTTTTTGCTAACAAAATTACTGCCGACGGATTTGGACTGCCGGGGAAGTGATACTTGTCGGCGATTTTGAACCACTGGCGAAGGTATATAATTTTTTGCGGCGATTTTAAACTGCCGGCACGATTAATTAAACAAACATTTTGGAATTTGGAGGTGGAACAATTCCCGGCGGTTATAACTGCCGGGGTGTATTCAGAATCATCACTGGCGGTTATAAACCGCCAGCAAAATTGTCGCGATACAATCACCGACACCGACTTTTTCGGCAGTTTAAACATCTGACAAGTGTTGGTACCGACAGTTTTTGGCCAGCGGTAAAGCTCCATAGATATGTAGTGACATGGCGTCTCGACTCAAAGAATCAATCCGGACAAAGTTTGGATCGGGCCTTAAATTGGCTGAATAATCAAGCCTCTTAGAACTAACCTATATCTAGCAAGATTACTAATCGGGCCAGGCTGGATCAGCCCGTTTATTGATCAAGCCTACCTACCTTAGCCCATTCTCACCATTTCAGGTTGCACCACATTGAAGCCCAGCCGGTTAAGAACCCTGCAACCCCACCCAATTTGGTTCAATGGTATCTTTTGGGACATGTGCCAAGTGAAAATTTTATGTGTTAAATTTTAGTTTCGGACATGACCGAAACCGAATTGAAATTCAAAATTTTAGATCTTATAAAAAAATATTAAAATTTCAATCATTTCCACCGAAATTTTGATACTTGGTGCGCTGCACTTTAAAGCCAGTGATAGAAGAATCTACTGTCAAAAAAGTGTCGTTAAATTTATGTTTAGCAAAGAGTAGAGTTGCCAACGGGTTACGTTTGACCCAAAACCCGTCCCAATCTTTTCATGAGGTCGGGTTGGGGATGAAGCATTCGCCTTTGGGCCAGATCGCGTTGACTCGAAGGTTCCAGGTCAATTTTCACGCATGTGTTTATATAGAAACATTTGATCACGGCAAAATAATCTTGCTAGTTTACACAGAAAGTTGAGTCTTCACAGTTTGTTTGGACACAAATACTCTTCAAAAAGTGCTATATTTTGTCATTATAGGAATAAGTAACATATTGTAATAAATTTATATTGTGATTCAGAAGTACGAAAACAAGATACTAAAACAAATACAAAATGCATGACGAATTGAGAGAGCATTTGATCTTTTTCTATACAAAGGAGAAAGTGACATCCTCACTGTTGAGGCACTAAAGTTATGACTAGTGTCTCATTCAGGTGTTTTCTGATTTTTCTTAGAAAAATTTAAATTTTTGGACCCTCATATTTCTAACAGATTCTTAACAGACTCAGATTCCTAATTTTTTTCATATGTGATTTTAAGTTACTCAGATTCCTTATAGATTCTTATAAAACTCAGAATTCATTGTTTTTAAATTCCTCTAAAAAAATCCTTAGAATCGATTCAATATTAGTTATACTATCACCGCATATATGTGATCTAATCATCGGTTTATATGACGTACTCGAATTTCTCTCAAAATTTACGGGCAACCAATTGAGATGGGGGCGAACATATTTGACGGAGTCTTTTTTCGAATATGATTTAATGGTCATTACTTCTAAAATGGGCCACTAATACCAAGTGGTGTTCCTGACAGTTTTATACCGTCGGTAATAAGTTTTATTTCCCGACAATTATAACTGCCAGAAAAAGGTCAAATCTTTCTAGCCACTAGAGTTAGAGAATTTTCATGGTGACAGTTTAAAATCGTCGAAAAATTGTGATCATGAATCAAATCAAGAGAGCAGGGTTTGAATCCTCCGAAACCACTTTTACAGCTAATAGAACCATCGACGGTTCACTACAGAAAAATTACTTTACACCAACGGTTGCCACCCGTTGGCGTAAGGTTATATAATATATAGAGTACATTTAAATCCACCCACCGAATCTTTAAATTCACCCATGCTAAAACACATTGACTGAATTAAATCGAACGATGGAAATCATTTATCCTCCCAATCTTTCACACAATGGATCTTGAGATTATCGGTGTACCATCAGACGGTCAGTGTTTTATTTCACTCGGCACGCATCTCAGATAAGTGACCTTAACATCATGTAAATACCTTAAAATTGATTTTAAGCTCGGCGTGTACCACATGAAATACAAAACCGAGCATCTGATGGTACACCTATGATCTAAAGATCGATTGCGTGAAATATTGGGACGATAAGCAATCTCCGTCATCTGATTCAATGCCGTCAATGTGTTTCCGCATGGGTGAACTCAAAGATTTGGTGGGCTAATATATATATATATGGAACAACAACAACGTCTTAAAAAGCTAAACAGCGGCAGCAATGTCTTAAAAAGCTAAACAACAGTAGCAGATATATATATATATATATGGAAAATATATATTTTCGGCCCTATAAGTTTGCTTATTTGTAGAAACGGTCCTATAATTTAAAACTTTGTCAAATAGGTCAACTCCAAGTCAAGCCGTTTCCACGTCAACACCAACCTGTTTTTTCATTATATATACAAGGATCAAAATATCAGAAAATCGATACGTATCGTCCTAACCTCCAGGACGATACGTATCGGGTATCGGCCGATACATTCAATGTATCGGCGATACATTGAATATATCGGTTTGATACATTGATTTTTTATTTTTTTATAATTGTCTACACAATCGATATCGACTGTGTAGACAATCGTCATCGATTGTGTAGACAATCAGAAAAAATATATATACATATTATCGGACGATACGGGTAATACATTGCCCGCATCGGACGATAAATATATTGTTTTTAAGGGGGTACGATACAATGCCTTTGTATCGTACCGCCCAAGTTTAAAACCGATACGTATCGGTATTAGACGATTTTTTGACCTATGTATATATATATATGTTTATTTTTCATTATTTTTTGTTGTCTCTTTTACTTTATTTGATAACTATCAAACATCAGCTATCTCAATTAATTGTAATTATCTAAACCAATTCCTTTCAAAAAAAAATAAAATTATATAAACCAACCAATTGTAGTTATCAAATAAGGTACACTATATAGCCGCTATCTTAAGATAGTGACTTCTATCAATAGCGGCCTCTATCTTGCCGCTATCTTAAGATAGTGGCTCGCTATCTTAAGTTAGCGGCCCGCTTTAAGATAGTTGAGATAACTTATGTGTGGTAGTTATCAAATAAGGTACACTCTAATACAACTCCTATCTTAAGATAGCAGACCCCTATCTTAAATTAGCGGCCCGCTTTAAGATGATTGAGATAATTGATGTGTGATAGTTATCAAATAAGATAAACTCTAATATGACCGCTATCTTAAGTTAGTCGCCCACTTTGAGATAGTTGGTTGAGATAACTGATAACTACCACACATCAACTATCTCAACCAACTATCGCTAACTTAAGATAGCGAGCCACTATCTTAAGATAGCGACCGTATTAGAGTGTATCTTACTTGATAACTAATTATCTTAAAACAGGCCGCTAACTTAGGATAGCGAGCCACTATCTTAAGATAGCAGTTGTATTAGAGTGTATCTTATTTGATGACTATCACATATAAGTTATCTCAACCAACTATTTTAAAGCGGGCCACTAATTTAAGATATAGGGCCACTATCTTGACGCTATCTTAAGATAGCGGTTGTATTAGAGTGTACCTTATTTGATAACTATCACACATCAATTATCTCAACCAACTATCTTAAAGCGGGCCGCTAACTTCAGATAGCGAGTCGATATCTTAAGATAGCGGCCACTTATGTTTGTTCTATATTTCTATCTTTTTTTTCTCTCTTTAATTTCTTTTTATTTTCTTCTGTATTTTAAAATTTTAACATGAGTTACAATTATTTTAGATAACTACAATTGGTTGGTTTAGATGATTACATTTGGTTGAGATAATTGATGTGTGATAGTTATCAAATAAGGTAAAAGGGACGATAAAAAATAATGAAAAATAAACAAATATATAATGAAAAAAGAGGTTGGTGTTGACGTGAAAATGGCTTGGGTTGGAGCTGACATATTCTGCAAAGTTTCAAACTATAGGACCGTTTTTGCAAATGAGTAAACTTATAGGGCCGAAAATACAAATTTTCCTATATATATATATATAAGCTAAACAGCAGCAACAATATCTTAAAAGGAGTTTCTCCTGCGTGCAACGCAGGATAGGCGCCTTCCGACAGTGATATCAAATCTTAACGAAGTAAGCGATCACAAAAGTGACGATCATAACGCGAATGGCCCCAACATCAACATTATGCGAATATGGCGGCGGCAAATGAGCCAAAAAGAGTATCATGACGGTGAGTTTAGAAAAACTCACCGTCATCTTCTCTTGATGTTCTTGTAATTATTTTTTTTTGAAGGATGTGATGAGTTGTTAGCTGATGTATATATTTCTCTTGTGTATACAATGACACCGCAATCTAGGCTCAGATTCTCAGCTTTTTCGAGGAATTTGGTCGGACGCCTACTTGTCGTTTTCATTCGGAAACCACTCGGAATCCCACTTCCCGAGGAAAATTCGCGAACGCCAAATTCAGTCGGAAAACCTCACAATCTGACTGCTTTATGAGTTTAAACTCAGAATCCGAGCATATTTCAACTCTCGAACGAGCGCTAAGAGCATGAAACTCTATAGAAGAATAATAGAATAATGATTAAGAGAATTAATTGCATCATAAATCCAGTAAGTGAAGTTATTTACCTATTGAGATAGTCTATGGAGAACTCTAAAAAGAAGGAAGAGCATGCATATTTATTAATTTGAAGGAGATTTAAGATAGAGTGTTGAGATGGAAATAGTTAATTGGGTCGACAACTAATGTAAGAACAACGTATAGAGATGAGTTACTTTGCAGAGTTGGCTTGCATCGACCTGCCTTGAGCACGTATATGTTTTCCCCCGAGCATTGATGTTTTATTTATCGACACACAAGAAGAGATTTCATTGTGCTTGTTATTTGTGGATGATGTGAGATTAATTGCCCGAATACGCAAAGAAATAAATGATAAGTTAAAATTATGAAGAAGAGTATTAGAGTTAAGAGGTTTAAAAATTAGCGGAATAACAAAGGAATACATGGCATTCAAATTTAGTGAACATAATAGCTTGGAAGAGGATTTAGTTAAAAAAGAAAATTATTTAGTGCCACATTGTCACACTATACATTTGACTATTTAATCTCTACATTAGAAATAGATCATATGAATTTAAAGAGAATATCTCAAATAGAATCAATGCAGGTTAGATGAAACGGAGAAAAACAAGTTGAATATCATGTAAACAATAATTCCACTTAAATTGAAGGGGTGACTTGATAAGACAACAATTAGATTTGCAATATTATATCATGCATGTTTTCTTGCAAAACCCACCATTAAATTGGAAAAAGAAATCATGAAAATATTTAATTGAATTTAGTGTGTTTAGCTAACTCAAATAATTTAATATTTTTTAAAAAACAACCAACATTTTTATAGGAAAACCAATCTTACAATTAATAATATTTAATTTTATTTATTTATTATGCATCTAAATTAAGCATAAATAATAGATTCCAGATCTCAAAATCCACGTATGCTAATAAAGGTTCTAAGATAGCCTTTATTTTTTCCTTTTGATAACGGGGTCTCTAGCCTCTTAGCCTCTTAGAGCACCTGACAAAGTTCTCATGAACTTGCAACACTCGCACATACTAGTTAATACAGATAAATCCATGTAAGTGGCCGTCAAGGGGTGAGAATCGAAATCAAAACCTCTGCATCTACTTCCCGTTCTAAGGTAGATTGTATATATCAAGAGAAAAGTATCAAATCACGCCCCCCCAAACTAATTTATCACGAAATTCATCAATTTATTTTTTTATTACGGAATAGCGCCCCAATATGGGTTTAAACAAGTGTTACCCCTGCAGTTTAGCATACACGAACCTTTATGCATGAGAGTTGGATTACGTATTTGCCCCTGATACCGAAACTGCCCCTAACGCTCAAAATCCGTCTAGTTCATGTTCTCCATCGATTAACCCCAAAGGCACGAATCAGGATTAGAACATATCAAATTCATCTTCTCCATTGACTAACCCCAAAGGCACGAATCAAGATAAGAACATATCAAAATATGCAAATCTACAGATCATAAACAAATAGAATAAAATATTAAACATAATTTGAATGAATTATGAGGAAATGTACTTTTGGGTTTCTTTGAGTTCTCCTGAGGAGCAGATGAGTGCAGCGCCCCGTCTCTTGTCTTGGGATTCATCTTCGAAATCTGATGAATCACGGACAGAAATAACGAATCCCATCGCTTGTCTTCGGATTTATCTTCAAAATCTGATGAATCGGGGACATAAATAACGAATCTAGAGGTGCAAATGGAGATTTGTCAGAAATAAACGAACCCTAGTTGTTGTTCTTAGATAAAATTAGGTTGGGTTTATTTATTTATTTATTTTTAGCGATGATGAAGGAGCCTTCTTCTCCAACACTTGAGCAAAGGAAGAAACAGATAAACCAATTCAAATCGCACGCAAGAGATAAACGATTAGGGCAAATGATTTTTTTAGGGTATAAATATCATTTATAATATTACAAGGGTTTATTTAAAGTAAGGGTAAAATGGTTATTACCTATTTAAAGAGGTGCCTGTGCAAACAGCTGGATGCCCGTTTAAAAGGTGCTGGGGGCGCTGGATGGTTATAAAAAAAAGCACCCAATTATTTGGTGATAAAAAACGACGACGCAGGGCACTATTATGTAAATCACCAATAAATCAATATCCAAGAGCTAGTACATTACTACACAGAATTCTATGATTTAAGCTGGATATAATAAACTATCATCGCTATATACATAGAGTCATGATCATGGTATAAAAAATCGGCCGATACGTATCTCAATTCGGTATTGATTTCGATTGATACCTCTATTTTTTTTTTTTCTTTTTAAAAATAAAAATAAAAATAGGTGGATATGTATCGGTATCGACTGAGTCGTATCGATCCTTCATGGACCAATACCTGAATCCGATACCCATTTTGACACCTTGGTCATGATAGTCTCTTGTGTAGCCCATACAGCTCATGTTTTTAAGAAACCAAAGCCATCAAAGTAATAACTCATATACTGTGTTCAAGCCGGCATAAAAATAATATTGGCCGGGTTATTTGAACCATCCAATCTTGCACAGTAGTATAAAATCTGCATATCATTTTAGTGGTAGTGGTCAATGTTATGGTACACTATTGGATGATTCGAATTGCCTAGAATGCTTGATCCTTTGGCCCAGGTGTGCTAATGACGGACTGTAAGGTGCGACCTACATAGACGGATCAAAGATGTAAGCTTTGCATAGTGACCAACAACGCATTTTTTCGTGTTTTCTGAAAAGGTGCAATAAATGTTAATTTTCTGGAGGAAAAAAGCCGTTTTAAACCTTTTTCTTCCTCGAAAAATTCATTTTCCCCTATTGGAAGCCTGTGTTTGATTGCAACATTTATATTTAAAAAAAAAAATTCTCAAAATTATTGAAATTTATCAATTTTTTTGTATGTTTTATTCCTTTACCTAGACTTTGTCACTATGATATGTTATGTAAACGTAATCGTAGGTTGTCATCGTTCTATTTGTGCACAACAGCTATAGGAATCGGGGATCAACTCATTGGTTTGACAAATTTGATGGTGCAGATCTTGCACAACAGACGTGACCAAACTGTTGTTATACATCTATTCACATTGGGAGATGAGAAAGTAATCCCTCACTTTTTGTTTTTTACTTCAAGAGGTGGAGCAATATACAGGTCATTTTTCAACCTACTATGCCGGACGATGGATCTTGATTTTATGTAGCACGTATCTCAACTAGTCAGATTTTGATTTTATGTAGCTCATATCTCAACAAGTGATCAAAGAACTACATTTATTAAGCGTGCCACATTGGATCAAAATCTGACCGTATAACACTAACCCGTAAATTTCAGCTTTTGTGTCTTAAGAGATTTGGTAGGTGCAAATAAAACTACCCATACATCAATTGTTGTTAATTTCGTTAAGTGCAGAGAGATGGGCCATGTAAATTGTAATAACATAATTTTTTTAAGTACGGTTTCTGAAATCTAAGATTCTTTGGCCATAACTAATAGCTTCACTGTTCATATTGTTGATTACCTTGAATCAATTAATAAAAGTAACTTTTCGGCTAAATCTTTCACATATTAAATCTTGAGATGTTGACCTATATATCAGACGATTAAATATTAATTTTATATGACACAAATCCGTGATCACCACATACAATGATATATCATGATCACGATCACTTTAAAATATGTGCTCATGGAATTGACATCTGAGCCTCTGCCATCGACATCTAACCGTCTATATGGGGATTATGGTCTCAAAATCTAATGTCTGAAATATTGAGAGTGAAAAATGATTTCTACCACCTGATTTATGGCAGTAAACTATCCCGCACGAATCTTCGGTTGCAAAAACCGTGCCCATTTTTTCAATCTCCATAATCTCGCACTTTATCATATGCAAATGTTGTTTGATTGTGGGTCAGCCCCAATAATCCCCTAGGATTTGATCTTCTAAAATTAGATTTCGCGGGAAAAAGCCGAGATTTAGTTCACGGTAAGCGCATAATAAAATCAACTCGGATTGGGAAACAACGCCTTTATTTACTCTAACGTTGACATGTGGATCATGTATTGCCACCTCGTCCATATCTTGTTCACTCGCTCTACACCTGTCCCCTCAGCCACTCATATTACAAAGTCAGATTCGTACACCTCAGCACCCCGATACGATATTTTGTACCCTTCTTCTTTCACCACACAAAAATCTCTTCCTTTCTTTATATCTTTAAAAAGAAAAAAAAAAAACTAAATTATTTCTTTTTTGTACCAAAATCATCCACACACGATACTCGGAAAGCGCTCCTTCTCCCTCCCTCTCTCTCTCTCTCTCTTTCTCTCTCTCAAAGATGACCTGGGAACGAAAAACAGAAGATTTTGTTGGGGCTTTTGCCACTTAAATTGAAAAACGGGTGACCAATTTCTATATAGAGTATAGACCAACAAAAAGAGAGCTTTTTTGTACCTCCATTAAGAGAGAAAATAGTAAACCGAGGAAGAAGACCACTGCTCTCATCTCTCTTCATTTTACCTCATCTAGAGCTTCGCAACCGATGACTCAGTGCGTCCCGAATTGGGATCTCGACGACTCGACAAGCAACTCGGCGAGACAAGTTATGCAAGCCAATCCAACCTCCGATTCCACTGCCCCCGATGTGCCCATGTAATCTCTCACCGTCCGTACTGATTAGTGAATGAGTACTGAGTTACTGACCACTGATGCTTCTTTTCGTTTGCTGCAGGTTAGACTATGAGGTAGCAGAGCTGACGTGGGAGAACGGCCAGCTGGCGATGCACTGTCTCGGCCCACAACGTGTCACCGGCAAGCCTCTAGCCAAATACACGTGGGAGAAGCCACGTGTGGGAGGCACGCTCGAAGCCGTCGTCAAGCAGGCGACGCTCTTGAAACCGTGCACGGCCGACGAAATCGTGCCGTGGTTCGACCACCACCGCCCAACGGCCGCGTCCTTGACCATGGACGCCTTGGTTCCCAGCTCCAACCGCACCAACTCCATCGACGAAAACTCGAACCACGTCCCTGTAGACAAGTGCTTTGTTGGCTCATCTACACGTGTCGGGTCGTGCAGCGGAGCTGCACCTTCTGCACCTTTTCACCGAGGGAAGCGAGACGAGAGAACCGTCTCTAACAAACGCACCAGGCTTTCTGTACGTGGGAGAATTGCTGCACGTAAGGGGAGTAGCTTTAACCAGAGCGCGAGCGGGAGCGACACGTTTGGGAGGGAGAGCACGCACGTGAGTCTCGACACCTTGGACACGGGCATCGACGTGGGGTTTACTTCAACTTCGTTGGGCTCGCCTGATAACACTAGCTCTGGGAAGCCTATAACCATTGACGACCATGATTCAGTCTCTAATAGAAGATCTCAGGTAATAATCTCTCTCTCTCTCTCTCTCTCTTTTTTGTTTATTATATATTTGTATAAACTAATTTATATTTTTTGTGACGAAAAAGAGGGAGGGAGGTGGCGAGGATGAGAAGAGGAGGAAGAAGAAGAAGAAGAAGGAGGGTGAAGGAGGGAGATCTTCAGTTTCAACTAAAAGGTGTAGGGCAGCCGCTGTACATAATCAATCTGAACGGGTAAGGATTCTGTTAATTGCTGATTGGTGCATGGTTTTCAATGTTTGACCCTTGCAAATGCAAGGTTCAACTGTAAACATTTAATAAGGCTGACTTCGACCGTTAGCACATAATATGTTCGCGCGATAGCATGACTAAAGTTCACCCTAATCTTTCACTAGATGAGGAGTGTACTGATAGGATTCGGTTCTTATTTTGTAGGGCACGGATTCTAAAACAGTGACATTAAAATCATATAACGCACAATATGGTTTTAGGGCCAATGTTTTGGGATTAATGAGAATCTAAAATGGATCGTCTAAGATCATAATCTCAATATCCATTCTTTAGAAGATTGGGTGAAAAATGATTTCAATCATCAGATTCCCAGCAGCCCAACGGTTTTCACGGGGTTTCAAACGTAGGGGCTTTACTAACCATGGAGGCGCGAACAATGGTACCCATACCTCTATTCGCGTTGACAGGATTACTGAGGGAGCCTATGTCTGAAACCCATTAATTGTTTGGAACAAGAATCAAAATATGAATCAAAATTTTAGTCATTTCGGCCGAAATTTGGATCCTTGATTTGGAATAAGACGATGGAGATTTTTTCTTCAACACGATCTTCCACACAATAAATCTTGAAACCTCGAGCATACCATCAGATGACTAATATTTATTTCATGTAGCATAGATCCCAAAAATTGCCGTAAAATCATGTTTGAGCAGGGTGGGGTTTTGTGAAAGATTGGGTTGAAAAAAGTCAATATCCATTGTCTGAACTCCAAGCAATTTGGATTCGTGAAATGTAGGCACCCTTAGTAATATTGTAGATGTGCATAAAGGTATCCTAAAGTTTGGTAATTTTGGAACCTCTTCTCCCAAAGATTAGTACGACATATGATCTCTATCATTTCACTCAACATAATGATGGGCTTTGATGATGGATGAAACAAATGCCGTGTTTTGTCTCAAACTGGAAGTCCAAAGGTCATTTCATCGACTCCAAAGCTGACGAGTTCAGATGGTTTCCACGTGGCACAACCGCACAAGTCTAAAACATGCCTCAGTTTTTTTAACCTCTGAGCAACTGTACATCTCAAGTTGTAGCTCCTATTTAGCATTGTATTGTTTTCAATTCTTGTCACCAGTTGTAAAATGTTTCGTATGATATTTGCAACTGACGATTTTGTTTCGAGAACAAAGGCTTTCACATGTGACTGTTGACTGTCTTGAATCAAATGATGGACATAATTTTTAAAATAATCTTACAAACTTTGATATTTAGATCATGGCTCACCTATCAAATTGTTAGATGTGGAATAGTTAGATGTTAATTTCACATGAGATATATCCTCAAAAATATTGATCATGGCGTACCATGAGAAGTGACTCTAGGTCATTTTTGGAATGTGTACCACCATGGAATCAACATTTGAGTGATGTATGATTTGAAGATCAATTCTATGGAATATTGGGCCAAAAAATGATGTCAATGGTTGGTCAACGGTTTTCACGTGCAAAAGCTCTAGTTTGGGTTGCAAAGACCGGTACCCATAATGTTATCATACACATATAAAGACTAATTAAAAAGAGTTGATTTCCAGAAAAGGAGAGACAGAATCAACCAGAGGATGAAGACATTGCAGAAAATGGTACCAAATTCGAGTAAGGTGAGCACAAGTGTTTTGACCAGATGGTGGCCATTTTCTTTTGTGTCATTTTTCCAGTGACGTAAATCTGATAGGGGTTATTTCCAAACAGACGGACAAAGCTTCGATGCTGGATGAGGTGATCGAATACTTAAAGCAGCTGCAGGCTCAAATCCAGATGATGAGTAGGATGAACAACATCCCTCAAATGATGATGCCCATGGCCATGCAACAGCTTCAGATGTCCATGATGGCCCAAATGGGCATGGGCATGGGGATGGGCATGGGGATGCCATGTGTCATTGACATGAACAGACTGAATTCTGCCGGAATTCCTCCGATGATGCACCCGGCTGCCGCCTTTTTGCCCTTCCCCACCGCCGGAGCATCATGGGAGGGCTCTGGCGATCGGTTGCCTTCTTCCGGTACAGTCTTGCCGGACCCGTTCTCGGCCTTCCTCGCTTGTCAAACACCGGTACGGACTTTATAGTAGAGAGTTTTTTTCCGAACAGAGCAGAGCACGTAGTTCCGGCTATTTATAATATTTATAAAATCACAAAATTTTATGTAATAAGGCACCAACCTAAGTATAATTTCGGACCCATTTCTTGCACCCACAAAGTTAAACTTGGTATTTAGAATGGGTAGCTCTATTCGTTAAAGAGTGTGCTAACGCCCACCACACTGCCAGTCCTATTTAGTGGGCGCTTTGCGTAAACGGGTGGGAGGCATTGTGCACCTCTATTCTTCCTAAATGGCACAAGAGCTCCTAATTCCTAAATGAGTACACCTCTATTTGTGTCCCGCCTGTTTATTCAAAGCGCCCACTACTTAAGGATGAACGACAGTGTGGTGCGTGCTAGCATGTGCTTTCATTAAGGGGGTGTTTTCAGTAATTAGGTGGTTTGAAAACATTACATAAGACAGCCCTCTTATTTCGAGGCGATGATCTGAAGATCTTTCACGCAAAAGATTGACACAAAACATGATTATCAATTTTTATAGAATAATTCAACATAGTCAAGAGCTTATCAAATATAATCATATAATAGAGTTTGTGTTTTTTTTTCTCAATCTTTACAAGATCTTTAGGATTTAGATCATACCCTACAATTCATACGGCTTAAGATTGTGTTTTCACATGGCACAAATCAACCAGCCGCCTAATTTTCTCTATATTAAAGTGTGTAAGCGCCAGCTTTGTATGTACAAGTAATGGCTTCCAAGTTAATTTAGTAATCTCATTAATTAGCTACGTACCTAACAAAAATTGCGTGCCCACTCTCGGGATGTTGTAAATATTTTCATGTCATGTACTGCCATGTGATTAGCTGGAATTGTGTGCCTACTTTCGCAAAAATCCCTCATCCTAGTAACATTACTTGTACAAATATCACTGCCCCAGAAATTTGTGAAAGTCATCT